>OZ026848.1:31616402-32267991 GCA_964023205.1 Lutraria lutraria | reverse complement strand
CGAAAATATGCAACTTTGTTCTATTATAGTATTTTATCTTAGAATAATCAGTTTAGGTAATCTGTTGAAAGCAATATATTAACATGTACCTTTAATGCTTTTGCAATCAAATTTTCTTTATGAAATTGCTTTTACTAAGCTTTCGTTTGTTGAACAATTATGGACATCGTTTGAACAAACTAGTAACAGTTTTTCACACTTACCTACTGTTTGTAAAACATAACTTCCACAACAATCCCAAACTATTATCAATCTATTGTTATTATACTTTAATCGATATAAAACACTGAATCACAAATTCATAAATACGCGAATAAAGAATACAGCTGATTTAAAAAAAACGCGAAATTTTGACCTTGCGAAATTAAAGCGTTCTACAGTAATAGACATTACAAAACACTTATTTTTATACTAAGTCTTACTATCTGTTCTTCTTCACTATTCATGGCAAACATGCCGTAACTTGTCATTCTGCCGAGGTTGCGAATCATGGCCCATATTCCCATTGATGGCAAAAGCTTTTTCCAGACTTTCGAGCTTTTCAACAATTTCGAGTTACATTGCTCCCAACTTAAGGCGTGTTTCTCAATCAGAAAACAAAGTTCATCTTCACTTTGACAGACGCTGGCATTCTCAGCAGCTTGTAAATACTCATTCACTTTTTGGATCTTTTCTTTATCTTCTTTTTTCGCATAAGCATCATTCAAGTAAAATTCTTGGGCAGGCTTGAGACCTTTAGCTATATACCTGGAAATCAATTGAGGTAGAAAATAGGTAAACAGCTCAAAATAAATATATTATGCAGTTTAACTTTAAAGGCCCATTAGCTTTTTGAATTTAATAATACAGAACTATAGATAAAGTGATGATAAAATATAAGAAATAAATTGAATTTGCTCTAAAGTAATATTTACATAATGCCTTTCTTTAGCTACATCTCGTAAAAATGTTGCCAGATGTTTTTTCTTAATTTCTGCATTATCATTGAAAACATACTGTGCTACATTTCTGTATGACTTGTGCTTTGATTAAAAAAGAAAATTTCGTAATGTTTTTAAGACAGTGTCACTGGTAAGACATATCTGTCTAGGTAAAATAAGACCTACTTTAATTTTAACATCCAAAAGCTAATGGAACTTTAAGCTAAGGTCTTATATACCAATCCCAATCTAGAAAATCAGATTTATTTGATCTAACACAATGAAGATAACAATCAAAAACACAAAGTATTAACTGACCATTACAAACATATAGTATAAACTGACCATAACTACCATTAGTATAAACTGACCATTACAAACAGAGTATAAAATTACCATTACTAACATACAGAATAAACTGACCATTGCTAACATAGAGTATAAACTGACCATTACTAACATACAGTATAAACTGACCATTACTAACATAGAGTATAAACTGACCATTACTAACATAGAGTATGAACTGACCATTACTAACATAGAGTATGAACTGACCATTACTAACATAGAGTATAAACTGACCATTACTAACATAGAGTATGAAACTGACCATTACTAACATACAGTATAAACTGACCATTACTAACATACAGTATAAACTGACCATTACTAACATACAGTATAAACTGACCATTACTAACATACAGTATGAACTGACCATTACTAACATACAGTATGAACTGACCATTACTAACATACAGTATAAACTGACCATTAAAAACATAGAGCATGAACTAACCATTACTAACATATAGTATGAACGGAACATCACTTAGTTAACATAAAGTAAGAACTGACCATTACAAACATAGAGCATGAACTGACCATCACTGACATAGAGCACAACAACAACTCTTGTTTAATTATTTATATAAACCTTCGGTAAATTATGACCATGTGTGCTTTGAAATTTTTGGACCCACATCTAGTACAAAGAATATTATAATGTAATGCAATGGCAACAGAAAAACAACATAATAAATTCTAACAAAATTATCAACATTATTCAGTTTACCGAAGAATAAATGCTAGGCATCTGTCGTCTGCATTCAAATGTGACAATCTTAAGACATCTTTATGAGACCAAGTTTCACGTTGTTTGTATTTGGTGACATGACGTGCCAGTTTCATTGTGCTATTCTCAAAGTTTGAGTACCATTGACAGACTGCTCTTTTGTGAGCCCTTCCCCACCCAGTACCTGAAAAAACAAATCATTAAATACATTAGCTTTTCTATTTGTGTTCAATTACATGGGTTTAGTTTGGTCGATAGCTAGAACACCATCAGTGCTAGACCCTGCAAATGAGCTTTGCCTTAAAAATGTTAAATTTACTCAGAAATGATGATGACTACATTATGAGTAAAGGTAAAGATTTTGTTTATCATGGTGTCACCCCTACTGAAAGTTGGCTTATGAGACACCTATCTTTTCTTCACAAAGTACCTCCCGAATTCCTTCTCTTATTGCCGGGCATCTGGCTGAGATGGGCCTACGGTAACCATTATTTAACTAGCTGGTGGCTCATCAACTGACTGCGTCAGTTCTTACCCAGTCTATACTGGGATACAAACCTCCAAAGGCGGACACACTGACCACTTGGCCATTGTTGTTGTATAATATGTAGTTTTAAACATAGAAAGTCTCTCCTCAAATACATTCTTTTAAATACTAAAGAATATTTAACTTCCAGATGGGGCATAAAGAAAACTTTCGAAGATGACACGGCAGAGTACCATAACATAACATAACATAACCATGACATGCATGTAAAAAAAACATAGAGTTATAGCTTATACAAGACATGAAGACCACAGTAAGTATGACAGGCTTACCTGTGGCTCCACCACTTTCCTGCTCACAAAATTTTATAAACATGAACAGATGTGTGGGTATTCTACATATCTCAGAGATTAAAGCGTATGCAGCTTTCTTGGTATCCTTATTGTTGGACCTGGCACATATTGCATATGCCATCAGTAATGGATCTTGTTTGACATTACGTTGTTGCACGCTAACTTCCCGGATCATCTGAACAACTTCCACACCTCTACCACATCCAATCAACCTACGAAAGGCAAAAAAAGTGAAAATTTGCCATTGCAGATAGAAGTTCGGCTTCTCGGACCAATCTGAGTTGCGGTAGCAGAACACGGGTAAAAAATTGGTACATAAATGTTCCATTAATTTCATAAAATTCGGTAAAAAAACCTTTCATTCAAGAATACATGATATAATACAAAATTATTTAGGCCTAAAAAATGTTTTGTTTCTTGTAACATGTTCATTAAAATCTGGTAGGAAGGTCTAGAAATCCCCACAAAAATGTTTAATTTGAAGAAGTGAAATGGTGCATTTTGCTGAGTTTTGGGTTTGAGTGCTTCAGAATTGAAAAACTGAATGATATCTAATTTCAATGGTAGCAGACATTTAGGGGGGGGGGGGTGCGAGGTATGCCCCCTCCCCCAAATCCGCCAGTGCATAATACAGTATTTGTCCACAAACAGAAGAATGAACTTTTATCTGTAAATTTATTCATCAACTTACCTATCAATGCATTTTACATTTTCACGTTGTAAATCTGATTCTTTAGCATAGTATTTTCCACTTTCATTTCCCATAACAAGAAATCTAAGAGCTCTTTTCATGTCATCAAGTTTGAACACGTATCCACCAGCATTGTTTCTTTTCTATTAAACATTAAAAAAACTGCCTTCAATTTACACAATGCTTTACATACTGTACTAATACTTAGGCACTAAAATAATTAATACTTTATAATATCTTTAAGAGAAATACACAAAATGTAGTTCAACCATTAATCTAGTTCTTGTTCTCAGGGTATTTTTTTGGTGCTTTGGGAATATTGGGAAAAAATGTATTACATGTACTACAATTTTTGCAATGTTCAACTTAATCTACTTATTCTCCCATAGAACAGTAGCAGAATAAGGTATTTACTGCCAATAATGATGTTAATGAACTTTTAAAATTAATATATTTGGGGGGGGGGGATGATTGGAAATTTTTGTCTGTGAATTGGGAAAAAAAGATACTGTTTTACATTGGGAATATGACTGAATTTCGGCTATAAAATCGCCCCAAAAAATCCCTGGTACTTCTACAAAGCACAACGGTTACTGGATCCTGTTCTTTTCTTTCAGACGGTCATGGGCTCGAGCCCATCTACAGACCAAAATAATTTTCGAAAAATTGGACAGGTTTTAAAAGAATGCATGGGAGATTTACTCATTTAATCATCCTTTTATATTATCAGAAACCTTTGATTACAAGTACCTATGACCATGCAGTGAACCAGCCTAACATATAACCCGGCCGGCCACTTCAGAATCAGAAACATATAACCAGGGTTCAAAGTTATAACACTTAAGATGTCTCAAGCTAAAATCTCATATCATGTCTTTTTATGTTTCTAAGTTATTTATGATCAGATAATATTAACATTATTGATTCATCATTTTGACCTTTAGTTTAGCATAATTGACCTGATTATGTAATTATTTATATATTAAGACTATTCTCAAGTTATATAACCTTCCATGAGGCTAGTTAGACATTTTAGGGTCACTTAAATATATACATTTTGTATGTAACAGCACAGGCTACCGGCATGTGATAACAGCAAAATAAAGTTTAAATTTTTTTTTTTGTTCACCTTATATATATTATAGAGTAAAGGTATAGAACTCCTGGGCTCAGAAATCACACCGGTCATGTTCCTTTACCAGAGACGTATAAATCTCTGCCTTTACTCTATAATATATAAGGTGAAACATTTTTTTTTAAACTTTATTTTGCTGTTATCACATGCCGGTACCCTGTGTGTAACAGGAGGAGGAAAATAATGTACCCGATGCAAGGCTCAAACCCGTGAACTTGGGACTGTTTGCAAGTCAGATGCTCAATCAATTGACTTCATGCATTCTTGAGCTACATGTAATATGGCTGTTACAGCCAATTTGTAAAATTATACAAATACTGTACATCACACCATGCTGCTACATTAAATTCCTCCTTGCTTTTTTTCTCTAAGTAATTAATTACAACAACCACAGACTAACCAAGCCTTTGCTTCATCCTAGCTCTAGTATTCCAAGGCCAGTCATACATTCAGGGCACAAAATGTAATAGGAGGAAAATATTAATGTAGCCCATCGACACAGACCTCAAACCCGCGACCTCCTGCTTGCAAGTCAGGTGCCCTACCAACTCTGAACTGAGCTAATAGGGCTGTTTATATTACCTCTGACCTGATATACAAATGGTCCCAGATATTACAGCCAATTTATAAATATTCTTTACCCAGGGGCCATACTGCTACAATTTCTTTAACAATTTTATAAAATGATGTAAGATTATATTTCAGAAAATAATCTATAACATATGTATCTACTTATAAAATGATGTAAGATTATATTTCAGAAAATAATCTATAACATATGTATCTACTTATAAAATGATGTAAGATTATATTTCAGAAAATAATCTATAACATATGTATCTACTTATACTGACAGATTTTATACATAAGTTAGAATTAACATGATGGCTGATGCCACATCTCCGGACAGTCAAGTCAATTCATTATAATTAAATGGAACACTGATTAGTATTAATTAAGTGTTTGTACTAAGAATTAGTTACTGTGTACAGGTTTAGTATACTTCGTTATAATATGATCTGTTGCAGGACGTTAAGTGGACATTCGATTATCTAAAGGGTACGAAATAAATAGGGTACGAAACGAAAAGGGTGCGAAAGCCAAAATATTCACGTAAATGCAACTTGTTAAGAGATCTAATAAAGTCGTATTGAACTATTGATACAACTTCATGCATATGAATGCTTCTATGTATCTATTTTGCGAGTTTATCACAAGGCTAGATATTCACAAAGCTTTTCGAAATCGAAACTAGAAATGGCGAATCTACTTGCAACAAAATAGAGAGGACATAGTACGAATTATTAAGCTAATTTATTACCTGCGTTTGTTCTCCGTGGATAACTTTGTACAGTGGATCTTTCTGTGGAATTGGTGTTCCCTGTGGTTGAGCCATATTTCCTCAAGGTCGGACCTTCTGTAATTACAGAGAAGTCTAGGATTTATGAAGGAAAAACTCGAGTCTTGTTGAAGCTCGACTTGATCTAAAAATAGCAACATCTGGGTTTTCCCAAGCTATATATTCCCAAGCTATATTCGGGCGCATTTTCCCAGATACATGTAAATAGGAGATCGATTACAGATAAGAGAGTATTAAGAGAGCAGTCAGTTGTGGCCCCTATTAACTAAGTCCTTTAAATCTGGTAGTTGTATCATCTATTAAAATACAAATACCAGTTTAAATTCAAAAGAATTATGAGTAATTTTAATTTATATAATATACGTCGTTCCAATAAGCTTGGGTGTTTTTTTCTTCTATTATTAACATTTTAAGTAGATTCTATATAAGTTTATTTTAGTTTTATGCCCCGGGGACATATTGTTTTTGGTCTCTCTGTCTGTCTGTTTGTACCAAACGTTAACCTTGTCTATCAAATCAAAATGCTTGCACCTAATTTAATTCATCAAACTTCGATCATATGTACAGCTAGGTTCCTCATGACAACCTCTACAGGACCTGGGCATTTTCAGGTCAGTAGGTCAAGGTCACGGGGTCATTGTGTTTTAAAATAAAATGTACATTTCTTTTAGGATAATATTCCTACATTTTTCATGGGATTTTGACGAAACTTTCACAGACTTGTTGTTATCAAGAACCCCCACACATATATACCAGGTTTTGTGATTCAATCATTTTTGACGAAATTATGGACCTTTGTTTATTTTGTGCATTGAGTTTTTGAAACACATCTTGTTTTTTTTAAAAGAGAAATGCGAAATGGCACACTTTATTTTCTATATATATATTCTTCTTAAGTGCAGTGGGCAGGTGTCTTCATAAACTACCCGTATGACTCAGTTGTAACTTTGAATGTGAAACAAAATGTACTAAATCTTATTCACTCTTTGATAAATTATTTTGTTCTCTTCCTGAATTTATATAATATGGCCACAAAGGTTAATGATAATCTGACCCTATATGCTTCATAGGAAAAGTTTTCCATTATTCATTTTATTGTTGTTCGGTACGAACAATAAAGTTATTACCGTATTTCAGAAATCGCTCAGTTTTCATTGAAAACCTGCATACCGAACAGCTTCCATCAATTTAACCTTCCGCCTACGAACATAGTTCCATTTTTTTCAGTTCAATGGCATAAATACAAATTCAAATATTACGTGCATATAAGTCAAAATCAGATGGCTATGCAATATCGTAAACGAGCAATACTAGACAGTCGTAAAAAATATAAACAATCCTGTCCCTCGGATTACTACAATATTTACCATCAGTACACACATTTCAAGGAAGGATGACATCATAATTCTCGTGCTTTATATGCTAATTTGTCTGGTTCCTAGCTTCTATTGTAAACGTACAGAAGTCATCATTGAATTCATGGACGATGCGATGATAACTGTGTGTCAACCAGATATTTAAAAAGGTGGTTCATCAGGAAATTGTAATCAATTGATTTAATGCTTATAACGTGTAACTTTTTCTCCGAGTGTGTCTTCATGTGTGAGATATTACATTCTGCAAAAGTTGAGTATACAAAGAGGCAGGTAATGTAGACTATATGATATTATGCTATTTGCTTAACTACTTTTTGTGATCAGATGGGAATCATAAATCAAAGTACTGAAAGCACATGGAACGGGAACAGCTTTAACAATTGCATAGCAGGTGTAGAAAAGCGTTAGTAGTACTTAAGTCTGCATCGAAATTCATGTGCGAACTATCGTTCGGATTCAAAAACTCACCCTACAAAGAAATTCAACTTTTGACTGCTTTGTAGTTCCGAACAACAGCAGTACCTTCAGAGCTTTGATATAAATCTGGAGTTGAGTCCATTTTTCATGGTAAAATAGACAGAAGAAGGTATATATATTCAATAAACATTTATTTTTCAATACATTTGATTTTTGTTCAAATAACAATTGTGCTTATATAATAGTTCATATAATGTTATAACTGATCTATTTAAACATAATACATTGTTTCAAGTTGTTTACCATGTGATTTTTGAATAGAATAATTTAGATAAACATTTTATAAGTCTAAAGTTTGTGGCAACCTGCATTAATTCACAATAAAGGACAATCAAGATGCTAATTAAAATGTAGTACCTCCTTGAATCCAACAAAATACTGAACACAACATACACATGTACAGATATATAGTACATGTACAGATACATATAAACATGTTATGTTTTAATCCATGAAAATATACTCATGACAATCTCAGCTTACATAAATATATTTTGACATATTTTTGGTGCAGTTAGTACTTTGACTAAAACAAGATATCATGGTTAATTGGTTATTCAAATTTGTTTCAAAAGAACAAACAAACACATTTATTCATTTCTTACAATTTACAATAAATCTATATAACAACTAACATTTTGTTTTTATACCATCTCATAAATTAACCAAAACAGTCCCAGTATAGAATATAGACATAAACGGAGTCATTAAATTAATACTCAGCTTGCCTTCAACTAGAGCTGTCACAGAAGTGACTAATACCACCGTCGCCGCTTGACACTAAGAAACAGTACACGACTAAGTTCGAGGGGACAACTCTGCAATGGGTTAATCGCTGAGCATGAAAATTGTGTCTTGCACATTTACACTTCATGGTGATAACATAAAATTATTTTAAGTTTCATTGCAATCGCTTAAAGAATGTGGAAATAGTTCGCTCCACACTTTATGGACAGACAGCAGATCGCCCAACAACCGACTGACAGAGTGACTCTAACATACCCCCTCTCAAACTTCGCTTGCGGGGGGGGGGGGTATAAAAATATTGTAATCATATTGAAATAGTCAAAAGTATAAAAAATACCATGTAGAAATGACTTCTGGAAAAATT
The DNA here is from genome assembly GCA_964023205.1 of Lutraria lutraria. Taxonomy (NCBI): domain Eukaryota; kingdom Metazoa; phylum Mollusca; class Bivalvia; order Venerida; family Mactridae; genus Lutraria; species Lutraria lutraria. Next base: position 32,259,003 of record OZ026848.1, on the reverse strand, counting down.
CAGACCATATAGAAGATGTCACTTTCACAAAGATGGTAACATGCTGAGAACACAAGAAACATGGTAAAAATTTGATAATTACATGCAATGATTACTATATTGGTACATATCTTCTCAGAGTATTGTAGGCCAACAGTATACACATACATAACCCAATGAAAACTTCAGAGAACAATGAAAAGGTTTATCTCTGGTGTAAGTTCTTATCCCTAAGCTCAATATGTTACTTTTAAAATTTTATAATTGTGTACAAACATAGAAGACAGTATTATTTGAACATATCTTGCTTCATACATAACAATAAAGGATTTCATTGATTAACTATAGGATCTAGCGTTCAACATGATTTCTTCATGCTATGTTGTTTATTTCTGAATAAAAACAACACAAAAACAATAATGATAAAAAACATAAAAGCAACATAACTTATCATTTCTTGTAACAAAAATATTGTATAACTAAACGTAAGTATTTAGAGTCAAAATTCAAATTTCTCATAAAAAATATGGAAGGTAAAATCATGCCTAAGTATGATTTTATCAAAGTTTTCAAACATTGAAATTAAGCAATGGAAAAAGAACAAGTTCTGTTGCTTTAAAATCCATGTTCCAACCAGTATGCCACAAATATTGGCTCTCTGACAAATGCAGAAAAAGTTCCTATAAAAATGGAAATATGATTTTCATCCGAAAATAGAATTAAATGCTAAACTGCTTGTTTTTTATATTAATTATAATATATATTAATCACTGCACGAGCACCAGCAGGGTAGAGCTGATAAGCTTTTCCTCCCAAACCTTAAATACTTACTTAAAACATGCAAGAAAAAAGTCAAAACTTAATCAGCAAAAATGAAACCTGTCCTTATCAAGCCATGTGTTTATTATTCTAATCTATTAAAAAGAACACCAATACATTTAAGACACAATAACACATAAATGCAATAGGACCAGCCTTAAAAAATGATAGTTTGCAGTAACCCTACCCAGAGAATTTTCAGTGGGTAGGTAGACAGGATATATTTTTTTACAATTCAATTTTTGTAATGAACCCGAACTACATGTCAGAATGTTATTGTTTTATATTTCAAAAAATCTTTTTGCCTAAGAGGCTAAAAAAGCAGTTGGGTTGGAACTTTTTGGTGAGCAGGTAGCGTTACCGCTAGCAAAAAATTTTTTAAGGATGGCCTAGTGACAGCAATATGAAATAGATAAATAGAAAGAAAGCTCCACAAATATTGCACTAATCTCTACACTAAACATTGTAACAAATATATGCCAACAGTAAAACAAGACTTATATATACACAACCAGTAACCAACAGACTGCCTATGATTTCCAACAAGGGACAACATGAGTCCTTTCAAATAATGCATCTTTTACATGTCAACTAGATAGCTGCTTCTTTCGTCATGATCATAAGAACAAGAATGAAGATGTTTTTAAAATAATATGCCCCTCCGGATGACCTTGACCTACCAACCTTAAAATGCCCCTCCAGATGACCTTGACCTACCAACCTTAAAATGCACAGATCCTGTATGGTTGTCAAAAGGAACCAACACACAGTGTTTGATGACTGTTAGACCAAGCAGAGGGGAAAATTTGAGACTCGAACAGTACAAACAAGAGGGCCATGATGGCCCTATAAATGCTCACCAGGAGAAAAGGTCATTTGGAGATTAACATTGTTGAAGTTTTCTATACGAGTCTAAGTAAGATCAAGTGACCCATCTGGGCCGTTTTTTATCCCATGGCCATTATATGAACAGATTTTAAAGAGGTCCATTAGACAAAGCTAGATACCAAATATCTTAGCTCTAGGCCTTGTGGTTTCGGAGAAGAAGATTTTTTAAAATTTTCCTATATAAAATAGAATAAACCCCAGGGCAGGGCTAATTTTGACCCCGGGGCCATAATTTGAACAAACTTGGTAGAGGTCCACTACACAATGCCACATACAAAATATCTAAGCTCTAGGCCTTGCGGTTTCGGAGCAGAAGATTTTTTAAATTTTCCTATATAAGTCTATATAAATCAAGTGACCCCCGGGGCGGGGCCAATTTTGACCCTAGGGCAATAATTTGAACAAACTTGAAAGAGGTCCACTGGACAATGCTACATACCAAATATCTTAGCTCTAGGCCTTGTGGTTTCGGAGAAGAAGATTTTTTAAATTTTCCTATATAAGTCTATATAAATCAAGTGACCCCCGGGGCGGGGCCAATTTTGAGCCTAGGGCAATAATTTGAACAAACTTGGTAGAGGTCCACTAGACAATGCTACATACCAAATATCTTAGCTCTAGGCCTTGCGGTTTCGGAGCAGAAGATTTTTTAAATTTTCCTATATAAGTCTATATAAATCAAGTGACCCCCGGGGCGGGGCCAATTTTGACCCTAGGGCAATAATTTGAACAAACTTGGTAGAGGTCCACTGGACAATGCTACATACCAAATATCTTAGCTCTAGGCCTTGTGGTTTCGGAGAAGAAGATTTTTTAAATTTTCCTATATAAGTCTATATAAATCAAGTGACCCCCGGGGCGGGGCCAATTTTGAGCCTAGGGCAATAATTTGAACAAACTTGGTAGAGGTCCACTAGACAATGCTACATACCAAATATCTTAGCTCTAGGCCTTGTGGTTTCGGAGAAGAAGATTTTTTAAATTTTCCTATATAAAATAGAATAAACCCCAGGGCAGGGCCAATTTTGACCCCGGGGCCATAATTTCAACAAACTTGGTAGAGGTCCACTAGACAATGCTACATACAAAATATCTAAGCTCTAGGCCTTGCGGTTTCGGAGAAGAAGATTTTTTAAATTTTCCTATATAAGTCTATATAAATCAAGTGACCCCCGGGGCGGAGCCAATTTTGACCCTAGGGCAATAATTTTAACAAACTTGGTAGAGGTCCACTAGACTATGCTACACACCAAATATCAAAGCTCTAGGCATTGTAGTTTTTGACAAGAAGATTTTTTAAATTTCCTATATAAGTCTATGTAAAATCAAGTTACCCCCGGGGCGGAGCCAATTTTGACCCTAGGGGAATAATTTGAACAATCTTTGTAGAGTTCCATTAGACAATGCTACATACCAAATATCTCAGCTCTAGGCCCTGTGGTTTCAGACAAGAAGATTTTTTAAGTTTTTTCAATTTGTTGCCATAGCAACCAGAATTTTTAATGAAATTTAATTTTTTGAACAACTTTGAAAGGGGACCACCCAAGGATCATTCCAGCAAAGTTTGGTTGCAATTGGCATAGCGGTGTAGGAGGAGATGTTGTTTTAAGTAAACATGGACGCCACGTATTCGTAACGACGCACGACGCACGATGGACGCAGGGCGATCACAAAAGCTCACCCTGAGCACATTCGTGCTCTGGTGAGCTAAAAATAACTAATAATATGACATTCAAGCATTTCATCAGTTAGACAGAAAAAACTAACAATATGTCATACAATCATTTCATCAGTTAGACAGAAAATAACTAACAGTATGTCATACAAGCATTTTATCAGTTAGACAGAAAATAACTAACAGTATGTCATACAAGCATTTTATCAGTTAGACAGAAAATAACTAACAGTATGTCATACAAGCATTTTATCAGTTAGACAGAAAATAACTAACAATATGACATTCTAGTATTTTATCAGTTAGACAGAAAATAACTAACAATATGACATTCTAGTATTTCATCAGTTAGACAGAAAATAACTAACAATATGACATTCTAGTATTTCATCAGTTAGACAGAAAATAACTGTAACAATATGACATACAAGCATTTTTATCAGTTAGACAGAAGGTCAGGTTGAAGATAATAGACAAGCAACCTTCAAACAATGATCAACACAGGAAAAACAGAGTTAAAGTACAGAAATCAACAATAATTTGTTGACCAATACAAAAACATATTAGTAATATGATCAACATATATTTATAAAGAGTAGAATTTTTTGTCATAGACAAGATCAGAGAAAAAGATGAGTCAGATATTTATAAGATGCTTAATGCTAACCTTTACCAAATTGTTTTAGGTCATCCAGTTTTACACAATGAATTATAGCCCAGACATAAACCTTTTACATGTACCTTGCTTTCTGCAGGCAAAAAAGCCACTCAAAATAAATCAATATAACAAAAGTCACACATTCTAAAACATTCAGTTTTTCAAAGGTTGACTTACAAACAACTCTGAACAGCAGTATGGTAATGAGGATTAAGTCACAAACTATTGCTAAATATGTCATGTCTAAGCTTTATGCAGCCAGGAAAACTGACATTCTATTAATGATTTAACCATTAGGCAATACCAGGGGCACATACAACGTAGTCATACACAGAAGATATGATGCAGGAAGTTGATCACATGACAAAGCTAACAAGCATGAATTAAAGTTAAAACCATTGACAAATTGTACGTGATAACACATTATGTGTTCCAACCTGTACATGATAACACATTATGTGTTCCAACATGTACATGATAACACATTATGTGATTGAACCAGTGTATGATAACACATTATGTGGTCCAACCTGTACATTATAACACATTATGTGTTCCAACCAGTACATGATAACAGATTATGTGTTCCAACTGGTACATGATAACACATTATGTGTTCCAACATGTACATGATAACACATTATGTGTTCCAACATGTACATGATAACACAGTATGTGTTCCAACATGTACATGATAACACAGATTATGTGTTCCAACATGTACATGATAACACACTATGTGTTCCAACATGTACATGATAACACAGATTATGTGATTCAACCAGTACATGATAACACATTATGTGATTGAACCAGTGCATGATAACATATTATGTGATTCAACCTGTACATGATAACACATTATGTGTTCCAACCGGTACATGATAATAGATAATGTGATTCAACCAGTACATGATAACACATGATGTGTTCCAACCTGTACATGATAACACAGTATGTGTTCCAACCTGTAAATGATAACACATTATGTGATTCAACCAGTACATGTTAACACATTATGTTTTCCAACCAGTGCATGATAACACATTATGTGATTCAACAAGTGCATGATAACACATTATGTGTTCCAACCAGCACATGATAACACATTATGTGTTCCAACCAGTACATGATAACAGATTATGTGATTGAACCAGTACATGATAACAGAGAGAAAAAAATGAGAAAAACTGACACAACCGATACAATATCTGCATTACAACTGATTAATTTCTAAACTGAAAATGAAGACCAGTCAAAGAATGTTACCATACCAGTCTTCCAACCTAAGTTCGAGATCAGCTCTCCAAAAATATCCTCACACATGTTAGTGATGATATTTATATATGTGGCATTCTTACCGTTATTTTTTACTTATATCTTCCCTTTTTTCATTATATTCAATGAAAACTATATTTCAATTCCCTATGAACACTACTAAAGAAATTACTTCTTCAATTTCATAAATCATTATACAAGAGATAATACAACCATATCATTAAAATCAAGTACATTTAAGAAGTAATACATATGCTTGATCTTATTTCTATACATTGATATTCCAATGATTGATACAATTTTGTATAAACGAATATTTTAGGAAATTATCTAAATGGGCAAATATAGAAGTTTTCACTCCAACAACTAAGAGACTTAGTAACTAATACATATAATTAACTTTGTACTCTCTTTATATCAGAAAATTAAAACCAGAAGTGTTTGTGAAACACTTATGACCCTCTACAGGCCAACTGGTTAGTATGACCTTGACCTACTAAACTCAAAATCAATAGCGGTCATTTGTATGTGATGACCAAACCTCCCAACCAAATCTGAGGAGTTTAGGCGATACAGTTTTCCAGTTATTGCCCGGACAAGAATTGGATTTGGTTAAGGATCGAAAGTTACCAAAGTAATATAAAAATGCCATCATAGTATCCCTATATAACAGTTTTAGAAAGAAAAATGTTAGAAAAAAGAATCAGCAATCTTGAAAAGTTATTTCCCTTTTTTAAACTACTCTCTAGTTGGAAGATAATTGAATGCGTTCTTCTTCTTCTGGCGTTTGCGGTCGTTTGTACTCGGGCCTCGTAACAACGTAGAACACAATGGTAGCAAGAGCAATAATAACAAGTCCGAGACAGTTAATGACCACACCCTGCGATGGTAAATCTTTGTAGGAACTGTAATAGAAATAAGCATACAAAATTAGTACAGTGCAACCTATCTAAAGCAACACGCTTTGGGAATAGCAAAATTATGTTAATGTTCAGAGGTTGTTGCTCTAGAGAGGTTAAATTGATATTTAAATTATGCAGTGAAAAATAATCATAATGTCGTAGAAGGGAGGTTTTGCTCAAGAAAGGGTCCCTCTGGAGAAGTTGTACTGCACTTTCAGTCAACAATACACATCTCTTAATATACATTCAATATTCATCTCTATCTTTGCTTACCATGATTTGAGCATTTAGAGAAGATACCGTATATTATAATATATTCATCATTTAGTTGCATCTTTATTTTCAGGGGGGGGGGGGGGGGGGAATACTTTTTGATTAGTTTGATATTCCAAGTTTTTGATCATAGCCGATTTTGCAAAAAAGTGAGAATGTTATAGTTTCATGAAAAGACAAATATTTGTTCATGGATTCCTATAAAAAATCAACATCATTTATACACAATACTTACAAGTCATCTTTTCCATTCAAGAACAGAACTTTTTCCGTGATACCAGTTAGAGCGGCACAAACGGCTAGACCAAATACAGCTAGTCCCCAGAATACATGGTGTGGCATATAGGTGGCTCTACCAGCAAATCCAAGTTTTGGAAACAAGAAAGCCACAAAACCACACACCCACTAAAACATGATTGTAAAACAATAACTTTATATGAAAAAGCTTACAATATTAGAGTTTATTCAATATACAAGCATATTCTAAATGTTTTCAAGGTAAAGAGTATTTTATAATCTCTTATATTTTACACATTGCTTCAACTGCCATTGTTTTAAAGTGCAATTAAATTTTACTTTCTAGTAATGACAAAAAGAAATTTTCAACAAATGTAGCCTTTTTTATTAGCACAGGGTTCGTACAGCAAGTCTGGCAAAAAAACTCTCATCAGCAGATAGACAAGAACCTATCGTTTGTTGAAGACATACAGTAATATTTGTTCGACATTGTGCCCTTTACAAACTAGAAACGATGTAAAACAGGTTCATGTTAATTGATCTAATGCAGGCAAAAAAAAACAATAAATATCCGTCCAACTCTTCCTGTGTCAACAGGTATTAGACATAGCAAAAAATGGGGAAATTGAAAAGGCATCCTTAAGATCTTTTTCTTTTATATTCATTTGACTGGAACATAAGAATTTAAGGAGTATATTCGCAAATTCAAAACATTTCAAGGATATATAAAAAATCAAGGGATTTTAAGGAATCTTTCAAGACTTCAAGGAGTTTTCATCCAACAGCCTAAAATTCAAGGAGTTTTCAAGTTTGTACGAACCCGGTAGCATTATAGAAGAAAAACTAACACTTTTTACCTGAAGTCCAAACAGGATGACGGTAATCAAACCAATCCAGCTATGCAGACTGTACAAGTTAGGTATTGGAGTTTCAACCAGGTTGTGGGAGTCAAACACAGCCTTCAGGCCAACAGAGGCAAATATAAGAGCACCAAGCTGAATACCCCCATGTATCAGTTTGACGTAAAGTTTGTTGATATTTCTAAATACTCTGTAGGCAAGAATTGCTGAAATCATAAATGATCTTATTATAAATACACTGTATAATAATTATTTTACAACAAGAGTGCCCAAAATATGCCCATCAAGGGGCATAACTCAGAAGTGCCTAAGCGAACTGGGCTGTTCATCGAACTTGGCCGAGATCTCATGGCCATAAACATTTCCATCAAGTTTGGTGAGGATCCGTATACAACTGTTTGAATTAGATAGAGGACACATTTGAGATTGCCGCCCGCATGCCCGCCATGGATGTTCCCATATTACGACCGGTTTTTCAAACAGGCATATAAAAAAAGATAATATACATGACTGTATAGTGCAACCTCTTCAAAGCAACACCCATTGGGAGTAGCAAAATTATTTTTGTTGTGGAGAGGTTGTTGCTCTAGAGAGGTTAAATTAATAGTTATATCTTACAGTGTGAAAAATCATGCTGTTGTTGAAGGGAGATTGTTGCTCTCTGGAGAGATTTGAAAAAATAAACACATGACATGTTGAGGCTGGGTGATTTTGGTGGATTTAGAATGGTCCAAGTTAACAACTATAATATTATGAATATCAAAGTGATAAACCAAATGTTTACATCTAGTTTACCTTTAATGGATGGATTGTTGGACGGACAAATCATTCACTACATTTAGTAGATGCTGAGGGTATAAAAATACATTATGATAAATGTGAAGGATTTTTCCAGTATTTTGAGAAAATCTCTAGATTTGGAACAGTAGCAGTGGTTTGCTCATAATTAGGAAAACTGTAGAATTTTGCAATGTTGAAATGAACGCAAATAACCATTGTCTATGATTGGAACTTGTTATCAATTTAATTCTACTACAGTGAAAGATACCTTGTTTTCATAGATCTAAATTGTTTTATGTACCCAATATCTATGATAATTTTTAAAGTTTCATTTGGGAATTTTCAACCAACGGCATGATATATAAGAAATTTTTTTTTATTCATTGGGAATATGACCAAATATTGGCTATAAAATCGACTAAAAACAAATTCTCGATGTGTTTTTTGGTTTTGAGTAAGTCAGTAAAAATTATCTGTAAAGCACAATTGATGTATAATTCTTGTCTGTTTGTTGAGTTTTACGCCCCTTTTTAATAATCAGAGCCGAATGAGGCAGGCAGTTCACCAAACCAATGTTGCTGGGAGGAACCAGAACTAGACTCCCATCCTCTGTAAGCAACCGTCTACTTTCTTACATAAAGAGACATGGTCGGTAGCAAGGCCCGAACCCACTACGTTCTATCAGTGATTCAGTAAGAGGTTACAGTGACTTGAAGTCAGAAACCTTAACCACTCGGCCATGGAGGCGGGTCCTTGTATAATTATTGACTAGAGTAACTATAAACAAATGACAACTAACCGTCTGCATACAGGAAGATCATACCAATCACCATAAACACAGGGTGATAGTTAAACTCCTTTGCTGGATCTTCCTGCCAGGCAAAGCCACCCTGGAAGTGTCCCATCCATACCGCTACTAGTATAACTGCTGTGAGCCCAAGCCCCTGAATTAACAACACTAAACCGCTGAAGAAACACAAGTTAGGCTGTGATTGGTCCTTCTGGTAGGGATCCATATTTTCATACCTGAAAACAACAACATACAACTGCCTTAGACAATCCTTCCCTAGATTCCCATCCCAAACTGTCCCCACAAAAATCAGTTTAACCACATAAATTTTGTTCCAAAGAAATCTTTGTATAAAGTTTAATTAATAAATTCAAGAAAAGAAGACCTTGCTTGAACATTACTTTGTTAGAATCGCACATGTTTTTTTTATGTCAAGTATCACAGGCAATTATAATAGACTATAAATATACATTGAAAATAAATAAATCCAGGTTTTTAAAAACTAAAAAATAGTTTTTATTCTTGGCAAAATATTCTATGATAATAAACAACAGTAAACAATACATACTTCATGCAAAGTGAATTTCAATATGTGAATACACAACAAAGTGAAAAATAACAACAATTTTTAATTTGCATTGACCAAATTGATCGACATGAAATTCCCAACAAATAATAGTAGACCACACATCTGCCTAGTGAATGTGTTATGTGTGTTATTATTCCAAGCATTTTCTGAGCACATTATACTAAATTTTGTAGAGATTTTCTATAAGCACAGCAGGGCTTGACACTAACACTGGTCCGAGACCGGTGGTTTTTGTGCAGGACCATTAACTCATGGAATTTGAATGGTCCAATGGACCACTGAAAATTCTTGGAGGAGTATCAGTATTTTACTGTAAATAAACAAATAACATATATTAATTGGTGGAAGGACCACCTGAAATTCTGTTGGACCAGCAGGTTTCGAAAGCTGGTGGTCCTCTGGTCCACCATGGAAGATAAGTTAGTGTCAAGCCCTGGAACATTGTATAAAGTTTGGTAGAATTATTCTATTAATCATTAAAATAAAGCACATTTATAATTTACATAAAGTTTGGTACAGATTTTCTAAGCACATTATACAAAGTTTGGTAGAGTTATTCTTAGGACATTATGTAAAGAGTGGTAGAGTCATTCTATAGACATTACCAGTATATAAAGTTTGGTACAGATTTTCTAAGCACATTATACAAAGTTTGGCAGAGTCATTCTATGGACGTAATGTAAAGAGTGGTAGAGTCATTCTATAGATATAAAGCTTGGTAGAGATTGTCTAAGCACATTACATAAAATTTGGTAGAGATTTTCTAAGCACATTATACAAAGTTTGGAAGATTTATTCTAAGGACATTATATAAAGTTTCGTAGAGTCATTCTATAGACATTCTATAAAGCTTGGTAGAGATTTTCTAAGGATATATTATACAAAGTTTGGTAAAGTTTTTCTAAGGACATTGTATGAAGTTTGGTAGAGTTATTCTAAGGACATTATACAAAGTTTGGTAGAGTTATTCTAAGGACATTATACAAAGTTTGGTAGAGTTATTCTAAGGATATTATACAAAGTTTGGTAGAGTTATTCTAAGGACATTATACAGAGTTTGGTAGAGTTATTCTAAGGACATTATACAAAGTTTGGTAGAGTTATTCTAAGGACATTATACAAAGTTTGGTAGAGTTATTCTAAGGATATTATACAACATTTAGTAGAGTTATTCTAAGGACATTATATGAAGTTTGGTAGAGTTATTCTAAGGACATTATACAAATTTTGGTAGAGTTATTCTAAGGACATTATAAAAAGTATGGTAGAGTTATTCTAAGGACATTATACAAAGTATGGTAGAGTTATTCTAAGGACATTATACAAAGTATGGTAGAGTTATTCTAAGGACATTATACAAAGTTTAATAGAGTTTTTCTAAGGACATTATATGAAGTTTGATAGAGATTTTCTAAGCACATTATATGAAGTTTGGTAGACTTATTCTAAGGACATTACATAAAGTTTGGTAGAGTCAATCTATGGAAATTATTATACAAAGTTTGGTAGAGTTATTCTAAGGAAATTGTATGAAGTTTGGTGGAAAAATGTGCTTCGATTTAGGGGACAGTTGAATCAATCTATCAATAATTAGTCTGAATGAGTGAAGGAATAAATTCCTACCTTCAAAATTGTAAAGGAGAATGAAATCTTTGATTTTTTTGCAAGGGGAACAAAATCCTGTTCGGCAAATTTTATAAGGAGGACAAAATCCCCTCAAAGATTTTATAATGTTGATTTTGTCCGTATACCACTACCAGTCTCAAACCACAGGCAGACAACTTTGATTTTCTGATACAATGAATTAAAGTATGTCAGTAAGATAACGATTACCACAGCCATCTAAGATTTTATAATTCATTACCATGACAACATAAAAGAATGTCGCCAGTTATAAATCAATATTAGATAATTGGGAAATACTGATACATCAGATATTTGTGCTGTTAACTGCTGTCAATATTCAATCCTATAATTCAAATCTAAATAATTGGTCTAGCACCTGAGCTTGTGAAACAAGAATTAAGAACACTTCAAACAAAGCAGGCAGAAATCAAAAACAACTGACCAGGCCCGTGGTTATAAAACTTGAGATCAGTCTCCGAGCTCAAATATCATATCTCAAGGGCTCAGCACAACACTGTCGTAACTTGTTCTTATTTCAATATGAGTTACGACACTGTTGCGTTGAACCCTCGATCTTGTCTTTTAATGTTTCTATGTTACTAATGATCAGACAATGATGAAAATTATTATTGATACATCAAATTTAGTCAAATCGGTTAACTGATCTGAATATGTATTTAAACAATGATTATAAACCAAATGCATCTGTTCAACCATATTATACTTTGAGAAAGGAATTGAGATCTGAGATCGGAGATTGTTCTCAAGTTTTATAATAACCTCGAGGCCTGATGCTCAAGTTTTAACACTAGATTCCATTGCAGAGAATTTGATTACCACACCAGTGGTGGACTTACATGACATGAGGAACAGTCCTAAGTCATTTTATTGTTTTGAAATATTTCCCATTCTTCCTAAACTTTATAGGGCCTTATTTCCCAAAATTCGGAAGGGGCCTTAGCCTTTCATTTTGGGCAATTCAAGTGCGATTTTTTCACCAAATTGAAAGAAAATTAGAAATCAGAGTTAGAATAAATTATGTTCTACAGTTTTCAGGGTCAAGAAAACTCATTTTATCAATTGTAAGTTTTTTTACAAAATAATTGTATGATATTTTAATAAATAATGCTGAATAATGTAAGTTTTATTCAGAGAATGTAGGAACTAGATTTAGGGAGTGAGGGAGAATCATGTTTCATCTTATTGGGTATTTAGCTTTGTACTTTTGGGAAATCTTACTCCAAATTGGGAAAAAACAAGGCTTTGTGTAAAAGGGAAGGTCACCGAATTTTTAAACTCTTTTATGCATAGAAGATAGAAAGGCTTTGCTACAGTAGAACAAATTATTGCATTCAAGAGAAAAATAGATGTGAGACCAGACATGTTAGAGATTTGGAGAAAGACAATTTGATGCCTTGACAGTGAATATTAACGCTACAAGAAGACAACAAGTTAACACAATACAACACTACGTTACAAACCCTGACTGTTCCATGTTCTATAACTTCAGATCCAAATATTAACACCACTGTAAAGTATATGATGGAATGTAACTTATATACACAATGTCATCAAAAACCAGATTTACATACAGAACATATCAGCATAAAAGTACAAAATACGGTAATCAAAATAATGTACCAGTAATCACATAATTATATGTGATGAAGACTAATCACTGGATATCACTACTGTATCACGTGACAAGCTAATTGAAGATAATAATTAAAACTGCTTGTATTTATCAAACTCCACATGACATGTGATCCCCTTTACTTTGTCAATAGAATCTATGTGATGCAATTAGGGCTGTAGATTAACAGACATGTGGCAATCCAATCCAATAAGTCGAGGCAGAGGGGGCAATGCTTCACATATAGAACCACAAATCTTATATCAAAGAGAAAATACTTCTCATTCTATATTGTTGTCATCTTAGATAGTTGTAGCGTGTAAAGGGTGCCTTCCCCTCCAAAAATTTCTTTGAACTCATGCAGTTTTCCCCAGATTCCTATTAGATTCACTCCTTTCATTCCCAAAATTGGTGTCTATTCAGACAAGAATTTTCCCCCAAAAGAGGCCTCAACCCTGGTTAAAACATCATTGCAATGAGTTAAATTAGTATTACAATGTCTGGAAGCTTTTCTACATATAATACACACATGATAAGTTATCAACATGATATTATCATGTATGATGATTATTTCCCTTGCGATGTCTCAAGTTGGGAAACATCATCAACTATATTTTAATAACAGTTGTGTGGTTCTATCATGAAGGTGAATAATTAACTTGTAGACAATGTTACATATATGTTAAGATCGTATCAAAATTAATTGCTTTTATATCTCTGAGTCTGATCAATACTGGTCAGCTAGTATAATGAGACAGAGTATAATGTATTTGATGAAGCATTTTGTTATATACATACAGTCACATTTTGTACATATGTATAACAATTAGAAAATGATACAAAATACACAAACTATAGAGTTCTATATATACAATGAATTAAAAGAAAGACCAAGTTTAGACCTGTTGTGGCACTGTAAACAGTTTTAAAGCACTCATGAATCAAAGTCTTTTCTTATCTGGAATACTGATTCTTATTATAAAATAATATTCACTGATCTAATTTGACTGAAGTCATACAAAGCTCAAGGTACCAATGACTTAACAACAACATCAAAATTTAACTAGAAATGTTTCCAGAGGACACACAAATGCCCCCTGTTAAAGCTAAGTCAAAAAGGGGGGGGGGGGGGGGCATAACTTCTGTGAAAATGTTTGGATTGCAAGGAAATCTAACTTGACCTGTATTTTGTTATTATACACCTTCATGTAGAATATGAAACCAATCCATGAAATGTTTTTTGAGAAAACCAAAATTTGAAATTCATTTAAGCACAAACTATAAGTTGATATCACTCACAACATGTTTTATTTTATCCTGTGCTTTAATTATTACTGGTCTTCAACTGGAAAAACCTGATGACACTAAGTTAATGATTACACTTGCCATCCAAATTATTTGATTTTTATCCAAATATTATTTAGTACATTTTGTAACATTTATAAACTATAACATATAAACCACAATAAGTCCTACATAATTTTATTTCATTATATAAAAGCTATTTCTTATATATACACCAAACATCACATACATCAGGTACATATGGTATTACATGTACCTAGCAAAAATACCAGAGTGCGGATATAAGTATTGAATTTTACATATATTTATTTATGAATACAATCGTATCATCATAGTAAAGAAATCATACATCTGTGACCAATTATTTCAAGGACTGACACAAATAATTCTGTATTTTAACATTTTATTCAAACAGTTCAGTGATCGATGAACACTTGAACTATTCTAAATAATGATGGTATTAAAAATCTGATGTGACACGTACCCGGTACATACAAATGTGACACGTACCTGGTACATACAAATGTGACACATACCCGGTACATACAAATGTGACATGTACCCGGTACATACAAATGTGACATGTACCCGGTACATACAAATGTGACACGTACCCGGTACATACAAATGTGACACGTACCCGGTACATACAAATGTGACACGTACCCGGTACATACAAATGTGACACGTACCCGGTACATACAAATGTGACACGTACCCGGTACATACAAATGTGACATCAGAATAACTATATATATTGCTAATCTGTGTATCTACAAAAAAGACACTATTTAACCCACACACACATATATATATATACTTCACTTTATAATAAGACTCATTCATTTCATTGTGTAATCATTCTTCCTGGACTGAAATCATTCACAGGACACATGTAGGCACCAATGGTTGAAGCCAGGGATCGCTATTTCCACACATACATTGTACAGGGTTCTCAATTAAGTCAATAAAAACCCGCCATCGGCCGTTTTAGCCACTTTGAAATTAGTCCGTTAAAAATCTTAAAAATAATGCTGGAAAAATGCCTGGACCCTCCCCCCTAGCAGGCCCATTGTCCCTGGACCTTTTTTTAAAAAATTGGGAAGGGGCCTTAGCCTTTAATTTTGGGAAATTCAAGCGCGGTCAAATTTTGGCCAAATTTGGAGAAGGTTAGACTACGAAGTTAGTATAGTATTGTAATTTTGACAATTTCTGTCCCCAAACAGGGAAAATAAGAGCTTTTTTGCAATTGGGAAGTCACCAAATTTCGGCCTCTGTTAAAGAAGGAAAAAAGCCCTGTGTCCACAAAATTATTGATAACTCTGATACAGTACAAATATATAATTCTAATTAACATTACATTATCATAACTATTAAGTATTATACCTCCAATCTAATTTTTCTACAGATGTGAAGAAAACTCTGTATAATATTTTAACCTTTTGATACAACAATTTGTACCAATTAGCACCATATGTTACAGTGTTAACATTTTCTCAACAAAGCAGGATGTTGGTTTTAAACAAGTCATTTATAATATATAGTCATAGTAAATAATGGTATTTATTAGTACTTCATGTACATACAAAATATCACCATTAAATCTGTCAAACAAACAGCTGCTACCACCAATCAGTTTCAATAATTACAAGGAACTCATACAATGTATTTCATTATATTAAAATAAAACCAATATTGTTAATAGATCGCAAGAATGCAATGTATTGATTTATACTGTAATAATAACTCATCAAAATTCTCTTACCTTTAAATCTGTTCTTATAAAAGAAATTAACCATATGTTAGGAATATATCAATTCAACAGACCACTTAAGTGTCCTTGACCTTTACAGTAAATTATTCCAGCAAGCTATTCTTAATCCCAGAATCTCTCAGACAGTGGCTATATCAAAGACAGAACTTTTCTATTTTCTCTGTCATCAAAATTCTGTCTTGACGTAAAAATCCAATACAGGAAATTCCAGTGACAGCTGGAACTGTATGATGGACTAACCAGGATTACAAATTGATATGAATATATTCAAATTAAGAGTACTTTCCTTGTCAACTGATCACATTGTATAGTAATACAGAGATAATTTATGGAGAATTAAGTAATCTGATACAGTCTACTAGTCGGTCAATATTTGCACAACTTTATACCAATCATTAATTGTTCATGAAGGATAAATTGATATGACTTCCCTTAGGACACGGATGCCCCCGCCATTTCACACCGGACACAGAAATGAGTATTTTGTGGCAAATATGTGAATACAACATAGAGCAGGTTGCTTGGGAATGCTGCCCATAGTGGGAAGTAAAGATTACCTACTACATGTACTTTCACTATTTCAATATAAGGAATGAACGTAAATATATAAGTGTCCACTGTGACCTTGACCTTTATGTAAGCGACACAGTTTTTGCGCATGACACGTCATCTTAATATGATGAACATTTGTGCCAATTTATTTCAAAATCCAATTATGCATGACAAAGTTATGAGCCGGACACTAACATACACTTTCACTATATCCATAATAATATGCACAAACTTTGAACGTCCGCTGTGACCTTGACCTTTGAGCAAGTGACGCAGTTGATTCGCATGACACGTCGTCTTGATATGAAGAACATTTGTGCCAGTTTATTTCAAAATCCAATCATGCATCATGACAGAGTTATAAGCCAGACACAACCATATACACACAATGCTTTAAGTGTCGACTGTGACCTTGACCTCTGAGCAAGCGACATAGATTTTGCTCATGACATGCTGTCTTGATATGATGAACATTTGTGCCAATTTATTACAAAATCCAATCATGCATGACAGAGTTATAAGCCGGACACAAACATATACATCGAGGGTTCAGCGCAACAGTGTCGTAACTCATATTGAAATAAGAACAAGTTACGACAGTGTTGCGCTGAGCCCTCGACATATGATGCTTTAAGTGTCAACTGTGACCTTGACCTTTGAGCAAGCGACACAGTCGTTGCGCATGACACATCATCTTGATATGATGAACATTTGTGCCAATTTATTACAAAATCCAATCATGCATGACAGAGTTATAAGCCAGACACAAACATATACATATAATGCTTTAAGTGTCAACTGTGACCTTGACCTTTGAGCAAGCGACACAGTCGTTGCGCATGACACATCATCTTGATATGATGAACATTTGTGCCAATTTATTTCAAAATCCAATCAAGCATGACAGAGTTATAAGCCGGACACGAACATATATATATAATGCTTTAAGTGTCAACTGTGACCTTGACCTTTGAGCAAGCGACACAGTCATTGCGCAGGACACATCATCTTGATATGATGAACATTTGTGCCAATTTATTTCAAAATCAAATCATGCATGACAGAGTTATAAGCCGGACACGAACATATACATATAATGCTTTAAGTGTCCACTGTGACCTTGACCTTTGAGCAAGCGACACAGTTTTTGCGCATGACACATCGTGTTGTTATGCTAAACATTTGTGACAAATTATTTCAAAATCCAATCATGCATGACTAAGTTATGAGCCCGACATGAAAATCTGTCACACACACCAACAGACAGGGTAAACACTATATGCCATCCGCCATTTCATGGCGGGGGCATAAAAATCAAACGTGTCTGAAACAATTTGGTACATTGTAATGAGAAATCAGCCCCATTTTTAGGTTTTGGGGAAGGGTGGCAGAGCCTTTTTTCAGGGGAATTTTGCATCAAAAATAGGCAAATTGGGGAAATAATTACTAAGTAAACAAGCAAAGTGTAAAAAGATATTTTGGTTGGAGAATTTCTTTTCATATTTTGGGGATACATACTATTCAGCTTGGGAATGGGGCCAAAAATTGACCCCAAATTTGCCATAAAAAGGGCTGGAAATCAGGTTAAATTAATGATTAAAAGTATAAAGATTTAATTAGTTAATTCCTGCACAACAATGGATAATAACTTAAGTATACATGATATCATTGAAATATCAACATATATTGTATAATAATAATTTAATACTATATAATGAATTGATATAATA
This sequence comes from Lutraria lutraria, assembly GCA_964023205.1. Classification (NCBI taxonomy): domain Eukaryota; kingdom Metazoa; phylum Mollusca; class Bivalvia; order Venerida; family Mactridae; genus Lutraria; species Lutraria lutraria. The sequence goes on along the minus strand of OZ026848.1, from coordinate 32,240,655 downwards.
TTTATTATAATTTAGAGCACATCACTATATTCAAATTAACAGTGACCATTTGTTGGTCCAACATGAGTCATATCAGTGAATTAATTATAAGTCATGATGAATATGATATCTGAGTATTGATTCAGAAGGAGAATTTATATAAGGCTTAAATTAAAATTAAGTTTGCTTGCCCTTTACCGATCGACCCGAAAAGATCATGCTGACTCAAAACATTTTATTGCAAAATCTGGGAGAACTTTATAAATATACAGTGCTTTCGATAAACATTTAAAGTAGGTATAATTTGAAGAAATGAAGGAAAACATTAATGAGTGTTAAGGCACTGAGTACATGTTTATGGTTGATTAAAGCACACAATAAATGGTTGCATCGGTAGCAGAATACATTAAATCAATAAGGAATGCATCTGATGCTAGGTAAAGGTCAAATGTAGAAATAAAATAAAATATTTTTCCTACCTACCGACACTCTTCTAAAATTCAGGGTCGGTAAAGGGCAAACAAACATATTTTTAATTTAGGCCTAATATATAAATTCTCCTTCTGAATCAATACTCAGATATCATTATATAAATGGTACAATAATGCGTAAACCACAGTTACAACAGTTAAGTATGCCTTAAGATATCGGTTCTGGCTTTATATGCTAAAAAAAGTAAAATAATATTTTAAGTTACAGATTCATACTCTAATATCAAGCTGAAGCAACAAACAATTATAACCGAACACGCAAAATAGTGTTTTATTGCGATAAACACTGCATCCCTTTATCGACTTTATCAGCATTAACCATAACCACCTCTAACGTGTTGTGCATTGTATTGGTACAGTGATTTTTTTGGGAAAATAATCAACTACCCATGCCCATGAAATAGGGGAAAATTTGCGCAACAAACCTCAAAAAGGGGAAAATAGTTCTATGACATCATGTGAACATTTCATGTATTTCTTCTGTTATTCTTGGAAAGATTGTTTAAACAATCATATTTTCATACTAGAATAAACAAATGTAATATGACACTGAGTTTATTTTCAGAATTACATTCAATTCAACTCTCTTATATATATCAGTGTTATAAAACACAATCATTGCATCAACTTTAAGAACATGAGGCAAGACATCAACATAAGATAGTCATACAAGCAACTTGAAATTTACATACATTATATGTTTGTATGAATTGTTAAATGTGAATCATTCCAGGAAGGCAGTTTATGTAAATTAACTTTAAGATTTATTTGTAAAGAATGTTCTCCAGTAAAGACCCCAATTTCATTTACCTTTAAGATGATCATGTCATGATATCTCAATCCATGGCAAAATATGTTATGATATGTTAAATTAAGTATATAGTAGGTGACAATGATACAGTCTACTATCAATAAAACAGTCTAAAAACTAAAATGAATCCCAAAAAAAAACTGTACTGGGTGAGTTACCTACTCTATTAGTGACAGTGACATTCTTGTGTCCAAATTTTGGATCCTGCATGTTGCAAAGAGTGGCAGGGGTGGATCATCGTTAAGTTCAATTAACCTTGAGGACATATATTTATAAGTCCTTGGATTAATCATAGACTCAGTTTCTGGTTCAGGACAATCAGGCTCAGGCAACGTATTTTGACTCGAGATATAAGTTGACGTTGTACTTTAATGAATTGATGATATGGTATTTAATTGGTTTGATTGTAGAAAGGGAGTTATTTTCGGCAGTGTGACACTATTTTTTTGTTAATCGTTTTTAATAATGTCGGGATTGTGAGACATTGTAAGTTATTCTGTCATCACTTTCATATATGAGACCGAAAAAAAGCGTCTAAAGACGCTGATGGGCAGGTATAAAACATGGCGCCCCTCTAGATTTTGTTCGGAAAACATAGCCCCCCATCTTAACTTTTTTATTTCGTAATATATTTTTTTAAAATTAATACTGTTGGAAACCTTAAGCTCTCTAGTTTACATAACTGTAAACAAAATTTAATTTGAATCAGTAAAACGTTTTTTATCGCGAGTTGAATTCGACTCATATATTTTTTTTTTTAACGCCTGTAAAATTTGGTTCGGAAAACATGGCCCCCCATTTTATCTTTTTTATTTGTTAATGTATATTTTTTAAATCTACATGAATAAAAAGGTATTGTAATCTAGTTTTTATAAATGTAAAGATATTGAAAATTGATGGAGTAAAACGTGATTTACAACGAGTTAAAGTAGACGCATTTTTTCATTAAAATAAATATACGAGTCGAATTCAACTCGCGATAAAAAACGTTTTACTGATTCAAATTCAATTTTGTTTACAGTTATGAAAACTAGAGAGCTTAAGGTTTCCAACAGTAGTAATCTTAAAAAAATATATTACGAAATAAAGAAGTTAAGATGGGGGGCCATGTTTTCCTAACACCAAATTTTGTGATAAAAAAATAGATTTTTTACCTATCATTAACCATTTCTATATTTAATTACATATTCTTAAACTACAGAACGTTAGCTTTAATATGATACCAAAAATTATTAATATCCATTAAGAAACAAAAAAGTTGATAGGGGGGGCCATGTTTTCCTTTAATTTTACACTAAAATCTAGAAGGGTGCCATGTTTTATACTTCGCCGACGCTGATGAAATCGTGGCGTGTTTAAAATCTGTAAAATACTGGTACCGTTTTCTTAAATACGACAGTGTTTCGATCGCTGTAATTCGGTCTATTATCGAAGTATTATAGTCAATAATGCATTCAAGACTTGTGATAAAGTAATTAACTCAGTCTTCCAATGATATATTTTATACTGGGGGAAATAAAGTTCGTTTTTAGGGGGAAAATGGAGGGTTTTTAGGGAAAAAATGGAGTTTTTTTGGCAAGGGGAAACTGCTGTTATTCGGCAGTAAAATTGGCCAAAAAAATCACTGAATTATGTCTAATTCTGAATGATTTTCCTGGAACTTGCTTGTCTAAGTATACATGAACTATGTCTTTTTTACAATGAAATTGTTGTTATCCATTTTTAATGAATTTTAATCTATTGCGTCTCTGTTAAAACAGTTTACACAGGCTCCAGTGATTTTTTTACAATTTAACTTGCTCGAGTCCTAGGACCCGCAGGACTAAAAATCTTTGCATCCCAATGTTTAAAGTGCGAGTCCCAAATTTTGTGATTTAAATGGATGTAAATATTGCCCATCCAACGAAGGACGACAACAAGATACAAATTTTTATTTACAGTCGGTTGACATATAACAGAATAACATTAGCTATGTATAGCCATTGACCGACATATATGGTTCAGTATGATGATTTGTCTACAAATCGCTTTCTCCAACGATTGCAATTCCAAATAAACACAAAGCGGCCATTTTCTCAAGGACGATGTCACATATCTCATTGTTATCAGAAAAATATCTTATATCACGAAAATTAGAAACTTAGTCAAGTTTTTCGATCAGAGACTGACAGAAACCTGGGCATCCAATTAATTTGTCAAGATGGAAATTTCAATCATGAAATAAAAAGCTGGCGAATGTTATCAAACAAATGAATCATTGTCGCAGTTTAAACACATCTGTACACTGGTAGCGGAGTTTTATATATGCCGGGTACAGTGCGAAAACATGTATCTATTTATAGTCATTACTTAGACTGTGTCGCTTTATTCATTTTAGCTACGTATCTCGGCGCTCTAATCAATAACACCAGTCCACCATTTACATGTAATATTATTTCGCAATGCGGAAATTTAGAGACTTCGATAATGAACAAAAGCAGACAGATTTAAGACTCGTCACTCAGAAATTATATGCATCCTGTGGATGCACATAAAATGAAAACATGCATCCATGGTGATATTTTTGCATCCTGGACGCAGGATGCAAAGGTAAAAAAAAATCACTGCACAGCCAGTGATTTTTTTTATCTCTTAGGGAAGAGGTCCGTGTCCAGGGAATTTTGGAGTCACAACAACTAGGTTATTGGGAAATTTTATCAATAGACATTTTGATACCAAATAACTCGAATTCTCTGGTTTCTTTGCCCTAGCATACTACACAGTACACTCTTGTCCTTTTACAATGTATGCTCGATTTTGAAATTCTTTTTCGTAACGTTCATTGGGAATTTCTCCATTTAGATTTGGAAAAATTGATCCCTGAAAATTATTGGGAAGGGTCCGTTTACTGGCCGAACCCAAACAAAGAAGGAAAAAGATCATTGACAGCATGTACATAAATTTAATACGGGGAAGTCAAAGTCCAGCAGGCCCCAGGCTTTGGAAAAAAGCCTTAGTTAAAAAATACAAACGCTTTTGGGTAATGTGTGAAAAGCATCTGCATAAAGTCTGCGTACAAACTCTTGACAGCAAGTAGAATGTCGTCACTTTTTGTTTAATGCAAGGTGCTTGACCAATCTCTACCTAGAGTTGTCATTCCTTCCAAATAGTGCTCGACTTCCCTGTTCGATAGGCTTAGCCTTTTTCCATATTATTATAATATATATAATATGTCGTTCTCATAGTTTGTGTATCATTGTTTGACAGGTTTTCGATACCTCAAGCATTCCAAAACGCCTTACACGCAACAAATACAAATAAATGCGTAACCTGCTTTTATTTCTTAAAAATCAATATATTGCTCGTAATTTCAATGCACTTACGGTCAATTTGTTCACAAAATAACGAACAACAGACCTATAAACAAACATTATGATCAGTGACCGCCATTATGCAAAATTGACCCATTTTCGATACCTCCAAAATTGAAGAGTATTCAAGACAGAGACGGTCCAAAAGTACCAGGTATAATGCGGAATTATGAGAAAACCTTGTTTGGTGAATGTGATCATACCCACGCTGCTTAATCCCATCATAATTAATAGTTTACGATGCGTAAGTATGCTAGACAAAATGGCGGCAACCTCTGGCTTCAAGTCTGTGTAATTTATCTTAATGTTGGTATGATCTCCGATGCAATGATAAATTAATATCACAGACGTGTAGTACAACCCGTAACTCACTTCATTTGATAAGTTATAAAGTCTTGGTCTACTTACATTTGGGATTTTTATTGAAAATGTAAGATGTACTAATAATAAATTCTAAGAAATTTTAGCGAAAAATAAATAAGACATGAACACTTTTCAAACACCCTGTAGTGGACAGGAAACACGACTGTTGCATGATGGTCATGTGATCTACATAGCAGACGAGCCAAATTCCCAGTCTAGGTCAAAATATTTTCTCAGTTTTTCTTATTTTCATTTTTAACGATATTGTTGTTAAAGTGATAAAATGGCGTAGTAAATTGAGCGGTTATTTGCTGTGTGTTTCAAATTGACTGTTAACTTACTTGATAACGACATATTTTGGAATTATATTGTGCGGATCGTAAAATATCAAGGTCGAGCACATTGCGTAAACAAAAAGTGACGTCATTCTACTTCCTGTCAAGCGTTTATGCGCAGAAAACAGAAAGTATCGAAAACATGTACGTATCGAATACATGTCAACCGACGATATATAACGAAGCAGGTACTCCAGAAGACATGATAAAAGATAAACGACTTCTGTTGTGCAAAAAATGGCAGCTGTCATACATTGTACTTTCTCTTTTTATCTGAGGACAATTTTTTTTTCATCAGCGGTATTTTTTTTACATGATTAACAACCGCCGGTGCCCATGGTTTTCGCTGATTTCAATCCATTCTGATTTTTCCATTGTGTATTTTCCATGATATAAAGAAACAATACAAAACCCCGTGAGGGGTTTAGCATTAAAGGAAGATAGAACACACAACCCTACACATCAACTTTTAAGAGTCAACAAAAATGTAAACCTGCAATGCAGTGCATTGTTTACAGGATGCCTGGATGGATAAAAGGCCTATCTTAATTATCAGAGAATCAATTAAGCATTTTAGGTAAAAGACCTAAAAATAAACGAAGTAAATAATTCAAACTTACAAACCAATTTGTGTCAGAAGACGTAAAATATGGTAGAATTTTACAGAAAATTTATGTAATCTTGATCAAACAACCGAATGATTTACAAGCATCAGAATGACCATGAAGGACTAAGTGTATTCGCCGGCTCTACAAAGAAACAAAGTTAGCTTTTTAGTTCGATGGGTGGTTTTTGTGCTTTAAATCTATCAAAATAAACGATTTCTATTGCTTGTAAGATTTAAAAAATAAATGATAATGCATGAAAGTAAGTGAATGAAGTATTTAGAGAAAGTCTATTATTGATTAGGAACCGCATATAATACGTAAGCTTCCGTGATATAACAGTGGTGTCTCGTGAGAAACACTTATTGTCACAATTGCTTTTGTTATTAAAACAAACATGAATCGGATAAAACTCTCCACTGGAAATGAAATGCCTCTTGTTGGGCGTAAGTTGTCAATAAAATTGCCCTAGTTTGTCAGAAAGTATAGATTCCTTCCATACATTTTAGCCACAAGAGTACAAGATTATTACGATAATTGGTACGAATAATCAAAAACTTAACTTCTGCATCCGAATAATTAATACAGTAAGATTAACAGATCTGTTAATATTCCAACTTCAGGTGTAATAGTGAGCTGGATTCCGTCATTTGGCCTGGGTAAACAGGTCCCACATTTCATATGATGTCGTGTGATTTGCTCTTAAATGGCTTAAGTCGATTTTCATCATGTTTGAGTTTGTCTAGTCACTAAATAGCTTACTAAATACTCACAGATCCTCTTCTGACAGTAGGCTGCTGTCAGCCTGTAATGTCAGCTCTTCATTTTCATTATTTTTTCTTACATTGACACATCCGGCCATTTGTATTGGCATTTTAAGTTTGGTTTCTTTTTGGCCGATTTCTAAATTCTAGCCTTTTTTGGTTGGCAGATTTCGTTAATGAATTCAGAAGAGCTAATCTATCCTTCAAGCCAGGATAGGGCCTTATCCAAAAAGTGTCTTGCCATCTCAAAAAGTCTAATTACTTGGCAATCTGACTAAAGTATTCGATCTTCCTTACGGCAAGATCTGATGACGGCCTATATAGATACCAGTTTCTATATTCAAAAGTCAGAATTTCCATGATCACTATTTATATCTATTTATAATTCAGCCAATCGTATAACTCGTTTCATCGGTACTTTGGCCGAATGAACTTTCTACCTGACGATGTTATTTAAACGTTAGTAAACGTTAAATTACGTATAACATATTTGTCTGCAACCACTTTTTGATCTTTTTAGTAATCCTGATCGATTCGGCCATAGTAAATAGAAAATTTAATAAACACGCATGTCACATAGGCGCTATCATTAGTTGCGTAAGAATAGGTGTTCGTGATAACTACAAGTCAAATATTGTTTTAACTGCGGTTAAAAATAGAATAAGATCACTTTCAGAATTATGAAAGTAACTGTAAGGCGCTGATTGGCTAGAGGAAAAGGTCACCTGAGGTGACCTTCTATAGGTCGTCTTCAGATCCTCATAGCGTGGTCTTAAACATCTATTCACAGCCTGGTCTTTTTTCCAAAAATTGGGAAGGGGCCTTAGCCTTTCATTTTGGGAAATTGTAGAAGGAAAAAAAAAACCGATTCTTATCAAACAAGATAAAAACTAAGATCAAATTGCAGCACAATAAGGGATAATAATTATGATAGTGAAATATATTGACAAATTGTTATATTACATTTTCAAATGTAGTTTTGATGCTATATGCAATTCATTTTAGATTATATTTATGCAGTTTAAATTAATACAGAGAAGATCGATATGTATTTCCATGGGTTTTAACTTTATCACTTCTAAATTAAATGATATTTTCTAATTATGATTCTTATAACTCCTGACATTTTTGTTCTGTTTATACAGTTGGAACTTTTAAACTTAAAGGCAAGGAGTTAGTTTTGAAAACACTGGAGTCTGCACTTAGTGCTGGATACAGATCAATAGGTAAGTCACCATTAGTTTTAATTTCAATATTTTATAAAGATATTGTAAAAAGCTTGTACATAAATAAATAGCATTCCAAAAAATGTGTGTGAGACAATTAATTTGCATTTATCAAATATAGCATTCAGAATAAACGTTTAAAGCATTTTGAAGAGTTTATGATATATTGGGTAGTATTTAAAGTTTCTGAAGTTGCATATATATTGCTGGCACTTTTTTATGATGTAAAAACCTTGTTTTAGATACAGCTTCGGTCTACAGAAATGAACAAGATATTGGAGAATGTTTGAAGTCTTTGTTACCCAAATTTGGTTTAACTAGAAAAGATGTTTTCATTACAAGCAAACTTGGTAAGATTATATTGATTTTTCATATACAGTACCATAAAATTTCTAATAAACTCCTTTGGGCTTAACAATAACATTTTCCAAAAAGTTTTCCCCTTCATAAATCAGAGAGAAAGATATAAATTGAGCTGTGTACATTTATTATAGTTTAGCGGTAATGGATATTTTTTTTTTGTCATTTTGTTTAAAAGTAGGATTTGGAAGGATTTTAATTTTGGACTTTCTCTTGTGTTTAGGACTTGGTGAATAGATTAAAAAAAGTAGGGGCTTTTTAGTCTATAATTAGGGGACAGGTTTTTCAGAAATTTTACCAATCAGACTAAATTCAGTCTATTGCTAGCACAATGATAAAAATTATCTTTGCTGCTAAAACTGTCTCATTGAATTAGTGATGCAATTTGGCATGACATTTTGTTGGTTGCAATTTTGCTGTCTTTACTCTTGAATATAAAATTTAATATTTATCAATTAATACAATGTAGTTTGATATTGATCTGAATTAAATCAAGAATGTTAAGTTTTACAAGTCATAGCTTAATCTGCTTATATTGACCGAAAATTGATTACCGTTAATCATTACTTTTTGACTGCTGTTTTAAAAGAGTAATTGGACTACCGGTATATAAACTACTAGATGGCACTGCAGGGCAGATTTTTGTCAAAATTTATGCCTGTTTCATGTCAGAGAGCCTTTTTTGAATTTTTTTTTAAAAAATGCAGAAAAATATTCTTTGGAAATTCTCACAAAGGTAAATTGTTCCATGACAAATCATTTCATCCAAAAATCTTAGTTAATATAAATTATTTTCTGAGTGTTACTTTCAGAAAAAGTTTTAACCTGTCAAGCAGACAAAGTGAATTTCCCGGTAGGTTTGGCTACTTGCTGATAAACTCTCTGTTTGTAAACAGAGCCACATGGTAATGCTTATACAGTTTGGAGCGAAGCAATGCTTTCTACATAACAGGAGTACTTTACTAAGTAGTGGTGAGTTGGTGACTGTGCTATTTCAAACAACATAGTTTAATTGACAGGTAGTATCAGGCATATCAGTTTACATAGCCCAACCCACAAATACTTGCTGGTATACCAGCGAGAGTTACATCTTTGAATTTAAAGGTAAATGAATAAAAAATGGAACCATGTTAAAATAATTGAAATTACACTAACTGATGATAAGCTTGTTATATTCTCTTCTTCCAGGACCAAAGGATCAAGGGACAGATAAATGTCGTCAAGCCTGCTTAAAGTCATTAGAAAATTTACAGACTGATTACCTAGATTTATATTTGATACACTGGCCTGGAACTCAAGGTAAAAAACCTGAAGACCAGTCAAATAAAGAACTTCGACATGAAAGTTGGAAGGATTTGGAATTGTTGCAGAAGGAAGGTAAACATATAGTTTTTAATAGTAAACAGTCACAGAACATTATTGGTTGAAGTTGTGATAATTAGTTCCCAATTTATAATACATATGTAATCCAAATCAATCTTAACCTAGCCAGGAGTATAAAAAATTGCAGGTATGTTTTTTTCTGACTTGAAATTGGCATGTTTTAATGTTAGTCAAATAATTACCGTATTCTTCTTAGCTAATATTTATAAATCATTTAGCACAAGCTTTTACTGAAATGTGTGATTTTGAATATTACCGGTATATAATCATAGAAAAAGGAGAGTAGTGCTTAGTAATATTACCTCCCTTTATGCAACTAAGTCAATTAAACCGACCCAGCTCCAACATTTCCAATTTTTTTTTGGTTGAAAGTTAATTTTTAATCAGTCATGTTAGAATGTCACAATTTTATTATTAGGACCAGGTACCTTTTACTTTTATTCATAGTCATTAAAAACTTATATTAGGGTCCATTATGATGTTTATTTCAGGAAAGTTGAAGGCAATAGGAGTGTCCAATTATGAAGAGAGACATTTGAAGGACTTACTGTCAAACTGTTCTATACCTCCTGCTGTTTTACAGGTAAATTTTTCAAATAATTTTATATTGACTATCTGGAAGTAAAGTATCAGGTTTCATGAATTGTGGTAAGTAACTAAATTAATTAATATTATTGTTGGTAAATCTCCTCAGTTGAGTTCTTTGAATATCTTGTCTTTCAATTATTGAAACTTTCTTTCAAATACTTTGCCCAAATTTTTACCTTTGTCAAATAGAAAGAACTCATGACCTTGAATCAAACTATTAAAATATGTATTGTAAATAAAGTTGATGTACCATTCACCAGGCCTACCTTCTTAACTGTTGGACGAGTAGGTGGGGCGCGTCGTCGAAAATAAAATTAACGGTCGATAAAATGAAATATTCTGTCAAAAGTATAAGATTTTGGGGAAATTCTTTTACCTCTCCTGTGTGTCTCGCTTGTAAGACGCACCCCCCTCGTCAAGTTTGATAATTGAGTCACAAAAATGCGTCTTATAGTCGAGCATATACGGTAATTAAAAATCTAGGGTCACTGGGAAAATTTAACAATAGGTTGGAAAACCAAAAAACAAACAATTTCTTTTACGTCAGATGTTTAAACTGTTCATTGTGTTTAACTTTGACTTTTTCCCATTAAACTCCACACTGCCATACGATTTAAATATAATTAATTTAACTCACAATTTGTCTGTTAGCAGTTGTAGATAAGAGTTATGCTTGATGGCAATTATCGGCTCTGATGTCTAATGACTGTTTGTGTATTTCAGATAGAATATCATCCCCATCTAGTATAATGACTGTTTGTTATGGTATTTCAGATAGAATATCATCCTTATCTAGACTAGTATAATGACTGTTTGTTATGGTATTTCAGATAGAATATCATCCTTATCTAGACTAGTATAATGACTGTTTGTTATGGTACTTCAGATAGAATATCATCCTTATCTAGACTAGTATAATGACTGTTTGTTATGGTATTTCAGATTGAATATCATCCCCATCTAGTATAATGACTGTTTGTTATGGTATTTCAGATAGAATATCCTCCCCATCTAGTATAATGACTGTTTGTTATGGTATTTCAGATAGAATATCATCCCCATCTAGTATAATGACTGTTTGTTATGGTATTTCAGATAGAATATCATCCTTATCTAGTATAATGACTGTTTGTTATGGTATTTCAGATAGAATATCATCCCCATCTAGTATAATGACTGTTTGTTATGGTATTTCAGATAGAATATCATCCTTATCTAGTATAATGACTGTTTGTTATGGTATTTCAGATAGAATATCATCCTTATCTAGTATAATGACTGTTTGTTATGGTATTTCAGATAGAATATCATCCCCATCTAGTATAATGACTGTTTGTTATGGTATTTCAGATAGAATATCATCCCCATCTAGTATAATGACTGTTTGTTATGGTATTTCAGATAGAATATCATCCCCATCTTGTACGACATTCACTGGTAGAATTATGTAAAAAACACAACATACATTTTCAAGCTTATTCATCTCTTGGTACAACCACTGATGATAATAAGGTGAGTTATTTAGCGCACATTAGCAAGTGCTCATTTGTGATCATCTAGCTAGTGTCATGCGTTTGTTGTCAATTTTTCCATTGTGAATACAAAAGCCACTTTTTTAATTAGATCTTCACAAAACTGAGTCAGAATGTTTGTATTCCATTTGATAAAATTTTGGACAAGTTCGAACATGGGTCATTTGGGGTCAAATATAAGGTCAAAATGTCAAATCAAATGAAAACCTTGGGAGTACTCTACAATAATTATATTACCCATTTAACAGCACCTCAGCGGAATGGCTGAATTAGTGAAGGATAATTAATTGTTTACTTTGCTTTAAAACAGATCATAATCTGTGTTCTTTTTGTTGTTTAATATGAAGAAAAGACATTATGGATATCAAATTCAACCTTTGAACTCGGGTGATGATGCCAATTGATGTTTTTGTTGCTATGGCTACCAATCTTTTCTTTAATTTTCCAGTTATTAACAGATACTACAGTATTATCAATAGCAGAAGAGAATCATAGAACAGTTGCTCAGGTATTGTTAAGGTGGGCTGTGCAACAAAATATAGGTAAGTAACATGCTTAGGTCATTCTAGTTCTATTTTTTTTCTCCCAAGTTACCTATTAAAAAAACACACACATACTCATTTTAAAAAGCAAATCATTTGGTTTGGAGTGTTCGATAGTTGAGTGGTAACACCCTGGACTACTAAATGAAAGATTGTGGGTTCAATTTTCAGCTCTGCCTTTCAAATTTCTTAGAGATATTTTTTAAATGCCCCCATCCAAACTACCGCACGTTGTACTGTGTCTATAAAATCACAGAAAAATGAGCGAGGCATGTATCAGTGCTTTATACAGGGCATGATAAAGAACCAGGAAAGAGTTGGAATATAGATGCCTGGTTCTCCTGTATCTTATCTCTCCTCTCTCTGGGTCGGTTCTGAAATGACTTTAGCTGTCAAATGTGCTGTTAAACAACATATTGATAAATGAATAAAACAGAACCTGATTTTATAAGTTATTATAAGTCACACATTGCTCAGATACAATTTTCATGAAGTGATTAATAACATTATGTTATTTTTAATGTATAAGAGTATTTATTTTCAGGTGTAATTCCGAAATCCATTAATCCTGTACATATCCAAGAAAATATGGACCTATTTACATTCTCCCTGTCAGAGTCTGATATGAAAAAACTTAGTAACTTAGACAATCAAACTCATTACTGCTGGAACCCTGCATCAGTGACATAATGTTTACTCAACATGTGTGTATAACTGATCTCAAACATGGTCTGGTTCCCCTATGATAACACAGTGTAAGGGGCAGGTAACTCTAAGACTAATCTCAAGAATATTCACATCCAACTACAGTAAGTTGTTGAAATGTTGAATGTGGTGAAATATTGTCTAGGTTGTAATGGATCAAGACTATGTTTGATTAGTCATATTACTTAAGAATGTCTTGTGTATCTTATTATGTCCCCTTTCTAAGAAAAAGGGGATATATTGCCTCACATATGTAGGTCGGTAACTAAACCTTGTCCGACCAATAACTAGAGAACGATTTGGCCTAAGCTCCTCGGACTTGTGTGAGAGGTTGGTCATCTCATGTAGATGACCCCTAATGATTTTGAGGTCAGTATGTCAAAGGTCAAGGTCACAGTGACCTTCAGCTGAAAAATATTTTAGACAAATAACTAGAGAATGATTAAGAATCTTCATAAGCTCCTCAGGCTTGGTTTGGATGCTGGTCATTGCATTTACATGATCTCTATTGATGCCAGTCTTCACGAAAAACTTTTTTAAGCACTGGACATTCGGTCCAGTGAAAATGCAAACTTTACTGGACCGAATGAACTTTTAGTGGACCGAAATGAGAATACACAAAATTCTATATAATTTGGCTGTATATTTTTGGAAGTTTATTCAAATATTTCATTTTTTTGTTCTGAAAAAAAAGGTAAAATTATCACTGAAAAATTTACTGGACCTTTGGACCACTGACATTTTCAAATTTACCGGACCTATGGCCATTTTGGTGGCCTCGGTCCAAGGTCTGGTGCTAAATTCGAAGACTGTGATGCTATGTTCAGTAGACCAAAGGTCTAGGTCTTACTATCCAGTTGGCCTTTAGGGGCATTTGTGTTTCACAAACACTTCTTATTGTGTTAATAATGCTTATGTTATACATGTCATTTGATGGATATCATGCATGTGAGATTTAAAATATTCTAATAAATTCTGCTGTCATAGAGCTGTGTCTGGAAGTCTTTTACTTTGGTTCAATAAAAGTGTCAATTATCAAGTGTTTATAAAATGAATTGACACCAAAATTGCAACATGCATGTAGCAAGATCCTGTCCTTATGTCAATAATATAGGGATGGTTTGTTATCTTACATGATGTAGTGTAAACTTGATGAATACAAATCTAACAATGTTATCTATAGAAACTGTTTATTACAAAACTTGGAAAATTATTTTTCTTACATGGTTAGTATACTGTCATATAGAGCAAAAAGCGAAAACAAAACCTAAACCAATAAAACAGTACGGAACGTGAACAGTCACCACTGTACATCATCATCTACGGCCTTCACCTTGATCATCTTCCCTTTTTTAGTTTTCTGAGCCATTTCGTGGTCTAGATTGCTTTTTCTGGAAGTAGTTGGTGGTGATGTGGAATCTATAGACTCGAGATCATCTCTATTTGAGCATTTACAACATTTATTATCACTTTTCACACACTTCCATAGGAATATACTGATGAAGATTGTCATGAATATAACAGCAAGCACCGCTGATATGGCAAGAATACCATATTTTCCTAGACCAGTTATCTGATTTAATATTTCATCCAGTAAAGTACATCCAGCCTAAAACAGTAGAAAACTTACATTTTATGTAATCATAAGTCTAGGTAGTGTAATACATGTAAAATGGGCTTGCAACCCCAAAACATCACAGTTTTTACAAACCACTAAAATATTAAATAGATCAAATACAGTCCACCTGTAAACAATGACCTCTCTTTGTTGTACATTTATTGATATACTTATCCAAATAATTTTCTGAAATAAGATAAACTGTTCACCAAGGCCAAATTATCTCCCTTTGCTCATATGTTTGCTTGCTTTAGATGTCGGGTGATTATCACAATGCTGACTGTCTTGGTTACCTTGTTTGGTTTAGACTGATATCTTTGATATGGTGACTAATCAGATTGCTATATTTTTGAGACCATATAATGAGGTAATTATAAATACTAAATAACTTAAGGTGATCGATCTATTCCGGAACCTGGGTAGTTTACTTTCAACCATGAGGGTCAGAGATAATCTTTTCATTTTAAGCTCAGAAACTTAGTGCAGCCAAAACATTTTTTTACTGTTTTAGCAGATGAATAAGAAGCTATTTCAAAATATGGGCAGAGACATGTAGCAGTGATATTACTTAAAGGCAGTAAAAATTCCATTGAATTAAAATCTAGATCTCGGGACTAAAAAGACACAATCATTAAAAAAAATCAGTTTCAGTGTACTCGCTAAGTTTGTGGCCAACAGACACAAAAGCTAAACTAACAAGCCTGCTAGGGGTTCCAAGTGGTTTCTAAGCAACTAAATCAGTCGGCAATGGGTTGTTATTGAGAATCTTGAGCTGTACACGTTCATCAGGGGTGTAAGATTTAAAATACAAAATTAAATCAGGCACTGGTTATTGCACTTGTTATTTCAATAAATTGGCATGAAGTTTGTTCAGAAAATACTAATAATTCAGCTATTGGCTTGACTTTAAAAACTTTAAAGTCCCATAATTATATGAATTTATCGGTCGTAGTAGTTTCTGTTTGTTCTATAACAGAGGAATCCAGTGTGTTTTCCTCCCTTGCGCACTTTTTAGCAAGATAAAATGTTTCCAAATAGAACATCTATGTTTTCCCGAAGTCATATTGTGCACACGGCATGAAGTGATGTCACATGCTCTATATATTTCAAGTTTACAAAAGTAAAATTCACTGCGAAATGAGTGTTTTTAAAAGAAAAAGGGCTTGTTTCGTCGGTAATAATTATCCTGGGATAATATCAGCAATTGTTTGTTTTTTGCATATATTTTTTCATAGCAAAAAGCTAATGGGGCTTTAACAGCATTTAATTATAATTAAGTGAATATTTTACAGATTATGTATTTACAAACTTTTTCTTTATTTTCGTCCGAGTCATCCACACACTGTTTGTTTCCATCACATTTCAGATCATTTGAAATACATCTGTCAGAAAAATATGAATAATATCATAATTAGACAGGAAGTTGAATCAGATAATTTTTTATATGTATACTGGTAGTGAAATTCTATAAACTGTACTTGTAATGAAATTTTATTCAATTGTGGTTGGTGTAATAAATGTTTGATTCATCAACAATCAGGGGTATTATTAACCATGACAAACAGATTCGATTCTTATTTAGAAAATTTCTGATTGTGCCATTCACTTACTGCAAAAATTACTCCAGAGAATGTGGAGTTATAATGAAGCATTTAATATTTGTACATTTGGTGCATGTACGTACGGAAAAAATATATTCATACATGTCCATCAAATGCATATTTATAATTTCTACAATTATTATCAAATTATGTCAGTGTTATTTCTTCTCCCATACATCAGGTGAGTGTTGTAAGTAATAATCTGCTGTTGTTATCTGTTCTATCTAGGGCTGGGAATTTATTCGAATATTCGAATATTCGGAACTTCGACGAATATTCGAATATGAAAAACGAATTCGAATATTCGAAAAAAACAATATGAAATTTCAACGTCTCGAGCCAGTTTAAGTAGCAAAAAATGTTTAAAAATCGGTCGTTAAAAGGTGAATAAATTCCATAAAAGTCGGTCCAAAATTGGTCAGTGCGCACAAAATGTCACAAACCAACTGTTTGTTGTTCGCACCATTCTCAATACCCCCATAAACACGTCAAGATAACCAATAGCCCGGAGCGATCATTGTTAATCCGTTCAACTGATAATTAGTCCAAACACGTGGTAGACAAGAATAAAACTTAATGCACTGGTCTTTTGCGTTAAATGATGTGCTTGTACCATATCAATTAAAAATATGAATCACTGTTAATGACACATGTTTATGTTACGAGTTAAGGACTTCAAAGTCAGTCCGTACGCAGATTACACGCTACCATTTTTTTTCATTTAAGTATCATTTCGGTTTAATCAAAGGCGGCAAGTTGTTTTAAAAGTCGGTATCAAAGATATTAAGAACGCCGACGTTCTTTGGCCCAATTTTGGAGCACTTTTGTTTCAGTAAATAATCGTGCAAGTTGTAACATTGTGCCCAATAAGCGTCATCATCAAATTGACAGGTATTTGTATAAGGACATGTTCTGCTCGTTTTAACTCAATGGAAATTAAAAACTCAACTTGGAAACACTTAATTCTCGTAAATGTAGACGTTTTAAAAAGAAATGTTTTGACTCATAATTTCTGTTGATATAAACACGTTACTCGCAACTCTTTATAGTTACCTCCCGTCATTACTTGTACGTATAAACAACCAACGAAACACAAACACTTGTACGTTTTTTTCTATCAAGTGTAATGTCGACAGAAATATTCATAACATCTAGAGTAAATAAAAAAAGATACACAATACCCCTGTAATTAGTTTTCAATAAAAAAATAAGTTCATAGTTATAAGCTCTCTATTGAAACTTGCATAATATTCGGACGTAATCGATTTCGGACACGATGGATAAGGAACAGACACGTTTATCGGAATAGAACAAACTAGCCATGAAAACGAATATTCGAATATATTCGAATATAAAAAACGAATAATTCGAATATCATAAACCATATTCGTTCCCAGCCCTAGTTCTATCTGTTTAAAACTGTTCTATTTGTTAGTGTAACATAATCTTATCTGTTTGTGTCACACTGTCTTATCTGTTGGAGTCATACTGTATTACATGTCAGTATCCCACTGTCCTACCTGTTGGTGTAATACTGTCTGACCTGTTGGTGTCATACTAACTTATCAGATGGTGTCATACTATCCTATATGTTGGTGTCATACTGTCTTATCAGATGGTGTCATACTATCTTATATGTTGGGTGTCATATTGTCCTGCCTGTTGGTGTCATACTGTCTGACCTGTTGGTGTCATATTGTCTTATCAGATGGTGTCCTACTATCCTATATGTTGATGTCATACTGTCCTGCCTTTTGGTGTCATACTATCTGACCTGTTGGTGTCATACTGTCTTATCAGATGGTGTCATACTATCCTATATGTTGGTGTCATACTGTCTTATCAGATGGTGTCATACTATCTGATCTGTTGGTGTTATACTGTCCTACCTGTTGGTGTCATACTGCCTTATCGGATGGTGTCATACTATCCTATCATGGTGTCATACTGTCTCATCAGATGGTAGCATACTATCTTATATGTTGGTGTCATACTCTCCTACCTGTAGGTGTAATACTGTCTGTCACGTTGGTGTCATACTGTCTTATCTGTTGGCATAATATAATCATATATGTTGGTGTCATACTGTCTTATCAGATGGTATCATACTATCTTATATGTTGGTGTCATACTGTCCTACATGTTGGTGTCATACTGCCCTATCTGCTGGTGTCATACTGTCTGATCTGTTGTTCTCATACTGTCCTACCTGTTGTTCTCATCTTGTCTGATCTGTTGGTGTCATACTGTCTTATCAGTTTGAGTAAAACTGTCCTATGTCCTGGTGTCATACTGGCCTATCTATTGGTATCATACTGTCCTACCTGCTGGTGTCATACTGTATTAACACAGGTCACACAGTCTTATATTTTGAAACTTGGAATCATACTGTCCTACCTGTTAGTGTCACACTTGAACTCAGAGTTGGTACATACTCCATCATGAAAACTTGTGAGTAAAGCTTTGAATCCCTTCCTCTGTATAGAAGAGTCTGACATAAATTTTACTTCTATCTTGTTAGTAACGGATACAAATACTGAAAGACACAATGTATTCCAAAATTACCAGGGCTTTTATTCGACCCTTTACACTGCATTTTGACCCTTGAAATAAGTACATGTAATATAAGAATACTGACTCTTGAGAATTTGTACCAAAGGGTAAAATTTGCTATTGCAATAGTATGTAAATTATAAATAGCCAAGGGCCATATTTGATCCTTGACTTAGAATGTCTAATGCAAGCCCTGATTACATTGATAGAATGTGTTTGTATGTTTAATCAGGATCAAGCCGCTTCAAATGGATTTTGATCTTTATTTGAATCTTTTGTGAGCAACTTTTTGTTAGAATAATACAAATGTAAATAAAACTTGTATAATAAGTAAAACTTATATGATTCATAATGGTACAAAATAAAAGAATTATATTGTTTTAATTTCAAGACAAACCAAAATTCTATTTACAAAGTTTAAGATATATAACTTACCTTGTTGTGTACAAATATCAGTGGTTTGAGTACTTCCTGAAAGACAAGAATATAGCGTACATTTGTACATGTAATATTTTAACTTCTAAAAACAACAAAGTACCTGAGCATATCATGGGACAAGATGTTGTAGTTAAAGTAATGCTTCATAAATGTGTCTGATCATAATCATAGCACTGTATGAATAAATACTGGAATATCTAGTACCTCTCCAGAGTGACCCTCTGTAGAGCAACAACCTCTCTATACCAACACCTTAAAAATTTCCCAAAACTGATATTTACTATAAATTTAACCTCTGTAGAGCAACAACCTCTAAACAACAGCCAATATTTGCAGCTCCCACAGGGTGTTGCTCTACAGAGGTTGTACTGTTCATACATTTTATAAAACATCCAAAATTGAACAAGCAAATTAAGCCAAGTAAATAATTCTAAATCAAAGTACTGAAAGAGGTAGTAATTGTGGAAATTGAACTTAAATTGACTTTAACTGAAGTATTATATATGTACCAGCACCAAGTTCTGTAACAAAGACTTTGTCAAAACATGTTCCATCATTTACATCTGGTGGTTGTAGATCAAAGAAAGGGAACTGTAGTACTATCTTCTTCCCTAAAATTTGGAAAATCAAGAGTAATCTTAATATAATACAATTGTTAACAAACATGTCAGAGAGACCAATTTAGACTTGTTATTAATAATATACTCATAAAAGAGACAACTGTAGCATCTCAGCCAGTCTTCAAATTTTGCATTTATATTGGACCAAATGTCCAGAACTTATAAAAGTTTTTCGTGAAGACTGCTCTGCATACTAGTCTAACTTACTTGGCTTTCTGGTTGGCCGATTTCAAAAACAAATTCTGAAGGGCCAGGGTTGGGGCCAAATAAAATTGTCTCGCCATCACAAACGGTCGGACTTAGTAGGACTACTCTGCATACATATTTCAGTAATACGGAAATCCCATATGTTTCACTGATGAACAGCAGCCAATGAAAAAGCTTTCATGAATTGACCAATCAGAGTGCTCGAAAATTTATACATTACAGAGGCACTGATTCTTTATCATGAAAACCATTATCTTCCAGGGCATAGGTACATGGGGGGACATAGCCCCCTATAAATGATTTCGGCTGTGATGGCAATATGAGCTATATTTTCCCCTCATCCCACCCCACAGTATAACTTTGGAAACTCCAACGGTATAGCGTCATTAACCTCATCATTCTCTACTGTAACGCTGCCTACAGCAATGTGGTTGATCCTTAGTTAAAAATTTGTTTCAATAAGACACAATTAAGCTAACAAAACTAGTGATCATGCATTGTATGATGGTAAAGCTGCTAAATATTGATGCAAAAAGCTAAGGTGAAGAACCCTAAAGTTAAGTACTGATGAATAACCAAAACTATAGCACACAGAATTAAACTTAATATTGAGGAAGACAAAAATCACCAAGTTCTATCATATTTGAACAATGATTTTGCACAAAAGTATTTTAGCTCACATGAGCACTTGTGCTGAGGGTGAGCTTTTATGATCAGTCTCAAACTTTACCTTGTGAACACACAAGGGGCATTATTTTTAGCTGAATTGTCGCAAAACTGGGTCATAATGTTAATATCAACAAAATCTCGAACAATATTGATATGGGCCATTTGGGGTCAAAAACTTGGTCACCAGAGCCAAATAAAGGAAAACCTTGTGAACACTCCTAGAAATCACTGTTTTGATTGGCTCTTCATGAAACTTCATCAGAATGTTTATTTCAATGACATGTAGGTCAAGTTTGATGAGTCACTGTTTTGATTGGATCATCATGAAACCTTGTCAGAATGTTTGTCTTTATAATATCTTGGACGAGTTCGAACATGAGTCATCTGGGGTCAAAAACTAGGTCACTAGGTCAAATCTTATGAAAAACCATGTTAGCACTATAGATTTCACAGTTATGATTTGATCTTCATCTAACTTTGTCAAATTGTTTGTTTTAATGATATAACGGCCAAGGGAAATATGGGTTATCTGATGTCAATAACTAGGTCACTAGGTCAAATCTTAGGAAAACTTTGTTAACACTGTAGATGTCACAGTTTTGATTGGATCTTCACCGAACCTTGTCAGAATGTTTACCTCAATGATATGTGTGTCGAGGTCGAACATGGGTCAGCCGGGTTAAAAATCTAGGTCACCAGGTCAAATCTTAGGTAAAAACCGTCTTAAAGCTCTAGATGTCATAGTTTTAATTGGATCTTCGCTAAACCTTGTTCGTCTTGTTAATATCAAGGACAGTTTAAAAGATGGGTCACCTAGGGTAAAAAACTAGGTCACAAGGTCAAATCTTAGGAAACCCTTATTTACACGTCACTGTTAGGGTTTTTTTCACAGGTAGGGGAAGGGGCCTTTTCCTTAATTTTGGGTGTGAAATTAACGCATACTTTTTTGTAAAAGGGGAAGAAAAAAACTTGATGTATATTGAATTTTAGGGGAAAACTGCATGATTTTAAAGAATTTCCTGAGGGGAAGACGCCAATTAACGGCCCCTGCTATAGAAGAAAAAAGCCCCGACTGTAGATCTATGTCAATTTTGATTGGATCTTCACCAAACTAGTCAGAATGTTTGTGTTATTTATGCGTAGGACAAGTTCTGACATGGGTCATCTGGGTCTTAGGTTTTAATTAGTAAACAATGACTGTCATGTGAGCGACATCTAGGACCATCTTGTAGTATGGATCGATGGCACACAACCACGACATTATAAAACGTCTAACTATATACTTGTAAATGTTTTCGTGTATTAGTAAAATTAAGTTACCGGCATCAGCTTCGAATGTTATTGTGCAATTTTGGTCCGATTTGTAGCTCGTCAAACCACCAAATAGACCAGCGCCTGGCTGTGACAACAAGATAATGCTTTGTTTACCAGTGATGTCAGTGCCACAATCTGATTCCAGCCCACCTGCTTCCAATAAATATTCATCCAGCAAAGATACAGCAGTTACAAATTGTTTCCCTGTACACAGAAAGAACAGAAAAATGTTTGCAACATTCCTTAATTTCAGCAATTCATTATTTTTAGACGCCATTTTTATAATTATATGACGTCATTAATGACGTTTGATTACAATTTGCATAATTAAATTTCACAGGAACTCGTGATTTTCGGCCAAATGACTGGCACATTTTATTTACTACTGTAAAGAAATCAGCCTTCGTAAAAAAAAAATAGATATATGAAATAATTTAAAAAAAAAAAATGCTTTAGTTTGTGTTCAATGCATTAATTCATTTTGTGGAGACGACCGCAACATTTCAATTATTCGTTTGTTTTTATACCAGCCTTCTAATTAGCCAATCAAATCAAATCTCACTGGCTCGCTACTTATAAAAAGCATGCGCTCTCGGAACATTAGTCAGTCTGCTGGGTAACGTCTGGAGTGGTAGTATCATTAGATGGAAGGTATGTTTTAATTTCTTGAGACTGATCAGTAATGTGTGGAGCTTAATACTCTTGATTGCGGCGAATGTACCATGATGGAGATTTTCTCCCAATTGCTGAATTTAGTCTTAAGAGATTAAGGACTAGAGCCTCCGGATTGCGGCGTATGTACCATGAACGAGGTTTCTATTCACATTGCATAGATACAACGACGTTTCTTTGTCCTTTTATATATAGTCATGGTGTTATTAATTTTTGTACGAGTGCATACCTGGGACTTTGGTCAGTGTGAATATGGACTAGAGCATCTCGATTGCGGCATATGTACCATGACGGATGTCTCTACTTCCTAGTACCAGTACCGGGTCGTAGTTATCTCTTGTTTTTTTTATTGTGCATTGCATTTGGTGCGTGTCCGGGACTTTGGGCAGTGTACGTAAGGGTTAGATCCTCTTGATTGCGGCATATGTACCATGATAGAGATTTCTATTCCCTAATACCAGTACCGGGTCGTGGGCAACTCCAACGAACTAATGTTTTACTTCAAACTACATTTTAACATTTTACAAACGTCTTTGTGTCTATTGAACATACGTGTGTCGTACTTACCATTGATTCATAAATTGATTTTGTGCATGTAAATATATAGTGCTTATTTATGTTTAGTTAGACAATCATACGGACAAAGTAGTCCCTGAGGAAAATTGATGTATGTTCATGAACATTGTATTTGTTCAATTGTTATATTCAATCGGCTGTTTATAAAGCCGTTCTTCATATTTGAGGCCATAGTCGCTCGGTATACGACTTAAAACACGTTACACTACCCAGACAGTCAAAGCCTATCTATATACTAGGGATGTCAACCGGAGTCCGGATATCCGAACGTTCGGATCCCGTTCCGAAGTTCGGATCCGATTTTTGGATCCGGATGTTCGTATCAAAATACTACCGTTGTCTAAAATGCGTATAAATGTTGCTGAAATCGACTGTCATAAAATATAATCAAAGTGTCGTACACACGGGATGCAATTAAGTCGACGTCGTCATGGTGATGACACTTTAACAGTGTATGCTAGGCCCACAATATACACCGGTGACACTATTGACATCGCATATCAACATTTTACTTAAAGTACGGTATATTGCGATTTTATTTAAATGTCAAAACTGAATAATAGTAATGACGATTTATTTTTCACACGTCTTATTATATAATGAAAGTTTGTCATTTGATGATCGAATGTTGATAATTGGTGCACGTGCAGTTCTCACTAAAGACTTATTATCAAGTTTCAAAGTTTATTTAGTGATACCGCTTAATCAACGTCAACGTCCCAGACTGATTTGAGTAGCATAAAACAACTTTAAAAAGTCGGTCCATAAAAGTTTCATAAAATTCGGTCCGTCGCTAAGCCTGTACGTGCATAATGTCACAAACCTAAGTGTATGTTGTTCGCGCCATTCTCAATACCCCAATTATTAAAACACGTCGAGGTAATCATGCAATCGAGCGGAGCGATCATTTGTTAATCCCTTGATAGTAATTAGTCCCAACACGTGGTAGACAAGAGTAAATTATGCTGCATATGATTATGCGTTAAGTTTGAGTACGCAGATTCCGTAGAGCCAGTCCCCCCCCCCCCCCCATTTAAGTAGCATTTCGGTTTAATCAAAGGCGGTGAATTGTTTCAGAAGTTGGTATCAAAGAAAAATTAGTTACAGCAAAAGGACGCCGACATTCTTTGGTCCAGTTTTAGAGACAATTCGCCATTACGATTTAGTAATTAACCAGCTGTGTAACTTAAGATACGCATCATAATCAAACTGACAGGTATAGAGACATGATGACGTACGTACGCTTTACAATAACTTTAAATTCAGGAATGTTCCATCTGGACTAAAATAGAAACAGGCAGTGAATCTTTGAAATGGTTCACACCGGTTTGAGTAAAATAGGTGCGGAGTTTGATTGTATTGTGCGTATTTGTTTTTCAATATTATTCGTTTTTTAGTCAATATTGAATATAACATTAATTCAACTGAAACAAGCGATGAGCAGATGATCGCGAAAACTGGTTACGATAAAACAGTAAATACTAAATAACAGTGTAAAGATCGATTCGAACATCCGGATGTATCCGGATGTCTGATCCGGATATCCGGATACTTGATTCGGTCAATTTTGACATCCCTACTATATACAACGTACCATCTATGATACGTCGTGCATACGATAATTATAATTAATGAGATAACCGTGTTAATATTATGTATTTCTTTTTAATGAAATCAAAAGTATGATGGTCAAAACTACGCCACTTTGTGATTTATATAATTAGATACGCGATCCATACATATGTTATGTTCATAAGAGTGTAAATTTTGCGCGTTTAATCTGATAGATCTTAATTAAGAATTAATACGTATGTCATTTAATTGAATAGCTTTTGTTCAAATACTTCGATCTATAAATACATCTTTTAATATTGCCTCCGAATTTTTGAAGATATACATTATACATGCATGTAATACACAAATAAATATTAATCAAAGCAAGGCATAGCATATATGCAAGTTCAACAAGAAAATGGTAAGTTCATACAATATAAGTTATGTTTACGATATATTAAACTTAGTGGAATAGAAATAGAAAGGAGACATATTGACATTAAAGAAAGGCATGTTTTACTTTAACAGTCTAGCTCTTATAATTACATGTCGAGATATACAAGTGTATTTAAATAAAGATGTTATGAATTGATGTGCACATCGATGTAACCATAAAGTCCGGATATTTATCAGATCAGCAGCTATATAATTAAGACATCAATAAGTATATACCGTCTACATATCCCAATACATAGGCCTACATTATGTATACTTCTTGTTTAATAATTTGTTACAACATAGTTAATTGTCTGTTAAATTGACGTTCTATGCAATCAATAAATATTGCGAACTCCTTTTTTTCTTTGTTTACTCTACAATCAAACAACAAATGGTTAAGTTCGTGGGTACATGTATTCATTAAAAACAAATCTGACATGTAAAGGGATGACTCGAGTATACCCTGCAGTTAAGTTGGGCAATGAATGTCACGAACGGTAGTGTACGTCTCTGGTCTTTCTTTTGCTGCTCTCCATACATTTGACACAGATAATGCCAGGTCGTGTTTTGCTAAATTACTTTATACTGTACGCCTAATAAATTATATAATATTTTACTTTGTTCAGGGATGCTATGTTTTATCAGGTAGTTGTATTTAGACTACCTGGTTTTATCAAAGACACGTATGTATAGGTCTTTGGTTTTATAAATACGACATTTATACAAGCAGTACGTCGGTCAAAAACTGTAGCGTATGTTACATAATATTGTTTTATCATGTTAACTTATTTTATAACGACAATACAGAAATATCCGGCTTGACATTCTTGAAATTGTTTATTTATAAATACATGACCTATTCTATTAACTTGTTAATGTTATATCACCTCAGGGGATTATTCTGTATGGTCGGTAGATTTTCCGGTAATCTTTGTCAGCTAAATGTAATCTGGTCAGTTAACTCGTAAGTAGTTTAGTGCGTGCCTGCAACGGATTTTGGTTATCTCCCTTGTCGTAAAGTTGGAATCGAAAACAAGTTTTTTTAAATGAAAATTCGTGAAAAATGCCAAACGAATAATGTTGCAGTGAGTAGAATTCTATTTAGCCTATACATAACCATAAGTATTAACTGCGATATAAAGATATGCGCGTATACGTATTACTTTCCGTATGTAATCAATTGTCGTCAGATTTCGCGATGTCTTAGTCTCATTATAATATTCTGAGCCTTGGGGTGCATACTATTTACTTTGGTGCGGATTCCAAAGTTTCTTTATCTTTGTATGTTTGTAATGTTCGTCTGTGACAGTGATAAATGGTTGCATTTTTTCTACTCCAGGCCATAAGTTACCCATATTCAGCTTTCATCAACAAATTCGGATGGGCCATGCTCTCAGTCCCAGCCTAACAAAGAACTGCATATTTACGTGTGAAAACACAAATTAAACAAAAATGCACAAGTAACGGCTTGGACTTGCTTAAATTGACAGAAAGAACAAAATCGAGTCCTAAATGTGCATTGAAAATTCTGTGTTGTGTAATCATATTTTAGATATTGATCTTGAAATTTTATGATGTGTGTGGATTACAAATAACCAATGTCAAGGTATTCTAGCTACATCCAATTCCATGCCGTATAACAATATTTTGATAGGACAAATATAGGGCACCGATACAAAATATCGTTATTTCACCTTCTATATTTCTTGTATACGTCCTCTCGGGTTGAAGGAGAAGACACAATAAACTTTGTGACAAGTGAGTTACAACTTATTATGTGTCCCTGGCGTCGTGCTTCAAGCCTTGCAGCTTCGACTTCTCGGAGCAAAGACTGGAAGTTATGAAATGGCAGAAATCAGCCACCATATTTTTCATTGTGTACGAAAGGCCAATCTACTAACTGGTTCCTTGTGGTTCTCTCCTAGAGGACTTTCAAATTTAAAACAATCATTTTAAGCATGTAATGAAATATTATAAGTTTAAAAACTGTTATATATAACAAGGCTTGTCACTAACTTTTTCATGAGGTATGTAGCAGGACTACTAGCACAGAAAATAAGGCAGTCCTTGCAAAATATACTTACAGTATATATAGGTAGTTCTCATTTTAAATATATAAAAAAATTTGTTTGTCATTTTATTTAATGCCTATCGAGTGTACTTTACTAGAATACAAGACAAATATAAATGTCAGTCAGATTTTCACAAATGTATTGAAAAAAGTTATACAGGTTACATCACATTAGATCTAACAAAAGTTTGTAAGCTTTATTTTTGAATTCACTTAAATTTATAGAATTCAGGTCACCCTAAGTTCAGATAGCCCGATGGGATACCCAGCTTGGAAACATAGACAGTCCTTGAAGTAAATATGTAGCCTCAGGCTAAAGGACCACTGTTAGTGTCAAGCTCCGATCCATTTAAAAGGAGTCAGAAACTTCTCCACACAAAAGGAAAATCAGCATTTATGTCTTGCTTTCAGGGTTTTCATTAATATTCAGTACGACTGATTTTCTAGTGAAAGTAACCAATTTGGCTGGGGGTGGCCTAGTTTATAAGTATTTTGAACTTGGGTATTATAACCGATTTTTTTGCAGTTTTAACTAATGGATTTCGTCAGCAGCCGGTTGTTAATGAAAACTCGGTACTTTCATATATAAGGAATTAAGGATATGACCTGCTGTGGCCATGATTCAACCTTGATGCCAGGCAGACTGTGGCCGCTTTGTTGAAACATGTTATTAAGATAATAAACAATCATTTGACTAAATGATAAATACTGAATCTATTAGTGATGAAACGGTAATCGAGTAGAATCGAATAATCGTCGCTGACAGCTTCAGGTCGGCGACTATCGATGTTAGAGGTGTTAAATCGATGTCGTTACATGTAAGACAAGTAAAGACCGCCGCCGCTATATGAGCAACTGACCTCTTTCCTCTACTTTCGTATCTAGTGAAATTTTCCCATATCCAGGTTGGGTTTGACACTTAAACTTAAGTCCGTCCATCCGTCCGAGACTGACATAAATTGCAAAGACCCAGAGACACCCATGACCTGCTGGTCAGCATTGATATCCGACGAATTTTGCCAGTAGGAAAATCCCATTCTTAAAAAAGACTGGTACATAACAAATGAGGCATTTTTGCTGTTAACAACGGTTACCAGTAGCGGTGTTTTAAATATGCCTTGAACAGGGTGGGAGTTATGTATCTATTTTTAGAAATGACTCCAGACTGGATCGCTTTCTTTTAATTTACCTATGATACTCGACGCCCAAATAAATTAAACCAGTCAATTATTTACAGGTAACAGTTTTTCGCGATGCGGAGAATTCCAGATGAAAAACAAAAGCTGACGCGAAAAATAAAAAGGGATATGGTCGGGAATATTGACCTCATTTTTATAGTGATGACTAGCTCAACGTTATAGCAATAAAAGCTGTTTATGACTTGTTATATTCCATTAAAATCTAAGAAATCTGGTGAACTCGTATACCCGAATTCGTCTACGCATTTCCTCAGTTTAGTCGTTAAAATGTAAATATCACCCATATTTCTTATATTTGTTGCTCACTCGTACCAACAAAACGTGTAAAGAACCTAACTTTTTGTAATTTTATTTTTAAACTGACTTTTGCAAGGACGTACTATGTAATTACGTTTTGTTTTGTAAGTATGTCGACAAACCGTTTTTTATTAACAAAAACTATAATGCAGTCTGTGTGAACATCAACAAAAAAAAATGGATACAAGTTGATTCAGAGTCAGAATCCACAGTAATATAGTGCCCAGTGAGGGACAGGGAGGTTCAGGTCAACAGTCTTGAAGTTTTTTTTGAGTTTCAGATTATATAATATTGTATGACAAACAAGTAACAACCAAATAAGTTGATATGAACTTGCTTTCGATTATTTTTCGATTATGAATCGAAACACCCTTTCCGATTCGATTCGATAATCGATTCTCTTTTGAGTCCGATTTTCCAACACTAGAATCTATACTTCAGATTTCAGAATTTTAGAAAATTGAAAGATACATTATTCAGTTGATGATAAATGATATAAATAAAGGCACTTACAATTCAACGAAGTTTTTGGAACAAAATACTGATTAATGGATTGATGAAAGTCGGTAGACAGACAAGCGTCAATAATTTCTACTCTGCGCTTTGTCTGTTACATTTTTCAACAGATTTTTACCAAAAATTCACAGCTGTCTTCTAGTACCCTAGCACATTATTTTCTGGGTTTAGTGATTTGGTCATTTTCGGCAAAATTGTGGCCCTTTGTTTATTTTGCATGTATGTGATACAAAGTTTGCATCGCTTTCATTTCTTAAAGGATTTTGACCAAACTTGGATAGATTTACTGTCATATGCTATAAAAGTCTGAAAATAAAAATAATTTTTTTTGGAGTGAGTCAACCAAACATTTAAGCACTGGGTAGGTAGGTAGTGATTTCTGTAGGGACATAGTTGCTACAATGGCTAACTTAGTTAGTTAGTTAGTTAGTCAGTCTGGATCCTTGTCCCGGCTGTATCTCCCTTATTAAGGTCACACTTAGAGGTCAAACGTTAAAAACGATCAATTGTAGACCTTGTTCGGGCTGTATCTCCCTAATAATGCATAGACCCTTTTTGTCGAGCCCGCTTGCGGTGAGCTCAACATAGTCGCCACAATGGCGGTTGCGTGTCTGTACGTAAGTAAGTTAATAGTATGTCCGTCCGGATCCTTATCTGGGCTGTATCTCCCTAATGCATGGACACTTTTTAAGATAACTTGGCATAATTGTTAAACACCATAAGACAGTGTGCAGTACACATGATCAAGGTCTCTAGCTCAAAGGTCAAGGTCACTCTTAGAGGCCAAACATCAAAAATGAGCATTATAGACCTTGTCCGGGCTCTATCTCCCTTATGCATGGACACTTTTTAAGATAACTTGGCATAATTGTTAAACACCATAAGACAGTGTGCAGTACACATGATCAAGGTCTCTAGCTCAAAGGTCAAGGTCACTCTTAGAGGCCAAACATCAAAAATGAGCATTATAGACCTTGTCCGGGCTGTATCTCCCTTATGCATGGAAACTTTTTAGCTCACCAGAGCACGAATGTGCTCAGGGTGAGCTTTTGTGATCGCCCTGCGTCCATCGTGCGTTGTGCGTCGTTACGAATATGTGGCGTCCATGTTTACTTAAAACAACATCTCCTCCTACACCGCTATGCCGATTGCAACCAAACTTGGCTGGAATGATCCTTGGGTGGTCCCCTTTCAAATTTGTTCAAAAAATTAAATTTCATTAAAAATTCTGGTTGCTATGGCAACAAATTTAAAAAACTTAAAAAATCTTCTTGTCTGAAACCACAGGGCCTAGAGCTTAGATATTTGGTATGTAGCATTGTCTAATGGAACTCTACAAAGATTGTTCAAATTATTCCCCTAGGGTCAAAATTGGCTCCGCCCCAGGGGTAACTTGATTTTACATAGACTTATATAGGAAATTTAAAAAATCTTCTTGTCAAAAACTACAATGCCTAGAGCTTTGATATTTGGTGTGTAGCATAGTCTAGTGGACCTCTACCAAGTTTGTTCAAATTATTGCCCTAGGGTCAAAATTGGCCCCGCCCCGGGGGTCACTTGATTTATATAGACTTATATAGGAAAATTTTAAAAATCTTCTTCTCCGAAACCGCAAGGCCTAGAGCTTAGATATTTTGTATGTGGCATTGTCTAGTGGACCTCTACCAAGTTTGTTCAAATTATGGCCCCGGGGTCAAAATTGGCCATGCCCTGGGGTTTATTCTATTTTATATAGGAAAATTTAAAAAATCTTCTTCTCTGAAACCACAAGGCCTAGAGCTAAGATATTTGGCATATAGCATTGTCCAGTGGACCTCTACCAAGTTTGTTCAAATTATTGCCCTAGGGTCAAAATTGGCCCCGCCCCGGGGGTCACTTGATTTATATAGACTTATATAGGAAAATTTTAAAAATCTTCTTCTCCGAAACCGCAAGGCCTAGAGCTTAGATACTTGTATGTGGCATTGTGTAGTGGACCTCTACCAAGTTTGTTCAAATTATGGCCCCGGGGTCAAAATTAGCCGTGCCCTGGGGTTTATTCTATTTTATATAGGAAAATTTAAAAAATCTTCTTCTCCGAAACCACAAGGCCTAGAGCTAAGATATTTGGTATGTAGCATTGTCTAGTGGACCTCTACCAAGTTTGTTCAAATTATTGCCTTAGGGTCAAAATTGGCCCCGCCCCGGGGGTCACTTGATTTATATAGACTTATATAGGAAAATTTAAAAAATCTTCTTCTCCAAAACCACAAGGCCTAGAGCTAAGATATTTGGCATGTAGCATTATCTAGTGGACCTCTACCAAGTTTGTTCAAATTATTGCCCTAGGGTCAAAATTGGCCCTGCCCTGGGGTTTATTCTATTTTATATAGGAAAATTTAAAAAATCTTCTTCTCCGAAACCACAAGGCCTAGAGCTAAGATATTTGGTATGTAGCATTGTCTAGTGGACCTCTACCAAGTTTGTTCAAATTATTGCCCTAGGGTCAAAATTGGCCCCGCCCCGGGGGTCACTTGATTTATATAGACTTATATAGGAAAATTTAAAAAATCTTCTTCTCCGAAACCGCAAGGCCTAGAGCTTAGATATTTTGTATGTGGCATTGTGTAGTGGACCTCTACCAAGTTTGTTCAAATTATGGCCCCGGGGTCAAAATTAGCCCTGCCCTGGGGTTAATTCTATTTTATATAGGAAAATTTTAAAAATCTTCTTCTCCGAAACCACAAGGCCTAGAGCTAAGATATTTGGTATCTAGCTTTGTCTAATGGACCTCTTTTAAATCTGTTCATATAATGGCCATGGGATAAAAAACGGCCCAGATGGGTCACTTGATCTTACTTAGACTCGTATAGAAAACTTCAACAATGTTAATCTCCAAATGACCTTTTCTCCTGGTGAGCATTTATAGGGCCACCATGGCCCTCTTGTTAAGATAACTTGGCATAATTGTTAAACCACATGAGACAGTGTGCAAGGTCTAGGTCTCTAGTTTAAAGGTCAAGGTCACACTTAAGAGGTCAAACATAAAAAATTGAGCATTATAGACTTTGTCTGGGCTATATCTACCTTATGCATTGACATATTTGAAAATAACTTGGGACAGTGTGTCACACATAAGACCAGGGTCAATAACTTCGAGGCCAAGGTCACACTTGGATGTTAAAGGTCAAAGATGGGGTCTATTTTTTGTGTCTGCTTCATAACTTTGTCATTTCTTGATGGATTTTGAAATTACTTGGCAGAAATCTTTACCATCATGAGACGATGTGTCATGCGCAAGACCAAGGCTGGTAGGCTTATGTTCAAGGTCCCACTTAGATGTCAAACATCAAAAGTGTTATAGACCTTGTCCGGGCTGTATCTCCCTTATGCATTGACTTATTTAAAAATGACTTGGTATAATACAATGAGACCATGTGTCCTTGGCAACACCCAGATCCATAGGTCAAAGGTCAAGATTACACATTTGGTCAAATATATTTTCCTCGTTTGGGCTGTGCCTTCTGTTTGCATTCAAGGATTTTGAAATAAATTGGTATAAAAGTTTACTTCAATGAAATTATTTTTTCATGAAATCACCCATACTTGTAGTTCAAGGGTCAAGGTCGCAAGCTGTCTAATGGGAGGGCTTGACATGTTGCCCTTGGGCATCTGGTTATTATATAATAATAGTAAAAAAATGCCAAAAAATTGAATGTGCTAGGATTTTTGTGAGTATATAGGAGCACTCGGTCCAAACAAACTTATTTTTATTTTTAGAAATATTCTTTGGTCTTGTCAAGTTCTATGTGCGTAACTTACTACATTTCTCAATGAATAAGCATTGAGAATCATTCTAAATGGAAACTCGTTATTGTGACAATTCCTGTGACTTGGTATTTCAAAATGACAAAAGCTAGTGTGGCACCCCTGAAAAAATACCATAACATTTCTGGGCTTAGCTGACAAAATCAATGTCTTCATAACCTTGTCAATCTGTGTATACATACTAGTATTCTTTTTATTATAACCCACATCATGTGATATATTTTTCAGAATAGTATGAAATGGCTTTGGATGTGGATGACACAGGACTACCTTGAAAGTCCCACTAAACTGTTTATTGTTAACGAATATGACTTGGAACAATCTTTGACAACGAAGTTGAGAATGTTGTAAGAAAGATGGACACGTGTATTGACAAAGAAAAAGCACGTGCTGTCTCTTATAGATTATCTGCTGAACCGGATCCTCTCACACTTGATGAAACCAGATGTAAAGAGATGACAGTTCCATTTAATCCATCACCCCACAAGAAGCCCAGGAAAAAGATGAAAACGCCGTACAAAGCATATTTGTGTAAGTCTATTGATAAATTTGTTCGGAATAAAAATCATTGTGAACGTCAAGAAAGGAGTCATACAGGTGAAAGACCATATGTATGTTCAATTTGTAATAAAGCCTACAGTAACTCATCAAATCTTTTTTGGCATAAAAGAAGAAGTCATTCAAATGGTTATGCAAAAAGAAACTGGTGTCCGCATCCAAATAGTAAATGTAACAGTAAGAAAGTGTATTCTAATACAAATTACTTAAGAAGACACATGGAAGTCCATATCAAAGGGCCTAGGTATGATTGTAATATTTGTGGTAAGAAATATTCACATGAGGATTCATACAGAAGACATTTATTAGTTGAAAGTGAAAATAAGTTAGTTTGCCACATTTGCCGAAAGAAATTTTATGATGAATCCGATGCAAAAAAGCATTTAGAGGTGCATATAAAGTACAAAAAGGACAGAAACCTTCCATTCTTAGTTTGCAAAAAACGCTTTCCAGGGTCGGGGGGAATGCATCAACATAAATGTTCAAAACAGCTTAACTGGAAAGAAAATGCAAAAGGTTGTGACACTGGTGATTCTGGGCAGGATATAGATGGTTCCAAATTTAGTTTTGATGATAACTCTGATGGATTCACTGTGAAGAGGAAAGAAATTGTAATAAAAGGACTGACAGTTTCAAATGCATCATCTGAGAAAACTGAAGGAATCAACAACTTGAATCAAGACATAGAACAGAAGGAAAAAATAACAGAATTAGTCAACCCCGTAATCGAAAATGGTGATGAATCACATGCTACAGACATCAGTGATGATTCAGACTCTGATCAATCTTTCAATGATATTAGCGCTTCAGATAAAATTATTGACAACATTAAAGTCAACTCAAGTTCGTATAATCTAGATTTGATTAATTCTGCTGGAAAATCAACAAAAGAAAATGTTACTAACATTGCATTGGAGTCATGTGTAGATGCTATGGAATGCAATGAAAATGACAGTGTTAACTATTCTGATGATCCTATGGTTGTCTACTTGACCAAACATGTCAGTAAATCTCCAGCTGAAGCAAAGCATCTTGAATGTATGCCTGAAGGTGTCGTTGCTAATGCTACTTTATGCACTTCATATACAAAATCAGATGATGAAGTTATTAAACCTGAAACTGAATCTTATGATGGAGAAATTAAAGAGGATATTCTGGTATCTGAAATTTATTTAGACATAGATGAGATTGAAGGTGTGAAAGCAGTAGACTCAATTAATGATGGAAGATTCAATGGAATTGTTTCTAAGAATGAAAGTCAAGACCATGCAAATAATTTGGATCAAAATTACTCAGAATCTCATAAACAGTTTGAATGCAGACATTGTAAAGTTACATTTGATCTTAAAGACGAATACTTACAGCATTTGAAGGTTGATCACTTCAGATCTTCATGTGTTTATTGTGACAAATGTGGTTTGAAAAGCAAATGGAGATATGCACATAAACATATTTGTCGTGTTTGTGAAAACTGTAATAAAGTGTTCAATACTTCATCCGCTATGAAAAAACACAAAGACAGGACTTGCAAATGCAAAGGTTGTGGCAAAATCTTCTGTTCAATGTTGAGTCTTAAGACCCATGAAAAGATGGATATGTGTAAACTAGTTTTGCCATGTAATAAATGTGATAAAGTGTTTAACACGCAAAGTACTTATGATACTCATCAGAGATGGCATGCTAAATATAAAAATAAACCTTTTCGTTGTGAAATATGTGACCAAGGATATGAAGAATATGTTTATCTAAAAAAACATTACCTCATGCATGAAGGTAAATTCCTTTGTTCTTATTGCAAAAAGAAATGCTATGATCAATCACATGTTGAGTTACATCAAAATACATGTCCAATGTCATTCAAAGTAAAGAGAAATGTAAATAAAGGTACAAATATGAATGAGGTAAGATCAGGGTCAGAGGATGAGGAGCCAAAGCAGTTGAAGTCTTGCTTGGAGGCTAGTGATGATATAAATCATGTGGAAAATGACAGGTTGAATGAAAAAAATGTGGAAACAATAGTTCTACACTCTGATGATGAAGATCTTGAGTTTGATATACCAGATATTGATGAGCCTATGGTTGACAGTTCGGATCTAGGAACAGTTGACAGTGAACAGCTGAAATATGAAGTATCCGGCAGCCATGACCTTGTATCTGTTGATAATGATGTTGTTGAAAGGATTCAGAGACCAGATTCAGTTTCAAGTGATTGTGTTAAAACATGTCACACTGTAGAGATGGATTCTGTACTTGTGAGGAATAGAAACAAAGATCAGTTGCTGGTCGTATCTAATGATTTGTACAATAAAACACATGTGAGGAAGAAAAATATTGACATTGGTAAAACTATTTCTAATAGCTGTGATCAGAATGAAGGAAACAGTTCAGAAACAATGAACAATTCTGACATAACCATAAAGAGTGAAACAAAACCATCTGTACTGGAAGCTCCATCCCAGAAAGACACTAAACTGCAAGTAAAGATGTTACCTGAAACCGAAAAGGTGATTCTTAATGATATCCCTTGCGGGGAAGAATATGTAAATGAAGACATAAAACTTGAGTATTATCTTGTCAACAGTAGTTGTGATTACCAGGAAGGATCTAAGAAATCTTCCATGTATAGAGACAGTATTAATAATATTAACAGCAAAGACACATCAAATGACTCTAATGGGACAAGTTATTTTAAAATTGAACACTCTCTGGAAGAACCATCTTCACCAGTCTGTGATGAATCAGAAACTGATTTTGACACTGATACTGATGATGACAGTAGTGGTTATGAAGAATGCCCCGAAGAGGAAGTTAAGGAAATGGTATCTGAAATGCAAAGAAATTGTTACTACAAATGTTTATAACTATGTATGTTTACATTACTCGGGTACTGTTTCACATTTTTAACTAAATTCAGACTGTTTCAATGTCTATGATGCTGTAAAAACAATACATATAAACTGTTATTTTTGACTGAGCTCTTAAACTGATTTTTTTTGTATACCAGTATGATTAAATGCTGCACACTAATTGTTCAAATTTTGTATATCATTAAGAATTATCCATTTACTGACAATATTTTAGATTTATGTAGAAAATAAAACTAGGATGTAATGCTTAACTTACATTACAGTCCCCATTAATCTTAGGGCATTAGGGTCACCACATAATGGCATTAATGTTAACATTTTCAACAGACTAAATGATAAGCATGTTGTTAAAACATAATTGTTAAAATTTATTTTTTGTATACCTAGTAGTAGTAATGAAATGGACTTACAGACTTCGCAAAAGGCAAAAAATCTGCCGGACATTCGGTATAACAAGCTTGATTCTGTCGGACCGAAAGGAAATCTGCCAGACCAAAAACAGTAAACAAGTATAAATGTGTATACACCTACCTACCCAGTGCTAAAATTCTGGGTCGGAGCACTCCAAACAAACTTATTTTTTCTTCAGCCTGATATAAAAGGAAAAGGCATTTTGAGACCTGTGAAAGTTCTGTGTGGTAGCTTGGATTGAAAAGGCGTATGAATTTAAAAAATAACTACTGTAAACCAGGAAATTATTTCACGCATTTTAAGTTAGCGAGGTTCACGGTTGGGTTGTTTCCGCGAAAGTAAAATACCGTGAACCACTGTCTTGTCATAAAACGGCGAAAATTAGTCGCTACAAAAGATTGTCTTGTTTTTGACACCCCTTATTAGAGTAGACTGCAGTTGAATATACACAGAGATGACTATTTTTATAGTCACTAATTGATGTGTAAAGAAACCATTATCCCAGTTTTGTCTGACTTTAGTGTCGTAAAAAACTATGTATCTTGCCAAATTAACCACTAATAATATTCAAGTAACTACAAGCAACAACAACTAGCCATAAACTTCCCAAACTATTTTTTGACTCAAACACCATGACCACAAACCAGGCAAATCGGCATATGGTATATTGTAATACTGTGTCATGCTATATTCAAATTATACATTTCATTCAAAATGTGTTTTGCTTCGCGAGATTCGCGGCCTCCTCAAATCTGCGAAAGTTTAATGCCGCGAATATGCCTGGGTACATAAAAACACGAAAGTTTCTTGACGCGAAAGTTTTCTGGTTTACAGTATATTTTGGATTTATAGTTACCATTTTTGTCGAGCCCGCTTACGGGCGAGCTCGGCATAGTCGCCACAATGGTGTTTGCTGTTACATGTAGTTACATTGTAGATGGTTAGTGTGTCCATCGGGATTGTTGTCCGGGCTGTATCTCCCTTATGCATTGACACTTTTTATGATAACTTGCCATAATTGTTAAACACCATGATCCAGGTCTCAAGCTTAAAGGTCAAGGTCACACTTAGAGGTCAAACGTCAAAATTGAGCATTATAGACCTTGTCAGGGCTGTATCTCCCTTATGCGTTGAAACTTTTTAAGATAACTTGGCATAACTGTTGAACACCATGAGACGGTGTGCAGTGCGTAAGATCCAGGTCTCTAGCTCAATGGTCAAGGTCACACTTAGAGGTCAAAAGTAAAAAATGATCAATTGTAGGCCTTGTCCAGGCTGTATCTCCCTTATGCATAGACACTTTTTAAGATAACTTGCCATAATTGTTAAACACCATGAGACGGTGTGCGGTGCCAAATAATCAGGTCTGTTGTAGGTCAAGGTTACACTTAGAGGTCAAACGTCAAAAATGAGCATTTTAGACCTTGTCTAGGCTACATGTATATCTCCCTTATGCATTGACATATATGAAAATAACCTGGGACAGGGTGTCACACATAAGACCATGGTCAACAGCCTCAAGGCCAAGGGCACACTTAGATGTTAAAGGTCAAAGATGGGGTCTATTTTTTGTGTCTGTTTCATAACTTTGTCATTTGTTGATGGATTTTAGAATTACTTTGCAGAAATCTTAACCATCATGAGACGATGTGTCATGCGCAAGACCAAGGCTGGTAGGCTAAAATTCAAGGTCACACTTAAATGTCAAACATCAAAAGTGTTATAGACCTTGTCCGGGCTGTATCTCCCTTATGCATTGACTTATATGAAAATGACTTGGCATAATACAATGAGACCATGTGTCCTTGGCAACACCCAGATCCAAAGTCAAAGGTCAAGATTACACATTTGGTCAAATATATTTTCCTTGTCTGCAGGGCTGTGCCTTCTGCTTTCATTCAAGGATTTTGAAATTGGTACAAAAGTTCAATGAAATGATTTGTCATGAACATCATACCATACTTGTAGTTCAACGGTCAAGGTCACAAGCTGTCTTAATGGCGGGCTCGACTTGTGACCTTGGCATCTAGTTTATTCTTTTCAAATGAATTGACTGATTGGTTGATTTGTGCATATGATATACTCGTATATAATATGTTATACAATGAAATTACACAAAGAATTTGTAGTAATATTGCATTAAAACAAAACTATTACATAAATACCATAACATAATTTTGAAGGCATTTACTTATCAGTGCTTTTTAAAACTTAAACCGAAATTGAAAAATTGATCTCGAGACATAGATCAGCTATTGAACGACTTGTCTGATTACCTGCTGGAAAATAGGCAAAAAAACACTTAACTCCCATATTCAGTCTCTTATATTTATATAAGGCATCCAGACCATTGAACGAAGTTATATTTCGTGATTCTTCTGCAAGTTCTAATTGATTATATCTTAGTTGAGATCAACCTTAGAAAAAATATGAATCCGTTTAGCTCGTGAATGATGTCATCCATTGTTGGTGTGACAAAATGTTCCTGTTTTATTTCCTGATTGTCTTTACACATATCTACATAAATTCTGATCTCTCTCTCCCTCTCTCTCTCTCTATCTCTCTCTCTCTAGGAGATTTTGTTGTAGGTGCGATTACCAGTTTTGAGACCCATGCACCTTTTCGATGACATCGAGCTCTTCCGCAACTTCAAGACAGCTTAGTTCTTTTCCAACCTGATCCCTTAGATGGAATGGTATCCTACATTGCTGCTGATCAATTGGTCAAACATTTTCGTCCGTGTGAAATTTAACTTGTCGATTTTTAGTTAACCTAGACCTGTGAAAAGTGATTTGTATTTATCTAACCTTACATCTGTCACTGAACACATTATTTATTAATTATGACTTGGATAATTCCTAGTTCTACAGAGGTCTGATAGCTTATTATTGTGTCCTGGAATATTTTCTTATCATGATTTAACGATAAATGTGCATTTACCTTTAATTGGCGCCATGCTGTCAACCAATGACTGAGTAATGATGTTCATTGAGCTGCCAGTGTCTATCAAGACTTTTGATTTTAAGCTATTTATTTTTAACGTTATTCGCAGCACTTTTTTATTTGTGACTGAGTTCAAGGATTCCTTAATTTCATGTAGATTCCCGATCTGAATCGTTCTTTGTCTCACAGTCTCTATGCCCAATGTCCCTTTGTTCCACTTTGTTAACTTGCTAGCGCTGTGGCTTATTTGCAGTTTTCCTTTTCCTACATACAACAAGGATTTGATTATTGTTATGGCAGTAGTTACACGTCGCACCGTATGCAGGACACTTTCTTTTCAGATGTGGGTAACCCTTTCCACAATTTTTGACTTGGTGTTCGTTTTGAGTCTGTGAATTACGTTGAATTTAATTGGTCGGAAGATTTTGTCCACTATCTGATAGTGAATTGCCCAGTCACAATCAGCATCTACATCGGGCAGTCGCCATTTCCTAATCAGCACTTCATCTTAATGAAGTAGCCAACCGGAACTGAGGCTATCTTTTCTTCTGAGAATGCCTCTTCAATTAGAATAGGAAATTCTTTCCTTTGTTCCACAATTAAACTCCCTCTACTCTCAATATCAGTGAGATTTGGAGCATTATCTTCTTTTGATTTGTCTTCCAGTGTATTCTCATCACTGTTGACAACATCATCATTATCATGTACTTTGAGCCGCTTTGCATGGCCCTAGCCACTGCACAAAGACGGATCTTATCATCAACCACAGAATTTGTGATAAACTTGTCATTGGCAAGATCATTGCCTAATAAGATAGAAATGCCTTTGATTGGCAAAGTCGGCTGAATGCCAACAGTTATTGGCCCAGACAATGTATCTGAGACAATAAATGAATTTGATGAAGGTCTACTGTAACCGTTCCACCTACACATTGAATCAAAACACTTGATTCTGTTGACGTTTGCTTAGAAAATGGCAAAATATTTTCGAATATTACTGTCTGAGATGTACCTGTATCTCGCAGAAGTTTCACTGGGACAGGCTTTGCACCTCTTGAAACTAAGGCGAACTCATTTGTTATATACGGTTCAAATTGTTTAATCACTTGAAAATTTTAATCTGCTCTCAATAATTCACGCTTTTGAACGCGTTTATTCTATATGCATGCATTGGTGGAGGTCTTTTCGTTCCTTTCCTCTCTTTATTTTATCCAGCAGTCAGTGATAACGTGGCTTTGTTTCTTGTAAAAGGCAAAGGTTAATTTTTTTTGGTCGCCCTATCTATGTTGACTTTCTTGCTGTTCCTTGGTCTTTGCTATGTTTTCATAGTCAGTTCTAATTGGTCTTGATCGGATAACACCCCTTTGGTCTGCTTTAGTATCACGTTTGTGTGCTTGTGGTATGAATGTTCCTTTGTAATGATTCCTGCATGTTGAATGGTATCAACTTTCTGTTCTTCAAGATGGGTATTGATGTCTAGTCTTAAGCATCACTTAAACTGTTCTACTAGCATCAGCTGTCTCAGATTTTTATATTCCTCCATGACATTTTTTGAAACCGTCCATCGATCAAACGCTCTTCTTGGTCCCTTGCAAATTCGACATGGGTTTGTGTGGGTTCCTTACGAACGTTCCTGAACCTTTGTCGAAACGCCTCCGATACTAATTCATATGCCTTTAATACAGCGAATTTCACCTCTGCGTAGTTTAAACTTATGTCTACAGATTGTGCAGAAAATTCATCCCTTGCTTTTCCTAGAAAAAACGCTTTGTAAAAGAACACACCAGGATTCTTTCGGCCATTTTAGAATCGTGGCAACTTTCTCAAAATGACTGAAGTACTTGTCCACGCCTTCCTCATTATTGGATTCACGTTTGTCAGTCGGTCGGTCGGTCGGTCGGTCCGTGCGTCTGTAGACACAATTCGTCCGGAGAATTTCTCAGCAACTACTCACAGGATTTCAATGAAACTTCACAGAAATGATCAGTAGTAAGCCTAGTTGTGCATGCTTAAAGCATTTTTCGTTTGAATTAATTTTTACTGAGTTATAGACCTTTGTTGTTTTTATACAGTGTATACATTAGGCAAATTTTGTCCGGACAATTTCTTAGCAACTACTTACAGGATTTCAATGAAACTTCACAGAAGTGATCAGTAGTAAGCCTAGTTGTGCATGCTTAAAGCATTTTTCATTTGGATTAATTTTCACTGAGTTATAGCCTTTTGTTTTTTTCTACAGTATATACGATAGGCAAATTTTGTCCGGACTATTTCTCATTAACTATTGACAGGAAATTAATGAAACTTCACAGAAGTAATATTTAAAGTAGTTAGCCTAGTTGTGCATGATTAATCATTTTACATTTGGATTGATTTTCACTGAGTTAATAGCCCTTTTTTCTACAGTATATACAATAGGCAAATTTTGTCCTGACTATTTCTCATTGACTACTGACAGGAATTTAATGAAACTTCACAGAAGTAACAAGTAGTAAGCCTAGTTGTGCATGCGTTAAGCTTGTCTTGGTTGGTTAAATTTTCACTGAGTTATGGCCCTTTGTTGTTTTTATACAATGTATATACAATATCTCACTAAATGCTCATATGAATTCAACGAAACTTCACAGAAGTTATAAAATGTAAGCAAGTTGTGCATGCAATAACCAGGTTTTGTTTGGATTAATTTTCACAGAGTTATGGCCCTTTGATTTATTCAATAGATAAATTTTGTCCGTACCATTTCTCAGTAACTACATGCAGGAATTCAGTGAAACTTCTTAGAAGTGATAAGTACATTTGTAGTTTGCCAAGTTGTGCATTTCCACAATAGGTTTTGTCCAAGTAAATTTTAATGAGTTATGGCCCTTTGTTATTTTTTATATAATGAATATTTAGAAACTGGCAGGATATTTCTAAGCAACAATTTGCAGGTTTTAAAAAACGAAAATGCATTATATTTCCCTCTTTAAATGTAACAATAACTGTGTCAATGCCACATCTGGGGGTATTCATCACCACTAGTGATAGGAACACGTACACTGAGGTCTATCTCAAGTGACCCTGTCATGTGATGAGATAGAATGTATTGTTATACGTACACTGAGGTCTATCTCAAGTGACCCTGTCATGTGATGAGATAGAATGTATTGTTATTTGTTTTCTTTTTTCTAGATCAGTTTCTCAATGGTTTCTAAGAAAACTTCTTTCTTCAATGTATAATTATAACCCTTGAAACGTATGTACATGTATTCTAAAATTGTTTTCCTGATTTTGTGTTAGAATTACTGACACTGTATAAATGATTACTCATCTGTTAATCATTCATATTATGAGATTAAAACTTTATCTTCTCAAAGTAATCTGCTGTCTTCGGTGTTTTCTTGTGACTTAAATTGCTCTGAAACGGCTGTGCCATATTTGAAGAAACTCCACAGGAATGATCTTTGGATGGTTCTTTACAAAAGATGTAACAAGAAAAACTATAACAAAACGTTATAGATAGACGAATTACAAGAAGCATATTGGTTTATGTTTTTTGTATGAAGTTGCTTTTTTATAAAGGATATTGACTGTATATTTTATTCAATCCTCCAATCCATTATGGAGAGTATAACATATTTACATGACATGAGTAATACACATATATTGACAATCGTGAGTATTTGACAAATGAATAAATTCAAGTACATGTATATAGTTCACAAGCACATGGTAATACCATACCCTACATCAACTAAGTTAAAAAGAATAAACCCTAAATGTTAACAAATTCACCATAATCTGCTATGATTTAACCACAATGCACTTCAAATAGCATTTCAGATATCGTGCCACACCACAACATATCTAGGTCAAAATCACAGAGCAATGCCTGCATGATTTACTTTCCTATCAACTATTAATAGATTCAGTCATCACCATTAACCAATCAAATGGCCAGGATTAGCCAAACTAGTAATAGACACTATATTATATACCCACAAACAACTATAATAAACTAATACTCTCGAGTATAATTCGTTTAGAAAGTGTCATTCAATACAGAACTTGGGTTTCCATAGCAACCGAAAGGAAAACTTAAAAATCCTCTTGTCTTAAAACAGGCTTAGTTATTTGGCGTGGAGCACCATCTAGAGACACTCTAACAAAATTGCTAAAATTGATGTAACTGGTCCAAATTGGCCCCGTCCGAGAGGTCACATGTATTATCTAGATTTGTATAGGAAAATATAAACAGTTCTTGACTGACAGCATAATATCGACAAAGATTAACCCTTTAGATTGAAGTTCTTATAAACGTATAAATTATGTTTTCCCTTAAAATATTTCTGAAGTTTTTTAATGGTGTCATTTTGGATAGTGTTAACATGCTGAATATACATGAGGTACATATGCATCAATATTCACTGATTTACACTATTTATAAGTACAATCTGCATACAAGGGAGACACTTGTTGATAGTAACACTGGGCATATTTTAGGACTTGGATTGTAAGTATATTTTCCGCCCTAAAAGTAGAAGTAAGTGAGTTTTGATGATACACAGAAGGAC
Source organism: Lutraria lutraria (assembly GCA_964023205.1). Taxonomy (NCBI): domain Eukaryota; kingdom Metazoa; phylum Mollusca; class Bivalvia; order Venerida; family Mactridae; genus Lutraria; species Lutraria lutraria. The sequence goes on along the minus strand of OZ026848.1, from coordinate 32,196,140 downwards.
AAATTATAAATTTATATCCTGTGATGTATGAAACTGCATGAATACCATATAAGACGCAAATAATGTTTGTTTCTGGTTTCATGCACTGTAAAAATAGGGTAGATAGGTTAGGATTTATTATTATTTAAAGCGTGTGGAAAGGTAAAAAATCGAGGGTGGATGTATCGTTCCTTAGACTTATAAGAAAAGTCTTGGGTCGCGATGAAAATTGGGGGAAGGCCGGAAAACCCAGAAACAAAGTTTACGGTTAATCATAATTATAGACAGGAAGAAAATATACGTTAATTTTATCATGAAATATAAATCACTACACGATCCCAATAGATTTTACAAATGGATATTTTGATAAAGTGTTAACATTTAAGTGTATAACCAGGTATAGTTTTATTGAATAAAACTACCTGGTATAACACAGAAGTATAGCATGTGTAGACATTAACACTGAGCTATTGAAAAACACCGAACTTTTCTATGAATTTCAAACCATAATCATGTGCTTTAAATTATTATAGATCTATATTGTCTCTCAGCTATTATCAACATAGTTCATACCGTAGGTGAGGATGTGATTTTTCATGGAAATTAACTCTATCAATTGTAGATAAAGACTGTTTGCATTTTTATGCCCCCCTTCGAAGAAGAGGGGGTATATTGTTTTGCTAGCCTGTCGGTCTGTCTATCTGTCTGTCGGTAGACCAGTTAGTTTCCGATGGATAACTCGTCAACGGATTGACCGATGGGCCTGATACTTCGCAGGTACATTGGCCCTGGACAGTAGATGACCCCTATTGAAATTGGGGTCACTAGGTCAAAGGTCAAGGTCACTGTGACATTGAGTGTGAAAATAGTTTCCGATCGATAACTCGTCAACGGATTGACCGATGGGCATGATACTTCGCATGTGCATTGGCTCTGGACAGTAGATGACCCCTATTGAAATTGGGGTCACTAGGTCAAAGGTCAAGGTCACTGTGACATTGAGTGTGAAAATTGTTTCCGATCGATAACTCGTCAACGGATTGACTGATTGGCCTGATATTTTGCATGTGCATTGGCCTCGGACACTAGGTGACCCCTATTGAAATTGGGGTCACTAGGTCAAAGGTCACTGTCACATTGAGTGTGAAAATCGTTTCCGATCGATAACTCTTCAACGGATTGACTGATTGGCCTTATACTTCGCAGGTGCATTGGCCTCGGACAGTAGGTGACCCCTATTGAAATTGGGGTCACTAGGTCAAAGGTCAAGGCCACTGTGACATGGAGTGTGAAAAACGTTTCCCATCGATAACTCGTCAACGGATTGACTGACGGGCCCTATACTTTGCAGGTGCATTGGCCTTGGACAGTAGATGACCCCTTTTGAAATTAAGGTCACTAGGTCAAAGGTCAAGGTCACTGTGTCATGGAGTGTGAAAATCGTTTGAGCGATAACTCTGTGTCAAGGCCCTGTTTGGGGGGCATATGTCTCCGACCGCGGAGCTCTTGTTTCTTAGATCTTTTTAAAAATAATTCAATTTCATGAATGCAAGAGTACACTGTTTTGGGTCCAGCAAGAAGCCAGTGTGTCTTTCATTTGGCGTGAATGTTGTAGAAAATTGTACAGAAAACAAATAAATATAACACCTACGTGTGGAACACACATTTTTTTCCCGCTTAGCATGCGCTATATGTAGTGAAAATTGAAAACGGAATACATTACTTACAGTTTCTTTTCTCCTGGCTTCGAGCAAAGAAGTCACGTGGGTTATCCTCACTGAGTATGTACTCATTTGATTTACACGAACGTACTTTTTTTCCTCGTGTTGAGAGTTACCTATCGATTTTTCGCGATATTCTTTTTTTTGCATAAAAGGTCACTTAATATAGGTGGGGCTTATCTATTATGGGTCTTAAAACTTTCGAAAGCCATTATTCTAATTCTTTTGGTATGCAAGGATGGTAATTACGCTTTGTCCAGTAATTGGTCATAAGTGCATAAGTAATCATCATAAACTAAACGTAGAGCTCTTTCTTGAACCTTTAATTCCTATCTTATTAGGAATTGTATAAAAATCATACTTTTGGTTTCAACAATGTTAATTACAAATGTACATCAAAGAAACTTCGCAACTGTTTTTTAAAAACTTTGATATCTTATATTTACATTAACACAGAAACTGCATATATTTAGCTTTAATCTCTTACATACAGAATTATCTAATCATGAAAGAATGATATTGTCCATACGTATGTAAAACAATTAATATAATATTTTGTGAAAACTTTATCATAGTGAAGTATTCGATAGTGATTTCCTCCTCGCTCTATGTATTTGTGATCAAATTATCAATTATTCCGAAAATTTGATTGAGTGTAGATGGGGAGTATTTTCCGGACGTTAATGACCAACACTCTTGTATAGAAGAAACGGAAGTAAAAGCCGGAAATTAATATACTGTAAGCGATGATAAGCTTGCTATACTTGTGCACTTTAGTCGTGTTTAGATCTTTCTATTTTATGCGCCAGTTGTTCAGTGGTTAACACATACACGAGGAATTCAAATACTCATTGTACGACATTCAAGTTAAATGCAGAGAAGAATATAAATAGTATTTGGATTTAAAATGTTGTCTTACAGTGTACATAAAACTATTGTATTTCAACTGTGTGTATTTTCTACAATAATAATTCTTGTACGTTCATATAATGTGGAAGTAGATAAAGTTGGTTTTGCTAGAGGGGAGAAAGGTTCCCAGTTTGGATATTCGGTAGCAATTGTTAAAGAACCAGGGTGGACATCGGCTGGAACAAATGTACCGTTCTTCAACAAAATGTGAGTATATAGTGTATACAAAAACTGGTGTAAATGACCGATAAGTCCATGTACGGTGTTCATATACATTTCTTAATGTTTTCCATATCTTATCTTGAACACTTTAAATAAATATAGTAGTACCTATATATAATTAGACGGAGCTTTTCAACTATATATTGAAATCTTATTCAAAGAATGTTTTTCTTACACAATTATATTAATATCGAGGGTTGAGCGCAACAGTGTTGTAACTCATATTGAAATAAGAACAAGTTACGACAGTTTTGCGCTGAGCCCTCGATATGGATTTAACAACAAAACACATAGAATTTTTTTAACTGTGTTAGTCAACGTTTCAGCGCAACCGCGCGCCTTTATCAAGACATAACAATAAAAAAAAATAACGGACGTTAAATCATAGCCAAGTACTGTGTCTAGAAAATCACAGAAAAAGGGTCGAGGCGTGTATAGGTGCTTCATACCGGACACGATGAAGAAACAAACAAAAAACTATAAAAAAAGAGTATAGGGTTATAAATGCCTTGTCCTCATATATCTTATTTCTCCTATCTGAAATGATCATAACTGTAGAATGGGCCGCTAGACAACAGATAAATAATAAATAAAAATGGATAGATAAATAAATACTAATTTAGTGGTTGGATAGTTAGTACGGTGGACAGGTACGGTGGTACCCGGTCCAATATAGAACATTAACGTTCAGTGTAGTGCATACTGCTTCCACGGTTACTACTGCTGCTGCTGATGATGATGACGGTAATGAAGGTGGCGATGCTTCCGTCGATGGTACTTTGTTTACAACTATTCCATTAAAAAACACTTTCGCTTATAAATGCAAATACATACACTATAGATTTCATAATTTGTACTTTTTTCTCTGGCGTTTAATTATACGTCGTACCAACAGTCGGGATAATTTGGCGACATTTCCAGCTTTGAACAGCGGTGGATGTATACCCTACATGTATACATGCACAGTTAGACCTCTGAAAACCGGACCCCTTCCGTACTGGTCCAAAAGTCCGGTTTTCTGAGAATTCCGGTTCAAGTTCAGAGAACTTTTGATGAATTCTAAAGAATAGTGTGACTTGAAAAAGATTGTCAGATTACCAGAGAATTCCGGTTTCCTGGGAGTCCGGCTTTCCTGGAGTTTAATGTGTCTGGATAGAAACACCCTGGTTAAACTGGTTCCCGTTCCATGATGCAGTGCACCAAAGGCTTTGTACACACAAGTCAACGGGAACCAGTTTACACCCTGGTGAACATTGTCAGGTCTCGGATGGTATTAGAACTTACAACGATGTGGGGGTTAACGCATGGTGACAAGGGAAACCTTTAACCACTTGTACACGGAAATCTCGCTCTTTGTTGATGTGAGAAATTTGATCGAAAGCTCCATGACGGAAGTATAATAACGAGGTGATATCTTCCTCGTGTAAGGCTTGAAGTGTTAATACGTAAAATGTCACTCGATTCCATACTTAGTCTAAAATGTGTCACTTAAATGCGAGTGGAAATATAATAAGTGTGTACGCTTAATGTCATATTATTTTTCCAAAAAATGATAAGTATCTAATATGACCTAGAATTTAATCACGTTCTAAAGAAAGTCCAGACATTGTAAAACAATATGTTTTCACAAATGTTTGTTCAATAAAGGGCCGGATCGTTGACTGATAAATTTTAAACGTTTCTCAATCTGGGCAATTTGACATGTACAGTCCACTCAGTGTCACTTGCCTTCCACAATCGACTAATGCAGTTTTCAAATTAAATATCATACCATGTTTTTGATACGGCAAAAAAGTAGAAGCTTGCAAATATACAGTTAATTTAGAGAGGATAGGGTAAGGTGATTTTTCCTCAATAACAAACATAACTGATGCACAACTGTTGATAAACAAATGTATATAACTAATGTATATAAACAAATATGTATAACTAATGTATATAAACAAATACGTATAACTAATGTATATAAACAAACACGTATAACAAATGTATATAAACAAATACGTATAACAAATGTATATAAACAAATACGTATAACAAATGTATATAAACAAATACGTATAACAAATGTATATAAACAAATATGTATAAACAGATGTATATAAACAAATATGTATAAACAGATGTATATAAACAAATGTGTATAAACACATCGTTTTTACGTAGAAAACAATATTATACAACACATAACATTATTCACGTGTATGACAATTGATCGAACTGTTCTTTCCGTTACCATATAAGGACATTTTTTTATTATAAGTGTATTATAGTCCTGTTAGAATGTACATGTATGTCCTTACAATCAGTAAACCACAACATTTACAACACAAGTTTCGATAAAAACAATACGAAACAGTCATGACCTATAAATGTCTTGAAGATTGTTCGGCTAAAAACAAGAATTCGTAAAAGTTTCATAACATTTTTTTGGTTAGAAAAACGTCACTTAACATATTTCATGCCGATACAAATAATCAACAGTGATCATGCATGTAGTTGAACATTCAGTATATGTGTGCAATGTTCAGTACATGTGTACGTGTAATGTTCAGTATATGTGTAATGCTCCGTATATATGTGTAATGTTCAGTATATACGTGTAATTCTCCGTATATATGTGTAATGTTCAGTATGTATGTGTAATGTGCAATATGTATGTATAATGTCTAGATTACACGTGTAATATTCAGTATAAGGTGTAATGTTCAGTATGTACGTGTAATGCTCCGTATATATGTGTAATGTTTAGTATGTATGTGTAATGTTCAGTATGTATGTATAATGTTCAGTATGTATGTATAATGTTCAGACTATATGTGTAATATTCAGTATAAGATGTAATATTAAGTATATGCGTGTTATGCTCCATATATGTGTGTAATATTCCGTATGTACGTACGTGTAATGTTCAGTACACGTGTATAATGTTTAAGACATGTGTGATGTTTAGTATATATTTGTAATGTTCAGTGTGAATGTGTAATGTTCAGTATATATGTGTAATGTTCAGTATGTAAGTGTAATGTTCAATATATATGTGTAATGTTCAGTATACATGTGTAATGTTTAGTATATGTGTTATGGTTTAGTATATATGTGTAATGTTCAGTATACTATGTATGTGTAATGTTCAGTATATATGTGTAATGTTCAGTACACGTGTATAATGTTTAAGACATGTGTGATGTTTAGTATATATGTGTAATGTTTAGTATATATGTTCAGTGTGAATGTGTAATGTTCAGTATATATGTGTAATGTTCAGTATATATGTGTAATTTTCAGTATATATGTGTAAGGTTCAGTATATATGTGTAATGTTCAGTATATATGTGTAATGTTCAGTGTGAATGTGTAATGTTCAGTATATATGTGTAATGTTCAGTATACATGTGCAATGTTTAGTATATGTGTTATGGTTTAGTATATATTTGTAATGTTCAGTGTGAATGTGTAATGTTCAGTATATATGTGTAATGTTCAGTGTGAATGTGTAATGTTTAGTATATATTTGTAATGTTCTGTGTGAATGTGTAATGTTCAGTTTATATGTGTGATGTGATACATTCAGTATGTATGTCTAATGTTTAGTATGTTTATAATGTTCGGTATATTTGTCTCGAGTGTGGTTGAGTAATATTCAGCATAAATATGTTAAATGTACAAATACGACGTTGTACTTTTTATCACCAATCTAACACATTGAATACTTGATAATTTATAACTCACATATTTATTTATGGTCTGTGCCGAAACTACTTTGTGTAACAATACACCAAGCTATGAAACAGGAAATAAAATTAACGTATAAAATCATTAAAATGTAAATAGTTTTATATGGAGATACGGTATATACAGTGTCGTTTAATATCTGGATGTTGTGAACAATTGAGTCGGATGGAGGAAATATTGTTTCATTTTTTATTACATTTACGAGTATACTGAACATAAAATGTCCTATTGTTTCATATTTTTAAGGAAATGTTTCAGATTTCACTGATAAAGTTTAAAGAGCCTATAACCTCAGATATGCATCGTAGTTCACTTTTACCATGTTTGTGCACCAGCCTGACCCCGTCTTGTATAATTACATTTATAAACAGATGCATTTTATTACTGATCAAAGTGAACATATAAGAAATGATACAAGTGCTGAAGCATATAAGACCAACCTACCTTAAACACATAAGATACCATATAGCCTCATATCACGTGTCCACTTTATTCAACATATATATTAACTGTTATATAAATACCATGAAAGTTCAAGTTTAATTTATTTTCTACCGCCAAGTTAAGCCTTTAATACTTATTCAGTTCATGAAAAAGGGTTCTGTATGATATTTTAATGAACATACATTGTATTTGTTAAATTCAGACATATATATATATTGTGCGTGTCTGCAATAATATTCTTTAAGCAACATATGTTTTATGATAATTATATTAGCTCACCAAAACACAAAGTGCTCATGGTGAGCTATTGTGATCGCGTGTTGTCCGTCGTCCGTCCGTCAGTATGTGTGTCTCATGAGCGTCCGTGTGTGCGTCCGTCCGTCAACAATTGCTTTAAACAACATGCTCTTTCTTTCCCGATCGGGAAGGTTTTTGGTCTTTTTTTGACGTACCTCAGGAGAAATGGCCTGTGCATAAAAGTTATAATTATTAACCAACAAAAATGTGAAAATCGCCCTTTGGTGCAGAAAAGATGCATCTGAAATCCTACCGAGTCATTTTTTTAAAAAATTCCTACAATCAAAATCATTTGAAATTGAAGTTTTATAAAATTTTGAAAAAATAGCCACTGCGATCTGAAAGTAAGTTTTATTTAGCAAAATACAAAGTTAGCTATCACCAAGTCTTGTCAATCTTTAAACACGTGGTACAGAATTCAAACTTGAGGAATGGAATATATCTGGTGGCGCTGGCTGCTGTTCACGTAAGATGAAATATGCGTGTCAAAACTTTGGCCAACTTCCCGATCGGGAAGCACTGACGGGGAACCCTCTTTCTATCCGAACAAGAAGTATGCCCGGCTGTTTATATGGATGTTCCTCATGAAATTTACCAAGTTGTTAAAAAAGATAATTTCATTAAAAACTCTGAATGCCATGGCAACCAATAGGAAAATCTTTAAAAATGTTCTTGTCAAATTTTGTTCAATTATTGCTCAGGGTCAAAATTGGCTTTTAATGGAAAATTTAAAAGATATTCTTGTCCGAAATCACAGGGCCTGGAGTTAAGATATTTGATGTGTAGCATTGTCTAATGAAAGTTTAAGTTTGTTCAAAGTATACCCTGGGGCCAAAATTTGCTCCACCCCAGGCGTAACTAGATTTTATGTAAACTTTTATTAGAATTTTTTTGAAGAATCTTGTCAGAGACTACGATACATAGAGCTTACATATTCGGAGTGTAGCATCATCTAGTGGACCACTATCAAGTTTGTTCAAATTATTGCTCTGGGGTCAAAATTGGCTTTTACTGGAAAATTTAAAATATATTCTTGTCCGAATCCACAAGGCCTAGAGTTTAGATATTTTGTATGTAGCATCGTCTAATGAACCTCTGCCCAGTTTGCTCAAATGATGGCCACAAATGGGTCCGCCCCAGGTGTCGCTTGCGTTATATAGGCTTAAATGGGAAAATTAATAAAAACTTCTTTTCAGAAACAATGCCTAGAGCTTAGATATATTCTACCAAGATTTGTTCAAGCTGTGGCTCCGGGGCCAGAATTGGCTAGGTCCCAAGGTTTACTTGATTTCACAGTTGATTATAAAGGAAAAAATGAAAGACCTTTTCAGGAACTGAAATGCCTAGAGCTTAGATATTTTTGGTGTAGCATTATCTGATGGACTTCTGTCAAGCTTGTTCAAATGATGGCATCGGGGTAAAAAAATGGACCCGCCCCGGCGGTCATTTCATTTACATAGATTTTATACAGGAAAAGAGTGGAAAATGTTCTTCTCTGGAGGTCTTTTTTCTGCTGAGCGATCATAGGACAATCATGTCCCTCTTGAATACTGTATAATTTAAGTCTTTATGATATTTTGTATACTATTGTCTACATACTATTTAATATACTGTCTATGTATGTACAATATTATGTATACACAATTATTCTATATAATTCAGTAAAGAAATGCAAGTAAGTCAACCGTATTGATGTCACAGATAAAATATAAAACAAGCCAAATAACAGAACCAATTGTTTCTTAATTGTCTTGAATTATTTAATGATGACAATTATAAGACTCTGTGTTCGTGTGAACTTATATAAATATATATTTTTGGAAACATTTGTTCAACTGGTTCCCGTTCCATGTTGCAGTACAGGGCTATGTAAGTTCTGTTTCCACGAGTACTTTCATTACGTTGCCAATTACAGATTACTGGCCGGGGCACCAAATGAGACGTATAACAACATACGTGGACATGGTCAGATTCATAAGTGTTTAAATCCAGAGAAATCCTCTACTGTAAGCTGTGAATCGATGAATGTTGTTGAAGAAACGAAGTTGTGCAGTAAGATCAGTTCAATTATACACTTTCTTACTACGTATATAACTATCATTGCCTATTTTTACAGTTCTAGATAGAGCGGAAGAAATATTCCCTTGTTTGATTTAATGTAATATGCTATCATAAATAGATACCGGAATAAATTTTACAATAGATCAATAATCGAAATATTTCCTCCAATCACAAGTGGTTCAAATCTGGCAAATCACAGCCCATAGTATATCGGTACAGTACAACCAGGCGCCCCTTCTGAACTTGAGCAACAATGTCCCTACGACAACAGTATTTTTCCCACCGCACGTTTCACTTACTAATCTATCTTCTCTAGAGCAACAACCTCTTAGCAACAATATAGTTTTGCTACACACAAAGAGTGTTGCATTAGAGAGGTTGCAATGTACAATGGTCATATATAAAGCGATTAACCAGAAAAGCAATTTCAAAATGATAAGATACTTGCAAAGAAACTCTGGAACTGTGAAAACTGACTTAAAACGTTAAATGTGGTAATGAACTCATCGCACTTGATTGTATTATCATTTGAAATTGATTCTAGTAGAACTGGCGACAGTCTACATCCTACACAGAATTAACGTATAACCAACACTAAACTTTGCAAGCAGGAAATGATCATTGTTTTACATTTTCAGCCGATAGATTAATGTCAGAAGGCAATTCAAATTGTGCCACAGACAGCAGACTGGGAATGACTATGAAAGTTAACAAACATTACAAGAAGAACAAGAACAATCATATAGTACCCATGGTTACGGTAAGATATAGTCTCTCACTTCTGTAACTGTTCACATGTTTGTGGTAAGTTGTATACCCTCACTAATGCTACTGTCCTCATGTTTGTGGTAAGTTGTAGTCCCTCGCTAATGCTACTGTCCTCATGTTTGTGGTAAGTTGTAGTCCCTCACTAATGCTACTATCCACATGTTTGTGGTAAGTTGTAGACCCTCACTAATGCTACTGTCCACATGTTTGTGGTAAGTTGTAGTCCCTCACTAATGCTACTGTCCACATGTTTGTGGTAAGTTGTAGTCCCTCACTAATGCTACTGTCCACATGTTTGTGGTAAGTTGTAGTCCCTCACTAATGCTACTGTCCACATGTTTGTGGTAAGTTGTAGTCCCTCACTAATGCTACTGTCCACATGTTTGTGGCAAGTTGTAGACCCTCGCTAATGCTACTGTCCTCATGTTTGTGGTAAGTTGTAGACCCTCACTAATGCTACTATCCACATGTTTGTGGTAAGTTGTAGACCCTCACTAATACTACTGTCCACATGTTTGTGGTAAGTTGTAGTCCCTCACTAATGCTACTGTCCACATGTTTGTGGTAAGTTGTAGACCCTCACTAATCCTACTGTCCACATGTTTGTGGTAAGTTGTAGTCCCTCACTAATGCTACTGTCCACATGTTTGTGGTAAGTTGTAGTCCCTCACTAATGCTACTGTCCTCATGTTTGTGGTAAGTTGTAGTCCCTCACTAATGCTACTGTCCTCATGTTTGTGGTAAGTTGTAGTCCCTCACTAATGCTACTGTCCACATGTTTGTGGTAAGTTGTAGTCCCTCACTAATGCTACTATCCAAATGTTTGTGGTAAGTTGTAGTCCCTCACTAATGCTACTTTCCACATGTTTGTGACAAGTTGTAGACACTCACTAATGCTACTTTCCACATGTTTGTGACAAGTTGTAGACCCTCACTAATGCTACTGTCCACATGTTTGTGGTAAGTTGTAGTCCCTCACTAATGCTACTGTCCTCATGTTTGTGGTAAGTTGTAGTCCCTCACTAATGCTACTGTCCTCATGCTTGTGGTAAGTTGTAGTCCCTCACTAATGCTACTTTCCACATGTTTGTGACAAGTTGTAGACCCTCACTAATGCTACTGTCCACATGTTTTTGGCAAGTTGTAGACCCTCACTAATGCTACTTTCCACATGTTTGTGGTAAGTTGTAGACCCTCACTAATGCTACTATCCACATGTTTGTGGCAAGTTGTAGACCCTTACTAATGCTACTATCCACATGTTTGTGGTAAGTTGTAGACCCTCACTAATGCTACTGTCCACATGTTTGTGGCAAGTTGTAGACCCTTACTAATGCTACTATCCACATGTTTGTGGTAAGTTGAAGTCCCTCACTAATGCTACTTTCCACATGTTTGTGGTAAGTTGTAGTCCCTCACTAATGCTTCTATCCACATGTTTGTGGTAAATTGTGGTGCCTCACTAATGCTACTGTCCAAATGTTTGTGGTAAGTTGTGGTGCCTCACTAATGCTACTATCCACATGTTTGTGGTAAGTTGTGGTGCCTCACTTATGTAACTGACCGCTTGGTAATGGTAAGAGATATATATACTGTACAAGTAGATACGATAAGATATAGTTTCTTACTAATATTACTAAAATATGTTCACAGTACACAGTTATCAAAATAAACAGTTTATGTTATACATGTATATCTGGATAATTATAATCACGCCAAAGTTTCAATATGCCTCTCCATAGATGTTTAAAACATTTCAATGGACAGTTCAAATGACAAATTCACTGCGTAACAATAGTACATATCAGTGTATATGTAATTTGTTTGTTTGTTTGTTTGTCTTTCAGCATTATTTCAGTCATATCGTGGTAGGCAGTTATCCTAACCAGCTTTCATGGCCTTCATTTAGGCCTTAACCAGTACTGATCACACTCCTGATCGTATCCGTAAGCTTCTGCCAAGCTACTCATCATAATTTAGAGGTGGAGGACAATGTAACATAGGATGTTATATCTTCAGTTAAATTTGTCATGGACAATGTGATCCTCGCCCGGGGGTTGAACCCACAACCTCTCGTTCAGTAGACAAACCACTGAGCTAATTGATATTTGTACAAATAGTTTGTTATCATCGTTATTATTATACATGAACCATGATTTATGCAGCGCTTTTTTCGTAAACATGTAACGTACAAAAGCGCTTCACAAATTTACACATAACATATAGCATAAAACAGAAAAAATGAATCAGATATTATGTACGGTAATTTAAACGATCAGTTCCTGTAGACCTGCAAAAAGGAGGTTTTCTAACGAGTATTTGTTTATTATAGCTGTTTGCGAGTAGTTACTGTATTGTCTATTACTAGTTTGGCTAATCCTGGCCATTTGATTGGCTAATGGTGATTTCGACCGGCTATTCGTCGCGTTACCTGTCCTATTTGACTGAATCTGTTCGTCTGCTCTGTTGTTGAAACGCAAATAAGTAATGTCGGCATCGTTCTATGATGTTAACGTGGCATAATATCGGGAACATCATTAGATGCAAGTTTAATGTGATTTTATCATATCAGACTATGGTGGATTTGGTAGTATTTAGAGTATACTTTATTCCATTGATGTATGGTATGGTAATACCATGTACATATGAACTACATGTATACATGAATGTATTCATTTGTCAAATACTCATGATTGTCAAAATATGTGTATTATTTCTAACTTGTAAATATGTTATACTCTCCATAATGCAGGAATGAATAAAAGCAACTTCATACAAAAAACTTAAACCAATGCTTCATGTAATTCGTCTAACTATAACGTTTTGTTATAGTTGTTCTTGTTAGTTGTCTCTTGAAACTTCGAAGCGTCTTACAGTCTCTAATACTTGATGGCGATGAGTTCCACAATGTAGGCGCAGCTGATTCAAAGCACCTGTCACCATATTTCACCTGTTTACTTATGGATGGAACCACCAATGTCAATGATTGGTGCATTTAGCGTAGATTCCGTGTTGGTCTGTACATTTCTATCATGTCTTTGATGTACACAGGTGATTGGTCATGAAGAGCTTTGAATGTATAATGTTTATAAATGTATGATATATGGGTTTCATATTGTTATAAATTTGTCTAAATTGTATGACAGGTATGTGCTCCGGCATGGAAGAATGTCTTCCCTGAGATAAAGGATTTACAGAATTATATGATTGGATTGTGTCTTAAGCTACGCGAGAATTTGACGACAATTGCGTGTGATACTTCCAAAACTGTTTATAACAGAATGGATCTTGGGTAAGTCTGACAAATCGAATCTGAATTAATATTAACCGCATGACTCATATTAGTGTCAGTGCTTTGTAGGAGCACATTTGTCTCGTGCCACATTTGTCTCGGAGCACATTTGTCTTACGTAAGATCGATGCGGTCGCATTTATCTCGCATGAGACAAATGGGGCCTCAAATGTCTGACCAAAAACACATTTTTGTGACAAATGTGCTCCGATCTACTTTTTAATTTTATAAGAAAGCACATTTGTCTCTCGTCATTTTCATGAAATACAAACGCATTTGTCACATATATTTTCCATGGCAGAAAAAGATTAGAACCGAGGTTCGCCGTTTACCTCACGTCAAGTGTTTGCTAATGCCTTTTTTATAAGATCTTAACCCTAAAAACTGCAGTGGAACTTTTAATTCCAAATTTCTCTAATTGAAGAAATTTGGTTGGCTGAACCTTAATGTGTAAACTGAAACATCCAGAATCTCGTTAGTGTTGTATGGAATATCATCCCTCGCTTCGTGTCTCGTCGGAATGTCGCGTCTCGCCTTATTCTGCGAGGCCCGATATTCCATTATTATGGCATTATCCAGGTTCTTTTGAGATCTCATGGACGTTGTGTTTTTTCAAAAGAAGCAATTCTCGGAAAATGGCAATATTGTGTGGGAAGGTCTAATCATGTTCTTTCCTAGATCATTTAGGGACATCTGTGTCCGAGTGGTTAAGGTCGTTGACTTCAAATATCTACTTGCCCCTAACCGCCGTAGGTTCGACCCTCACTCGGGGCGTCGAACTCTTTCATGCGAGGAATTTATTCAGTAGACTCGCGGAATGTCGGTAAATATGCTTGGAAGTGCATCCTCCAAAAATATTTCCTCTTTCTAGTTGCGTTAAATATTATTCGTCGTTATTTTATAATAATGTTCTCCTATAAATAATTGAACGTATTCAGTCATTCATGACACGACGTTTGTTTGCGCGTCAGATTAATATTTTCAAGATTTACATGACTTTTTTTGTGTTAAACTTAAAGACGTTTATGTATAACTAATTAATGTTTAATAATCATGTTTATGCATGTGACAATTAAATATGAATTAGCTAATTTTGTTATTAAAAGAGTAGAATTTTATACAGTGTTTATGAAGTGGGTGACAGTTCCTTGGTTGAATTGGATCACACTCTAAACATTCTTTGAAAGAAAGTGGCATTTTGTAGTTTTAAAAATAGAGTGGTATTTTATACCGTTTTTATAAAGAGCTAGGGTGGCATTTATACCGTTTTTTATGGAGACAGTGGTATTTTATACCGTTTTTATAAAGATAATGGTATTTTATACCGTTTTATAAGAGGGTGGTATGTTATACCGTTTTTATAAAGAGGGTGGTATTTTATACCGTTTTTTATAAAGATAGGGGTATTTAATACCGTTTTTATAAAGAGAGTGGTATTTTATATCGTTTTTATAAAGAAGGTGGTATTTTATACCGTTTTTATAAAGAGAGCGGTATTTTATACCGTTTTTGTAAAGAGAGTGGTATTTTATACCGTTTTTGTAAAGAGGGGGGTATTTTATACCTTTTTATAAAGAGGGTGGTATGTGATACCGTTTTTGTAAAGAGAGTGGTATGTTATACCGTTTTTATAAAGAGGGGGTATTTTACACCGTTTTTATAAAGAGGGTGGTATGTTATACCGTTTTTATAAGAAGAGTGGTATGTTATACCGTTTTTATAAAGAGAGTGGTATCTTATAACGTTTTTATAAAGAGGGTGGTATTTTATACCGTTTTTATTAAGAGGGTGGTGCGTTATACCGTTTTTATAAAGAGGGTGGTTTATTATACCGTTTTTGTAAAGAGAGTGGTATTTATACCGTTTTTGTAAAGAGGGGGTATTTTATACCGTTTTTATAAAGAGGGTGGTATGTTATACCGTTTTTATAAAAAGAGTGGTTTATTATACCGTTTTTGTAAAGAGAGTGGTATTTATACCGTTTTTGTAAAGAGGGGGTATTTTATACCGTTTTTATAAAGAGGGTGGTATGTTATACCGTTTTTATAAAAAGAGTGGTATGTTATACCGTTCTTATAAAGAGAGTGGTATCTTATAACATTTTTATAAAGAGGGTGGTATTTTATACCGTTTTTATTATGAGGGTGGTATTCTATACCTTTTTATAAAGAGGGTGGTATGTTATACCGTTCTTATAAAGAGAGTGGTATTTTATAACGTTTTTATAAAGAGGGCGGTTTTTTATATCCTTTTAATTAAGAGGGTGGTATGTTATACCGTTGTTATAAAGATAGTGGTATTTTATACCGTTTTTATAAAGAGGGTGGTATGTTATACCGTTTTTATAAAGAGGATAGTATTTTATACCGTTTTTATAAAGAGGGTGGTATATTATACCGTTTTTATGAAGAGGGTTGTATTTTATCCCTTTTTATAAAGAGAGTGGCATTTGTACCGTTTTTATAAAGAGGGTGGCAGTTCCTTGGTTGAATTAATTGTTTGAAATTATTCTGATCACCTCGTAACTATACTTTGGTTTACCGTACAAAGTGATTTTGATTCATAGTTAATATTCTAGTTGTTGAATTTCGTTTGAACGCTATGTTTATAATGAAAAAAAAACGAAAGGATATTTGGACCAATCCAGATAGTACAATGGTATTACGGTATTTAAAATTAAGTTAGAAGTGAGCGAAACGATTCATTATGTTTTATGACACTGTTTCGTTTTATTTTAGGCAGTTTTGATTTATTTTTATAACAATATTTCAGACTGGTGAAGATAAATGACGCTCCTTGTTTTAAATTGCTATTTTATGAACTATGTGATTAATTATTATAAATCATTATCATGGTAACTATTTCATATTGCAGGGATTATAAAGCGTAATTATATTTCTGATCTGTTTTGTTATAAGCTTTTGAATGTTAGGCCTGCATGTGGATGTCACTTAAACATTAGATATCTTCTCTGTATTTTTCTCTATCTCTCTCGCTGTACACTAAAGTCTTGCTTAGCATGACGCAAATTACTAACGACTTTTTCTAACTAACCTTTGTTACATTTTTACCCACGGACTAGTTTCATCTCGAAACTTCTATTATTGTTTTGGGAAACCTTTGTTTGTTTATTTGTTTGTTTGTCAATTGGTAGCAGCAGAATGTTGACCTCAATTCTCACAAAACATACCACGGCCTATTTCATCTCGAAACTTCTATTACCTTATATCATTGTTTTGGGAAACTAAACGTTAGTTCAACTTTTCGTAGCCGTAACTAGCTCGGCGAGCATGAATTTTCATGCGGACCTAAGTTCTACGTTTATCTACATCCGCCATGCAATTATTAAACTATAGTTCCCTGTACATGTTGCAGTGCATGTCCATAAAAGTTAAATTTCCATGAATAATTTCAGTTCTTCGATCAAACAAAGAGTTAGATATAATTAATTACAAATTTGGACGACCGCAATAAATAATTCATCAAAAATTAGAATGTACAAATTATTTAGTGAATTTTGTTTTCAACGCTTTTTGGATGATATACATGTAAATAAATTCAGATATATGTTTTTAATAGATTTAGATTGTCTGCGTATAGATTAGCAGTAGAAGCTGGTAGGTGGTATAAACCAAATTACAATAAAACGAACGCAAATGTCTATTATGTTACTGTTCAGAAGACGAATTCCACTTCTTACAAGAATGTCCTTCGAATGCATATACATAAAAATATATAAAAATAGTATTGGCAATATCCAAGTATGGTTAAATTGATTGATATTTTCAGAAAATATTAATGAACTTTAAAAATCTGTCAACTTACATTAATAAAATTGAGAAAAGATACAATTTTAATACTGACTGCTTATATAAGCCTGCTTCTCTCTCACACACAATAGAACGTTAGTAAATGTATGTTAGGAGAAATTTCCTGCAGTATTTGTTAGATATAAACAATTCTTACAAATATATTACATGTCATGTATAAATCTGATAATGCATGTTTCATAAGTATATATAGTTAAATGTTATACTAACTTTATATCATCATGCCATTAACCACGTGTATATGTGTAAACATGTAAATAAATCATTTAGCAAATTTGCCTTTTTCTTGTCAGACTGAGCATAAACTATCTATCTACTTAATTATATTCTTAACTAACATGAAGTATCAATATATATATATATATTGTTGTGTTGGCGGGATTTATTGTCGTACCAAAACATGGCTGATATTAACACTCATATTGATGACTTTCAGTTATTGCTGGCCATTTTGGCCGACCAAAGATAAAACAACGTTAGGAGGTCGTCCTGTGTACACATATGCAGAAGGAGGAATGTCAGCTGGATTTAGCGAGGTAAATCTAAGGATTATGAACACTATTCAGGGGCTTTTCTTTATTACACTGTTGTAGCCTGTAAAGGTTGCCTTCCCCAAATGTTCAACTTACTCCTTGAAAAATTAATTCCCCAAACTGTAGTGATTGTAATCAGTCCAGGAAAATTTCGTTGATTAATCTGAGGCAAAAGTCAGTGATTAATCGATTAAAATTGATTAAATAAGAAATGATCAAATATGTTACTATGGCATAAATTTAACATCCCTTACACCAATCGAATAACACAAAATCGATAAGAATTGAAATATTAAATGATTTAACATTATTAAGATGTTTGAGTAAAAATATACTGATTATTAAACAAATCACACTGGGCCAGAATTATGCTGCATTTACAGTTACAGTTTGAACAGCATCACCTTTAAAGTAAACCCGAGTAAGGTCTGCAGTACTGTAGTCAAGATGACAAATATGTACAGAAATCAACAATCCGTTGACGAAATAGGAGCATCGTCATCGTCACGTCAAAGACCATTCGTCAATGATTCGTTGAATAAATGATTAATTAGAACATCACTACCAAACTGGTATCAGGCAATAATTTTTCCCCCAAAAGAGGCCTCAAACTTCTCCTCGTAATAAGGGCTATGGCGCCTTCCCAAAACATATAGGAAACCCCTGTTATTTGTGATATTGGATAGGTACGTTTTCCGTAATCACAGTTATACTAAATACGTTTATTTCGAAAGTAATCCAGTTTTTTTAATGAACTATTTATCTAGCCCAAACTTACTAAGACCGTAATCCAATGACCTCAGATGTGACCAGTCTTTGTCCTCAATTTTTAGTTTCTATTTGGTTTCTGGTGTGATTAATGCTGTCTTTTACACCTATTTCAGAATGGTATGGAAGTTATTGGTGGTCCTGGAGCTTATGATTGGAGAGGTCTGTGTTGCTTTTATACTCGATAGGTCGGAGGTATATTGTTTTGGCCTGTTTGTCTGTCTGTCTGTTTGTACCAAACTTGAACCTTGCCTTAATATCAAAACGGTTCCACCTACAAGTCATCAAAATTCATGCGTTAGTACCTTATGACAGCCTCTACAGGACCTGTGTATTTTAAGGTCAGAGGTCAAGGTCAACCTGATGGGGCATTTTGTTTCAAAATCTAGTTTTAAGTAAACAAGAAGTGCATAAATTGTGTTGTACCTAGTAATTGAGATCATGATTTTTGGTTAAAATGATACTTAGATTTATGCTTTATATTAAGATTGGTTTGGTCCTAGATTGTAGAAATCACTTTTTAATATCGAGCTGACCTAATTGCCTCTTTGAATTCAATACTGTTTTAATCTTAAGTGGAACTAGTTGTGATGCAGTATACTTTTAACATGTGTCATACATTACCGTACAAGGTTACTTGGCTAGATATTATTTATCTGTATTGTCTGTCACGTTTTTAGTTAATTTTGTTTTGATAATATTTGGGAAGTATTTAAATATTAGACCGATTTTGTGGAATGTGTAAATTTAATTTCTCATCAACTATGTTTGTAAGTTAGAATAATTGGAAACCTGAATGACCTATTCTATAAATGCTTTATGCACAAATGACATGTATTTATTAGACCTTATGCATCTGTCTGTTTATTTACAGGCGCTTATCGTTCGTACGGCAATAATTGGACGTACGCCTTGACTTCAGTAAAAGTGACAACGTTGTATTTTGGTAAATATTATAATGTTATTAATCAAGTGATTTCATTTTGGCTTTCGTATTGGGCCATTTGGCCTCTGGCCATTTATACGGCTGTCTTAGGACCAATAACAAAGCCATTATGAAATCTCTTGATTTAATGAGAATTTGATTAATTGACCACATGCATATGATATTGTGTGTTTTACAATCATGAAAAGGGACATTACAAATACATTATAAAGACTTTTTCTCACAATTTGTCGTTAATAACTGTCTTCAGTAAAATCTCTCGAAGGTAGCGCTACACAAATAAATAGCACAGGTCAGAGGGAGTCTGAATTGGTACAAATTTCCAAGATAGTGTCCACTTAGAACTGTTAAATTATTTTCAATTTCCGTTTTGGTCCTCCTTCTCAGCCAATCAAAATGCTTGAATCTCGCATTGACCCTCCTTCTCAACCAGTTAAAATGCATGAATCACGTACGTATTGCCTCGGTTTTCTCGCATTACCGGTCCTGATTTTCTTATATTGGCATTGTTAGCCTCTATATTGACATAGTCTCTCTCAGAAAATCAGAAAAATAAAGGAAGATGAACATGTCACAAATAAGGACTAATTAATAATTCCGGTCGATGAATATTAATCTGATTCTATTTTTAGATTAGGAAAATACGAAATTTCCATTAAAAATACATGTACCATGATACACTGTTGAGCTTTCATAGACCATGCTTTGACCTAATAAAAGGATGTATTTATTATTTCTGTATTATTTATATATAGTTTAGATTAAATAATAATATCTTCTAAAAGAACGCATATGTTTTGAATCATTGAATTGAATGTACCTGGAAATCATGGATGTACATTATTATTGTACTATAAACAGGGTATGCTTTGGTTGTTGGCAAATTCAAGAATGCCAACGTAGCAGTTGGTGCACCTAACTATTACAGCAAGAACAGTGGATATTTTGGAAAGGTGAATTAACATTTGTTGACACATTGCGTAAACTTTTTTTGTAAAATTCCTGGCTTGGTTTACTTCAATCCGTCTCCGTGGTTGAGTGGTTAAGTCGCTGATTTCAAATCACTGTAACATCTCACTGATAGAAAGTCGTGGATTCGAGCCCCGCTACCGACCAAGTCTCTTGATGTAAGAAAGTAAGCAGTTGCTTACGGAGGATGGGAGTCTAGTACTGGTTCTTCCAAGGAATTATAGTTATGTGAACTGTCCGCCTCATATGACTCTTGACTGTTGAAAGGAGGCGTAAAAGTCAAACTTGGTTAAATTATTATCAAATACAAACGGTGAATATATAAAGTACTGCCTTAATTAATTGTACTGTTGGAAGGACGTACTAGATATTGGGGTTACTTTGTTCATTCATTAAATTTACATATTTGCTGATTTTGTCAACTGTTATTATTATTATAATCAATTATTATGATATAAACTATTATTTTCAAATATTATAATTATCATTATCAATTATTATTTTTATAGATAAATGATATCATTCATTAAAACTATTGTCATCATTGTTATTAGCATCAATTATTATCATCATCAATTTTTATCATCATTATCAGTTGTTATAATTATTATCAATTATTATTATAATTTTCATTAATATCGATCAATTTTATCATTATCAATTGTCATAATTATTATAAATTATCGGCGTTATTATCATTTTCTATTATTACGATTATAATTATTTTTTATTATTATTTTATCATCACCAATTATCATTATTATTAAACATTATTATAATTATCATTATCGTC
Organism: Lutraria lutraria; assembly: GCA_964023205.1. Lineage (NCBI taxonomy): Eukaryota > Metazoa > Mollusca > Bivalvia > Venerida > Mactridae > Lutraria > Lutraria lutraria. Next base: position 32,174,873 of record OZ026848.1, on the reverse strand, counting down.
ATTATCGATTATTATTGTGATTAATTATCATCATCGTCACCATCATCATCATTATCATTAAGTACCATTATTATTAAGTATTATAATCATTTTCATTACATTATCATCAATTATTATAATCATGTTGTAGCAAAATGTACAAATACAAATGTATATGCTTCTCCTTATTCTTGTGTTTTTACTTCCAGGTTGACATGTTCAACAATGTGGATCAGGCAATCTCTGTGTCCTATGGTTTGCCCTTCAATTCTGATAGTGTAAGATTTTATCATTGATGTAACGTTGTTTTATTTAAAAAAAAACTCTTTATTAGTGGTGAACTGGTATATTGCGATATATAGCGTTGGGCTGATAGGTACCGCGGTAGGACATCCACGTAATCCGATATTTTCTTTAATATTGGGTAAAATAATCCATTGAATTAAATGAATGCCACACTATTTTCTAGACGAATTATACTTATGAGTATTGGTTTATTATAGCTGTTTGCGAGTATATAGTGTAGTGTCTATTACTAGTTTGGCTAATCCTGGCCATTTCATTGTCTAACGGTGATGACTGAATCTATTAATAGTTGACAGGTAAGTAAATCACGAAGGCATTGTCTAGATAAGTTGGTATGTGGCTATTTGAAGTTCAATGTGATTGTATGATAATGCTCAGATGTATGGTGAATTCGTAAACATGACATTTAGAATGTATATTTGCGTGTACTTTGTAATTTACAAAGAACACCCAAATTGTGAACTATATACATGAATTTATTCATTTGTCAAATACTCATGATTGTCATTATAATGTGTATTACTCATATCATATAAATATTTTATACCCTCCATAATGAAGGATTGGATAAAATATACAGTCAATAACCTTTATGAAAAAAGCAATTTTATACAAAAGCCAATATGCTTCTTGCAATTCGTCTACCTATAACGTTTTGGTATAGTTGTTCTTGTTAGTTTTGTTTTGTTCATCCCTCTGTTCAATAACTAATATATTATAGATTATTTGCAATTTTCCAATAGACCTGTACGTGTATTGGTACAGTGTGCAAAACTACTAGTAATAGCTAGTATGTCTAGATATATTGATACTGATAAGCCATTTTCTAGTTACACTATCAATGGACTACCATATACAGCTATATCTCTATGTGGTAATCGGTTAATACTTGAGTTAACAGTGGCTTTAATTATATTGTGTTTTTCAATACTTCTCTGTATTGCAATATGTGTAGACTGCATTATAATGCAATATATCGCAATACGGGGTTTGCCGTATCGTTGGCACCCCTACTTGATACATGTATAGTACATTTGTATATGGTCCAGTGTCTGTGTTTTAGTGCAACAAGTTACACTTGATGATTTGGGTCAGTAATTTGTAATTAGATTACATTATGTAGTACCAAGGTTTTATCTTTTATTTCAGTGTAAAGATATAGAATCAGTGTTGGATCTTAATGCTCTTTTTGACGTAGATCAAACTGGAACTAAGTTTGGAGCTGTTATAGAAGCCGTGGACCTAACTGGTGATGGTTATGATGAATTATTAGTGGCTTCACCTTTGTATTCTGGTGAAAGACCAGATGAAGGAAGAGTATTCGTGTATACCACAACTAAATTGGTAATACCACCATATTGTATACTGTATTTTCATTTATTTTCGTTGGGCTTAATTTTCATGTTTTTTGCAAAAATGGCTATTTCGTGGGGACATAAATTCGTGGATTTTGACTTTTGAAAAAATGCCTCACCTTTGCATTTAAAATCGTGAATGAGACGACCCACGAAATCCTTGAAATTAAATCCACAACGAAAATTAATGACAACCAAGTATCTGTGCACGTATTTAGATATATAGTAACGTATAGACCACAATTAAACGGTCCCAGTATTAATGAGAAGTTGCACATGAACATAGTAACGGTACAAGCTTTATACAGGGATGATATGTGTTTAAGCAACGTAATGAACTACTAAAAGAATGATCGTGGGTTCGAATCTAGACTCCGACTTTTCAGTGTCCCAATCCCACCTAACATCGAATTATTTGTCAACACAATCGGCCGCTATGGTCATTTCAGAACCGCCACAGAAAGAGGGGAGTTAAGTCATATAGAACTGTTCATTTGAATCCCTGTTCCTATTTCGAGTAGTTTTTTCCTGGTTCTTTATCATTCCCGGTATACATAGTTCCCACATCTACAATATTTACCTCCCTTGGCGGCCATCTTTGTTGGCAAATTCAACAAGCATTCATAGAAGATATTTATGTTTTTGTTTTGATAATTCTAAATACAGGATATTTATATGTGACAACTACATTTTCTTAAACCTGATGTGCTTATGGCCTTAACAAACTTCATTTTTAAGTTATCTTTTATAAATTTAGTTGTTTAATAACCATTTTCCTTATTTTTTCTATAAAGCATGTAAGAAATTTGCCAACTAAGATGGCTGCCAAGGAAGGTAAATATTGTAGATATGGGAACTATGGACAGACCTCATCCGTTTTCCTGTGTTTTTCTAAACACAGTACTGGATTTTAAACTTCACGAACTACTTAATTAGTTATAAATGCGTTAGTATAACTACATGATGTACATGATGTAACCAAAGTAAGTGTATATGTATTAATTTGTCAGTGAAACTGAAATATCTTCAGTTCAATCTGAAATTAATGCAATTGACAAATATTTGTTTACAGTCTGTATGTGGACCTATTGGTATTTTGTCGGGTGGAGCTCGGCAGCATTCTTTGAAAGAAATGTCAGCGTTTGCACGTTTTGGATCATCCATCGCAGCTATAGGAGACCTAAATAAAGATGGCATTAATGGTAACACTTATTCATACAATGTTAATGTAGAACAAGGTGTGTTTTAAAACATAATACCCCCTCTGGGTGTTCTTGACCTTTGACCTACTGTCCTTAAAATGCACATGTCCTGTACAGGTTGTTATGAGTATATAATGTATAAGTCTTGTTGCAGTATTTATGACTATATAAGTGTTATTAATGAATGAATCTATAGACCACAACCGTGGCCTATAGTTAAGTTAAGGTATGTGTCCGCCTTTGGAGCGGGAGATCGAAGGTTTACACCCTCGTGGATACTAGGTTAGAACTGTTGCAGTTGGTTGGTGAGCCGCCAGCTAGTTAAATAATGGTTAACGTAGTCCCTCTCAGCCAGGCATCTGGCAAAAGGAGAAGGGATTTTGGAGGTACTGACAGTGCGCACATAAGAAAGGTGTCTAATTATAAACCAAACTTGGCTGGCACTGATGGGGTGACACTATAATTAACAAGACCTTTACCTTATAGGCTAAACTAGCCTTTCTCTACAATACATGTAGGTATTGGTGTATTACATTTAACTCTAATTAACTGATAAAATAGCATAATATTCCAGTGGTTACAAGTTACAATTACAAGTTTATTTCGTAAATAAAGGCCACCGGCCCAAAATACATACATATATATACATGTTCACAAAGTTATTTAATATATATTGTTGTGTCCACAGCAAATTTTAAGAAAAAGTCTCAAGGATACTGAACAACAACTATAAGCATATAACGATGTACCATGATCTCATGAAATAGGAAATATGTCAACATTTTCTCACCAAAGTTAAAATATGAATACGTTTCTACAAACGTAAATTGTCTAATTTAATGCCATAAGATATTCTATTGTAATGTATCAATGCACTGCATTAGGTTTGAAACATATATTGCTACTTTTTTTAAATGGTCATGTACTTCAACACTTCATAAATAATCAGCAAAAAGAAGATATGTTATAAACACATAATTTTTGTTTATATTTTAATAGATGTTGCTGTAGTTTATTATATACACATATGCTATTTTGATAGATTTTGCTATAGTTTGTTATACACATAAATGTTATTTTAATAGATGTTGCTATTGTTATTACATGAATATACACAAATACTATTTTGAATGATGTTGCTATAGTTTATTATATACACGTATATTATCCTACTAGATGTTGCTATAGTTTATTATATACACATATATCATCCTACTAGATGTTGCTATAGTTTATTAAATACACATATATTATCCTACTAGATGTTGCTATAGTTTATTATATACACATATATTATCCTACTAGATGTTGCTATAGTTTATTATACACACATATATTATCCTACTAGATGTTGCTATAGTTTATTATATACACATATATTATCCTACTAGATGTTGCTATAGTTTATTAAATACACATATATTATCCTACTAGATGTTGCTATAGTTTATTAAATACACATATATTATCCTACTAGATGTTGCTATAGTTTATTATATACACATATATTATCCTACTAGATGTTGCTATAGTTTACTATATACACATATATTATCCTACTAGATGTTGCAATAGTTTATTATATACACATATATCATCCTACTAGATGTTGCTATAGTTTATTATATACACATATATTATCCTACTAGATGTTGCTATAGTTTATTATATACACATATATCATCCTACTAGATGTTGCTATAGTTTATTATATACACATATATTATCCTACTAGATGATGCTATAGTTTATTATATACACATATATTATCCTACTAGATGATGCTATATAGTTCCTTATATACACATATATTATCCTACTAGATGTTGCTATAGTTTATTATATACACATATATTATCCTACTAGATGTTGCTATAGTTTATTATATACACATATATTATCCTACTAGATGTTGCTATAGTTTATTATATACTCATATATTATCCTACTAGATGTTGCTATAGTTTATTATATACACATATATTATCCTACTAGATGTTGCTATAGTTTATTATATACACATATATCATCTTACTAGATGTTGCTATAGTTTATTATATACACATACATTATCCTACTAGATGATGCTATAGTTTATTATATACACATATATCATCCTACTAGATGTTGCTATAGTTTATTATGTACACATATATTATCCTACTAGATGTTGCTATAGTTTATTATATACACATATATTATCCTACTAGATGACGCTATAGTTTATTATATACACATATATCATCTGACTAGATGTTGCTATAGTTTATTATATACACATATATTATCCTACTAGATGTTGCTATAGTTTATTATATACACATATATTATCCTACTAGATGATGCTATAGTTTATTATATACACATATATTATCCTACTAGATGATGCTATATAGTTCCTTATATACACATATATCATCCGACTAGTTGTTGCTATAGTTTATTATATACACATATATTATCCTACTAGATGTTGCTATAGTTTATTATGTACACATATATTATCCTACTAGATGTTGCTATAGTTTATTATATACACATATATTATCCTACTAGATGATGCTATAGTTTGTTATATACACATATATTATCCTACTAGATGATGCTATAGTTTATTATATACACATATATTATCCTACTAGATGTTGCTATAGTTTATTATATACACATATATTATCCTACTAGATGTTGCTATAGTTTATTATATACACATATATTATCCTACTAGATGATGCTATAGTTTATTATATACACATATATTATCCTACTAGATGTTGCTATAGTTTATTATATACACATATATTATCCTACTAGATGATGCTATATAGTTCCTTATATACACATATATTATCCTACTAGATGTTGCTATAGTTTATTATATACACATATATCATCTGACTAGATGTTGCTATAGTTTATTATATACACATATATTATCCTACTAGATGTTGCTATAGTTTATTATATACACATATATTATCCTACTAGATGATGCTATATAGTTCCTTATATACACATACATTATTTTAATAGATGTTGCTATAGTTTGTTATAAACACATATATTATCCTACTAGATGTTGCTATAGTTTGTTATAAACACATATATTATCCTACTAGATGTTGCTTTAGTTTGTTATAAACACATATATTATCCTACTAGATGTTGCTATAGTTTGTTATAAACACATATGTTATCCTACTAGATGATGCTATAGTTTGTTATAAACACATATATTATCCTACTAGATGTTGCTATAGTTTATTATAAACACATACATTATTTTAATAGATGTTGCTATAGTTTGTTATTTATACACATTATGCTATTTTTATAGATGTTGCTATTGGTGCCCCATATGAGGACGATGGATCCGGGGCTGTCTACATATACCACGGTATGGGAAATGTTAATAGTATTATGAAGGATCAGTTTTCTCAAAGAATTGCAGGTTTGTTTATCTATTTTGTTGAATTCTTATTTATTTATGTTTAGCAATGTAACACGCTATACACACATTTGCATATTAGCGACAATACGAAATTGTTAAATATGACAATTTAAAAAACCTCAGATCAAACTCCTGATATTGATAGCAATGATGCAGATGAAACAGTCTAGAATGAAGCATTTTTTGGATACATTGTTAACAATTAATACGCAACACTAAACCAAAATCATGTCATAAATTGTGCAACTAACAATCTGTAATTGATAACGCATAGTCTGATTTTTTTCTCACTACATTATAAAACATGTGTTACATTATATTACATGTGTGACATTATATTACATGTGTTACATTACATTTCATGTATTACATTATATTACATGTATTACTTTATCATATGTTACATTTTATTACATGTGTAACATTATATTACATGCATGAAATTATATAACAAGTGTTAATTATATTACATGCATTATATTATATTACATGTGTTACATTATATTACATGTGTTACATTATATAACATGTATTACATTATATAATATATGTTACATTATATAACATGTGTTACATTATATTACATGCATTATATTATATTACATGTGTTACATTATATTACATGTATTGCATTATGATAATAAATGTTTCTATTGTAATATATAGGGTCTAAAGTTGATCCTGGTATTCAATCTTTTGGATGGAGTATACACGGGGAAGAGGATATTGATGATAACAGTTATCCAGGTAATCCATTCATACCTTGTTGTCAGCCAGTGACTATATAAAGAAGTCTTAATGGTATCTTATGGTTCACAGGAAATAACATCTAGACGTCCATTTCATATCTGTTCTACATTCTTCAAATTTAGCACTGGACCTTAGACAGAGTCCACCAAAATGGCCATTGGTCCGGTGGATATTGATAAGATTACTAAAATTTTCAGTGATGAATTTACCATGTTTCAGAACAAAAAATGAAATATATCAATCACCCTCGAAAAATGTTTTTTTTATAGATATTTGAAACTTTTGTATGTATTATTTTTGGGCGACTAAAATTTAATGTTCTTTCGGTCCAGTAAAATTTGCATTTTCACTGAATGTTCAGTGCTTGAAAAAGTTTTTGTTTTAGTTTGAAATTTTTTTTGTCAGCATCATTAATTAGAATTACAACTATGAAGACATTTGGTCCATGTGATATTTTATCATGATATTCTTAAAATCTTACCCATATAATTACAGTCAACTCTCTGCTTGTGACCACCTCAAATAAAGGCCACACAGTGAATGAAGGCCATCCTTTACAGATCTGTCATTGATTATTTTCAAACAGAATGATCTCCGAATAAAGACCACCTTTCATCAAAGACCTCATTTTGTCTTTCCAAAGGATGGTCTTTGTTTACAAGTATTACTGTATGTAAATTTTTCATTGAAGATTTTGCTGTTGGAGCTTACAGATCAGACACTGTAGCTTTGTTTCGGACACGACCTATAGTTAAAGTGAACGTACAAATAGATATATCACCTAGACCTATACCATTGGATGGCTCTCAGCTTGACTGTTCATTGGATAAAAGAATGCTTTGTTTTAACGTGAATGTCTCATTTAGTTATCAATCATTGGGCAAGCGTAATGGTGATGTCGACGAAATTAGTATGTATCTATAATTTATATAATATTAATTAGTGATAGAATAATTTAGAATTCTCTACAAAACTGTCATCTTATAAAAAAGGTATAACTTGTGAAATGTGAAGTCTTGAACCAATGAACCAAGAAATCTAAACTTTATTCATATCATCAGTGGCAATAGAGTGGTATTTAACAGTTTAATTTTTCATAGTGACCGTACCCATCAACAGACAAGATTGTCAGTAAAATACCATGAGGTAGAATGATCTGATGTTAGCAGCTAGTCAAAGCAACTATTTACTTCATTTTTCCCAATCATTTCTTTTTTAGTTTGAAAAATGAAATAGGAAACGTCGAAAGGACTTTTCTCATGACATACAGATGATTTACATGTATTCAAAAATCGTATTTTGAAGACTGTCTGCTTATATGTTTCAGCCTTTTCATGGACGCTGAACGCCGACACGGTATATAAAAGTGGAAACGGGTACAGTAGAATTGTGTTTCGTGGAATTAGTGAAGATGTTTGGAATGAAAACATCACGCTTAGTAATAGAGGCTCGAACACCATGGAAACAAGACACTATATAATGGATGTTAAGGTTTTATACTAATACATATAAGATGTTTATTTGTTGGTGCATACATGCAAATCTGTTTAGTACATTACTGTGACTAGAAATACACAGTAATAATGCTTTATTTCTATAGAATCAAAATATTTTTTATACACCCGTTTGAAAAAACGGGTTGTACGTATTATGGGAACAACCGTGGCAGCCGGCTGGTGGGTGGCTGGGCGGTCAGCGTCCACAACGTTGTCAACTCTTTATTTCAAACAGTTTTGTTCGGATCCTCACCAAATTTGACGAAAATGTTTATTAGCATTAGATCTCGGTCAACTTTTATAACCAGCCCAATCAGCAAAGGCACTTATTGCACCTTAAAAATTGATTAATAATGCAGTGTCTGCCCTCTAAGTTGACCAGTTATCATTGGATTGTAACCAAATTTAGTGAAAATGTTTATTAGCATTAATCTCAGTCAAGCTAGGTAACCAGCCCTATTGAGCCAGGCATTACAGAGTTATGCCCCTTGATACATTGAAAATTGACTAATTATGCAGTGTCCGCCCTTTAAATCGTTCAATTATCAACCAATCTTCATCAGAATTGGTGGAAATGGTACTAATTTGCTAGTCATAGTATCCCAAAGGCGTATTTTGTGACCTGGCACTCTTGTTACTTTATTCTATATCATAGAGGAAATAATAGTATATCATTATATTTATTGAGAAATGGAGAATGCAATTTGATAAGTTAATAATGCTATAAATATAAAAATCAAGTTTTAAATTAACACTTTAATTGTTCCTGGAAACACATTATTCCTATTTTTATTCCCTGCTGAAATGCTTCACAGATTGATTATCTTCTAGTGCTGCAGCACATATCATCAGGGTTTTACAATTGAATTATTTTCAAGGAGTTACTGCCCTTTGTTGAATCTTACATTTAAATGCTTCTGTGTGCATCTCCTCCTACATTTCTAATACAGTTGTCCTCAAACTTTCACAGAATGAATATCATCAAGTGCAGCAGTGCGTATCATCAGGGTTTTCGATAAGTAATACTAATAAGTACTGATAGGTATCCCATGAGCACTGGTTATTACTGATATGTATCCCATGAACACTGGTTATTACTGATAGGTATCCCATGAACACTGGTTATTACTGATAGGTATCCCATGAACACTGGTTATTACTGATGGGTATCCCATGAACACTGGTTATTACTGATAGGTATCCCATGAGCACTGGTTAGTACTGATAGGTATCCCATGAACACTGGTAGGTATCCCATGAACACTGGTTATTACTGATGGGTATCCCATGAACACTGGTTAGTACTGATAGGTATCCCATGAGCACTGGTTAGTACTGATAGGTATCCCATGAACACTGGTAGGTATCCCATGAACACTGGTTATTACTGATAGGTATCCCATGAACACTGGTTATTACTGATAGGTATCCCATGAACACTAGTTATTACTGATAGGTATCCCATGAACACTGGTTATTACTGATAGGTATCCCATGAACACTGGTTATTACTGATAGGTATCCCATGAACACTGGTTATTACTGATAGGTATCCTATGAACACTGGTTATTACTGATAGGTATCCCATGAACACTGGTTATTACTGATAGGTATCCCATGAACACTGGTTATTACTGATAGGTATCCCATGAACACCGGTTATTACTGATAGGTATCCCATGAACACCGGTTATTACTGATAGGTATCCCATGAACACTGGTTATTACTGATAGGTATCCCATGAACACTTGTTATTACTGATAGGTATCCCATGAACACTGGTTATTACTGATAGGTATCCCATGAGCACTGGTTATTACTGATAGGTATCCCATGAGCACTGGTTAGTACTGATAGGTATACCATGGACACTGGTTAGTTGATAGGTATACTGATAGGTCAGCAACAGTTACTGTCTGTTGAATAGAACTGAAGCTCTTTTCATAAACAACAATTAGAATGTATTTATATGCAATCTTTCCAGGGATACAATGGTGAACCGGAACCACAAGATGCCTGGACATTAATTCGTTTGGAAGGCACTTATCAACTACTGGGTCAAAATGATTTTGATTTTACAAAACTAGACCCTATACTTCCTGAAGATGATCCAGCTAAAATCATCGAAAATGTATGTAGAGAAGGACTGTATTGCTTGTGTGACTCATATGTACATTTCTATAATCTATTGAGGTTTTTGTCATCTTTAGTAAAATGATTTAAGACTTTCATTCCTAACAATCTAATCGAAATCTGTTGATGTGTAATTTTGTCTGTGCATGGTCAATCTAATCATATATTGTTGAAAGAAATAAGTTCAGCACCAAATTTGACATAGAAGATTCTAGTCTTTGAAAAATGAAACGTTATATTTTTAGGTAGAGTTTGACAAGAAATGTGATAGTATAGATCTATGTACATCTGATCTAACAATACATACTGACATGTTTTTATTGAAACGTGATAAAATGCCAATAAGAGTTGTTGATGACACGGTTATATATGTAGATCAAGCATCAGAGCTAGAGGTAGGTGAACTAAATGATACTGTGAACACAACATTGTTAATTATAAAATCTGAACATCTCTGTGACCAGGAATTACATCATGTTTTTGTTGTGAAGATGTTGCTTGAGAGAAATTAAAATGATACTTAAATCATGCAGTGAGAAAAAAATCATGCTGTTGATAAAGGGAGATTGTTGCTTAAACGATGGCCAAATTGTAGAGGTTGTACTGTGTTCCCATTTTATCAAATCTGGAAAGTCAAATTGAAAAATGTGTTTAAAACAGTTGTCATGACATTAGAGCTCCATAACTGACTCATTGTAATAGCATGAGTGTTGATGATAATGATGATACTGATGGTACTGCTGCTGATGATGACAACGATGATGAATTTGGTAATGATGATGATTTTGGTAATGATAATGAATTTGGTAATGATGATGAATTTGGTAATGATGATGAATTTGGTAATGATGATGATTTTGGTAATGATGATGAATTTGGTAATGATAATGAATTTGGTAATGATGATGAATTTGGTAATGATGATGATTTTGGTAATGATGATGATTTTGGTAATGATGATGAATTTGGTAATGATAATGAATTTGGTAATGATGATGAATTTGGTAATGATGATGATTTTGGTAATGATGATGAATTTGGTAATGATGATGAATTTGGTTATGATGATGAATTTGGTAATGATGATGAATTTGGTAATGATGATGAATTTGGTAATGATGATGAATTTGGTAATGATGATGAATTTGGTAATGACAATGATGATATTACTTCTGCTGCTGCTGCTGCTGATGATGATGATTTTGGTAAAGATGATAATAATGACCATTGTGATGACATATGTTAGAAAATGAAGGAAGACTGAAGACGTTGATATGATTTAAGATCATGAATAAGAAAATACCCTGGTACATATGTACCGTGTCATGCATGTATTGTTTCAACTAAATCCTGTTACGAAATAATTTCTACGCCCTGTAATGAATATGTTGTTTTAGAAATAGCTATGCTACTTGTTTACACTTTTCCTGATATTTCTGTTTCACAGATAACTGTTGATGTAAAAAATCTATTTAACTCCTCTTATCGAGCTAATTTTAGTGGAGAAGTCACATCCGTTATGCGAAGGGACATATTGTAAGTGTTCACTTTACTGTTACATTATCTGAATGATTTTATGGATAAATTCTCATTGTGTAGAAGACAGGTTCATGGAAGGTTGCAAGTAGGGGATACATGACATGTGATCATGCATCTCTAACATCAATGCATACACTGCATTATCTGTTTGATGATTATATGCCCTGTTTGAAAGAAAAGGGTATCTATTGCTTTGCACTTATCGGTCGGTTGGTCTGTCTGTCTATCCGTTCATAACCAAACCTTGGTTGGGATGTTGGTCATCACATTCAGATGTCCTCCATTGATTTTGAGGTCAGTGGGTCAAAGGTCAAGATCACACAGTAATCTTAGCACAAAAACCTTGTCCGACAAATAACTAGAGAATGATTTGACCTGAACTCCTCAGATTTAGTTAGGAGATTGGCCATCACATGTAGATGACCCCCTCCTCATTTTGAGGTTAATAGGTTAAAGGTCAAGGTCTAACTATCCAGCTATAAAACATATATGCAAAAATCAAACAATTGCTGATTTCATCCCAGGATAATTATTACTGACGAAACAAGCTCTTTTTTTCTAAAATCACTCATTTCGCTGTGATTTTTGCTTTTGTAATTTGAAATATATAGAGACTGTGAAGTCACTTCATGCCGTGTGCATAATATGACTGCAGGAAAACATAGCTGTTCTATAAATAGTATTTTTTTCAATGATATTGAAAAAAATATGATACTGGTTTTGGAAACATTTTTTCTTGCTATAAAGTATGCATGGGAGGAAAACACACCAGATTCCTCTGTTATATAACAAACAGAAACTATTACGACCGATAAATTTATGTGATTATGGGACTTTAATGATGCATGTACATTTTTAATTATATACAGGAGTGTATATATATATTTTATTTCATTCTTATTGATTAAAATTAGTACATTTGTCATTTATTAAGGACTAGGTATCCGTCATTATATGTCAGTCTAGAATGAATGTAATAATTATAGGTCATTTTCTTTTTTTTTCTATTAAACACATAAGAAATTTGCCTTTCAAGATGGTCGCCAATTCAAAATAAGGGAGGTAAATATTGTAGATGTGGGAACTATGTATAAGATAATGAAGATGAGATGAAGATCAATTTGTTCTACAGTTCTTATATATAGCCATTATACAGTTATTTCATGAGCATTTTGTTCAACAGTTGAAACTGTTCACCAGTCAACATTTCGGAAAATTACTCAAATTTGCAAATCCTGGCAAATTGTTTTGTACAACAGCAAAAAATAACAAATTAGCATTTATATAATGCATTGGTATAAATTTTAATTTCTGAAAAACATTGTTTCTAATATTAATGTTAGGTCCAACAATGGAATTATTGGTTCTGCATGCAAGTATGAAAAGATACCAACAAAGGCAGAGACGGTTATGAATTGCACAGCTGACAGCAAACTGGACAAAAATGAGAACTTCAAAGTTAAATTCTACTTTGATATTTCAAGAGTTCAACTTATACCAAATTTAAACCTGAATTACATGATGAAATCTATTGTGGTAAGATATGTTCAGTATAATTATGATGTAGGATAGAATTATTTATAATTATACAGTCAATCCTGTGAAAAAAGGCTACCCTTAGGAAAGACAAAATGTGGCCTTTATTTACAGGTGACCTTTATTTAAAAGTCATTTTGTTCCAAAAAAATAAGTCACAGTTTGGAAAAGAATGGCCTTTATTCACATGGTACCCTTTATTCGGTGTTGGCCACTATCACAAGTTTGACTGTAAATATGCAAAAATGGATAATTGTTTTGTGTACTTATATCACAGTATACATGGAATATTTGTGATTAAACATGTTTTACATGGAAAAGGTTGGTATTAGTAAACATTGGAGTTAAAGTTAAAGTTTTTGTATGGCGAGGCCAAATAATAAACTTACAAAATCAAAGGACTGAACATGCCCAAGGTAACTGTAGTTACATAGCCTTACATGTAACAGGAACTACTTGTAGTTTAACATTTGTTTGGCAGAATGATGACTTGATATACATAGTATTTAGGTCTGTATAGAAATTCATGCAATCAAGCAAATGACGGCTATATCCAATAAACCAACTAAAAAAGACCATGCATACAAGCTCCTTGTTTGAATATTTTCATAAATTATTGATTCATGGTTTACTTGTACATTTTATTAAAAGGATGAAAACCTGACATGTTTTGCATTTGAAATCTAAAATATTGAACCTGATTGTATGTGGGTTGATATGTCACTATATGTATACATGTATATACTGTATTTTCATTTATTTTCGTTGGGCTCAGTTTTTGTGGTTTTCACTAAACTAGGCTATTTCGTGGGGACATAAATTTGTGGATTTTAATTTTTGAATAAAATGCCTTAATTATCCCTGCATTTCAATTCATGGGGATTTGACTTCATGGATGAGCCAACTTACGAAATCCACGAAATTAAATCCCCAATGAAAATTAATGATTCTACAGTATTCAGCACCATAAACATTGTAATCAAATGATGATTTAATGATTTTTGTATATAAATATTGTAGATAAATTACACAGCTCAGCAGATAAATCAAGACGTGAACCTTAAAAATAACAAATATACAAGAGAGATTCCTATTGCCTTGAAATATGATGTGTCAATAGAAGAAGAGTAAGTATTTGAACTGTGACAGACAATAGTTCTACAGTGTAACCTCCCTATAACAGCCACTAGTGGGAAAGACAAAAATAACTGTTTTATGGAGGTGGCTGTTGTTGAGAGAGAAAATAGAGTAAAACGTCAATTTGGGTTGCTAGTATACTGGCTGTTACAGTACAATGCATTGGTAAACAGCCTAGGTATTTAATCAGTGTGTAACACTGTCTGGTTGTTCTATACTTTGATGAAAGTATTAACCTGTGGTTGAAATAAGTTCTGCTCTAAAAGTCATTTATTTATCAAGTTATCAGTTAATCAGGTGTTTCAGATGAGTGATATAATGCCATCAATGCCTTCTTGTTACTAGTTCATAGAAATTGTTCTGAGTCCTCTGTTGTTTACGGTTGGTAATCATAGATTTTATAAAGGTCCTATCTCTCTAGTTTATATGTTGTTTCTGAGTTTAGACTGTAATTAACCTTAATTATGTATAAATATATCATTCCTTGTTTCCATCACTTTATATCATTTTTAAAGGTCAATATATCATATAAGTTTGTTTGTTGAAAGTGAAACTTATTGAAGTCTGAATGTCAGTGAGTGTCGCAATGTGTCATATTCCGTTGCGTCATATTTTAATGTGTCATATTCCATTGTGTCATATTTTATTGTGTCATTTTTCATTGTGTCAAATTTTAATGTGTCATATTCAAAAGTGTTATATTCAATTGTGTCATATTTCATTGTGTCATATTTCGTGGTGTCATATTGTGTCATATTTCTTGGTGTCATATTTCATGGTGTCATATTGTGTCTTATTTCATGGTGTCATATTTTATTGCATCATAATTCATTGTGTCGCAATTTGTGTCATATCTTCTTAAGTTATAATAAAAAAAATTATTACAGTCTCATAAAATGTCATGTCATTTTTTTATTTATAACACTATGATGTACAAATGTTGCGTCGTATTTCAGTAAGGAGATCTCGGCTCAGGAGAAGTATTCTGCAAACACTAAGAGTCCCCGAAAGATTCATCTTATACACAAATACTTCATAACAAACAATGGACCGAGTTTCCTTCCTCTAACGTATATTAACATTACAATACCAACACAACATGGAGGTTTAACCATTGCGACAATTCTGGTAGGCTATCATATTTAACAATATACATCTATATAGATTTATTAATTTTGTAAAACACCTTAATGGTGTATGAGTATATAGACTGGTCCAGTTTAGACTAGTAGCATTTATTTGTAACTATATGAGTCTTTTAAGGATTGTTTGAGTTTTATGCCCATTTTCAACAGTCAGAGTCATATGAGGTGGACAGTTCACCTAAGCATCGCTCCTTGGAAGAACCAGTACTAGACTCCCATCCTCCGTAAGCAACTGCCTACTTTCTCACATAAAGATCGAGACCTGGTCTGTCATGCGGCTTGAACCCATGACCTTCTATCATTGAGAGGTTACAGTAATTTGAAGTCGGCACCCTTAAGCACTTGACCATGGAGAAGGATGCCTGTCAAGGATTACAGGCCCTAATACAAGCATTCATTTCTAACCATTAAACTCATTTTATTTTCATTGAATATGTATACAAGCTTTTTTAGAATTTAGAGATTTTGGCATTTGTAAACATGAAATTGAAAATGCTATGCAATCGTAGAAAAGGAAGAGTACTATAGTTAGTAAAATTACCTCCCTTTATGATATGGACTTGGGTCCAATGTGTCAAAATGTTGTATGGTTGAAAATTGATATTCAATCATGTTTGAACGTCATAAGGATCAGGTATCTCTAACTTTTTTCATGGTCATTAAAAGTTTGTATTAGAGTCAGTTATACTAATAAAGCTTATTAATTATTGTGGGCGTCGGGAAATTTTGTTAGTAGTTCATACCAACTGTCTTGCAGTTGAAGAACATGATTATTGATACGGTAAAACAAATCCGAGAAGTAAATATTAATGTGCAATCAAACCTGTGAATAAAGGCCACCCTTTGGGAAGACAAAATGTGGACTTTAAAAACAGGATGGCCTTTATTTGGAGAATACCAGTAACACAGGTTTGATTGTATTTAATTTTATAACAATGATTTTTGTTAATAAACAGAGAGAGAAACTTCCAAATGTATGCCAGGTACGGGGACATTCACCTAATGTGCAAACAACAACGAAAGCGCCAACAACTTCTACAGAATATTTCACCATTCCTGATACAAATGTTGGTAAGTATATTATAACCGTAACTTTAAATTTACACATTATCTGTTCTTCGATGCATTACTTTAGTTGATTATCTGAAAAAAAAACGTATTGACATAATGTCATTAGTACAATACACAATGTAATTTATCTGTTGTTTAAAGGCATAATTTCAACAACTGTATTAGTGATTTCAGAGCCTCCCCAGAGAGAGAGAGAGAGAGAGAGATGATTGAATGAGTTTCTTTATTTATTTCTTCAATGCTTGGGATATTGGCGAATATAAGTCAGGGAAATGTTAGAAATTTTGATTTGTTTGAGTTGATAAGTGCATGTACAAAAATATGTATACATAAATATGTTTACAAAGTCATTTTTGTATTGCAGAAAAACGGCGGCGCCGAGATGTACCCGAAGAGCCAAAAGTAGCCAAAAGTACGGCAGCAAGTGATAAAGCTGTGATGAACATTGTAAGAATTATTGTTATACCGTATCCCTGCAAATTTAGTACAATGTTGTTTGTTTGATATCTTTTATAAACATAAACAAACCAGTCTTACTCTGAAATCAGTTGTAACAAAGTGTGCTCTTACAGCCAATACAAATAAAACTGATATAATCTTTGACATTTTTTCTGAAACCAAAAACAATAGGAAGCGTTATACAATAAAAAGCGTGACATTTTTTTCGGATTTTTATACTGTGAAAACCGAAATTTTTATAAAGATTTTTTGCTCAGTTTGGATGGGGTATTTTTAGGTAATTTGCTATATATTAATTAATGCACGAAGGATATCATTGCAGACTTGCACAGAGGGTAGTGAGGGATGTGCTATCATAGAATGTAGAATATCTAACCTTGAGAGAGATCAACAACAAACTTTAGAACTTGCCATTGATATAGATGAGAAGGAAATTGCCAAAGAGAAGGTAGGTTTATGATTATAATTATGAATGTCGTAAACTACCACATGTTTACCTATGAGATGATTATTATATTGTGTTCATTATTGCTGTTGAGTTCATATTTTGTTTAATATGTGTATGTGTGTTGTGTATGTGTGTTGTGTATGAGTATATTGTGTATGTGTGTGTTGTGTATGTGTGTGTGTGTATATTGTATAATTGTATACATATTGGGTATGTGTGTTGTGTTTTTGTATATTGTGTGTGTGTTTGTATTGGTATATTCTGCATGTATGTATTGTGTATGTGTGTTATGTATGTGTATTTGTGTATTTGTATATTGTGTATGTGTGTTATGTATGCATATGAGTATTTTGTGTATGTGTGTTGTGTTTTGTATATATATTGTGTGTGTTGTGTATTTGTATATTCTGCATGTATGTGTTGTGTATGTGTGTTGTGTATGTGTGTGTTGTATATGTGTGTTGTGTATGAATATATTGTGTATGTGTGTTGTGTATTTGTATATTGTGTATGTATGTGTTATATATGTGTGTGTGTATATTGTATAATTGTATATTGTGTATGTGTGTTGTGTATGAGTATATTGTGTGTGTGTTTGTAATGGTATATTCTGCATGTATGTATTGTGTATGTGTGTTATGTATGTGTATTTGTATATTGTGTATGTGTGTTATGTATGTGTATTTGTATATTGTGTATGTGTGTTATGTATGTGTATTTGTATATTGTATATGTGTGTTATGTATGCATATGAGTATTTTGTGTATGTGTGCTTGTATTGGTATATTCTGCATGTATGTATTGTGTATGTGTGTTATGTATGTGTATTTGTATATTGTGTATGTGTGTTATGTATGTGTATTTGTATATTGTGTATGTGTGTTATGTATGTGTATTTGTATATTGTGTATGTGTGTTATGTATGTGTATTTGTATATTGTGTATGTGTGTTATGTATGTGTATTTGTATATTGTGTATGTGTGTTATGTATGTGTATTTGTATATTGTGTATGCGTGTTATGTATGTGTTTTTGTATATTGTGTATGTGTGTTATGTATGTGTATTTGTATATTGTGTATGTGTGTTATGTATGTGTATTTGTATATTGTGTATGCGTGTTATGTATGTGTTTTTGTATATTGTATATGTGTGTTATGTATGCATATGAGTATTTTGTGTATGTGTGCTTGTATTGGTATATTCTGCATGTATGTATTGTGTATGTGTGTTATGTATGTGTATTTGTATATTGTGTATGTGTGTTATGTATGTGTATTTGTATATTGTGTATGTGTGTTATGTATGTGTATTTGTATATTGTGTATGCGTGTTATGTATGTGTATTTGTATATTGTGTATGCGTGTTATGTATGTGTATTTGTATATTGTGTATGCGTGTTATGTATGTGTATTTGTATATTGTGTATGTGTGTTATGTATGTGTATTTGTATATTGTGTATGTGTGTTATGTATGTGTATGTGTGTTATGTATGTGTATGTGTGTTATGTATGTGTATTTGTATATTGTGTATGTGTGTTATGTATGTGTATTTGTATATTGTGTATGCGTGTTATGTATGTGTATTTGTATATTGTGTATGCGTGTTATGTATGTGTATTTGTATATTGTGTATGTGTGTTATGTATGTGTATTTGTATATTGTGTATGTGTGTTATGTATGTGTATTTGTATATTGTGTATTTGTGTTATGTATGTGTATTTGTATATTGTGTATGTGTGTTATGTATGTGTATTTGTATATTGTGTATGTGTGTTATGTATGTGTATTTGTATATTGTGTATGTGTGTTATGTATGTGTATTTGTATATTGTGTATGTGTGTTATGTATGTGTATTTGTATATTGTGTATGTGTGTTATGTATGTGTATTTGTATATTGTGTATGTGTGTTATGTATGTGTATTTGTATATTGTGTATGTGTGTTATGTATGTGTATTTGTATATTGTGTATGTGTGTTATGTATGTGTATTTGTATATTGTGTATGTGTGTTATGTATGTGTATTTGTATATTGTGTATGTGTGTTATGTATGTGTATTTGTATATTGTGTATGTGTGTTATGTATGTGTATTTGTATATTGTGTATGTGTGTTATGTATGTGTATTTGTATATTGTGTATGTGTGTTATGTATGTGTATTTGTATATTGTGTATGTGTGTTATGTATGTAGATAGATAGATTTATTTCGACATAAAATGAACATTTACATGGCAATAATAACATTAAAACATACAAAAACAGTAAATTGATACATGTGTACGCATGAATTAATAAAAACAGCCATGTAAAATCAACATTAAATGTCAAGGATTATAACACAAGAAAGGGTTCAGAGGAACCCTTATTTCCATTGTGGTCCTTGATATATAGTGTTGTATGACATAGGAAAGTATCACATTTGGGAATAAATTATATGAACAGGTATATATTAAATAAATAAAATTACTTATCACAGTTAAATAGCTATTATAGTAAGATAAATAGAACATTGTAGACAAACATGTAAAAATTTGATAAAAATGAAAAATAATACTTCGAATGAGTAAAAATTATCCTATTTGCCATAAATAAATATGATAATGCTGATTATAAATTAAGAATGATAATAAAAAATTAAACATGCTTATCACAGTATATTTATATATATAAATTAACAATGAAATAATTATAATGTTTTGATGTTATGATGAAATCAATACTGCATCAACAAAGAGAAGTAATCTGAATTGCCATGAGAAATAAAAATATTTTACTATCTATCTGAAAATATGGAAATATACAGACATGTTTAAAACAATTAAATTGTAGAAGCTAAATGGACTGTAAAAAATGTTCCTTGACCCTTGATTTAAAAGCAGATGTGGTTCCAGTATATTGTGTGTGTATGTGTGTTATGTATGTGTATTTGTATATTGTGTATGTGTTTTATGTATGTGTATTTGTATATTGTGTATGTGTGTTATGTATGCGTATATGTATATTGTGTGTGTATGTGTGTTATGTATGTGTATTTGTATATTGTGTATGTGTGTTATGTATGTGTATTTGTATATTGTGTATGTGTGTTATGTATGTGTATTTGTATATTGTGTATGTGTGTTATGTATGTGTATTTGTATATTGTGTATGTGTGTTATGTATGAGTGTTGTGTATGTGTATGTGTGTTATGTATGTGTATTTGTATATTGTGTATGTGTGTTATGTATGTGTATTTGTATATTGTGTATGTGTGTTATGTATGTGTATTTGTATATTGTGTATGTGTGTTATGTATGTGTATTTGTATATTGTGTATGTGTGTTATGTATGTGTATTTGTATATTGTGTATGCGTGTTATGTATGTGTATTTGTATATTGTGTATGCGTGTTATGTATGTGTATTTGTATATTGTGTGTGTGTGTTATGTATGTGTATTTGTATATTGTGTATGTGTGTTATGTATGTGTATTTGTATATTGTGTATGTGTGTTATGTATGTGTATTTGTATATTGTGTATGTGTGTTATGTATGTGTATTTGTATATTGTGTATGCGTGTTATGTATGTGTATTTGTATATTGTGTGTGTGTGTTATGTATGTGTATTTGTATATTGTGTGTGTGTTATGTATGAGTGTTGTGTATGCATATGATGCCATGTTACTGACATTAGGGAATTATCTCGACATTTTAAATTTCAATTTTATATTGATTAATTATTATTTTCAAAACTCAAGTAGAACTTAGTACAAATGATTTGTTTTACTTTTAAAGGATGTTAGAATGATAAGATATATAACTAAAGCTACTGTCACTGATC
Organism: Lutraria lutraria; assembly: GCA_964023205.1. NCBI lineage: Eukaryota > Metazoa > Mollusca > Bivalvia > Venerida > Mactridae > Lutraria > Lutraria lutraria. Next base: position 32,153,035 of record OZ026848.1, on the reverse strand, counting down.
CACACATTTGGTACGGTAGTAAAGTGGTGCCATGGAAGGATACAGTCTTTGCTAAGGTATGCAAACTTGTTACAAAGTCATATTTATTATACATGTACATGTACAACACTTTGTTGAACATACATCTATTTTGGAAAATTTCTGATGTAGACATTTAGAGTGATATAAAGCTCTCTCTTAATGCCACAACAAGCAGTTGAACAAATTTCCAAAATGCATCGAAACAACACTTAACGGCTATCTCAATAAATGTCAACCAGACTTCCAGCATTGTAAAATTATGCTTTGACAATGTTGGGTTCTTGTAGAACACTCCTTTATCTCAAGTGCACTGTTAATATTTTAATTGTATATTTTACATTGCTATATGATAAAGTAAAGAAGTAAGAAATGTAACAACAGAAAAATTGAACATTTCCATCATTTTTGATTACTACAAAATTATTTTATGACAATAGGTAAATCAACATATCCCTATTAGCTAGATATTCAAACAATAAAACAATATAAACCACAGGTACTTGACACAAATTTTTTTTACCATATTTTGGCCGTATATCTATTTTATTATATATATGTAGCCTATACGGCCAAAATATGGTAAAAAAAATTGTGTCAAGTACCTGTGATATAAACTGGTTCAGTCTTAGTGTTTATTTAATTATTTGTTTCAAAATACTTCAATGAAATCCAATGTTTACCATTCTTGTCCTGCAGAAAACGACGTTGCTAGTTGTTGAAACTGATTCGGTGATTAATGAAGTGGACATTTGGATCATCATAGGTGCTGTACTTGGTGCTATCACATTGTTAGTCATTGTCGTTGTTATCCTATACCTGGTAAGTACATAACTGTGGTTATCTTATACAGGATAAGTACATGTTGATATCTTGTACATGATGGGTACATGTTGATATCTTGTACATGATAAGTACATGTTGATATCTTGTACATGATAGGTACATGTTGATATCTTGTACATTATAAGTACATGTTGATATCTTGTACATTATAAGTACATGTTGATATCTTGTACATGATAAGTACATGTTGTTATCTTGTACATGATAAGTACATGTTGATATCTTGTACATGATAGGTACATGTAGATATCTTGTACATGATAAGTACATGTTGTTATCTTGTACACGATAAGTACATGTTGATATCTTGTACATGATAGGTACATGTTGATATCTTGTACATTATAAGTACATGTTGATATCTTGTACATTATAAGTACATGTTGTTATCTTGTACATGATAAGTACATGTTGATATCTTGTACATGATGGGTACATGTTGATATCTTGTACACGATAAGTACATGTTGATATCTTGTACATGATAGGTACATGTTAGTATCTTGTACATGATAAGTACATGCTGATGTCTTGTACATGATAAGTACATGTTGATATATTGTACATGATAAGTACATGTTGATATCTTTTACATGATAAGTACATGTTGATATATTTTACATGATAAGTACATATTGTTATCCTATACCCGGTAAGTACATGTTGATATCTTTTACATGATAAGTACATATTGTTATATTGTACATGATAAGTACATACTGTTATCTTGAACATAGTAAATGATCTTTTTGATATTGTAATGGTGTCCTCCATTTTAATGATGTAAATAATGTGTTTCAATAATTTTGTGTTGATAATGATTACTCGAGCCATACATGCTATGTTTATATGTTACAAGTATATTATTGGTCAAGTAAACTCTATTCATGATATTACTATGTAAAGAAGTAACATAAAATGTGTGTCCTTATATATTTACCTCAGATACATACAAAAAGTGTCTTTATTTGTCTCACATTTTTTTACATTTTTCAGTGTGGATTCTTCAACAGGAAGAAACATTCCGAAATTCAGCAGTGGAAGAAAACAAGTTTATACAACCGGAAAAGTATGCGTCTTTCAAAAACTATGAATCAGCCGTATAACGCTGTGGAGAACATGGACGAGTAATTCTTATGTACGCTGTCTTCTAATTGTGTTAACTGTTTATAGGGATTTTGTTACTATGTCTCCAGGACAAAAAAAGGCAAATATAATTAATTTTATTAAACTTGAATGCATATATTTGCTACCTTGAAAATAGTATGTAAATGTTAAGAGTCAAGTGCAATAGTTATTACAAATTTGCAATTTATTGGGTGTGGTGATTCAAATTTTGTGACTTAAAAATTTTTTTTTTAAATGAACCAAAGTTCTGAAAAAGATTAAATGAAGGTTAATGTTGATGAAATTTGCGATAACAATGATATGATGCATTTAAACAAGAATTAAGAAGAAATGTAACGTTTTCTAATAATTATGCTGGAAATTGGAAATATTTTGTGTAGGAATATATTTATCTATGTCATCCTGCTATGTGTAAGAATATATATCAACATTGATTTGTTCTTTTTATATCATGAAGTATGGAGAAGAAGCCATGATCACTGCCCAGACGATGGGTTATTAGTTTTTGTTTTTGAAATTAATTTCTCTTGATTTATTTAATTAGCCGTCTATCCAGTCTTGCTATAACAAGCATTGGTTTGTCGATGGTACATGTCATTGTGAAATTCAAACTTGATCCCAAATTAAATCTCTATTTAAAAAATCAAATGGACATTGAAAACGACCTGAAACCATATAATTTGCATCAAGTTTATGTTATTTCTGTGTATGTAGCTTAACTTATACTTAATGAGGAAATTTGCTTGCAACATAATCTCAGAACGATATCGATGATTGTACGAGTTTTAAGTTAGGAGGGTTATATCCACCAAATTATAGATAAATCACACGAAATCTTAATTTATAAAAGTGATAGAAGTATTTCATACTGAACAATGTTGCCTTTTTAGATTTAAGATTGTATAGAATGAATGTACATGTGGTTTGTGTAATTGCCTGTAGAATAAGTGTGTTATTGTATTGTTCATAAAAATATATAGATCTGTATAGTTTGTTCATGTTGTACATTTCAATTCATATTGGTTCAGAATGTAGAGGAATGATTCCGCATTATTTTGATGTAATTTTCTGTCGTTTTTTATAGAACCATATTTATGCAGCAACAATAGTTGTGTTTATTTTGGATCACCCCTCGTATTTGCAGACACTGTGTGTATGCCTGTATCTATAGTATGAAGAGTTATATGTTCTCTAAGTGTTTAGTTCTGTTTTACTTTTGTATGATGTTGTACACTGATTCAGTATTTTTAAACATGTATGTGTTCATTACCTCCTGTAGTTGCCATATTACTTATCATTGACCTTACAAGCACAAGTGGTTAATTATTGACGTAGGTCTCCTGAAGGATGACTTAAGTCAACTGATGGATAACGTAGGCCCTCGTAGGATAACGTAGGTCTTCTGAAGGAAAACGTAGATCTTTTGTTGGATAACGTAGGTCCCTTGAAGTATAACGTAGGTCTTCTGCAGGATAATGTAGGTCTTCTGTAGGATAAAGTAGGTCTTCTGTAGGATAACGTAGGTCTTCTGAAGGAAAACGTAGATCTTTTGTTGGATAACGTAGGTCTCTTGAAGTATAACGTAGGTCTTCTGCAGGATAACGTAGGTCTTCTGTAGGATAAAGTAGGTCTTCTGTAGGATAACGTAGGTCTTCTGAAGGAAAACGTAGATCTTTTGTTGAATAACGTAGGTCTCTTGAAGTATAACGTAGGTCTTCTGCAGGATAACGTAGGTCTTCTGTAGGATAAAGTAGGTCTTCTGTAGGATAACGTAGGTCTTCTGAAGGAAAACGTAGATCTTTTGTTGGATAACGTAGGTCTCTTGAAGTATAACGTAGGTCTTCTGCAGGATAACGTAGGTCTTCTGTAGGATAAAGTAGGTCTTCTGCAGGATAAAGTATGTCAACTGCAGGATAAAGTATGTCAACTGTAGGATAAAGTATGTCGATCAACTGAAGGATAAAGTATGTCAACTGTAGGATAAAGTATGTCAACTGTAGGATAAAGTAGGTCTTCTGCAGGATAAAGTATGTCAACTGACGGATAAAGTATGTCAACTGTAGGATAAAGTATGTCAACTGTAGGATAAAGTAGGTCTTCTGCAGGATAAAGTAGGTCTTCTGTAGGATAAAGTATGTCAACTGCAGGATAAAGTATGTCAACTGAAGGATAAAGTATGTCAACTGACGGATAAAGTATGTCAACTGACGGATAAAGTATGTCAACTGAAGGATAAAGTATGTCAACTGAAGGATAAAGTATGTCAACTGTAGGATAAAGTATGTCAACTGTAGGATAAAGTATGTCAACTGTAGGATAAAGTATGTCAACTGAAGGATAAAGTATGTCAACTGTAGGATAAAGTATGTCAACTGTAGGATAAAGTATGTCAACTGAAGGATAAAGTATGTCAACTGTAGGATAAAGTATGTCAACTGTAGGATAAAGTATGTCAACTGAAGGATAAAGTATGTCAACTGTAGGATAAAGTATGTCAACTGAAGGATAAAGTATGTCAACTGAAGGACAAAGTATGTCAACTGCAGGATAAAGTATGTCAACTGAAGGATAAAGTAGGTCAACTGAACGATAACATAGTATTGGGATACCTTATAGATTTTCTGTTTGATAACACACGTAGGTCTTCTTTGTGATGCGCATCATGTTGTAAAATATGCATAATCGACCTATAGATCAGATTTTTGATGAAGTTTTCGACTACATTGAATAATTATTGTTAGTGTTGTCATGTCTACAGTCTACAAACGATCGTTCAATGCGATATACGTTATGCAGTACCTGTTAGTTTGGTTCCTAGACATGACTTATAATGTACATTTGTATAAAGCTAACGGTTGGCTTGTTTACTGTGGTTCGGTTTTCATTTGTAGAATGCTGAAATGTTTGTTCATTATTATATTTGTAATCTCATTTTTATCTATTTTTCGACGTTTATTTTTCATCTACACATAAACATTATACTTGACCATAAACAAATTAAAACATGCATTCACTGTTACCATGTAAACAATGCTTGAAGGAAGTTTGATGGAATCATGAGTTACTGCCCTTGAACTAGAAGATTGACCAGTACGTTATTTAATCACACCTTAGATTATAAGACCTTTACAGATGTATTGATCAAAACATAAGTATTGTAAATTATAGATTTAAATTCACATAAAATTACGGACATTTATTCCAAGTTTACTGTTATACTTCGATTTATTGCGTTTTACTCATAACGTCCCAAATCATTATCTCAAAATAGAGCTGACAGGTTTTGGGAATTTTTTGAATTTTTATAGGTTTCTATGATAGAAAATGATTTACCATGAGATTTTCCAAAAATAATTATTCTCCTTCGAGTTATTGGTCATCACCTTTGATGACATAATAACTGGCATTGCTTAAATGTAAAGGTTTCATTAATCAGGCATGATGATATTAAAACACTTTATTAATGTATACATTATGGAGTTTAATCCTAAGATATAAGGTTACAATGGGATGGGTAAATTATAATAGCCGACCATGTTTTATCGTATGATAATGTATGGGTTATTTTTCCAGTAATGTTATATTTACAATGGCGACGTTATCACCCGTACTGGTATTAGTGAGAGTCAGTGACGTTTACCGTTTGATTTATTAATGCGTTGGTGCATAAATTAGTGCTTTAGAATGTATGTTATAAAAAAACTCTATTATAATTTTATCACATTTCATTTTATGCAAGGATTATAAAAATGCTGCTGCTGATCTTTATCTCCTTCTTTCATTTTATTTTTTACTGTTTTGAAATAAAACATTTATCACTATTAGTTTGTCTGTTATGTATGTTGAAGTTCACATAATCACATCATACTTTGTGATTGTGACACAATCCCTTTGCTAACGTCAAAAATGTTTGTATTAGTTATCGTTCATATTTTGAATTTTATGGGATATATATCACAAGCGACGCGAAGCGGAGCGCAGTGATATGTCGCATAAAATTCAAAATATGAACGTTAACTGACTTACAGTTTGTCCTAATTTCTGTCACGTATGCATGTTTTGTCTCGACAAAAACTGTCAATCATTTTATTTACTGTCTGTCTGGTGGTATATTTCTGCTTATCATAGCATTACTCACATGAGAATTTTGACAGCGTGTTCTTACTTACAACAACAGAGACTCAGGTCATCTAAAACTGAACATTAATGATTAATAACAAAAAACATCCGTTTCAGTTTTGCAATATTTATATAAGTTCATACAAAAGCAGATTATAAACATTACTGATATCATTTACCCCATTGAATTCATATTGTCAAGGATACAATTGCATGTTTACTAGTAGTTTCAACATAGCTTATACCTGCATTATTTTCTATTCAACAATCTACACAAAAGAATACATAAGTTTTAATATATGACATACTAAAAGTCACAATGTAGTACTTGCAGGACAGCTGGTACAAACTTTATCACAATGTGTGCATTCAGAACAAAATGTATACAAGGTAATAAAGATTTAAGATTAACAGTTGTCTCTTAATTTCTTGTTCATATAAAGATTGATACTGCAAAACAGTAATTGAATCCATATCATGAACTGTCTATGTCTTAAATTAATTAATGTCATCATAAATGGTACACGAAGTTTATGCATTTTTTATTATTTTTAAACAAATTGTTAGAAAAACAATGAATGAAAATGATTATATCTTATAAATTGCTGCATGTTGAGTCGATCAGCAATATCATGTTTGATGTCAACAACAAATGTATTGATACTGCATTTTTCTGTAAGTCATGTTGGAACCTGTTTACATAGCCCAACCCACAAATACTCTCTGGTATACCAGCAAGAGTTACGCATTTTTAACAACAGAAAACTACGGTGTTAAAAAGTAAAAAGCCAATAAGTGTCCGTATTTTTCATAGATATAGAAAAATAATGAGTTCGACGTAGCATCCATATTCGTTTTGTTTTTATCTAAGTACATTTCTTAAAGTTAAGACACCTCGCACCTTGACTTAACTTTTAAGATAAAAAATCGTCGATCTAAGACTTTTTCTAAGATTTCTTTTCACTCTAAGACGAAAGTTAAGAAAAATCTTGCAAAGTTAGCAAAATTTGGCGAAAACTAAGATAATTTAGATAATCTTAGTTAGTTTGTGAATACGGGCCCTGTATAAACAGTACAATCAATTTCTGCAATTTTATGGCAATTTCCATCCGTCTTAATTGAAATGATATCCAACAAATATAACTCGAGGTGCCCATTTTTTTGTAAATAATGTGAGATGCGTATAAAAATCAATAATCAGGTAAAGTTAGCAACCATATAAAGGGATCTCAAAAATATGAATTTATTATCCGTCCTTTGTTTACACATCATTGAAAAAATAAATATACAAAGTAGTTATAATCTATATTATTTTATGATATGTTTTTATAAGTGACATGTGGACGTATGACAAAATGATATATTTAGCATATAGTTATATTATCAAAAATGTATTAATAATAAATTTCATTTAATGAAATATCATCGTCTATTTAAGGCCTATTAGAACAATAGATGAAATGATAGTAAAATATAAGAAATATATATTACTTGATCTGTAACAATATTTACATAATACCTTCCATTAGGCATATCTCATACAATAGTTTTCAGATGCTTTTTCTTATTTTTTTGCAACATGGTTAAAAATACTGTGCTGTATTTCTATATGTACTTTGTGATAAAAAAAAATTGGAACGTTTTTATTGCAAGTAAAATTCATTTTCACATTTATCTAGGTAAAATAAGACCTACTTCAATTTTAACATCCAAAAAGCTAATGGGGCTTTAACAATAATGAAAACCATTTTTTTTTTTTTTTTTTATAATATCAACAAATTGGGGTTATAAATATCGATTTTGCCCGTTTATACGGAAGTAAAGTAAAATATTTCACAGATTCTAATATTTACATCCATGTTGTAATATGTTTTAGTCTTCAACCTCAATTATCCTAAAACTTGATTCAACGCGTCTAATTTTTATAACCCTGTATAATACATCATGCTGTGGCTGTATATATATGGGTACCTAATCAGCAGATATGATCATCGCCAAATGCACGTTGTTTCCGTAAACGTACGTAAATGTCCGAGATTTGCCGAACGATTGACGAATTGAACTTAAAAAAATCTAAGGGGTAGTTTTAAAAATCATCAAAAGGGTCGAAGAAGATATTATTTGATTGTTTTCATATTTTACATGGTGAATGAAATTAAATTTTCAAAACGAATGCAATGAGTACAAATTTGATCACATTTCCCCCAAAAAAGTTATGATGCTGAAAACATCAAATTTTCATTGAAAAATCTACCAATTTTACGCGTTTTACAATGAATATAGAGGGAATCGATAGGTGTCTTTTTCAAACGCAAAAGGGTCGAAGAAAGCATTAATTTAAAATAATAAAAAATACACCATTAGAAAGTTAAAAGATTAATTAAACTTTTGTGATGAGTACAAATTTCGTATTTTAAATAGAATAAAAGTTATGACGATTATAGCGAAAATCCCCTTCTTTGTTTAATGTAATTTTTTTATCGATTTTCTAAATCAACATGTCCGCGAAAGTTGGGTATGGTTTGGAAACATTGAAATCATGCATCGCTGGGTATTGATAGTTTATTGACGGCGCCGATCACGGCGCCGTCAGTATTGAATACTGTTAAAAAATTGCACTGGTGTTGCGTAATCGATTTGGGAGAAGCTGGTATTATTAATCATTTTTTACTTTCTTTTTTAATCTTTTTTAAACAATCTGATATGTATTGTATGCATCCATTAAGTGATAAAATATGTCAAAATATTTAAAATGAAAGTTTTTTACCGTTACTACAAAGCTTTGAAAATGTTTTCTGTATATATAATAGCTTCTCAAAAAACGGTTAGGCTACGCTCTTTTTATACGTTCGTTTCTAAACCTTACTACCCCAACTTCGCAAAAGTACCGAAAACGTTTTCGAAGCTTGTTTATGCCTATCTGAAAATCAGTTGTTAACAAACAATAGGGTAAATTAAAAAATCAACGACAATTGATCTTATTTACTTCGTACAAGCCTATATAATGGAAAAACTGTAGTTACAATGACCAAACTATGCAAATAAGTCTTGCCTTATAAAAAACATAATTATTTTGTATTACGTTTATATACAACGCATTGGCGTTTTAACGGATTGCGAATAAAAACGCAATGGAGATAAAACATACTGACGGTTTAAATCGTAATTGATATAATTCTTTGAGCAGTTATTATTGAATTTTGTTTCGTGAATTCAGTTTCTTTCTAGCTGCGTAAAACAGTAGAAATGTTCGTTGTTTTTTATCTCCATTTTCTTTTTTTTTTGTTTTGTCTCCGTTTCGCGAAAAACTCGCTCCGCCAGCATTTTCCAGCCAGACACTATCAATCGACCAATGAAAATGTTACAATTAACCACGTGTTAAAGCGCGTCACTTTCCGCCATATTGGTTGACTGAACACGAAAGACAACAACGATAACTGTCAACAAACATGGTAAGAAGTATTTAACAGTAGGTAGTTTCCATCAAGGTTGTCTAAATTTGCACCGTATAATGGAATGCAGTGTACTGCAATGTCACTAGTCGCTCTTTCGGCATTTTTTCAATGCCAGCCTTGCAGTATTTTTAATTTCATAAGTCTTGATATTGACTGTGAAATCGCTTGTATGGAAGTAGTTCTGGGTCCCATAACTAAATTGGTCTTTTTTATTTCGTCTTGTTGACCATTTTAGTTATGGAATTGTCCTCTTAAAAAGTCAACAGCTTAAGACGCTTGTTCATGCGTCTATTGAATCAGATCAATTTACATACTTTCCGGAATGCTACGGACTTAATCCAAAGCATTTACGACTTTCCAGTTAAGCGCCCCCTAGCGGTACACCGCTATATGGGAAAACAAAATGGCAGCGTATGGGGTCATATCCTATTCATTACATGCGCTTGACAGATTTTGCTTGTTTGTCGTTTACGGCGATTGATAAACATTGATATAATAACCGTTATAGTCTCTGAAATGATGTTGTATTTAAATAGATTACGCATCCCATTTTCTTTCAATTAAATATTGACCCCTTTGTCCGTTTTAACCATATTTTATGTACGTATTAGTAATATATACGAGCATTTGAAGTTATTATGTCTGTCAGCATGTTTTTGTATTTGTATATATACATCAAAAGTACACGCTTTTCGGTAAATAATAAATGTACATGTATATTATAAAAACTTGAATGTGATGATTGAATAAATATTTTGACAAAACTTTGACTTGTTTATGAGATTTAACTATTGTTTCCACTTGAAGCAGATTCAATTAAACAGTACATATGGTTAATTATTAACTTCATAAGGTAAGTATATTTTCATTGTGATAATTATTATTAAGTCACAAAATAATTGTCAAAAACTATAAGTGGAATAAATAAGCATTCACGTACAAACAGTCGTTAATTTCTAATAATAATTTTTTTTTCAGCGTAACACAAATCAAAACCTTAATATATATGTATTATATACGTATCCTTGAAATACATATTATATGTCGTAAAGACACATTTATACAAAACAATTAATATTCATCGTAATTATCATTTATGATTTAACAAATATAATTAACAAATGGCGTCGATCTTTACTAATCGCGTTTTAATGAAAAGTTTCTTAGATCATACCGAAATTATTACTATAAATGTTTTGTTGGAATGATTAAGGTCAATTTATTTCACAACTTCGTATGTGAATAAAAACTGTGATAAATATACAGCTTATCGATTTGAAGTTATCACAATATCTGGTACTAATTAATGTGATCCCAGTCACAATTTAAACCATGCAGTTATACAAGTGATAAAGTAATAAACAGTATCGCCCTTTGTGCGGTATCTAGATATATACATCAAGCTGTTCTATCAGACCCCTTATCAGTTTTATGGTGTCTGACACAGTTGGATACCAATATACTTCCTATCAGTATAAACAGCATAAGCTGCATTGACATTTTAGAATAGGTTGTTGTCTTTTTTACATTTTCAAACAAGATCCAAACTGGGTTCATGTAAGCACCATATATAGTGACAGAAATATGTGTGTGTACGTTTATAAACAACTTTTTTCCGATATTGAATATAACAGAACAGAATTTATAATTTTACAAACAGGCCATGATTATTTAATAGGCTAGCTTATAATTAGTTTATAAATTAAGTATGCTTTCATTGTAATTAAAGAAGTAAGTACCAAAATAATTGTCACAGTCAGAAACCGTCATAAGTAGAAAAAATACGCATTCTCGTACAAACAGCTGAACATTCATTTCTAACATATATTATATTTTCAGTTTGACACCACAAATCAATATAGCGTAAAACTATACACTACACTATTATAATTTTATACTCGTACATGTATTTTGTAAGGTAACATAAAGACACATTTATACAAGATAGTATTCATCTTCAATATCATTTCACAATAGAACAAATTTGACAAATCCTTTCATTACTTATATATGTTTCAATGAAAAGTTTATTAGTACGCGAGTTCAAACAGACATTACAGGCCGGTGTTAAGTTTAAATTAATTTGAAGTGTATATTCGCACCCATGTTTGTGACTATAAAACTGTGACAAATATACAGTTTATCGACTTCATGTTACAACAATCAGGGACTAATTAATGTGATCCAAGCCACAATTTTAACCAATTTATAAAAATAATAAACAGTATCACTCTCTGTGCACTATCTAGATATACATGAAGCTGACATAAGACTCCCTATCAGTTTCAGTTTTCAACATTTATTCACCCAAATATATACATACATATAACGTGGGGAAAATACATAATCAGTATTAAACATAATATATATGATAGACTCCCGGTCTAGTATTCTGAAGAGACAAAAAAAAATTGTTTCCATGTTATATATTATACACGTCAGTTATATTATGTCCGACACAGTGGGAGACCAATATACTTCCTGCTAATAAACGTTATAAAAGCCTGACAGTTTATATTTAAATGAACGCCTTTATATTTCCTTTTTCATCTATTTGTATTTCTAATCAAGATCGAAACTGGGGTCATGTAAGCAAAAGATGGTGACAGCAAATACTAATTGAAAGACAACATATATAACATTATAAAAGATCCGAGATATATGTGTGCACATAGTAGGACATGCCTAGATCTTAAATTATAATTATAACATTAATTTTAGCACATCATTATAACGAACCTGTATATGAGTTACTGACGATTATCTACCTTAATGTATTTTCTGAAATATATCAGACTTTAAAAAAAAGATTTTTTTATGAATTTAAGTGTGTTTTTTTTATCTGATAAGAATATTGAAATAGATTTACGCACAAGCTATATATGAATTTTTATTTATATTTGTCTGTGTCTCTACATTAAGGGGACATATATAAAGACTATGTGTTTTTACCGATATGCATGTACATCTAAAGTTTTGTATGTACAGTATACTAACTTAATATAATATTATAAATTTATAGCCTATTTTTACCGATTTAAATAATACATGTATATAAGCATGAAATTTGTGGCACATATAAGAAATGACTGTTCAATTCGTAGATGTTTTTGTAGAAAATAACTCTCAGTAGATGATAAAATATATCGACTTTCCACCGCATGACCCCATACGCTGCCATCTTGTTTCACCATATAGCGGTGTACCGCTAGGGGGCGCTTAACTGGAAATCGGCGAATTTTGAAACTAAGGGTAGCATGAAACATCGGCAATATATTTGATAACTTTCGTCTGTTGAAGGTATATTTTTGGTCATGTTGATAGATTATACTATAATTCATCGAATTATACGCAAGTTTTACGGAAATTTGTGTGTTAAATAGGAAAACGAACGCGACTCAGATTGAGTCGTTTACCTGTTAGCTTTTAAAGAACAAGTGGCTTTGACGATGAACTGCAATGCAAACGTATCATCGTCAAAGCCCCTTCGACTAGTATGGAAGTATAGTTCAGTCCATCGGTGAATTTAGATACCTTGGACATAATGATTTGCCGAATGTTGCTACATTTAGGGTTCAGTTATATGATGTACAGTACACATCAGCAGGGTTCTCAATAACTGCAGGCCAATTTAGCCGCTTAGAAACTTACCTCACGTTAGATTTTATCAGGAAAAATGAACACCCAGGCATATTAATTCAAATTGTCATGTAGGAAATTTTAATCTAGATGTCAATAAGACGTCAGTGACTTATTGCCTCATCAATAATTGGAGATTTAAGTTAGAAATGTGTTTGGGCCGGTTAGGAATCTCAAAAGTGTATAAAATATTGATAGAAAATGCCCGGACCCCTAAGCAGGTCTGTTAGTCTAGCTTTTGGGCCTGTTGGCCCCAAACTTAATGAGAACTGTGCTTCAGATATGTATTACGTCTATATAATATCAACAGACCTGTCATTTTTCGACGCAATTTCTTAAGCATGCCTACTCTCGCCTTACCAAATCTTGACTGTTGATGGTTTGACAATCGCTTTGTATATCGATCCTCAAACTAATCATTTCCTTTTATTTGATTCCCACGAAAGAAATAGACATGGGTTACGCAGTGATGATGGTACTGCTGTGCTGATATCTTATGACACATTAGATGAGTTATTTGATTTTCTTTTTGTTCATTATACAGATCATTCTTATGAATTGACTCCAGGTTATTGGTCAAATATTTTCGAGCAGGGTAATACTCAAAGAACTGCCTTTTCTTATTCATAGTCATTGTTTTATGATGTACATGAAGTACATAGCCAATTATTGAATGATTATGAGTATGTTGCACGTCCGCTTCAGTCAAGTGAACGATTCTCTTTTGAAATTTGAATTGTCAGTTCCTAATAACATACAGTCCTATGATCAGGTTAATATGCAAACTGCAACACCTGCATTTTTTGCCCAATCTTTGTTTCCAAACACAGAAATTACTGTCTAATCTGAGCTTAACACTTGCAACAATATTAAGATGTCAGCAGTTGATCAGCGTTTCAGTAATCAGTTAATATTAAAAAAGTATGTGTTAAGATGAAAAGGTAGATGAAAAAAATCATACTCATTTAAATTGAATATATATACAGTTACAACTCACCTTAAGACCTCTCAATAATGTGACTCACTCAAAATTACAGTCTGCAAAATAAGCACTTGACTAGTTGTCCCAGACAAGTAATTATTGATTTGGACTATTAACTTTAAATTTAACTTTAATCAATAATTATGTTTATAATATAAAGGAAAACTATTCACTTTTGGTGATTTGGACAAGTAATTCCAACTGTAAGTAACTTGAGAACTATTTAATTTCCTATCCTTTAAACTTCATAGACTATATCTTACAGAGCTTAAATTTATAATACTAATATTTTCAGTTCATTTCCAATGATGCTGTACCTGTGTCAATAGAAGATGAGGACGTTGACAACATTTTAAAAAAATGGTGATTTGCTGTGGAAATGAAAGACGAGGAGTTGGTGTATTCAATTGATTCACTGTATGAAGTTGCTTCATATACTGCTTGTAGTACAAAAGGTGTGGAATTTTTTGTCTATAGGCATACTACTTTTTGGATAAAACTTTATTTTCACTGTTTATTAGTTGTGGGTTTCATACAAACCCTGAAAAGTGCTTGAATTTCTATATTTCAGATTTGAATGCAAACTGGCTTACATTAAATTTATAATAGTCCAAAAAAACTGTTTAAATTTGGAAATGTTATGCTTGATAAGTGGTCGAGTTCATGAATAGAATCAATAATTGTTAAAATGTCATGTATACGGATATCTGTGTGGGAAACATATGTTTTGGTCATAAACCACATAATAGTTCTGACTGATTTTCATATGTTGTCAAAGGGAAAGACATTGTGTATAAAATACACAGTCATGTGTTGTTTTGTGTTCCCGTTTATATATAAATAAGTGTTTTATTTATACATTTACAGCTTGTCGCAAGAAGAAGTTAGTGGAAGGGGTATGTCCAACTTGCGAAGGAACAAAAGGATCAAGAACTTACAGATGCAAGTTAAAATTGTCAGTCAATAGAGACAATTTCTCAAAGGATGTTACCTTAAGATGATTTAGTTAAATTATTTGGGAAGTTACCACAAGAAGAAGATGATGATCTATTGTTCAGCATGGTGGAGTCGTTGCCAGTAAATTTTACAGCAACATTTTCTGGGACAAACTTCTATAATATTGTGAAAAAATAAATCAATAAATATATACTCTTCAGAACATGCAAATTTACCAAGCAGATATTTTTCTAATTTAACATATTTACATTTTAGATGTTTGTTGCTTTAAAGGTATAATTACATTTTGGAAAGAAGCCTAAAACCAGAAATTAGCATTTTAGACAATAGTATGACTAAAGAATATATAAATTTTTGTGTGTTCACAGTACAATTTTTGCCTGTTAGAAAAAATTGTTTTTGACGGTGCATGCAATTTTTAGTTATTTTTGAATAAAAAAATACTCATGATTGTTTTTTTAAATGAAAATTAATTTTACCAAGAAATCAGGTAATACAACATGATGTTTTTTTTATATATGTTTGTTATGCAAGTGATCAGTAAATTGAATAAGAAACATAGAAAAATTAAGGATTATTGCTTTAATAGTCAATTTCTTCAATTCATATTTATGAAACTTCTTACCAACAAATGATTATAGGAACACTGATCATGGCTATTTATTTCTAACCAAATGCCATTGTGCTACAATATTTATTGTATGGTAAAAAACAACACTTTGATTTATTATACTGTAGGACTTTCATTGCTCTAGTTCATCTATAACAAAATGAAATATAAACTTTTCTGATACTTTTTCCTACTGTATATTAACAGTTTTTCTGTCATTAAATAATGTTAAAGTTAGGTACTGGGCCATCTGGGGTAAAGATTCATTTGGAAAGTAATAGAAAACTTACCAGAGATCAGACTTTGAGCTTTATCTTGTCCATTGTTGTTGTTTACATATCTTAGTAAATATGTCTATGTATATATATATTGCTTGTGTTTTGTGTAGACCAGGCTACAGGACTTTCTTGGTAGAGATGTTGTTAATCATGTTTGCATTACGACTTGTATGATCTCATAAAAAAATCAATTTTTCAACTTTGACATGTTTCTTTTTATTCCCATTTAAACTCATAAAAATCATTTTTAATAATCCATGTGCCATTGATTATTTCCTCAAATGTATATCTGTATAAAGCTTAAAGGAAAGTGCAAAAAAGTTCTCTTATATTTTAGTTCTCCTGTCACTATTGTTATCTTTACATTTCTTTGTAAATATGTATATTTTTTTTGTGTGTACCAGACTACAGGACTGTCTTGGTATAAATGTTGCTAATTTATTTTTTGTAACTCTTATAATATCATAAGCAATTCAATCTTTCCTATTGCATTTTTCCATTTAAACTGTAAAAACTTAATTTTTATTAAACCATTGACCATTGATTATTTTCCCAAGTAGAGCTTGCAATCTTCACCAGATATTAGTGGCTGAATTAGGTCAGTATTTAATTTGGTCACCTGATAAAACATAGAAACTTTGTATAGGCAATTGAGATTTTTCCATTTGGATTGTTAGAGTAAATACTCATGACAGTGATATAGGGACATCTTAAATTCCCCATTTTAGCTTGCTATGTACTTTGTGATAACCAATCTAAGAACATTATTATTATTATTATTAACACTATATTTTCATTACACATACTTCATAATAATGTTTTGTTTTAATTGTCAAAACTAATTTTTAGTATTTTACTAGTGCCAGTTGTAAGTGTCGAAGGAATGCTGAACTAATGATACAAATTAGATATAACATAATTTTTGCAAATTCTAATATGTTTCTATTTCAATGTATTAACAAATAGTCATAGCAACTTCTTCTCTTGTGAACATCAATATTGTAAAATAAAACATCATATTAAGTATTGTGATGTA
The DNA here is from genome assembly GCA_964023205.1 of Lutraria lutraria. NCBI lineage: Eukaryota > Metazoa > Mollusca > Bivalvia > Venerida > Mactridae > Lutraria > Lutraria lutraria. Next base: position 32,135,967 of record OZ026848.1, on the reverse strand, counting down.
TAAGTTTGTATTTTCACTATCATAAAAAGCAACATTCAGGTATGCTATTTGCTCAAGCTTAAGTGCACATTTGCTCAACTGTGTTTAATATGAATTTATAGTATTGTTGTGACTGTACTGTTTCATGTACATGTTTCCTTTTTAAATCTTATTTAATGCACATTTCGTCTTAAAACTTTCAACTTCCGTGAAAGTGCTGTTATACCTCTACAAAGTGCAATTAGTAACTATTTTTGTATCAGTTTAACTAATCTCTTTAATAAACTTAACATTTGTTGTTGCATAAGAATGCATTTTTGATAATAAATTTATTTTAACTGGTTATACATACTTTTCTTTTTTTCTTATATATGCCCAGTTCGAACATTTGGGAATATATTGCTTTGTACAATTCAGTTGTTGTTGGGTAGGTTGAACAAATGGTTTTCCTTCAGACAACAAAACAGTCTCCTTACAATAAGTAACTTGTGCACTGTGGGGCATAAGATCTTCAAACTTTACATGAAAATTGGTTATCATCTGTGTATGACCTGTATTGATTGAGACCTTTAACATGAATGACTACTTGGCTGGCATTTTAGAAACATCTCTTTCAAGAGAGGTTTTGTTTTTGCTCATTTGTCACATAGTAACATGGTGCATGTTTGAAACAACTTTCGTCATACTTGGGTAATCTAGTTACAAATATGACAAAATTTTGTAGAAAATTTGTCATGATGCTCATCAATAAAATCTAGGTCAGATTTTATAATGGGTCAGATAAGGCTAGAAGACCAAATCAAAGTAAAAGCTTGTTCACACTAGACATCCACATTCTCAAAATTTATTATTTATTCTTACGTAAAATACCTTGTACTTGAAACAACATGTGCGCCGTCTTTGATGCTTTGCATCAAAATTAGTCTTGTATAATAACTAAGACAATACCAGTTCCTCGAGAATAAAACAACCATAGATCTAGAATTCGTCGTAAGCTTTTTGAAAATCCATTATTACAGGTAAATGTTGGCTCGCATATAAAGTACACTGAATGCCCCTGCTTTCTTTTTAATTTCCCTCTGAACTGAGGTACTTTGTGGGCGGCCTCAAATTACATCTATAGTGATGATTGACAGTTTCCGTAGAGACAAAACATGCATACGTGACAGAAATTAGGACAAACTGTAAATCTTAAATAAATATGAATGAATTAAATATTATGAATTTTATGCGACATATCACTGCGCTCCGCTTCGCGTCGCTTGTGATATATCCCATAAAATTCAAAATATGAACGATAATTAATACATAACTTGTGTGATAATTTGTTCGCATTTTGGCTCTTCTCGGAACGTTATGCCTATCTCCGATATAAATGTACATTTTTGTACATATGTGTGTACTCGTAGAAGTTATAATAGTTTGTTAGTGTTTACTCAAATCGTTGACCGTACAAATCATTTTAAAGTCAAATAATCTTTAAAGCCAAAATAATATTTTTCACGAAGAATCTTAAGTATTGCCTTAAGAAATTCCTTATCCTTAATATATTTCCTTAACCAAGGATAAGGAATTTTATATACTTAAAATTAAAGTTTCCTCAGCATAAGTTAAGGATTTCCTTATCTAAATGCATCCTTAATCTTAAAAAAAAAAATAGACCGGAAATCGAAATACGTTCCTTTTCGTCAACAAATCGTTGTAAATATTACCTAGGCAAAGAAGAGAATACCTCATTTTTAATCAACAAATAATGTTTATACAATGCATAAATTCAAAACATTAAGAATTTTACTGCATTAACAGGAGCGGAGTTTGGCAGTTTAAAATAATGTGTAGGCCGAATTCTTAGGGAACATGCGTACATGCCCTCAGGAATGTTTTTGCCATGTATTTTTCACTGTCCTATGGAGTGTTTAGGCCACGGCCTTCACGGCCTATAGTAAGCCTCATCCCTGATTAAACTGTTACCACTAGAAACGAGCCTCAATCAATAGGACAAAAAATAAGCGCTCATATTACTAGTATAAAGATTGTATTTGAGAATAAAACAATTTACATGTACTATTTAAGTCAAACAAAATACTTTACAATGCATAAATGCATAGGAAAAATATCAGCGCGTTTCTAGCAGGAATAACATTGATATTAGACTGTGTTTATTTGTATGTTAAGAATATATCTAACAAAATTTCTAAGTTGTCATTTATACATACTTTTAGATGGGATTCATGAAGGAAAACAAACATTTAATCAAGTATACATGAGCGATGACTTTATTAGGTTTCAACGTAAATGACAAACAGACACTTTTCCGAAAAGATAAGTAATATTATAGATAAAATATACATGTACATTGTACTTAGTAGAAGGTAACTTATTAGCAATTTTGTTTTTATATAAGTATATATGAAGATGAAATAAACTCACCAAGTGTACTTACACAATCATTTATCTTTTACGCGTTAAACTGGTGACTGTTGAGTGAGGAGTACCGTTTTGTAGTTTTAATATTTTCATAATAACAATTAATTCATTGATAAATGTTATCCAAATTTTCTAACCTAATCTTGATATTTTTACCAGTATTTTGAGTAGTTTTCCTCTTGGAATTAAGTAAACCATGGACTTTCTATTTCGAAGGCTTTACACTTAGAATATTAAGTTAAAACATCTTTTAGGCATCCATTACAATCAATGACATATGAATTGTATTATAGACATAATGCTTAAATCTTAATATAAGTAGTTTATTGCAATCCGAAAAAGATATCAAGCTAAAAAAAGATATCAAGCTAAAAAACGATATTAAGCTAAAAAATTTGTCAGTTTTTTAATTCATTTTTTTTTTAATTCAGAAAACATGTTTTAGAGAATTTATGTAATTCAAATTAAACTATCACTGATATGTCCATTGTTGCAAATATTTTTGTGGGACAATTCTTAATCGTGCAATATTGTGTTACATTTGTATCGGAATTATCTTTATAGCTTTAGTATTTGTCTTAATTATATTATGTTGTATACACGTCTATGTAATTAGTTATCATGGGCTTAACGCCTTTATTCTCAATAAAGTTTTGTACAGTTGCATATATTTGAACCAATATAGGTACTGTTTGTGTCTTTTTCCATGACATCCAATAACGTAAAGCATTAATTTATGCATGAATGTTTTGCTGTATACAGCTTCTATCTGTAAATGAGTATGTTCACCAAGCATAAATTTCATTTTTAAAAGGATAACATCGATGGTACAAATTTTTGACAGTCGCAATAATTATGTTCAAACTACGTCGAAACCAAATGTGAATACATACCGCCTGAATTTGACATTCTATGCGATTTTTAAACACTTTTGGATACTTAAGGACGTCCTTAACAGAAAGGATGCCACAACCTTCCTTAAAATTTAAGGAAAAAATCACGAGCTTTAAGGAAAATCTTAAGTTGATATGTTTTGTGAATACCGCTGAAGATTTATTTTAGATTTAAGGAAAATCTCTTGAAACTTATGGAAAAACTTCAACCTTAAGGAAAATTTTACCCTTAAGATCTTTCGAGAATACCATTCCAGGTACAATAAGTATTCTTGCATCACAATGTGCTTCACACTTTAAGATATATACCTTTTCATTTTGTTTTTATCTGAAATGTATTACGTCTATAATGCAAAACTTCTGTCATTTAATTTGATAAGTACATGTAATTTAATTTAGATATTTTTGCACTATTTGACGCCTCTAATCATGTCAGCGGCTTTTTCTGCAAGCATTATCACCGGAGCGTTTGTATTTCCACTTATAATTGTTGGAAACGCCGATGCATCCACAACCCGAAGTCCTTTTACTCCTCGCACACGTAATTCTGGATCCAACACAGCACTGGGATCATCACTAGATCCCATCTTACATGTACCGCAGACATGACTAGCAGTTGAAGCTAGATGAAGCAATATACATTCCCAATATGCATCAGATCGGAACTTGTTCTTTGAACAAAAAGACAGTTTCATCTGATTCAAGTCAACTCCAAGAGATTTCATGGTTGGGGTTTGCACAAATTTCTCCCAGATTCTTATACCCCCGATGAGGTCCTTAACGTCTTCAGCTTCACTTAAATACCGAGGGTCAATGATAGGATGATCAAAGGGGTCAGTGCTCTTCAGTCGTAAGGTTCCTTTGCTTTTGGGACGAGTATTAGATAAAACAACCGTGAAGCCGTCCTTTCCCTGTTTACTGGTAATTTCATTAAACACATCGTCTTTCAAACCCGACATCTGAGGATTTATCAATGAGTTGATAAACGTGAACTGTATATCAGTTTTCCCCGCGCCATTACTTTTATTCAAAGAAAAAAATGCGTTTACACCAACTCCAGAGTCAACAAAAGGTCCATAGCCGAATAATTCACGTTGTAGGCGAGGCCACAACCCAGACAGCATTTCTGTTTGAAAACCTAGCGACTGGTTTATGTTACTGTCCATAAACACATGCATGTGGTCTTGCAGATTATTTCCTACGGGTAAATCTGATACTACCGGAATCTTCTGATCATCTAGATGATCACGCGGGCCAATCCCAGACAGCATAAGAAGTTGTGGTGTATTTATCGCCCCTGCTGATAGAATTGTATCCTTTCTGACTTTTACAAAATATTTCTTACCATCTTTTATGTAATAAACACCAGATGCTTTTCTATCATCAATTTTTACTTTTGTTACAAATGCATTTGTGACAATATCAAGGTTATTTTGTTTTCCACGACGTCCGAGATACGCTATTGATGTAGATTCGCGAAATCCATCACGAACAAAAGTCGAACTTGGACTGAAACCTTCTTGAATCTCTCCATTATAATCTGTGATGTCATATCCCAGTTCTTTCCCAGCTTGAATGAATGCACCATACAAAGGGAAGTGTTTATTTTCACCTACAGCGATTGGGCCACCAGTGCTGTGATATTTTGAACCTTTTAGTCCCTTAATTTGCATATCTTCCGATTTGAGAAAGTATGGCAGAACGTCCTGGTAACCCCAACCTTTACAACCCACTGACTCCCACTCGTCATAATCTGCTCTGTTACCTCGAACATATAACATTGCGTTGATCATTCCAGAACCACCTAGAACGCGACCGCGTGGCCAGTAAGCTCTTTGCTCATTCAGTCCAAAGCATGCTTGAGTCTGTGGTTCAGTTTGATATGACCAGTCAACATTCGACTTTAGCAGGAAAGCCCATTCCCCTAAAGAATGCAAAGCTGGATTTTCATCATAAAACCCACCCGCTTCCAACAGCAATATACGGTTAGATTTATCTTCAGCAAGTCTACCTGCTATAACACATCCACCTGTTCCTCCACCAACAATAATATAATCATATTCGTCATCTACCGCGTCCGCAAGAATCTCCCTGTGACTTTTAATTCTTTCAGAGTATGGACGGATGTAATTCCTTACGAGTAAAATCGATATGGCTGCGAACACAACCAAAACAGTTAAATTTAGCGTCATCATGTCTGCCAGCCTGAAATAATTGTGAGATACACCTTTAGATGACTCAGTTTAAATTGTACATGATCTGAAACGCTTGCATTATTCGTGAAAATCGGAAAACATGTGAAATATGGAATTATTGATACATTGACCATCGGTACTTTGCTCAGAAGGTTTATCGATGTTTTTATTGCATATATTTGAAAAAGAATATGCATAATGTACCATCTATTAATGGTGATTTCCCATTTGCGGAACAACGCAAAGGAACAAGAGATATTTAGGGCGAATGGTTAGGTATTGTATGGGTCTGAAGTTTCTTTCGCATCATCAAATCAAGACAGAGAAAGAGTCGTTAACCTATGTACGTTTACATTTGGTAGATCTATTGATTGAGTTAAAGTCAATGTTTGGATTGTTAAACGAAAGTATCTACAACCAACACTTGAAACATTTTGGCTTACATTTGTTAAATTTGTCTAAATATTTACAGAATTTTCTCGGGGAACGTAGTGAGTTTGTAGTGAGTTTATCTTGCTTGCTATTAAAATATAAAGCTTTGCTTTTCGTTTTACTAATTAAAAATTAATGCGCGATTTTAGATTATTTTATTAATTTCCGACCGATTTAGTTTGAGTTTCTCGTTTTGACGACTTGTGCCGGTGTAGCACAAAATTTTGACTCCGTGGAAAAATGACACCAAAGGTCATTTTTTCAACGGATTATTGATCAATTTTCAACGTTGAAAATTGACCTATACCGTTAATTAATGAACATTTGACCCTCATTAAAAAATGATCAGCCTTCGTACAGATATTTTTTTCAGTTTTACACCCCCCCCCCCCCCCCCCAGTATATAATTATGTATTGTCAGTCATTCTCATGATTTCGTTTTATATAACTTAACTGGTGATTTAAATTTATTTTTAAACGATTAGTTCGTGTTTTACGTGAAGAGGTTTTTCATTGTGTATTGATAGGGTCTGACACCGAAATTTCTATTTTGTTTGAAATGCTGACAGGTTACATGAAACAAAAAACAAGTTCTGCATGGTTGGTGTCGAGATTGAGAAAGTTTATCTAAACGAGCACCGCGACCCCAATTTTTTTCGCTTAAGATGTTTCTATCATCATACGCTATGATCATGCAAAGTTTAAAAAAAAATATCTCTGTACGTTTTCATTTTGCCTGTATGTTTAATATAGTAAAATTGTGGAAATTGTCATATCTATGTCCTTAATTAAACAGTGCTTTACGAGAGCTACGCTCCTGCAGTGCTAAATTTCTTATTCGTACAGTCGATCTTTGTAGTTTGTCTAGAGTTTTTGTTATTGTTGATCAATTTTCAACGACTTTTTTATCAAAAGATGTGGAAATCCTGTCGGTGTCAATTTTCAACATTGAGAAATGACCCCTGGGATCATTTTTCAACGGGGTCAACATTTTTTGCTACACCGAGAAAAGTTTGCCTAAACATTTAAATTAGATTTCGTGAACATTATTGAAGAATTGCTCAATACATACGTTTAAATCATTAACGCCAGACGATAAATTCTTAGTGACAAATTCAATTTTATTATTTTCACGGCTATGTGAAAATTTACAAGTTTACAGATGTACAAGGTAGTATCCCTGACGATTTTGTTAGTTTCGCAATTCATTGTGCAAACTTCATTTGATTTATTACATCGTAACATAAATATCTCAGGACACTAGTCCGAAAACTCTGTCGTTTCATTGACATACATATTGGATATAAACTTGAACTAATTTATCGTAATTTGTGATGAGATAATCAACAGTATAAGTTTGCAACATTTTTTTTCTACAGATGCGTTGTGCATGTAATTATAAAAATACAATTCCCGTCCCATATTGGTACTTTTACATAAAAATCAAGTTTAGTTCAAGGATACTTAAAGTTTTATCATGATTTTTACGGGAAGGAATATCGGTAAAAAACTGAACATGGCATATCATCGAAACAATATAGATTAACATTGGTCACGTGATCAGGTAAGTTACCTGTGCGTGAATATATACACACATATATGAGTATCTAGGTAAATCTTTTTCTAATGTTTCACAAAAGTGAAAGTCATACATATTAGAGTTCTAATTACTACAAACAGAAGAAGTTTCTGGAGGAATATACAATGTAGTACACTAAAAAATAAACAACTTAACTAAATAAACATAAAACATAAAGTCTTTCTTCAACTTTGGGACTCCATGTCTCGGTCAAACATAGAAAACATAGAAAATCAAAGTCACTTACAAATTATACAAATATGTACTAGTATCACTTGCGTAGACAAATTATTACTCCACTCGTTAAATATAACTCACCAACTTATCCTTCAAATGACATGCAAATTATTATCATAAATCTTGACAAAGTTTTTCTCTGTGTTAGTGATATTGCACATGAATTGATGACGAGGCGTTTATAATTAACTGAATTAACATGTCTAATGTATGCATAAACCGTGGTGCAGTTAGAAAAATGTATTTATTACATTTTAAGCTACGGAAGCATAAATACGCCACCACATAACGATAAATCCTTTCGTGAAAATAATGGAGGATTTCGTGAAAACAGAAAAAAATATCATGAAACCAGATAACATTTTCATGAAAGGAAAACAATTATGTTAACACAAAAAGTTGCGTGTTAGTGCTTCAAACTGACATATCATTTTCACGAAAAGTTAATAAATTATCTGTTTTCATGAATTATTTTACCATTTCGTGAAACAAGAGTCGGCACGCTTCTGAACTACGGAAGCCTACTGGGGCCATTTTAATTTAGATACTAGTATTAGTACTTAGATCTTATATGTTAAAACTAAGAACTTGTTAGAACTTATATATAAGAAGTTAGATAGGATCAATGAACAATAATAAAGTTATAAATAAAGTTGTTCAAAGAAATCCATTCCAGAGAGAACTCTGGTTGCTATAGCAGCCGAAAAAAAAAATTCTTAAAATAAACCAGAAGGCCCAAAGCTTAGATATTTGTTATGAAGGCATAGAGCTTAGTATGTTACTTCCGATTGTGCAGGGCTTCGTAAATGTCAGATACCATAACAAACATAATATTAATTCTAGGCAAAGAACAAACGAAACTTTATCATACTTTACACAAAGCTGATAGATAATGAAGTTTGTTTTGAAGACTAAAATAGAAATTATTAGAAGTTATGAGAAACTGGTACTGGTCCGAAACTGGACTCATACATTGTACCAGTAGGCATTTCATGTTCTCATCAATACAGACTGTTTAGACTGAAATATCATTCTTATAAGATGTTATAGCAGCCGAAAGAAAAGAAACTTCTTTAAATAAACCAGAAGGTCCAAAGCTAAGATATTTGTTATGGCATAGAGCTTAGTATGCTACTTCCGATTGTGCAGGGCTGCATATTAATGTCAGAAACCATAATAAACATAATATTAATTCTAGGCAAAGAACAAAAAAAACTTCATCATACTTTACACAAAGCTGAAAAATAACGCAGTTTTGAAGACTTGTAAAATAGAAATTATTAGAAGTTGTGAGAAACTTGACTCATACATTGTACCAGTAGGCATTTCATGTTCTCATTAATACAGGGTGTTTAGACTAAATATCATTGTTATAAGATGTTTTTATGTGGGAAGGAGTTGTTGAGATACATCTTATATTTAAGGGATCAGAGGTCAAAATTTCTTGTTAAGTGTTCTATATACAAAATTTATGATGTATCAAGACTTTAGTTCAGAAGTCAATTTGAAAGTTCTAAGTTAATATGTCTAAGTTTCAGTAAAAACGTGACCAAAAAAGAAAGTGCAGATATCTAAGTTTACTACATTAACCGTTTTATTTGTTATTATACAAAATGAGTAAAATTCATTCCCTTACAGATGGTTTGTCCCCACTGACTGGGATTGTCCCATTGTCGCTATATATTTTCTAGTGAACGAGAGTAACATACTAAGTTCCATACCTTCTGGTTTTCTTTAATAAAACTGTTCTCAAGTGCACAATCAAATGACCACTGAGGTGGTCAGTTTTAACCCAGAAGCCATGATTTGAACAAAATTGGTAGAGATCTCTAGGCAATGCTGCAATTCATATATATATATATGCTTTATTTGGTTTGTTTTAAGATTTATTTGAAAATTTCCAATGTACAATCAAGTAACCACCGGGGCAAGGTCAATTTGATCCAGGCGGATCCTGGTCATTTTTTTATAGACTTTTCTATAGAAATCTATGTTAAATTAAGTGACCCTTGGACAGGGTCTAATTTGACCTGGATGTCCTAATTTGATCAAATTTGATAGAGCACCAGATGGTCCTTCATAACAAATATCTAAGCTTTAGGCCTTCTGGTTTATTTTAAGAAGTTTATTTCTTTCGGCATCTATGGCAACTAGAGTTCTGTCTGGAATAGATTTCTTTGAACAACTTTATCAACAACTTTATCATTGTTCGTTGATCCTATCTAACTTAAAAAATAAGTTCTAACTTCTAAGTTTTAACATACAGGCCTAAGGTCTAAGCACTAATATCTAACTTAAAATGGCCCCAGTAGGCTACCATAGTTTTCCGATGTCTATTTTCAGATAACTGGTTTCATGAAAAGATTTATCTTGTTTCATGACTTTTTTCATGAAAAACTATAATTTTCGCGAAACTTTTCATGAAAACTGATGTTATGTGGTGGCAATGCAAAGCACTAACTAGCAATTTTTCGCATTACGATAATTTACTAGCTTTCATACGGAAGCATATATACGCCAACACATAACGATAAATTTTCATGAAAACTTTCGTGAAAATAATGGCGTTTTTCGTATAAATAATGGAGGATTTCACGTTAATTTATGAGGAAACAAGAAAAAAAGAGAAATATTCATGAAAGCTAGTTAATTATCGTAACGCGAAAAATTGCTAATTAGTGCTTTGCATTGCCACCACATAACACCAGTTTTCATAAAAAAAATTCGCGAAAATTATAGTTTTTCATGAAAATAAATTCATGAAACAAGATAAATCTTTTCATGAAACCAGTTATCTAAAATAGACATCGGAAACCTATGGTAGCCTACTGGTGCCATTTTAAGTTAGATATAGTACTTAGATATTATATGTTAAAACGCAGAAGTTAGAACTTGTATAATTATTTAAGTTTGATAGGATCAATGAACAATAATAAAGTTATTAATAAAGTTGTTCAAAGAAATCTATTCCAGACAGAACTCTGGTTGCCTTAGATGCCGAAAGAAATAAACTTAAAAATCATTCTTAAAAAAATCAGAAAGCCTAAAGCTTAGATATTTGTTATGTAGGACCATCTGGTGCTCTATCAAATTTGATCAAATCAGGACATCCAGGTCAAATTAGACCCTGTCCAAGGGTCACTTAAGTTAACATAGATTTCTATAGAAAAGTCCATAAAAAATGACCCAGAGCTAAGAAATTTGACATGAAGCATTGCCTAGCGGAGCTCTATCAAGTGTATTCAAATCACATGACCCTCAGGGTAAAATTGACCTCGCCTCAGGGGTCACTTGATCTTCAAAACATTCGGCCTTAAAATAAACCAGAAAGCATAAAGCTCCACTTCTTGGGTGTTTCAAATCATGACCACTTGAATCAGCTTGACCTTGACCCAGTGGTTACTTGATTGTACATTGGGAATTTTCAAATAAATCTTAAAACAAACCAAATGACATAAAGCATATATATATGAATTGCAGCATTGCCTAGAGATCTCTACCAATTTTGTTCAAATCATGACTTCTGTGTCAAAACTGACCACCTCAGTGGTCATTTGATTGTACACTTGAGAATACATTTTTATTAAAGAAAACCAGAAGGCCTAGAACTTAGTATGTTATTCTCGTTCACTAGAAAATATATAGCGACAATGGGACAAACCCAGTCAGTGGGGACAAACCATCTGTAAGGGAATGAATTTTACTCATTTTGTATAAAAACAAATAAAAAGGTTAATATAGTAAACTTAGATATCTGCACTTTCTTTTTTGGTCACGTTTTAACTGAAACTTGGACATTTTAACTTAGAACTTTCAAATTGACTTCTGAACTTAATAATTATAAATTTTGTATAAAGAACACTTAACATAGAATTTTGACCTCTGATCTCTTAAATATCTTTCAGATGTATTTCGCCTCAACAACTCCTTCCTGCATAAAACATCTTATAAGAATGATATTTCAGTCTAAACAGTCTGTATTGATGAGAACATGAAATGCCTACTGGTACAATGTATGAGTCCAGTTTCGGACCAGTACCAGTTTCTCATAACTTCTAATAATTTCTATTTTAGTCTTCAAAACAAACTTCATTATCTTTCAGCTTTGTGTAAAGTATGATGAAGTTTCGTTTGTTCTTTGCCTAGAATTAATATTATGTTTGTTATGGTTTCTGACATTTATGAAGCCCTGCACAATCGGAAGTAACATACTAAGCTCTATGCCTTCATAACAAATATCTAAGCTTTGGGCCTTCTGGTTTATTTTAAGAAGTTTTTTTCTTTCGGCTGCTATGGCAACCAGAGTTCTCTCTGGAATGAATTTCTTTGAACAACTTTATTTATAACTTTATTATTGTTCATTGATCCTATCTAACTTCTAATATATAAGTTCTAACAAGTTCTTAGTTTTAACATACAAGATCTAAGTACTAATACTAGTATCTAAATTAAAATGGCCCCAGTAGGCTTCCGTAGTTCAGAAGCGTGCCGACTGTTGTTTCACGAAATGGTAAAATAATTCATGAAAACAGATACATGTATTAACTTTTTGCAAAAAACAATGTGGCAGTTTGAAGCACTAACACGCAACTTTTTGTGTTAACATAATTGTTTTGTTTTCATGAAAATTTTATCTGGTTTCATGATATTTTTTCTGTTTTCACGAAATCCTCCGTTATTTTCACGAAAGGATTTATCGTTAAGTGGTGGCGTATTTATGCTTCCGTACTTTCATGATATTTCTCATTTTTCTTGTTTCCTCTTAAATTAACGTGAAATCCTCCATTATTTACATGAAAAACGCCATTATTTTCACGAAAGTTTTCACGAAAATTTATCGTTATGTGGTGGCGTATATATGCTTCCGTATTAAGCGGGTCAAAAGTATCATTAGTCTAATAGATACAAGACAACACTCGAAATTGATATCAAATCGTGTGAAATAAATACTGCAGCAGTTGAATAATAACGGTGTTAGCTCCATTCATGACGAAGAGCCTCTATTTATGTTGATCTTAAAGTTCCTTTGTAGCATTTTTAATTTATCAAGAATTCAAAAGACCTATAATATATATTATACAGCTCTTTGAGAATTCCAAGAAATGTTCGTGAACTTGCAATCGGCATGCCTGGCGCCAGTATGTCAACAGATGAAGTTGCAGAGTTGTTGGGAGTTCTAGTTGAACTATAAGCTATCTTCGAACACGATTTCGACCGTAAAGACAAACTTGCGCCTTACTATTAACACTTGATGAATGTCCGTGAAGTTGGCAGCCCAGCAGCCTAGCAGCCTAGCAGCGTGAAGTTGGCAGCCCAGCAGCCTAGCAGCCCAGCAGCGTGAAGTTGGCAGCCCAGCAGCCTAGCAGCCCAGCAGCGTGAAGTTAGCAGCCCAGCAGCCTAGCAGCCCAGCAGCGTGAAGTTAGCAGCCAGCAGCCTAGCAGCCCAGCAGCTTAATATATTTTTACAGTTAAACTGCACAACAAATCATGAAAAAACTTAAAAACGCATGAAGTAATAACATTATGTTGCTGTCATGTTTATTAGAAGAAAAAAATACGATTTGTATCGATTTTGTGAATCTGGCAGTGTAGCGGCCGCATAGCGGACTATTATAGTCAAACATATAAAATGCACAAGAAATCCGGCTAAACACTTACGAATCGATGATATAATTCGATTTTATTCCTTTAACGTTCATTAGATGAGAACTTACACATTTTTTTCATTTTTTGTTTCTTTTTGTGAAGTTGGCAGCCCAGCAGCGTAACAGCGTAATATATATTTATACAGATAAACTTCACAACAAATCGAGCTAAATACTTAAGAATGCATAAAATAATGTCAGTCTGTCGTTTAAACAATAATTAACTGAAAATATATGATTTTCATTTTTTTTCAATGTGGAATTAGCCGCTGCTAGCAGCGTGAAGTTGGCAGCCCAGCAGCGTCACAGCGTAATCTATATTTCTACAGATAAACTTCACAACAAATCAAGAAAAATACTTCAGAATGCATAAAATAATGTCAGTCTGTTGTTTAAACATTAATTAACAGAAAATATATAATTTTCTTATTTTTTTTTCAATGTGAAATTAGCCGCTGCTAGCAGCGTGAAGTTGGCAGCCCAGCAGCGTAACAGCGTAATCTATATTTCTACAGATAAACTTCACAACAAATCAAGAAAAATACTTCAGAATGCATAAAATAATGTCAGTCTGTTGTTTAAACATTAATTAACAGAAAATATATAATTTTCATATTTTTTTTTTCAATGTGAAATTAGCCGCTGCTAGCAGCGTGAAGTTGGCAGCCCAGCAGCGTCTAATTTCACGCACAATTTTTTTTTGAAAAATCATATATTTTCATTTCATTAACGTTCAAACAACAGACTGACATTATCTTATGCATTCTGAAGTATTTTTCTTGATTTGTTGTGAAGTTTATCTGTAGAAATATAGATTACGCTGTTACGCTGCTGGGCTGCCAACTTCACGCTGCTAGCAGCGGCTAATTTCACATTGAAAAAAAATATATGAAAATTATATATTTTCTGTTAATTAATGTTTAAACAACAGACTGACATTTTTTTATGCATTCTGAAGTATTTTTCTTGATTTGTTGTGAAGTTTATCTGTAGAAATATAGATTACGCTGTGACGCTGCTGGGCTGCCAACTTCACGCTGCTAGCAGCGGCTAATTCCACATTGAAAAAAAATGAAAATCATATATTTTCAGTTAATTATTGTTTAAACGACAGACTGACATTATTTTATGCATTCTTAAGTATTTAGCTCGATTTGTTGTGAAGTTTATCTGTATAAATATATATTACGCTGTTACGCTGCTGGGCTGCCAACTTCACAAAAAGAAACAAAAAATGAAAAAAATGTGTAAGTTCTCATCTAATGAACGTTAAAGGAATAAAATCGAATTATATCATCGATTCGTAAGTGTTTAGCCGGATTTCTTGTGCATTTTATATGTTTGACTATAATAGTCCGCTATGCGGCCGCTACACTGCCAGATTCACAAAATCGATACAAATCGTATTTTTTTCTTCTAATAAACATGACAGCAACATAATGTTATTACTTCATGCGTTTTTAAGTTTTTGCATGAATTGTTGTGCAGTTTATCTGTAGAAACATATTAAGCTGCTGGGCTGCTAGGCTGCTGGGCTGCTAACTTCACGCTGCTGGGCTGCTAGGCTGCTGGGCTGCCAACTTCACGCTGCTGGGCTGCTAGGCTGCTGGGCTGCCAACTTCACGCTGCTAGGCTGCTAGGCTGCTGGGCTGCCAACTTCACGGACATACTTGATGATAACCGAATCAGCAGGCAAACTATTCGTAATCGGCTGTTAGAAAACGGTCTATTTGAATGACGTCCACGGACGGGTACGTCGGTTGTGTTCTAACGCAACTTCATCAGGAAAATCGTCTTAGTTACAGTGGTGACTTCAAAACATGTTGCCATGCCCGTTATCAAGTTTATTTTTGCATTTTAACCTTACTTAACTTGGTCAACTTTCCCCATTTTTTATTTACCTTCGCCCATTGCCGTAACAACGCAGCATGGAACACCGTTTAAAATCAGGTATATCACAGATTTTCGCGACTTGTTTTCATAAAGCTATGCTTGTGTAATAAAAAAGTTATATGTACGGCTGAGTCTTAAGTGCCTGTGTCAACATAGACACACACGAAGGCAGTGTCCGGTTTCTACAACCAAGGGCTTGTATATAAGTCCTTGCTAGTTTCTACAACAAATTGATATGGAATTGATGTATTAACAGACGATGAATAGATGTCTCAGATGATCTCGTTTATTTTCTCAATATGCATATGTGGGCTTCCGCCATCCTTATCTCGTGTTGTAATCGCTGATTAAAATGTACACGTGAACATCCATGTTTGGTGTACTGTTGTGTTGTATTATTTGTATTATTACAAAGTCATTAGAAATCGTCCACGGAAAATCTCACCAACAAACTGTCTGCCATCCATAAAGTCGTTACACCAATTTACAAAATACTCCATCATTCCTATGGTATCCAGCAATGTTATTTTGTCAGGGGCACATCACTCTGGTGTTCACAGATCACATGGTCAGTGAGGAGTTGTTCCCCTTTACATAACCGCAGATGCTTGTTTCCCACAACTGTAATCAAAGTACTGAAAGTACTCATGGAAACTGAACTTTCATAGACTTGCACTGCAACATAAAACGGAACTAGTGTAACAATCGCAAAGAGTATGTAGAAAAACGTACTACTTTGGCCTGCATCAAAACGCATGCGCGCCGAGCGAGTGACGGTTATGGAAAGCTGAACTATTGATAAGTATCCAAAAACGGAGAGACTGAAAGTGCATTGTATCCGTATTGTCTCGTTTTCAGGTTCTAGCACTCAAGGAAAGTTTGAGTAACATCTTTAGTCAAATGAAAATAGTATTGAGTATTTAGATCTTCAATTTGCAGGACTCGTAATTAGAGGTTTTCTTTTTACAGCCTATTAGAAGGCTGCGTGCAATAATCGATTACCTCTCAACAATGGATTATGTAGAACACTCGAAGGAGAGTAATAAAATCATAGTTGAATACAATGTACATATTTGCAGTCAAGCCTGTGCACAAAGGCCATCCTAGGAAAGATAAAATGTGACCCTTATGTACAGGTGGCCTTTATTCGGAGCCCATTTCGTTCAAAATAATTAATGAATGTTTTTTTAAATAACCTGTATTCACGGGGTGGACTTTATTCGGAGGTGACCCCTTACACTGGTTTGACTCTACATAAAAGTACCCAACTACGAAGTTTGGTGGCAGGTTTTTGAATTGATAAAAAATCAACGACCACGGATGGTCGCTCGGCAACCTATGACCACAAGGTAAAATCCATCAATACACTTCACTACTAGAAAATGGTAAACAATTTTTGTGTGTGTGTGGTCAAAACATGCTTTTCTCTTGGTGTACATTGACAGCATAATTTATAATGAGATTTTCTGTCAATGAAATAATATCATATTATAAATAGACCATGATGGCATCGTTTTTTTTTGTTTTTTTTTATGTACATGTTTCTATTACCAGCATCGTTGGATACCCACAGTCGCTGCCTCTGTTCCGCTCATGAGATGTACGGAGCGGAGCGGAGGTAGCGACCGTGGGTATCCGACGATGATTACCAGGGGATGGCCCCTCTTGTCTAAGTTGGGCTCCTGTAATGAATACTCATTCGTATTTTACCTAGTTTTGAAGGCATTTATTCCGCTCTGTAATTTTTTGAAAGTTGAAAGTTTTTTTTGCAACAAACTTTATAACACGACATTTAGTCAGGACCAAAATAAAGCCAGGGCATTAACAAAATGTAATATAACAAAATATTGTAATATTTTTATCACAATAACAAACGTCGCGACATTGCTATATAATACATTGTATTACAAAAGACCTCATTCACAATATTACAATCTCATATTGACAGGATATACAGCATTTAAACTTTAAAACCATATATCAAAACCGCGATATCAACTAATATCGTAACGTCATCATATGAAACCGCGATATCAAGTCAAATAGTAACGTCATGATATAAAATCGCGATATCTAGTAATATAACGTCACGATTAAAAACCGCGATATCTAGATATTTTGTAACGTTACGATATAAAATCGCTATATCTATAGTTTGCCTTTGTACTTTTGACAAACTTTAGCGGTTTCTGAATGGTTTACCAGACTTCCGTTCGTTTAAAGGTTAACCATTTTATGTGGCAACCACAAATATTTCTAAAATATTCCTCGTAGTTATGGCTGCATGTACGTGTACGTTTTAATCTTATTTGACAGGTTCAATCGTAAATTCTGCGGTCCATACATTTTTGTAGAATCATTTTACATACGGACAACACAAATGTCGAATATAATAATAATGAAATCAATGCTGATAAGTGCGTGTAAACATGTCTGAGAGAAGAAAATGATGCACATTTGTAACTAGAATAATTTAGTGTTGTGGTGATGTTTGTAAAATGTTTCTGCTGAGGACCAACTGGCATTATAATTATAATCATGTGCGATATTTAAAAGTTTCTTTGATAAAAAAATATCAACACAAGCCGACAAATTTGGGCATGTTTGTCACTACCTTTTTGGCTTTTTTTTTGTTATCGTGTGCAGAAAAAATCTAGAAAAAATTGGTTGAATGGGCCCCGATGTTTGTATTGGCGATTTTGCCGCTTGTCGAGTGATACTTGAGTTTTATTTCTCCACGACAGAGTTATTTCACTTCCAGGAGTTCCATACGTGATGTGAAAATTTGCAGTTTAGCAAGCCCGGACGCTAACATTTTAACAAGTATAAAAAACAACTTTAGTTTTCTTATTTCACGACACAGCTTCAAGTGTCAGTTTTCATTTATAGAAATAAAATGTTCACACTGTCGCACGGGTTGTACAGTCACGTGCACAATACTCCTGTGTATTACTTAACGTGGTATAATTATATTTCAAACAAACAAAAATGAATAAGTTTATACAGTGCAAACTCTCCAAAGCGACATACTCTTGGAGAAGAAACGTTAGCTTGTTGCTCAAAAGAAGTCAAATTAAAAAATTAAATTGTGCAGTGGGAAAGTTCATGCTGTTGTATTAGCGAGCTTGTTGATCAAGAAAGGGCCGCTCTGGAGGGGGTGTGCTGTACGATATAACTGTTAGCATGTACAATATAATACAAAATAAAATTGAACAGACAAAATAATTCTTCAAAAGGCTTTAATCACATAAGTTTACTTCGTCTTAAATTGCACAAGTGACAACTACTTCATAACGATTTGGCAATGAGCGGAAATCCAGTTAATTTGACGATGAAAATCCACATTATGGATGTCGGAACAGGGTTATTATATTACCATGTAGCATCAAGTATTACAATATGTGCTTCCTGCACGTGGACAATGTTCGGTTTTGTTCTAATTACTGAGTTGTTCAGTAAATATTGAACACGTGCTATAGTGTATTGATTTACTGTAAACACGTGGCGAACTTATTATACCAATTTACGGAAATGTTTAAACCAACAAGGATCGGTATGTCCGTATTAATAATTGAAAACACGGGCGTAATATGTTCTGTGGTGAAAACAAGTATCGCCAGCGTCCATACAACATATTAGGGATGCAAAACCTCCATTTTGAAGAGTACTCAATTTCATAAATTTTACTGATATATTGACATAAATCTTAACGGGGCGGGGTAACATTTTTCATTTTTTTCTGCAACATAGTAGTCTCATAGATATGTATGTCAATGTCACATAGATATGTCTGTCAATGTCACATAGATATGTATGTCAATGTCACATAGATATGTATGTCAATGTCACATAGATATGTATGACAATGTCTAATAGATATGTATGTCAATGTCTCATAGATATGTATGTCACATAGATATGTATGTCAATGTCACATAGATATGTATGCCAATGTAACATAGATATGTATGTCAATGTAACATAGATATGTATGGCAATGTAACATAGATATGTATGTCAATGTAACATAGATATGTATGTCAATGTAACATAGATATGTATGACAATGTCTAATAGATATGTATGTCAATGTCTCATAGATATGTATGCCAATGTCTTATAGATATGTATGTCAATGTCACATAGATATGTATGTCAATGTCACATAGATATGTATGTCAATGTCACATAGATATGTATGTCAATGTAATATAGATATGTATGTCAATGTAACATAGATATGTATGTCAATGTAACAAAGATATGTATGTCAATGTAACATAGATATGTATGTCAATGTAGCATAGATATGTATGTCAATGTAACATAGATATGTATGTCAATGTAACATAGATATGTATGCCAATGTAACATAGATATGTATGCCAATGTAATATAGATATGTATGTCAATGTCACATAGATATGTATGTCAATGCCACATAGATACGTATGCCAATGTAACATAGATATGTATGCCAATGTAACATATATATGTATGTCAATGTCTCATATATATGTATGTCAATGTATCAATGATATGTATGTCAATGTCACATAGATATGTATGACAATGTCTAATAGATATGTATGTCAATGTCACATAGATATGTATGCCAATGTAACATAGATATGTATGTCAATGTAACATAGATATGTATGTCAATGTAACATAGATATGTATGTCAATGTCACATAGATATGTATGACAATGTCACATAGATATGTATGTCAATGTCACATAGATATGTATGACAATGTCTAATAGATATGTATGTCAATGTCTAATAGGTATGTATGACAATGTCTAATAGATATGTATGTCAATGTCACATAGATATGTATGTCAATGTAACATAGATATGTATGTCAATGTAACATAGGTATGTATGTCAATGTAACATAGATATGTATGTCAATGTAACATAGATATGTATGTCAATGTCACATAGATATGTATGACAATGTCAAATAGATATGTATGTCAATGTCACATAGATATGTATGACAATGTCTAATAGATATGTATGTCAATGTCTAATAGGTATGTATGACAATGTCTAATAGATATGTATGTCAATGTCACATAGATATGTATGTCAATGTAACATAGATATGTATGTCAATATAACATAGGTATGTATGTCAATGTAACATAGATATGTATGTCAATGTAACATAGATATGTATGCCAATGTCACATAGATATGTATGTCAATGTCACATAGATATGTATGTCAATGTAACATAGATATGTATGTCAATGTCACATAGATATGTATGCCAATGTAACATAGATATGTATGTCAATGTAACATAGATATGTATGTCAATGTCACATAGATATGTATGACAATGTCACATAGATATGTATGTCAATGCCACATAGATATGTATGACAATGTCTAATAGATATGTATGTCAATGTCTAATAGGTATGTATGACAATGTCTAATAGATATGTATGTCAATGTAACATAGATATGTATGTCAATGTAACATAGATATGTATGTCAATGTAACATAGATATGTATGTCAATGTAACATAGATATGTATGCCAATGTAACATAGATATGTATGTCAATGTCACATAGATATGTATGTCAATGCCACATAGATATGTATGTCAATGTCACATAGATATGTATGTCAATGTCACATAGATATGTATGTCAATGTCACATAGATATGTATGTCAATGTCACATAGATATGTATGTCAATGTAACATAGATATGTATGCCAATGTAACATAGATATGTATGTCAATGCCACATAGATATGTATGTCAATGCCACATAGATATGTATGTCAATGTAACATATATATGTATGTCAATGTAACATAGATATGTATGTCAATGTAACATAGATATGTATGTCAATGTCACATAGATATGTATGTCAATGTCACATAGATACGTATGCCAGTGTAACATAGATATGTATGCCAATGTAACATATATATGTATGTCAATGTCTCATATATATGTATGTCAATGTATCAATGATATGTTTGTCAATGTCACATAGATATGTATGACAATGTCTAATATATATGTATGTCAATGTATCAATGATATGTATGTCAATGTCACATAGATATGTATGCCAATGCCACATATATATGTATGTCAATGTCACATAGATATGTATGTCATTGTCACATAGATACGTATGTCAATGTCTCATATATATGTATGTCAATGTCACATAGATATGTATGTCAATGTCACATAGATATGTATGTCAATGTCATTCATATGGTAAAAAAGAAAACATAACTCAAATTAAGTTGCAACGCATTTCGTAGTTTACTTCGTCAGGCAACTAGTATAATTATTGTAATGATGGTAAACATATGTGTGACGTCATGACGTATGGCATCACAACGTCAAAAAGTATCTAAATGTATATTTATGTAAATGTCGCATATATTTTTACTGAACTGATAAAATGCAGCTTTTTTTATTTGTTTTCTATTATTGAAGATCAGGTTGTACATTAAGGTTCAACAACGTGATCTTCAATAATAGAAAACAAGTAAAAAATCTACATCTTTACAATTCAGTAAAATAGTGAAGCGCAAAAAGAATAATACTCTCATTGCAACGACCAAAACATTATCCATTTCTGTACAGCTAAACTCCCCATATACCATAAGAACATTTGGTTGTAATTATACGTAGCGAATTGATAGGAGCAACATAATAAACGTTCCATGATATTTTCATTTTATATCCCATTTTGACTAATATATGATACCACAGCCATTCTGGATTAGTACACCGTGCATCACTTTTACAAGAAGACGACAACGATTGATAGTTTTATTCGTAGAAAGATTAATATTGATATGTAGAGATCTAGAAGTTCGAACAATTACGTATTTCCGTAGATTCTCGACATTGCCGCAATCATTGTAGATTCGTGCTAATTATTTTTAGCAGAAATGATGCTGATCTGAATATCTGAGTTTTTATCATGCTTAGTTTGTGTGGTGTTTGCATAGTATAATAATTGTCAGTAATTCTGATAATGTATACAGCGCAACCTCGCCAAAATGGCCTTCTCTTGAGCAACAACTTCCCTACAACAAAAGCATGAAATTTCCACTGTGCGATTTAACTATCAATTTAACCTCTCTAGAGCGACAGCCTCTCAACAACAACATAGTTTTGCTACTCCCAAAAGGTGTTGCTTTGGAGAGGTTGCACTGTATATATATTATTAATTTGAAGGCCCAGTCGCAAATATAGTCAAATAATAATTGCGTGGAATGAGCAGTGAACAATTAAATCAAGGAACACGTGTATCGTGTGTCATACAGCATCACGTGTGTCAAATGTCATAACGTGTTTCATATACCACCACGTGTGTCATATACTAACACGTTGTCATACAGCATCACGTGTGTCATATATATACCACCACGTGTGTCATATACACCACGTGTGTCATATACTAACACGTTGTCGTACAGCATCATGTGTGTCATATAGATACCATCACGTGTGTCATATACCACCACGTGTGTCATATACTAACACGTTGTCGTACAGCATCATGTGTGTCATATATATACCACCACGTGTGTCATATACTAACACGTTGTCATACAGCATCATGTGTGTCATATAATTATATATCACCACGTGCGTCATATACCACCACGTGTGTCATATACTAACACGTTGTCGTACAGCATCATCTGTGTCATATAATTATATACCACCACGTGTGTCATATACCACCACGTGTGTCATATACTAACACGTTGTCGTACAGTATCATCTGTGTCATATATATACCACCACTTGTATCATATACCACCACGCGTGTCATATACTAACACGTTGACGTACAGCATCATGTGTGTCATATATATACCACCACGTGTGTCATATATCACCACGTGCGTCATATACCACCACGTGTGTCATATACTAACACGTTGTCGTACAGCATCATCTGTGTCATATAATTATATACCACCACGTGTGTCATATACCACCACGTGTGTCATATACTAACACGTTGTCGTACAGTATCATCTGTGTCATATATATACCACCACTTGTATCATATACCACCACGCGTGTCATATACTAACACGTTGACGTACAGCATCATGTGTGTCATATATATACCACCACGTGTGTCATATACCACCACGTGTGTCATATACCACCACGTGTATAGCATGCAGCTATGGGTTGTTAATATCATTCAGTTTATTAATATCTTCCAGCGAGTTTACAGAATGCAATCAGGATTTTAACGACTTGCACGTCATTAGCATAAACTGGTCTCCATTTTTTGTATCATTTTTTAGAATTAGATAAGATCCACACAAATATAAGAGTACGTGATATGAGTTTAAAATGTTTTAATAAATCAAAGGAATACATTAAACAAAACAAAAGCTAAACTTCAATGACTTTGTGTGGACTCGTAGTTTCAATTTTTGCACATTTTTTAAAATTTCCGCTCCGTTATATTGTTAAATGTCTGAAATGCCAAGAAAAATAATATTTGAAATTACGGAGAGGTAGATGAAAGCAAATCCCAACATTTTGAGTGGTGTGAGAACAAATTGTTTAGAATTTAGCGGAACTTTTTCTCTTCACATATTTCCTAAGTGTATTGTAATACATAAATAAACGGACTGGCATTTCCTAATGGTGTAATGTATGACCAATTCCTGACTACTATGATGGTACATATCCTGGCCAGTGTTAATATTCCAATCACTTATTGCACAAAAAAACACAGTAATTGATATAGTTGAAGTGTTTGTGCAGGTTTCTGCGCAGAAAATCACTTCAGAATGTAATAAAAGTGTATACATTTGAAGAATTACACTCGCTAATATATAAACAAACGTTTCATGAATGACAAAAAAACAACTTAAGTGATTTATGAAAATTTGTCTTGAAATTCATTACGGATGGCAAAATACTAGTCATGTTTTGTGAAACAAATTTGTGAAATATTTTTTATGAAATGTTCATGTACTTGAGGCTTCTCTCGGAGCACGTTATTAACTGAGTACAAAAAATCTTCAAACACATTACACAAGACAGAATACGAGGAGTGAAAATTACATCAATTTATGCTTCATTTTTATAAGAAATAAATGCACGTGGGTATCCTCCCATTCTTGAGATCATGCATCGTGTTGGTATTTTTTTCTAAATTGGTGAAAGTATTGTACATGTGTATATGAACATAGGACTAAAGATAAAAGCTTCCTTTGTTTAAACGAGGCTCACAGTAAAGATCAGATAAATCTTAAATACAATTAAACCTGCGTTTTTTGCCACTTCTGAATAAGGACTATCGTGTGAATAAAGGTCATTCTTTGAAAAAAAAACGCCATTGATTATTTAGAATAAAATGACCTCCGAATAAAGGCCACCTGTCAATAAATTTCGTCTTTCCTAAGGGTGACCTTTGATCCCAGGTTTAACTGCATACAATCATGTTATACAAAGTTGGTAGACTTAGCTAAATAACTGATGACAGATATTAACTTTTCA
Organism: Lutraria lutraria; assembly: GCA_964023205.1. Lineage (NCBI taxonomy): Eukaryota > Metazoa > Mollusca > Bivalvia > Venerida > Mactridae > Lutraria > Lutraria lutraria. The sequence continues at coordinate 32,111,147 of OZ026848.1, read as the reverse complement.
ATCCGTACGTTCATATAAAAAAATGTACTGTAAGCAATTCCTAGACAGTTTTTAATGGCAAAATTTTAACAATTGTAATTTATAAGTACATTTTGTATGTGCATCAAAATACTTAGTCGTCATGTGAATGCCAGTTATGGAACTTTTTTGACTAAATTTATAGAGTCATAAGTGATTTAAGTCATGGATTTGTTGAAGTTTATTTATTTGTTTATTCATTATAAAACTTTTCTCGCTGTCTGCCATGTGCCTATTAAAAATACTTAGAAGATGATTTTCACAAATTGTCTCCAGGAAACGTAAATCAAAATTAAAATCATTACTTGTTAATGCAAGTGTGCTTTAGTGTTGAGAAGAAAACCTAAGTCTATTTGTTGTTAATATAAATCCATTGTTGGGAACGGAATCTATCTATTGATGTGGACTTAAACAACTTTAAGGAGGAACAGTGGGGTAGGGGTAGAGCGTCGGACTCCTAACCCGGAGGTTGCGGGTTCGAATCCAGTCAGTTGTGGAATTTGACCGGAACCTTCACAATCCCTTCATTAGGCACGAGTACTGGTCAGAATCCAGGAAGCAGTCATCGAGAGTAGTTTATATGAGTTGTAAGAACTTGCTCTACAATCGATGTAAAATAAATATGTTTAAACTAAACTAACTTAAAAAAACTTAACTTATAGTCTAAGATTTAGCTATCCATTCTTATGTTGTAACACGATCCCCTTTTCAGTAAGTAAAATATATCACGTTACCATAATTTTTCTCTGTTATTTGAAGTCCGCCTTACTCGTTTTAAGTACTAAATCGTCATTTTAATTATCGTGGATATTTCAAAAGCTGTGAATAAAAATAATGTAAATGAAGATTAACACTCATTTAACGTATCAAATTTAATGAAATAAAATATATTAGCAAAATATACAACATTTTATGGTCTCGAATTTCATGATGGCGTCGTTTTAAGTAATTTATTTTCGAATTAATTTTAAGATGTAATAAGTTTAAATGAGCTTTCTCTCAGAAAACCAGGTGGCACGCATTAGCAGGACACCTGTGTGAGAGAACTAGTTTTTATGCGCGCATTTATACATACAACGCCTGTTATTAGTACCACGTGCTACAAAATACAGCGCTGCTTTGAAATCGCGAAAGTTTTCACCCGTAATTCTTTTTATTTCAATCAATATTCAGGTGCCTAGATGTAATTATATTTTCTTAAGCACAACATCTAGCGCTATAATGAGTTATGCATTAACACGACCTACCTCAGTTTTAAATGATGATAAACCGGAAGTGATTCTGAAAAAAAAGAAAACTATAGAATATTTTAATAGCATGTTTCATGTTTGTTCTATTAAAAAAACGAGGATTATTTTAGATCTCTAACAGTCGGCCATTCCCCGTATTGTATTATCTATATTCACACACAATTAATTACAGCCATGCTTTATCTTCGCATGTATACATTAAAGACAGCGTTAGAATCACATGTATGGTGACTCATGGAACGCATACATTTGTTCATGTTATTATTTCGCTTAAAAACATTTTTTTTACCCTTTTTCTGTTTAAGCTTAAATTTATAATATGATTATAATGTTTGTTGCGGTCAAAACTCGCTAAATTTATTGTTTTAATATCAATAATTTATACTTCGTCATCATTTTGTTAAAGAGCTGCAGGATAATATCAGAGATCTCTAGTTTCCTAGTGTGGTGCTATAGATACAATGTACCTGGCATTTATTATATTGATCTGATATACATTTGAATGACAACTTTTGTAAAAATATAAAAAATAAAGCTGGAACGCAGGCCACATCAGTGACCATGTGTAGCGGTAAAGGTGCATGACATAAATCAGTGACCACGAGAAACTTTAGATCTGCGTGACATAAGTCAGTGACCATGTGAAACGTTAGATGAGCGTGACATACATCAGTGACTATCTAAAGCATTGAATGTGCGTGACATACATCAGTGACCATGTGAAGCATTATTGTGCATGACATACATCAGTAACCATGTGAAGCATTGCATGTGCGTGACATACATCAGTGCCCATGTGTGGCCTAAGATGTGTGTGTGACATACATCAGTGACCATGTGAAACGTTAGATAAGCGTGACATACATCAGTGACCATGTGTAGCCTAAGATGAGGTTGACATACGTCAGTGACCATGTGGATCTTTTGATGTGCGTGACATACATCAGTGGCCATGTGTAGCCTAAGATGTGCGTGACATACATCAGTGACCATGTGTAGCCTAAGATGTGCGTGACATACATCAGTGCCCATGTGTAGCCTTAGATGTGCGTTACATACATCAGTGGCCATGTGTAGCCTAAGATGTGCGTGACATACATCAGTGACCATGTGAAGAATTGAATTCGCGTGACATACGTCAGTGACCATGTGAAGCATTGCATGTGCGCGACACACATCAGTGACCATGTGATGCCTAAGATGTCTGTGACATACGTCAGTGACCATGTGAAGAATTGAATGTGTGTGACATACATCAGTGACCATGTGAAGCATTGAATGTGCGTGACATACATCAGTGACTATCTGAAGCATTGAATGTGCGTGACATACAATAGTGACCATGTGATGCCTAAGATGTCTGTGACATACGTCAGTGACCATGTGAAGAATTGAATGTGCGTGACATACGTCAGTGACCACGAGAAGCATTGAATGTGTGTGACATACATCAGTGACCATGTGAAGCATTGAATGTGTGTGACATACATCAGTGACTATCTGAAGCATTGAATGTGCGTGACATACAATAGTGACCATGTGATGCCTAAGATGTCTGTGACATACGTCAGTGACCATGTGAAGAATTGAATGTGTGTGACATACGTCAGTGACCATGAGAAGCATTGAATGTGTGTGACACACATCAGTGACCATGTGAAGCTTTAAATATGTGTGACAAGCATCCTTGACCATTTGGAACGTTATACAGTACATGCGTGATACTAGTATCATCAGAATTAACTTCGAACTCAGTTACACATTTTTAGATTCCGATATGATAAAAGATTTCTCTAACCATGTAGCTTGTGGGAATATAAATGCTGTCAAAACATAATCATCGACTTGGCTCATGAGAAAAAAAACACCCCAGTGATTCGAGATGAACAATTTATTGTCAATTTTTTGAGCGGTGCCAATCTAGTTTTATAAGTGCAAATTTAACTCATTGATGAAAAATACTTTTTGGAACAAGAAATACACAATAAAATAAATACATTGTTTTAAATACGTCGTGAAAACAGAAAATGGCGTGTATTTGTCGGCTTTTATCGTTCGTTAATTTGGTGCTCCCATAAAATCTAGTATTGGATGATATTAAGGACATGGGCTCGGAATTACCGATCCTCCCTTTACACGTAAAACCCAAATTAAATTTCCCTACTAACACCTGTGTGGCTGGCATTCATTAGCGAAGTCTTCTGAAGCAACTGGTAATTATTATGTTTGTACAAAAAAATAACAATGGAAATTCGCACTAAACTACACTCTGATGTTTTTGTGTGTCTAGGGATTGGATTGTCGGGTCAAAGGTTAGCATCACGACCTAAGATTAACTTTTTGGTCAATTTTGCTGATTTGTGTCCGTAGAGCATCATTTTCCGTACAAATGTTTACCAATCATTTTATTAATCGTAACTACTCGGGCATTTCCGTAACTGAGAAATACTCACTTTTCTTTAGAAAAACACCGAGGAGTTCCAATTGACATTCTATTGTTGCCGTCCACCTCTCAACGTTGGACAAGATAAAAAGTTTTCTTATTTATTTTAACTATTATTAATGAAACCTTTGTAATTTCTTGAAGTGCTTAATGTGAGTATAATCCTAGTGCCTATATCGTAAAAACGCTAAATTACCATATACGAAAACCCCACGCTGGATTTCGTTAATTCCTGCAACAAATTGAATGAAATAATTGTGGTTTTATGTCATATAAGATCATCACAAGTTTATCCTTGACTACAAAATATGAAATAAAAAAGCGACTTTTTATAGCAATGATTTGTTGAAAAAACACAACACATAAATAATGAAAAGAAACAAAATACAGAATACGGCAAAGTTCTCAGATAACCGAACCTATGGTCAGGTCCGGAATGGGTCCGGTTTCATGGGTTTTACTGTAAACGCACTGATAATAGATAAATAAATAAAAATAATGTGTCAGACAAGTTAGTCTGGTTCCCGGACGTGCTCTACAATTACGTCAGGCAAAGCTCAATAATGGCGGCCTTCAGTGGTAATGCACAGGCAACGGAATATTTTTATTTTGACTGACAATTTGTGATGTTATGCCTAATCTTAATTGTTTATGTACAACTATTGTAACAGCGGTGAGATATTTTAATGATCATTCTTATTTGTTGATATATATACTTTCATGAAGTAGCTATAATTCGTCGTGAGTCTTTATAGTTTCCAAAAATAAATCGTTTGTGATCATCTAAAAAACGGACATCTATGATATATATTATACAAATAGGATTCATTTCCAATCCTCATAAGCACTTGATCACTTGATATAAGAAAATACGCATACTTTAGAATGTACAGTGGTCGCCGCCATTATTGCGCTTTGCCTGACCCGATAACATAGTGTAAGGGGAAGGAACTCCAGACTACAGACAAGTGAGCACTGTCCATTTTTCTGTATGGAATTAAGTACATTTCTATATAAGATGCATTATATGTATAGTGCAACCTCTCCAAAGCAACTCCATTCGGGAGTAGCAAAATTATGTTGTTGTTGAGAGGTTGTTGCTCTAGAGAGGTTAAATTAATAGGGAAAATTCATGCTGTTGTTGTAGGGAAGTTGTTGGTCAAGAGAGGGCCACTCTGGAGAGGTTGTACTGTATAATTATCTGACCTTTATGTTTATAAATAATTGTTTTAATACACGGAGTGCTGCCAGGAGATTAGTATATGAACTCTTACACTTTGTCTTACGTTCTATTGTCTTATTCAATACATATTACATTTTATGATTTACAAAAGTGCTGATCACGTAAATCAATGTAAATGTATCTGCAATTTAATTCTTCACATTGTCACTGATGTATGTCACAGACATCTTAGGCATCACATGGTCACTGATGTATGTCGCGCACATGTAAATGATGATAATCCGTTATATACACTCACATACATGTACTAGTATTCAAATATTTTAAACGTTTTCTTTTGTCCTGCTCATGTTAGAGTCTGATAATTAAAAAAATACTGTGGAATCATTAATTTTCGTTGGGGATTTAATTTCATGGATTTCGTGGGTCGGCTCATATTATATAGCCAACCTGGTTAGCTAAGTTGTTAGAATTGTTATAGAACCCGCCCGGTTAGCTTAGTTCTTAGAAATGTTATAGAACCCACCCAGTTAGCTTAGTTCTTAGAATAGTTATAGAGCCCGCCTGGTTAGCTTAGTTCTTAGAATAGTTATAGAGCCCACCTGGCTAGCTTAGTTGTTAGAAATGTTATAGAGCCCAACCGGTTAGCTTAGTTGTTAGAAATGTTATAGAGCCCGTCTGGTTAGCTTAGTTCTTAGAATAGTTATAGAGCCCGCCCAGTTAGCTCAGTCCTTAGAATCCTCATTTCTCTCGACTACGTACTGAGCTTTGAGAAACATGCAAATTTAACTACATGTATTTTTATAACTAACCAGTATATCATTGTGGCTATAGTACAGAACTTTGTACAGAACTAGTGTTGGGTCCATGGTTTTCTGACACGTGTGTATTTTTCAAGAATCCACATCTTAGTGCCAGTCATTCTTTTAGAAATGTTGAGCTGTTCTGGAATCTCATGTAATTTTACGGTTTGTTGGTGTGTTGATGTGTCATTTATCATAGCATTGACCTATTATATATACAAACTGTCATACAGCCGGAGAAACACATACACCGAGTAAATTATAAACCATGTATTCGAGTAGATAATAACCCATGTATATTTGTATTGAGTTTGTCCTGGAATGCTCCAATAACGGGTTATAGTCTTAACTTAGAAAACACAATTATCTTTCAGAAGTACGCGTTCCTCGGGATTATAGAATCCAGTTCTATAGTTCAGAAATCACACATTATAATATTTGTCCGAACCTGTATTTATGATTAACAGACGTTGATACTGCTCTGTTATGTACATTTGTTGCTACCTACATTTATTTTAATACTTTTTCATTGACTTAAAATGTGCAGTTTAAAAAAAATATTAATCATCTTTTTCAAAAGCATTTTGTAACACAAAAGGAAACAATAGTATTTCTGAATTTAATTTAATAAAATAGTGTAATCTACTTTAATTATGAGAACAAAAATAGCATTCGCTACCCAATGTCACTATGGCAGTTATTTAATAACCATGTTGTATTGTTGCACCTTTTGCCTGTTCATAGTTCAAGAGTTTCAAAACTATGTATAAACTTTGAAACTTTGTTGCTACTATTCTTGTAATAAAAACCAAACTTCTAATAATTATTACAAGTTGCGTTTTTATTACAAGAATAGTACTGTTGCAACACCGCTCTCATAGCTTCAAACCAGACGATTTCTCGCTTACATTACCTAATATATTACTCAAAATTTGTTAAAGAATTAAGGATCACTAACGATATTGCTTGTAGCGATTGCTTCATAATGATGACGCTACTGTTGAATGAACTTGATTAGAATTGGTCACCCAAGCATTATATACCACATTACAAAAAAATGAAACAATGGATATACATTGAAGCATATCTGTGTGTTATATATTTGTATGAAAAGCGATCCTTATCAAATTTTGAGTAGTTTATTTCTTATAATCACACACTGATGTTAACTAAAAATTGGACACACTGTGACAAATACGTATTAAAGCCACTCCAGCCAAATTGTCCAACCTCTGATCAGAACATCATATGGGGAAAAATCGGTCGTTTGCGGGTTTTTACCTCAGAAATATGTAGGGTTTATAAACTTTGTTTGTAAGCTCGACTTAATTCTTGTTCTAACGCCGTCTGAAAAAAAATCTAGTTTTACAAATACATTTTCTTCTTTAAGAAATAAGTTCATGCATTGTGATTTGGTACTTGACTTAAGTCTCATATAATTGGAGGATTAAATTATGAAACGTACGGTAAGTTTCAAACATATACATTGTCTGTTATCTACCCAGTAAGTACGTTTTCCCAGGCAAAAGTTTACGCATAAAGGTCTTTTAAGTTTATTTTTTCGCTTAATAAAATTTTGCTAAAAAGTTTAATCCCACGATACAAGACGTTTATAAACAATTTATGTTAACCTTTAAGTTCCACACCTAAGATTTTGCTAATCAAGCTACACAGTCATGATGGATTTCTTTCTCCCAATCAAATAAAATCCAAACCGTTACAGATGAAAGCTCTCATTCACGAAATCCTGTTTGATATGTTTTCATAATATTTGATTATGTTCCCGCGTTCGAAGCTCTCGTCTAGTGGTGGTCTTTAATATGTCAGGGTAAGCTGTCGCCCGGATGTTACGCATTTCCGACAGAAATAAAACTCTTCAATACGACGGTTGAATGTTTTTCCTAATCTCGTTTGGTATCACGTTAAATCCTGAGAGTTTGTATGATATTAAGGGTCTTAAATTTCCTGAATAGTAATAAACACTTCCTGTGTCGTCTGCTCAATTATTTATTATTAAATTCAATAATAATTTATTGAAGACAATTTTTTTTTTTTAAAGGGATCAAGTTATGGTTTTATTGTCACATGATATATTGCCTTTTTATAACTATATTGTACTGTATTATATTGTCTTATAAAATATTCTTACATTATATTGTCTTATTATATATTGACATAATATATCATGATTATTATATTGTATTATATTGTATTATGTTGCCTTATTGTATATTGCCTTTTATTATATTGTATTATGTTGCCTTATTGTATATTGCCTTTTATAATATCGCATTATATTGTCTTATGGTATATTGCCTTTTATAATATCGCATTATATTGTCTTATGGTATATTGCCGTTTATAATATCGCATTATATTGTCTTATGGTATATTGCCTTTTATAATATCGCATAATATTGTCTTATGGTATATTGCCTTTTATTATATCGTATTATATTGTTTTATGGTATATTGCCTTTTATTATATCGTATTATATTGTCTTATTGTATATTACCTTTTATTACATCGTATTATATTGTCTTATGGTATATTGCCTTTTATTATATCGTATTATATTGTCTTATTGTATATTGCCTTTTATTATATCGTATTATATTGTCTTATTGTATATTGCCTTTTATTATATCGTATTATATTGTCTTATTGTATATTGCCTTTTATTATATTGTATATTGCCTTTTATTATATCATATTATATGGTCTTATGTTATACTGCCTTTTATTATATCGTATTATATTGTCTTATTGTATATTGCCTTTTATTACAGCGTATTATATTGTCTTATTGTATATTGCCTTTTAGTATATAGTAGTATATTGTCTTATTGTATATTGCCTTTTATTATATCGTATTATATTGTCTTATGGTATATTGCCTTTTATTATATCGTATTATATTGTCTTATTGTATATTGCCTTTTATTATATTGTATTATATTGTCTTATGATATATTGCCTTTTATTATATTGTATATTGCCTTTTATTAAATTGTATATTGCATTATATTAAATTGTACATTGCCTTTTGTTATATTGTATATTGCCTTTTATTTTATCGTATTATATTGTCTTATTGTATATTGCCTTTTATTATATTGTATTATATTGTCTTATGGTATATTGTATTATATTGTCTTATGGTATATTGCCTTTTACTATATTGTATATTGCCTTTTATTAAAGTGTATATTGCTTTATATTAAATTGTATATTGCCTTTTGTTATATTGTTTATTGCCTTTTATTATATTGTATTATATTTTATTGCACTATGCTATATTTTATATCGTTTTATAATAAAATATATTGTCTTATATATTAATGTCTTATAATATATTCTTGAAGCATAAAATCTGTGAGTACGAAATATAAAAAAAAAACAATCACGATTGTATTATTCATTATTTTACTTTCCCTGAATGATATAATTTAAAGACACCACCATCATTCTAGATCGTGGCTTTGCAAAACTGTAAGGGGTAAAAAGATACTTTAACATGATTTAATGAGAACTCAGCTTATTGTTGTCAATAAGACAAACTCTACATGAAGAATATTATATTCTCCTATATGTAAGTTTATATATCTACTGCAGTTCTTGGAATTAATTCATTACATAATTGAGCTATAATTTGGTATAAGTTTTCTTTTTTTAAGTTTATCGCAGCCGTGTATAGAAACACGTGCATGAAAAAAAACTGCTACAAAAATCACGTATAACAAAACGCATGCGCATTCCACAATAAATTAATATACAGCACAATAAACAAACATATTATTCTCAACATAACACGCTAAAAACTCTAAATATTTCATGTAATTTCGAACTTGGCAATAATAACATACATAAAATAACAGTATTTAGGGGTAAAATCGTATGGAATGGCTTCAGGCCTGTGTTTATTTTCTTAGAATAATTCTGATTGCAAAGTATTTATTTTATTACTCCACCAAGAATTCAACATTTTGTTAATTTCTGTTCTACAGTTTGTGCAAATTCTGTAATATAATTAATTTGGTTAACAAAGGAATTTAATTAGCTTTGGCGCGTACACACGTGAGTATACGTACATGTCTGCATGTATCGGCCATAATCCTGAGACTAACAACATTACCTCAGCATGGTATTAAATGCGGCTTGCTTATACCGCGAATAAATCTAAAATACAACGAAATTTGCCGAATATTCTTGGCACAATTTAAGCGTATGATGTAATTAACTATTGTATGTTACACTATTAATATACAATAAAACGGTCGTCAAGCCACTAGTCAATGTATATATTTAAACATTATACAACACAGTGTAATCCAAAAATATTATTTTACTAATCTAGGGATATGTTTTATTATTTATATAATGTAATATACATACATGTACATACTTCACGAAGTCTCAAAATGGTTACAATTAAACAGAATGTCTTCACAGGTGTAAAAAGATTGCAATACAAAAAATGTACGAGCTTTTATAAATAGCAAATCAGTGGTCAAATATATTTGCCTTTTTCTAACGATATAGAAATAAATAATTTTCTAACGTAACTCCAGACCATAAATAAATTCACAGAAAATTTCATCGATTTCTTTTACAATTTTCTTCTATTGTTTTTTTTTAATTTATTGACCATCCGGTGAATATAGAATCATTTGAGCATTAGATAAATAGAACCAGGTGACCTTTATGAATAAATGTACACGATGCAATGGTTAAAAAAAGAACTCCTACATATTTCCACTTTTCACAATACAAGAAAAATAATTTAATATGATATTATTTTATTAGATTTTACGACAGTCCGAAATTATGGCACTTTTCAGAAACTCGATACTTGAAACTTTTCGATGCGTTGAAAATTAATCAATTAGTTTAATGTTTACGGTGCAAATTTCAGTGAAGTTTTCACAAATCTTGAATGTGTCAGGATGTCGTCAGTAGCATTTTACTAATTTAATTATTGACAATGTATCACCAGTTGTCCGGTGTAATCAATGCTAATGATATAGAATTCACAGGACGCTCAATTTATTGTCCGAGCGACAATCCGATGGTACGGATTTTACCGTAATCTTAATTGGAGTTATCTCTCCTGAAAATATGTTAATTAGCGTGCCTATTTGACATGCGCGAAAGTCATTTAACTGTATTGACAGGATTATGGAGTGTTTGAGATTTTAAGAATAGTTCCAGTAACACGATAGCACTCGCATTTAGATTATATCGTTGTGTCATTTTAAACCGGTCGTCATTGCTTGGAAATCTGGACACTGTACGCATGCGTTGAAAGCCTTTGATAAGATGTCACGGCATGACAACTCCCGAATTTCGTTTTCCGTAAAAAGAGAGAATTGTTATTTTCAAATTACTGTATGTACATTTGTCGCCTTTTGGCGATAAAGATGAAACTAAAATTAAAAACCCTTTCAACAAAAAGAAATACATATTAGTGTCGTGTTCAGCATGTAATACAATTTTTACAAATGTATGATTTTTAAGGGTTGGATCACTTGGCCGCCGTCATGGTTATTCAATATACTAGCATTACTTTAGTGATAGCCTCCATTTGAACTAACTGAATTTACATTTATAAAAAGTAATTGGCGAACATGATTATGTTAAATGTAAGCAATAGCAAGTTAATTTAAAGTCCCATAAGCTTATAAATGTATTGGTCGTAATAGTTTCTGTTTGTTCTATAACAGAGGAATCCGGTGTGTTTTCCTCCCGTGCATACTTTATAGCAAGAAAAAATGTTTCCGAAAACACTATAGTATTAAAAAAAAATATAAATATCATTGAAATAAATACTATTTATAGAACACCTGTGTTTTACCGCAGTCATGCTATGCACACGTAGTAAAGTGACGTCACGCACCCTACATATTTCAAGTTTACAAAAGCAAAAATCACAGTGAAATGAGTGTTTTCAGACGAAAAAAAAGGGCTTGTTTCGTCGGTAATAATTATCTTGGGATGATATCAGCAATTAATGTTTTTGCATATATTTTTCTACAGCAAAAAGCTTATGGGGCTTTAAATGTTATGCAAAATGAAAATACAGTATATTAGAACGTTATATTTAAACACTAGTATATAAGGTTTAAACAATGGTATGTTAGATTTAAACAATAGTATGTTTTATGTAAACAATAATATGTTAGATGTAGACAATAGTATGTTGTATTTAAACAATAGTATGTTAGATGTAAACAATAGTATGTTGTATTTAAACAATAGTATGTTAGATGTAAACAATAATATGTTGTATTTAAACAATAGTATGTTAGATGTAAACAATAGTATGTTGTATTTAAACAATAGTATGTTAGATGTAAACAATAGTATGTTGTATTTAAACAATAGTATGTTAGATGTAAACAATAGTATGTTGTATTTAAACAATAGTATGTTAGATGTAAACAATAGTATGTTAGATGTAAACAATGGTATGTTGTATTTAAACAATAGTATGTTAGATGTAAACAATAGTATGTTAGATGTAAACAATAGTATGTTGTATTTAAACAATAGTATGTTAGATGTAAACAATAGTATGTTAGATGTAAACAATAGTATGTTGTATTTAAACAATAGTATGTTGTATTTAAACAATAGTATGTTGTATTTAAACAATAGTATGTTAGATGTAAACAATAGTATGTTGTATTTAAACAATAGTATGTTAGATGTAAACAGTAGTATGTTGTATTTAAACAATAGTATGTTAGATGTAAACAATAGTATGTTGTATTTAAACAATAGTATGTTAGATGTAAACAACAGTATGTTGTATTTAAACAATAGTATGTTAGATGTAAACAATAGTATGTTGGATGTAAACAATGGTATGTTAGATGTAAACAATAGTATGTTGTATTTAAACAATAGTATGTTAGATGTAAACAATAGTATGTTAGATGTAAACAATAGTATGTTGGATTTAAACAATAGTATGTTGTATTTAAACAATAGTATGTCAGATATAAACAGCAGTATGTTAGATTTAAACAATAGTATGTAAGATGTAAACAATTATATATGTTTATAGTTATAAACTATCAATTTAGATACAAACAATGCAAAATTATATATTATATAGGACCATCAAGAAGGCAATCTTTTTCCGGAAATGAATACAGTACAATACACATAAAATTCAAACACGATACTAGTTTTTCAAGAAGCAAGCTGTACAATTCATCATAACTCGTTTTATTTCATGTGTAATTATGAAACAATAAACATTCATTATTTCGGGCTTGGCGGCACTCACAACTACCGACATTATTTTCAAAGTCATCACAATTTAATGCTATTTTATAAGTGTCGCCATCTATGTTTTCGTTTCATATTTCGTACGATAGAAAATAAATATTAGCTAACATCATCTGTAGAACTATTTTGTAAGTTGAGCACTTGGTAAGTGTTGCCTTTTTCTTGAGTGGTTATGTGAACAGTTATTGGTTATTAAATTGTATATTTATTTCATTTATCAACAAATATTACTTTACTAATATGTACTACACACATTTTGACATATGGGTACTTCACGAATCAAAGGGAACTTGTTACGTCACTTAGTGATCATGTAGAAAAATCTAACAAAAAAAGTGGACATGTACTTAGTTTTAGACCTCATTGTTCCTTCTCGCACGTGTAAATTACGACAGTCTGTGACTTTCATTAAAGAAAATACTAATATGTGCTAACCTTTTACACCTCTCTTTAAGTGGCAATTTCTTGAAGGTACCGCAAACTTGACTAGTGATCGAGTAATAAACATTTCGCTTCATCAGAGCACCGTGATTCTGTGTAGTGATCCGCACAATAAACATTTTACGCGCTTGATTGTTAATGAACTAAAATAATAGCAGCGAGATAATGCTTATAATACGTTACAGATGTCGGAGATTACATTAATTGTCGACAATAAATATACAACGGTACCATCACGCGTTCAGCATTCCTATGTACCAGGTTTTATGACGGTTACTCTCGAATCGACTAAAGACTTTGAATATGCACATACTTGAATAGTTCAAAGAACTACTTTGCTTTAAATGAGGAGGTTATTTTAAGAGAACGACATGAAAATCACTCAGATCTGATATACCAGTATTGTAGGTGACTTTGCCCCGAAGTTAGGCATCAAAGACTTTCACAGAAACTATAGGAATCCTACCGATCAGTCGAGGCTATTTGGTAAATCTATGTTCGTATCCGAGAACCTCTTGATGTTCTACAAGAACTAAGTGAACGATTAGATACTTGCGCTAGCAATGTCTTATGAATATGAATCAAAGTTGCTGTGCTAAGTAAAATATAAAACTTGTGTGACAAACAGTATCGCCGTATTAAAGATACAATCAATCCTGTGTTAGGGGCCGCCTCCGAACAATGGCCATATTGTGAATAAAGATCACATTTTTTAAAATCGTTATTAATATCTAGAACAAAATTACCTCTGAATAAAAGTCACCTGTCAATAAATGCCACATTTCGTCTTTCACGAGCATGGCTGTTGTTCACGGGTTTGCCTTTATGTATAATATCTTAAATAACTTTTCCACTCAGTAAAGAACACCTCTTCAAATGCTTCACGGCTCGTGTTGCTTAACTTGAGTGGGATATTCAATTTCTACACTCTGTTACAAATGAACAAAGATAGACCATTGTAAGTGTATAATGCATACAATATTATTGTACATGTAACTATAAAGTTAACATTATCAAAAAGTAAAAGCTGTTAGTACGTAAATGTTTTTTTTCATATTCATTTTCTACTTTTGGTTTCTGACAATTATTTTGTAACTTTATCTTCACAATGAAAGCATCATCATTTTTATAACAAAACTACTAATCATGTACTGTATTGTAAATTCATTATTCTGTTCTGTTTTATTCCATCTAATATTTGTAATATGTTGTTTATTCACACATGCAATCGTGTATGTTCATACGACAATGGACTGCAATGCTTAAGTCTAAATCATATAGTTATAACATCACTACGTTAATTTGAAAATTTAGATTTGCTGAATATGCTGCAAATATTTTTAGCCGAAACAAACTTGAAATATTTCGACTGTCGCTTCATTTTTACCACGTGATAAAATATTCTATCCCATTAGACAAAGTGCAGAAATATATTGCGATTAATTGTATTATAAAATATTGTAATATAGAAAACTTTATCCATTGTATATAAGAATGGTATGAACTAGGCAAGGAGGTTTTCTGAAATTAGATACCTACATCACGTGTGAAATTCTACCATGTCTTGTAGAATTAGTACAAATACAATATATAGGTGACTTGTCATTAAAGGCACGCGCTAACTAAGCTGCAGCGGTGGCATTTGTGGACAATTTGACTCGTGGGAACCATTTGTGTCAAATGAAATTAACTGTTATTCATAACAAGTTGTAGAAGGCAAATATAGTATACTATATTATATGAAACTGGACATCTTGGAATTTTATCTCTGACAGTGTCACGTCAATGAACAAACTTGTCATACACCGGTCAGCGAAACAATCATTGGCTTTCTAGAAATATTTATTCTTCAATTTGATCACAATTTCTAAGCAATGATTCTTAACATGTAAATATTATTTAACTGTTTCATTTTCAAATGAATTATGTTATCCCATTATTTTAATAGATTACTCCACCGATGCGCCACCAAATCGTAATGCCTGCATGGAATTACTGTGTATGAAAACGTCAATCATACACAATTATTACAGTTATTTAGCCGTCATTTATACGCGTCCATTCATCTAATTTATGGCCGCTTGTTTTTTCGTAATTTTTAAAAGTGTTTTGGCACGTTTACGACGTGTTTGTCGAGCTTTTAAGACATTTGGTTTCACGTGCACTACAAAACGTGCGATATTCCATTGACATTTCTTTCTTACGTACTTTGTTTTATTGGATTCTACTATAATTAAATTATTACCCAAGTCTTTGTCTCATGCAGCAAGAATAATTAACAATATATATTCTTACATGCATGGATTGTTTACCATTTCCATTAGTGGTAATTTGACGTTGATGGGTCGTGTGCAATTATTTTTAACGTTTTTGTAGTTGTATGAAGTACAAAGACAGTTTGTGTTCAATATTCTACTCTTGTGTAAGCCCGTAATCGTTCTATTATTCTAGATATTAAATTCATGGATGCATTGGTCTTAGATTGTGTGGTTATTTATTGAAATATACTGTGCTACATTTATATATGTACTTCGTGATTAAAAAATGAAAATTTCGGATTTTTTTTATTACAAGTTAAAATCTGTTTCCATGATGTGACATCTTTCTAGGTAAAATCAGACCAACTTTAATTTTAACATCCAAAAGGCTAACGGGGCTTTCATGCCTTATTGCCGGAGGTGATCTGTAGTCTAGTGGTAACGCACTGGGTCATGGGTTCGAATCTCGGACCCGTCTTTCAATATTTCAGTGACCCTTTTCCAGTGTCCCCATCCCAAAAGTGCCAGGTCACAAAATACGCCCGTCAAAGCGTTGAGGGGAATAACTCAGAAGTGCCTGGACCGAATGGGCTGGTTTATCGAACTTGACCGAGATCTCATGACAATAAGCATTTCCATCAAGTTTGGTAAGGATCCGAATAAAACTGTTTGAATTAGAGAGCGAATACCGTGGTGGACGCCGCCCACCGTGTGTGTTTCCATAATACGTTTTTAAACGAGCGTATAATAAGACATACATCAATTTCTGTCTACATTATTGCAATTAATTGCATTTGAATATATTCTGACATAATACGTGAAACCATTGAACTTATTTTTCATTAACTCGTGGCCGAGACTGAAACATTTAAATAAATAAAAAAAAATATCATCATGTTTTATAATATATTTATTTTTTCACTACAAATCTCATATAATGGTGACAAAGTTTCATGTAATAAAATAATGGACAACTATATAACATAATTATTTTCACAGCACCACGACGAGAAATGTGGATTCAGCACACATCACATGTATAATGTACATTGTACTATTTACATTATATACGTGTAATACTTACATACTATTCTTTACATACAAACACACATATAATTACACATTAACCAACATGTACATGTATACAGATCTGTAATTAATTGTTATATATCATAAACACTGTGACGTAATCTGTATTAATATGTTTTATGTATGATATTATGTACGATAACTCGATGTTTGATCTTGGCATAGAGACACTTCACGAACATTGGATAATTCATACACAGTCAAACCTGTGAACAAAGGCCATCCTTGAGAAAGACAAAATGTGGTCTTTATTGACAGGTGGTCCTTCTTCGCAGATTGTTTTGTTCTAAATAATCGATAACAGTTTTTAAAATAATGGTATTTATTCCTAGCGTGGCCTCTATTCTGAGGTGACCGCTAACACAGGTTTGATCGTATTTGATTTATGTTAAAACGTTTCTCTCAACCTCTCAACAACAAAATAATTTTGCTGCTCCCAAAAGGTGTTGCTTTGGAGAGGTTGCACTGTATTTGTGTAAACCAAGCATCCACACAGACAAATAATGTATATTATACATACTGGATGCGAGTATATAGCTAGACATGACGGGAATGTATTATAATATAAGGATGAAATGATATAATAAAAAAGTTATTGAATCATGTGATATTTCAAAATGTGCAGTTATTTGTATCAAGATTATTTGTTTTCTCAGCACATTTATACATTATGTGATATGAGGTGTAATGAATAAACATAAAATACAAAATATAATGAACCAAACTCTTGGAAAAATAAGTAAAAATGGTTCACCATTAACCATTCATAAGCATTAATAGATACAAAATGAATACAAAAAAGATTCACACCGGTTACTACAAAGAGGATTATGATCGACAAACTGTGTGAGGTAATTGATGATATATTAACCAGGTGGTTTTAATTTTTTCACAACAATATATAATATAAATTTGCAAGTATTAATAACTTTTGAAACATTACTCTCGTTCATGACTTTTTCGAACGCAATTTCGGTTCTTGTGATTTAATTGTGGTACAAATATATTTCTTAAGTTGGCAAAGAAAGAACAGTTCATTATGTAGTGGAATTCATCCCCTATTTCATTTCTTTGACATAAACAACATTTACGTTCTCGACGTTCAATATTCAAATAGTTAAAACTATGATCACCAACTTCCGCGAATCATAACCCATACATGCATCTACTATTTACCTAATTAAAGATATAGTGCGATTTTATTAAATTGTCAAATCTGCATAATTATATTGTCAGTGATTGCATTTATGTTTAGCTTCGGTGAGGTTCGATTACTTTCGTAAGTTATACGATCATTTACGTTTTACCGTTGTATAACATTCCATAACGGTAAAATAAACGAAAACTACCGACTGTGAAACGAAACTAAAAATATTCGCACCCAGCGACCATGTAATTATTCAGCTTTGACAGGTTAATAAAATCGTACTATACCAATGCAGCTCTGATGTTGCACTTTTCTTAACTTTACTTCCTCACTCGCACATAAAGTAAAAAAGTACCATAAAGATCCCATTTTACAGAGTCAATGAAATATTTTGAGAATTTAATAGTGCGGAAACACCACAACTGACTGTCATGCCAAATAATTTAGAATCTTTGACATATAAGCGTCCAAGCGTCAGTTACCAGGGTGATCCTATCATATAATTGATCAAAACATCACTCTGTGTGTCTAGACGCTTGTTCTCGTAAATTAGTCGCAGATAAAACATAGTCTTCATAAAAAATATGGAATTAGTGCAAATGAAATTGATACTTTCAGAAAGCGATATTAACATTTATGTACTTTGCATATATTCTAATGAAGCCGCCGGACATGGAAGGTCGGAACATTATTTTACACGTGTGGAAAAATACGATGTCCATTAGCCAAAAATAAGCATTTAAACAAATAAGTAGCCGCCCCTTTTAGTAGAAGAAAGGCCGCTTCGAACATGAATAAAAATAAAAGCAATTAGTATTCAAGTTACACATTGGCGTTATTCTAACGTTAGATCTGACTTATCGAGAGGGGGTCTTGTCTGCTTAGCATCAAAGTTGTGTCGAAGAAAATGTAAATTAACAATACATTAGAGAGAGAAAGCCTGTTGGCCATCAAAATCGTGTCATTTGAATTCCTTACCGATGTTTTAACAGTGTCTACGAATATTAATATTAACATTGGAACATTTTGGCAGGCAACAGACAAAATTGCCCCGGTCTGTTATTCGCCAGAATTTGTTTTAAAACAATTTCACCCGCATAAAATTCACGTTGCTTAAGTGTTACTAAAAATACGACTATCTGTTGCCGGAGAAACAGCAGTGGTTTATTGGTGTTTAAATTTGACGTTGATTGGACATGTCAAAATGCTGTTTAAATTAAATTTAAATGAATTAATCAAGGTGTATATATGTTATGCAGCCCGCGTTCTTATACTCGAGCATTAGCATATCTAAACTATTTTCCTTCATTTAATTTCGTGTTTTACCCCAAAACGCAATTTAATTTCCAGAATTCTAACAAAGCAGATTTAAACATAACATTCATGCTCGGAGTCATAAATAGACATGAATACCCTTGATTCCTTCAAAAACTATGCAATTATGACACATTACACACAAAATGTACGCATCGTTTTTCTCTAAAATATCCGAGATTTAATGAAAACTGACTTACTGGCATTTTAAAAGCATTTTTCATCACAAACACTCAGCATATATATTAAACTTTATTATAAGTAATGAAAATATTAACGTTTCTATGTTACAATCACTTTGAAGCACGAATCTCAATTTCTCTGACATTAAATTAGTTTATAAAGACTTGACCTCAACTGATTTATCTCTAAGCTTGGGTGAAATTACATGAATCGTGTAATCTCGCGTTACTCTCAGAGATCCTGATAAACTCGTGCAGATAATGTCCCAATGCCAGGGTTCGTTATCAACAGTGCGTGAAAAGTTCTATCAGTAAAATTACTGGACAATTATAGATCGATCTGAGATCTAATCAACCATAATATATTTATCAATAAGAACAAACGACTTTATTCTAATAATTGGAAGAACACAAAAATAATATACAGTAGAACCTCTCCGAGCGGCCGTCTCCTGGGCAACAATCGCCCTTCAACAACAGCATGATCATTCCTACTTAACGATGAATATAACCTCTCTAGAGCAACAACCTCTCATCAATAACATAATTTTTGCTACTCCATAAGCGTGTTGCTTTATACATATAATTCATATCATTGCTACAACATGTACCTTTCTACGTATTAACACAGCCGACTATTATGATCAACTTCGCATATTTTAGTTATAATGATTCTAATAATAATAAATCTAAAACATTAATTTATCCTTCAGTCTAGGTTTGTATTAAGCACGTGAGTTGATTTCATTAACAATTCATGTACAAAATCACGATACAAAGAATGAGCAACATATGTTCAACCTTATATTTGAAGTAGGTGCATTTGATTATTGTCTGTCAGTTCATGTTTTATTCAATTATCGAACTAGATAAATTACAATGTACATAGTTCGTCAGTTTACCTTTACCTTTCAATGGAGGAATCTTATTTTTTTATACATATGACAGTGTGATACAGTGTGAGCTAGGGGTAAAACTTTCTGGTGAGTTAATACGCAGTGATAAATGGAGGCACAAATTCACCACGGTGATAGAATAACGCAGCTGAAGATTATGACGACAACGATAAATTGATCATATCAGTCGTCCAATTATTATACATGTCACTTCTTATATCCGGGTAAAACTCAAGACACACAATAGCACGTTCGGTGTCATTGAAGCCTCGTAGTCTCTACCAAGAAGCTAATTCCATATTATGTCCTTCGTGCAAACTTTATTGGAATTGAATCCTGGTGTCCAATCATTTATAAATATATAATATACAAGGTCACGGTTCGCCCAATCACATAACTGACCCGACCAGGAAAGTTCACATTACATGCTTAACGTCACTTAGTGTCGCAAAACAGTCCTGTCCGTGATTCACATCCACCAAAATAGACAGGGTCAAGTTGTATGTTGGTCACCATTTAGTGTCTAGAACGATATGGTTCTTGCATGAAAGTGTGGGAACATGTCGAGGCTACTGGTAACCATTCCTGGGTGCCATTACTTGTTATCAGTACACTACTTCAGACTTCGACACAACTTGAGCTGAATGAGCGACATTCTAATCCGATGTTGCTTATATTCTGCTTTTTTCAGTCTCTATCCTGTTATGGTACGAACTTTATCCTGTTGCCGTACGGATCCTGTTATGGTACGGATCCTGTCATGGTACAAACTTTATCCTGTTATGGTACGAACTTTATTATGGTACGGATCCTGGTATGGTACGAACTTTATCATGCTATGGTACAAACACTATTCTGTTATGGTTCGGATCCTGTTATGGTTCGGACTTTATTCGGTAAGGTACGAACTTTATCCTGTCATGGTTAAGACTTTATCCCGTTATGGTTCGGTCTTTCGGGCATTGTAGGTCATCGGTGCGCACAGTAATTCAGGGACGACGCGGACACATTACCATGTTTTGTACAGGGTGTCCTTATTTCCTGTGAACCCAGTCCCTTAATTTATTTACAATCTGAAAATACACAAAACACCATCATTATTACATAAATTATAGAGTTTAAGCTATACGGCGAACATAAAGTTAAAGTTGTACAACAAATTCTTAAATAAACATACTGTATATGTATATAATATAATTATATAATACAATTTATATAATATATTTGTATATAATGATACAATGTATATGCATATGGTATATATGATATAGATGTAATATAATCTATGTGTATATGATATATTTGTATATACAATATATGATTATAGAAGTATATGATATAAGTGTATATAATATAGATGAATATTATATAAATAATGACGTTTTGTTAGAGGGGTATGATATAGTTATCTTTTTTGTAACTTGACGTCATTGTCACTTTTGGAAGGCAGAATTAAATAAAATTTAGTTAAAACTTGTTACGATTCGAAAAAAAGACATATACTTATGTAAATTTTTATCAAATTCATTATTTATATCTCTGTTTGATGAAGTCATAAATACAACTCACTCTGCGCATGCGCCAAAGCAAATGATAAAATGACAGGTGTCCGTTGCAAAATGGCTTGAGAAGAAAAATGAAAAAGAATAATTATTTATCCTTATTATATGATGTAATAATTAAACAGTTCACAGAACGGTACCGAAAACAAACTCCCACAGTGCGGATAAATCCCGTCTTTGATATTTCCGGAACCTCACAACTGTCCGGGCTTAATAGGCTGTAGAATGTTTATGGTCGGTTTAAGTGTTTATTTTTTCAATTAATGACCGTGTTTATTTTCACCTCCGGGAGCAAATATAAATATCTTTGATGTGTTGTCTGAAAGTCCATCAAAGATCCATCAGAATTGAAAAACAAATATTGTACGAAAATAATTAATGCGAAACGTATATGATAAGCTTAGCGCATTCCTAATTATTGAGATCGTACAGTGATTGTGTTACGGTTGGCATGACATTTTGACTGAACCCGAAGAACTCGTGTGAAAGTAAGCTTACATCAAATGATTTGAGCATGAAAACAATGCATAATTTTTTCTTTAAATACATGCGCATAAATTAATTCACATTTAAGATACATGTACAGATATAGGAAATGTTATTTACATCCACTTTTAAGTATACAGTCACACCTCCGAATAAAGGCCACTGTGTGAATAAAGGCCATTCTTTTAAAAATCATTATTATCTATTATCTACAACAAAATGACATCTGAATAAAGCCACCTGTGAATAAAGGCCGCACTTTCCCTTTCCCGTTTGAAAAGATTGTGTTCTTGGTACTTTGACGTGATTTAATTCATAAAAAGTTTGAAGAAGACAAATGACACATCAATGCAAACGTAAATTTTCGCATTTTGACATTTTCGTGTATTTTTCATACATAATTTTAATTGTTCAATGGTTTGAAAGAAAGCTCCACACAAGTTCCACAAGTGCTGTCGGTCATGTAAGATATTTTTATGGCTTTACTACTCTTAGAAAATTCTGACACAACTCTTTGTAAGATAAGAGGGCTAATTATTTCACATTTCTTTATGTTTATTTGAAGACAGTGTTAAGGACTTAAACATAATGTAAGTTTTTATCTCTCATTAACCCACATCTAAATGGTTAACTAGTACTTATAAACAATTTAAGTGCATGTTATTTTGCGTCTTTTTTTCATTTTTTTTTTAAAGCCAATCAACAAAATTATTGCATGTAATTCTTCAAATATATCCTTACATGATAATATAAGTAATAATAGTATGACTAGTTTAAGTGTATTAAAATGTTTCATATGAAATTATGTAAAACTCCGACAGCATCATCATCATCATCAGCAGCAACAACAACACCGACAACATCATCATAATCAGCAACAACAACACCGAGAACATCATCATCATCAGCAGCAGCAACAACAACAACATCGACAACATCATCAGCAACAACAACAACAACAACACCGAGAACATCATCATGAGCAGCAACAACAACAACACCGATAACATCATCATCAGCAACAACAACAACACAGAGAACATCATCATCAGCAACAACAACAACAACACAGAGAACATCATAATCAGCAACAACAACAACAACACAGAGAACATCATAATCAGCAACAACAACAACAACACAGAGAACATCATAATCAGCAACAACAACAACAACACAGAGAACATCATAATCAGCAACAGCGACAACAACACCGACAACATCATCAACAGCAACAGCAACAACAACACCGACAACATCATCAACAGCAGCAACACAGACATCAACATCATCATCAGCAATTGCAACAATAGCAACAACAGCAACGACAATCAGGCGGTTGTATACGAATCAACATTTTAAATAGGCGATTCTATATTTAGATACCATAAAACGTTTAATGTTGTCCCTGCATGCACTTTGATTCGAACCCAAGTAGTAATTATATTACAGTCACACCTGTGTTAGCGACCACATCTGAATGATGGCCATTCTTTTAAAAACAGACATTAACTATTTAGAACAAAATAACCTCCGAATAATGGCTACCTGTCAATAAAGGCCACATTACGTCTTTCCCAAAGGACTGCCTTTGTTCAGAGGTTTGACTTTTGTCAGCTAACTTAATAGTCACGTATAACATACAGACGTTTTAAGTTGTGTCCATCTTGATACCACGTTATTATTAATTGAAGAGAAACTATACATATGTGTCTTTTAAGACAAGTCAAAAAGCTTTTATTAGATAATAATTTGATGTCATAACGCTAAAGCATTATTAGTCATTTACTAATTTTTCGCCCCAAAATCTCCACGTACATAGGGATGGAACTATTATTAAATTACAGCAAAGAAGCAATGTATTTAAGTGTAATGGCCCACAGGGAACTGGTGAAAGTGGGATTTTGAATTATGTACACTTAGCTCTGAGAGTTAGGAGGACACCAGTAAGAGGTTTAAAGTAAATGTTCGTTTTGATGAAGAAGTGCAAAAAGATAATAGAACGAACTTCAAACAGCTGTTGGAATAATGAACGTGAATAAAATGATACTTTACGTATGTTGCCGAGGTACATATAATGTTCAACTCTTGTTTTTACACGAGTTTTTATGATTTTTATAGTCTTTATAAAAACTCTGAAATGAAAAATATTTACAGAGAATACTTTGTGAAGTTACAACTTCACAATTAGGCCCCGGAACAATGAAAAAATAGTCCAGATTTAAAATATGAGTTCTTGACAGAAATCTTGAATCATTCGCCGAGTGAGATATCAGAATACCCTGAGCGTCTCTCGTTCCAGTGGGTTTAACGCCAGTATTCAATGACATTTCAGTTATAACTCGACGGCTGAACCAAACCGGTTTCCCTGGACTGTATTTTAACCAGTACCAACTTATCATTCCACTAAGAGCCGGCAACCTCTCCACATTTGGACGAGAATCGACATTATTGAAAAGTCTAAAGGTATAATATGCCGCGATGAAGTCTCGAACCCTGATGACTGGGCTGCAAGTCCAGCGTACAAACCACCGGACCACGGCCGCTGCCCAGAGTATCAAATACAAGCGACAAAGTTAAAACTTTAATACATTCCAGTAGACTTGTGACTTATAATGGTTTTCACCAAGCCATTTCAACTTCGTCTTAAAAATCTGCTCGTGTTTTCTTCTTATTTGCTAAAAAATCCCAAAACAATGAACAAATTCGTTGCTTGAAGTTATACGTTCAAACTACGAGTGTTGATATGGAATCCCTCATTTTATTCATCGGAAATATTCATCTGACATTCTAGATATTGAGTTATATCGAAATCAACAAGATAGCTACTCAACTATGCTACCGATTTAACGTGTCACAACATATAATACACCATGATAGTTCTCCACAGCCGTGCATAGTTTCCATACATTTTTATGTTCGTATCTTTGAAAAATGACAAAAGAAAGTCATATAGCTATGTTAACCTCGCGTGTTTATACGATGAGCTTACACTAAAAATTCAAACAGTCGTTGCCAATGGTTGAAATAGAGAAAAAGGTGATCATACGTGGACTTAAGACTTGGAAAAACGATTTAGCCTGTTCAATCCATCATTCCGGGTGATTTTTGAAAGAAAGCACTAAAGAGTCAATTAATTTCGAACTGCTCCGAGTGCTTGTAGAAAGGTTTAGAAAAGCGCCACCTGTCCTTCAAACATTTCCCAGTAAAACACGGGCTCACATAGAGGTTCATTCGTAAATATGTAGATAAACAAATTGAATGAGACGCAATGAGCGGAAATGTGTGAAATTACAGCCGAGTTTTAAAGTGAGAGTAAATATACAGCGTCATTGATGATTGTTGCAGTTGCCCAAGACAGCTGGAGTAAGATTTATAGCTTTTATCTACACAGGGGTTTTGACAACAATTGTTCGAGATGTATTTAAGATTGGAAAATGTATTTTCGTATCTTACGATGTACAAACATTCGTTTAAAGCATGTAAACGTATATTACATGTATACGATCGCATGCGTGCATTTTTACGACTTCACAAACTAAACGTAAATGTACTAATTATAGATTTATTCCACAAGTCCTAAATCAATTACAATGAGAATCAACAATAATGTTTAAAATGAACAAATTATTTCAATAATAACATTTATTTTAATTTTACAAAATAAGAAATTATAAAGCGAAGTTTCAGATTTAGTCTAAAAACACACGACAGCCAAAAAATAAGATGGTTAAGTATTTAATATACGCAAACAAGCAATGAGGCAATTAAAGTCATATTAGTTTAGTAGTGTGCGGGTATTAAATGAGTATCTCCATGTTTTACAAACTTATGTAATGGTGTCTAGATCTAATATTATATAACTATGATAAATGATCGTTCGACGAGCCAAAATCATTTCTGAGAGCGGGTTAATTATAGATCACTATTTAAGCCTCATAATATGATATCTTGTATAAAATAAAGTATGAATCTAGATACCAGTGAATGAGGTGATAGACACGATGAATTTATAGACACGTAGATGCAACTTTTGGGGCTTAAAAACAATCTGTAGAATTATTGTATCTCTAACAAATATATTAACTGATTAGTTAGGACTCATATTTGATGTTTACTCCGGAGGAATAAAATATTGGTGAATACATGTACGAACACATTTGAGTGACGGATTTGTTCAATTTGGGGTGAATACGTGCACAAACTATTTGAGTGACGGAATTGTTCAATTTAGGGTGAATATGTGTACAAACTATTTGAGTGACGGAATTGTTTAGTTTGGGGTGAATACGTGTACAATCTATTTGAGTGACGGATTTGTTCAATTTGGGGTGAATACGTGTACAATCTATTTGAGTGACGGAATTGTTTAGTTTGGGGTGAATACGTGTACAATCTATTTGAGTGACGGATTTGTTCAATTTGGGATGAATACATGCACAAACTATTTGAATGACGGAATTGTTTAATTTAGGGTACAAATCATTTTGGTTTTGATAAATTGTAAACTTGTTTTAATTTACCAATGAACAAAATATATACTCTTAAAACTATACATTTAAACAACAAAGCAACAAAATGTATACAAGGACTCGATTCATAAACATGCATGTAATTTGTAAGAGTTTTTCCATGGGCGCCACGTAAATTTCAAAAACTTATTATGAAAATAATACGGCAAATTTTATGCTTCGTCGGGTTTTTGTACAAAGTACTGTTATACGCGTACAGAGATTTACAGTCTTAGAGTGGTAAACCGATTCGTTTGTCATTTCATGGTAACGTCACAATGATTTTTTTTTTCAATGTATCCACAAAATAGATGTGTTTACAGTTTTATGCGGTGAAAATAGCATTAACAATTCCCGCCGACGTGTTTTTTTCTTCCCCGGTGTCTGCTCAGCCAATTAATGCGTCGTCTTCTCACAGAATCGTTTAAACTTTAAGGAAAATACATTTAGAAACTTAAGCGGTGTAAAAATCACGTGCTCCGCTGTCTTTAACAGATGTCACTGAGGTTATTTCCTGTGCTGTCATTCGGAATACTTCTGGACTGGTCGTTAAGCAAGGAACGTGAATTCAACACCAGTCACTACTAATGACTCGTATTTCGGATCATTTCCCGTCTTGTTCAGAAGTTTAACATGGTCAGGTGATCACAACCACCAGGGAACAATCCGAACACGGGGATTTTGTCATATACTCGTATGAAATTGATTCGAAATGATCGGATAAAGTTTGCAGTGCCACTGAGTTGATTTGCCAAAATGAAGAAAAGTGAACTGATTTCGACGTTTATCTTAAAACTTATAAGAGAGAAAACCTGTGACCGTAAAGTGAATGCATTATGTGGTAAAATGAATATAAATTCTTATTTTTAATTTGGACGTGATACGATTCCATTTTAAGTTCCAACAAAAGAGTTCAGAGATATTTGATTACGTGATGTTAAACTATACAGACATGACTGTATCCCGGCCTGAAATCTAGGTAAGAAACTGGAAACCAGCGATCACTTAATTATAATAATTACCCCGAGGGCCGTCCGGGTGCAAGTAATTAAGTCAGCACGCGTCCATACTTCGCTTCGGCCATTAACATGTACTTATTCTGTAATGTTATAATGCCTAGCAATTAAATAGAGATACATGAACAGTCTTAAATTCCTTTGAAGTTTCTTCGTGGCTAGATACTTTATATTTCATGCATTGGTACAGAAGGCAAGTGTTCTCGAGGTACAAATTACTCGTCAAAGGGTTTATCGAGCTTCGTCCTGTAACTACAATGTTTGCAATGTTGTTCAGAAGGAGCATACGATATGACAACATGTATCTGTAATCAAACACGTGATGTGGTTAATGTTATGATTAAATGTACCCTAAATTGTGAATACATAACACACCAAGATCAGCGGTATCAGAAATAACTAACTACGGTTCAATCTCTCCAGAGTGGCCCTCTCTCGAGCAACAACCTCCCTTCAACAACAGCATGATTCCCCCTACTGCACGATTTAACTATCAATTTAACCTCTCTAGAACAACAACCTCTCAACAACATAATGAAACATTATTTAAACAGCGTATTTAAGACAATGCTCACCAAGATTGGACATCTGTATACTAGAAACTTATAGGCTCTTCAAATCGTCATAGAAATATCATTATCAAAATTTAGATGCTCTACGCATAGAATGCACAGTAGATCCACTTTGAAAATAGACTATGTCGCTAGTGTAACCATCAAGATATTGAAGATGAATTTCATCCTCTAATAAAATGTCTTTATATATAAAACAATAGAGTAAGATTTATAAGTGTACATGATAGCATATATTGTATAAATGATAACATATATTATATACATGATACCATATTTAATATACATGATGACATAGAATGATACTTCATGTCTAATGTTACAATTGTCATTGTCAAAATTGTACGAACATATCTGTCGAGATTCATCTTATAACGTCTGTATGGACATTTACGAGTAACGTTGTTCGCAGCCAACAGCGACGATGGTAAAACAATGGCTCCCGACGCAAATTGTTTGATTATCTTTATTTTGTTAATTACATAAGCAGATAATCGGTTGGTAGCAGACGATAAATGGAAGGTGATATTAGCGTGAACTGGCGCGCGCAGCTGTTCCCGTGTCAATGCAACGTCGATCAATTTCTCTCATCTGCACAGGGAGCCTCAGATTCATACTTGGTAAGTAATTCGGATTGTCTCGGTAATTACCGTGCTAATTATGATCTTTGTGACTGACTTTACGTGCAAGTTCACGAGAGAGAAAGACAACAACATAATTCAACGTTAATGTATGATGTAAATAAATTGCATTCCTAAGACATTATTAGTTATATTGCTCATAAGCCCGATACTGGCTTCATCAAGAAGTCAAATTAAGAGTGTTATTACATCATGGCGAGTATTCTCCGAGAATCTTAAAAAATGATGCCATGGAAATAAATACTATGTGACTATTATACTTGGACATTGGAAGCGAAAAATGTAATAAATAATTTAAAATTTGCTTTTCCAAATTCAAGAAAACTCCTATTCAACTTGAAAAACAATCTTATGTTAACACTTTAGTGAAGCTGAAGTTAGCTTCATTAATTCAATCTATAAAACGATGATTTTGTCTTGTTCTTTTACCTAGTAAAGATACGTACACACTGACCGTTAACAAAAGCAAAGGAATTAATAAGCATGAACGATTAGAGTAAGAACACATGCTTTGTATGACCTAATCCAAGGTTGTCCAGCCGTATGATTAGATCAGGGGTAATTTGGAAGGAAATACCTAACAGTTAGTGTGGGAGAACGAGTGATGTGCTGGTGATTAAAGATTGCCCATGGACTGATAAGTAAGGCAGATATAATCATATATGTATAAATGTTTACGACAATGTCTCTGACAGTCTAAGTTTGTAGCCCTCACTTTGGGACATTTTTGGAAGGTGATATCCTCAAAAATCTCCTTCCTATGTCATCGTGTTGAAAAAAAATCGATAACCTAAGAACAACACAGAAAATAGTACCACTTGTTGTATACGTATACATTGCAGAATTTGTAGTTTTGATAAAAGTTGGAGATATATTAAGTTAAATTGGTTGACGCACTGGGTGCTTAATGAGGGCTTTGGGTTTAATTACATCATCGCCATAATCGTATGTACCTAACTTGACATTTAATATCTTTATAAACACTTAGTATACCTGGTTTAAAATTAAGAAATGTGTAAGATGTAGTTCTTGAACCAAATGTATAACAAGTATTTATATTATATGTGTTGAGTGTTAATCTGTACCATAGTTTCAGTAGGAACAATGAAATGAAACATAATTTCAAGTTTATAAAAAATTATTCGGGTTCGATTCCTGGTGGCGGCAGGTTATACCCATGCATGGAAATTTGACAACAATGTCGATTTCCTTCATATGTCGAGAAATTGCCGGTTTCTTGTGGACGAGAATCGGCTGCCGCGTATAACCGAAACATTGCTGAAAACGGCACTTAACCCAAATAGATAAATTAATCAAAAAGTGCAAAGGTAAAATATGTAAGCATATCAAATGTACGAACTTTTGGATGGTCCTTCATACATGCACTCATGAACACGATAGTTAAATTTGTTTTATTGACGTCATATTTATCACGTCATTGATTGAATTTTCTGATAAACATGTTCGTGCTTATCATTTGAAATCAACTAATACGTTATGGAAAATATTGAACACCGGATGATTCTATGAACGTGATACATTTACAAGATGTAAGTAAGGTGAACCTATAAACCATGGAAGCAATCAAATGATGAATCAATACATTAACGTTATAACGTTAAGGGAAAAAAACAGGCTACCATTTCCTAGAACGATTCACACATATTTAGACAATAAATTAACACAAAACGATCGTTTTCGCGTAACACCTGATGAGAAATTATTTCGCATTTATTTCTCGACGAATCAATTTAGTTGACATATTCATGTTCGGAAACAGCTACAAACTTTTTATTCTTGCAGAAATGAACAACACAATTGAGAGAAGTCTTCAGTACCAAGTACAACCACTCAAGATTCGAGTTGAGTTATTGCCATTTTACTTTTCTAGCCATTTTAAACTTAATAGCTCACAGCTGTTCGTCATTAAGGCTTCCACACAAATTTTACTACCGCAATAACTGTTGTGTGAGTTTTTTTCAGTTGCCCAAATTTTAATGTGTGAGTTTCCGCAAGTTTGGTGCGATGTTCTGTCATTTTGAAGGATAATCAAGAAATAAGAACTTCTCAACAGAACATAATATTACAGAAAGTGTTTTCTGAAATAAATAATGTACCAATGTATCATATTTTAGGAACGTATATCCTTTACAATAAATAATTCCTGTCGAGCGAATGCTTAACATCTGTTTACACCGTAAAGTGTCCGCATTCATGATTTTGAAGCAAGCTCTGGAATCGGTCAGTCTTTGAACGATCTGGTTGCATCGAACAGCATTGTTTCGCTCCGAGAGCCGTTTGCATGTTTTTCCTTTTACTAAATGACTGCTGTCCGAGGTCGCTTTAAAACATTTTTTTTAAATTACAAGGCAAAGTTTCTATGCGCATCTAGCATGTGCGTTTAGTTTTTTTTCTGGAACAAAAATCGAAGCTATCTAAGGAATCCTGAATGACATGCTAATAATAATTTTTCATTCAATTATAAATTTCAGTCGTCGTAGAAAACATTATGTAATGGGAATCTAAGTACGTAAAATTACAAATGAAAATATTTTACGACATCGAAGTAAGTAGAATTACAAATGAAATATTTTACGACATCAGCAATTTCAGACTGTTTGACATCTTGTACTAGCAATCAGTAATAGACCATTTACCAAAGAAAAAACGTACAATTATGACATAATTTAGCTGTTTATAGTTCGAGAGTAAATTACTTTACAATTGCGCGGTTAATAAACGTGAACTTCTAGAAATGCATTACCGACACTTGTCTACTGTTATATACATTGTATTACTTATATACATAACATATCTAACACTGGTCTACAGTTATATACATTGTATTACTTATACATAACATATCTAACACTGGTCTACAGTTATATACATTGTATAACTTATACATAACATAACTAACACTGGTCTACAGTTATATACATTGTATTACTTATACATAACATATCTAACACTGGTCTACAGTTATATACATTGTACTACTTATACATAACATATCTAACACTGGTCTACAGTTATATACATTGTACTACTTATACATAACATAACTAACACTGGTCTACAGTTATATACATTGTATTACTTATACATAACATATCTAACACTGGTCTACAGTTATATACATTGTACTACTTATACATAACATATCTAACACTGGTCTACAGTTATATACATTGTACTACTTATACATAACATATCTAACACTGGTCTACAGTTATATACATTGTACTACTTATACATAACATAACTAACACTGGTCTACTGTTATATACATTGTATTACTTATACATAACATATCTAACACTGGTCTACAGTTATATACATTGTACTACTTATACATAACATATCTAACACTGGTCTACAGTTATATACATTGTACTACTTATACATAACATATCTAACACTGGTCTACAGTTATATACATTGTACTACTTATACATAACACATCTAACACTGGTCTACAGTTATATACATTGTATTACTTATACATAACATAACTAACACTGGTCTACTGTTATATGCATTCAATTATTTATAAATAACATTCGGCTACCGTTATTCTTATGACAAACCAACAATTGTTATTATTTTTTCTTAAGAATGAATCATTATCATGAAATACACCAATGAATCAGTCCTTGTCGTCTCTTGAATGGGTGACATCATGTTAAAATGTTAAGTTGTCCCATATGCATTATCTATATGTGACTTAACGTATGTTGACTTAAAATATGTGTGATCTTACATATTTTTTACCTAACTTATATATTACCTAACATATGTGTAACCTGGCGTATATGTCACATAGCTTATATTTGAGCTAAAGCATATAGGTGGCCTAACCGAAACTTTAGCATGTGGGTTGGAAAACATGGACCATAGTTTAGTGGTGATAACTTGTACAACATTGACCCTTGTTTAGTGTTGATAACTTGTACACCATGGACTATTGTTTAGTAATGATAACTTGTACACCATGGACCATAGTTTAGTGTTGATAACTTGTACACCATGGACTGTTGTTTAGTAATGATAACTTGTACACCATGGACCATAGTTTAGTAATGATAACTTGTACACCATGGACCATAGTTTAGTAATGATAACTTGTATACCATGGACCATAGTTTAGTAATGATAACTTGTACACCATGGACCATAGTTTAGTGTTGATAACTTGTACACCATGGACTATTGTTTAGTAATGATAACTTGTACACCATGGACCATAGTTTAGTAATGATAGCTTGTATACCATGGACCATAGTTTAGTAATGATAACTTGTACACCATGGACCATAGTTTAGTGTTGATAACTTGTACACCATGAACTATTGTTTAGTAATGATAACTTGTACACCATGGACCATAGTTTAGTAATGATAGATTGTATACCATGGACCATAGTTTAGTAATGATAACTTGTACACCATGGACCATAGTTTAGTAATGATAAATTGTACACCATGGACCATAGTTTAGTAATGATAACTTGTACACCATGGACCATAGTTTAGTAATGATAACTTGTACACCATGGACCATAGTTTAGTAATGATAACTTGTATACCATGGACCATAGTTTAGTAATGATAACTTGTATACCATGGACCATAGTTTAGTAATAAAAGCTTGTATACCATGGACCATAGTTTAGTAATGATAACTTGTACACCATGGACCATAGTTTAGTAATGATAACTTGTACACCATGGACCATAGTTTAGTAATGATAACTTGTACACCATGGACCATAGTTTAGTAATGATAGCTTGTATACCATGGACCATAGTTTAGTAATGATTACTTGTATATCATGGACCATAGTTTAGTGTTGATAACTTGTATACCATGGACCATAGTTTAGTAATGATAGCTTGTATACCATGGACCATAGTTTAGTAATAAAAGCTTGTATACCATGGACCATAGTTTAGTGTTGATAACTTGTAGACCATGGACCATAGTTTAGTAATGATAGCTTGTATACCATGGACCATAGTTTAGTAATGATAGCTTGTATACCATGGACCATAGTTCAATGATGATAGATTATGGTTGAGAGGTGATCAACTGTTTTGATGACCTTCAGGTGTAGATATTTAACATGGCGCCTCGTGTTCAGTAGATTTAATTCGGTAAACGACTAATGTACGTTACCTTCTCTCTGTTCTGAACGATTGATGGAAGAGGAAGAAAAGGGAAATATGAAAAGTATGAAGAAGTAATTGTGAAAATTCCACAAACGTATTTCTTGTTAAATATAGAGAACATAACCACGCTATGAGTTGTACGGGGAAGTACATAAGTTAACTAAATGAAGCTAGTTAGTTAATAGATCAAGGAATACGTGAACCATTTCTAAGAGCTTTCGCTCCTTTGTTTGATGATTTCATATTTTTATAGTAATGCATTCACGCCCCGGGTATCCTTTGACTGTAATCTCGCCGGACCATGGTCACGTGAGATCTTAAGTTACGTACAGAAAATAGTCAGACAAAGAACTATTTACGTGGATCTTATTCTGAATTTATGGATCAAACTACATTTCATAATTCTTATAAAAGAGAAAAAAAAGATTAATCGGTAGAATAAAGTCACAGTGCAGTGAAACCTCTCCAAGGGATAAGCAAAATTACGTTGTTGTGGAGAGGTTGTTGCTCTAGAGAGGTTGGATTAACAATAAATCGTGCAGTGGGAAAAATCATGCTGTTGTTGAAGAAGGGAGGTTGTTGCTCAAAAGAGGGCCGCTCTGGAGAGGTTGTACTGTATATAGCCAATATGTTAGAATCTGTTTAGTATTTATTCGTTGATCGATGATCGTTGATGTTCAGAACTAAAAAAAGAGAAAAGCCGGACATAAATCCGAGAGTTCAGTTTGTACAGTTTATAAGTCGTATAATCCATGTTGGCTGAATAGAATATTTAGGGTTAACTTTTATGATACTTTCATGTGGTTTGTCCATTAAATGGTTACAAACACTAAGTGGTTGAAATTACTCTCATAATTTATGTTCTTTCAGAAGGCAAAGTAAAGACTTTACCGAGGTATATTACCCCGAAATTAAACATGACACTATGTCAGAACCCCTGTTGGTTCCCCAATTCTAAAATCTCGATCCTAGCAGGGCACCAATCTCGCGGATCTCAGTCAGTAGAACTGAGTTGATACTGAATAGCCCTGAGAAGATATCCCCCAGTTAAAGGTACGTACTCAATATTTATTTAACAGATAAAATGAAAGATGTCTTAGACAAACTTAGACCGTTTTGCATGTGAAAATATTTGTTTTCCCAAATTATTTTACGTTGAGATTGTTTATTGTGAGAAATAAAATATTATCCAGTCCATGTATGTTACATTTAGAAGTCATATATAAAACAAAACATTGTTGATATTAACCGGTGCATTGACATAGCAAATCTTTGTAAAAATAAGCTTATATATGAAAATACATAAGTATGATTTTGGCACAGACTTTAAAACTTTTAGAAAAAATGTCGTATTTTTTAATCTGAATTCAAATAGATAACAATCAGGTATTAAAATACGATTTTTACGGTCGTCATTTTAATTATATAATAAAAACAAAAAGACATAAAACTTGTTAATCAAAGATACACAAAAATAGACAATATCATCATATTGTAGAATTCTGTATTATTACTACATGCGTGTAATTAATTATAATCCGTTTGTTTATACTAACTGATTCTGTTTAGTTAAAATGAAGTCTAAAATGCAGTTAAATTTAAATCTTCGTGCGTTTAATATGCATACTGGTATCTAGCCGGCACCGTCATGTCTCGAGTACGTTCAACTAACTTCATACAATAATCCTTGTTCAACTTTCCTTTTACTATAAAACCGCGGTGTTCCAACTTATAAATATAATACTCGACTTTAACTTTCAACTTATATAGAGAGGGGCTCTTTAACACTGCATGATATAATTGCCAATAAAATTGGGTGAATATCACCTGACTATGTCATTTCTGTCTAGATAAAAGTGAATGAACTAATCCTAAACAACTAAACCACAATCCGTCTCTTACTGCGCGAAATTAGATTTTATATATTTGCTTAAGGTATAGTAGAAAATGCAGCATTTCTGGTAAAATATGATAAATTTATTCATTCAGTCAGTCAGTACATGACATCTGTCCGTTATCATACGTTGGTGTATCTACAAACATTCTAACGTAAAAACATAATCATCAGTGTGTGTCGAATCGTTGTGCGAGTATTGTTCAAATCTATAGACAGCATTTGAATCTATTGTAACATCAGTTCAATATTAATATGTATTATAAAGCCTGGCCTCTTAGCTACGTACAACACCGCTAACAAAGTTTTTGACCAGTCATTCGACTCATTACGTAATCAAGATCAGGAAAATACAAAATATCTCTGATCGGTCATTTGATTACGTAAGGCATTGTTATGTTGTAAATATCTTTTGTATTGAACTGAAGTTTTATTTGATTCATTTTAAATTCTCCATTAAAATAGTTCTTGCTAATTGGGGTGTGATATTAAATGTGTGCTGTTTACAACATGTACTGTACAACATGTAAGACGTTGATTTCATATGATAGTTTCCTAAATGTAATAAAAAATAATTATACCAGACCAAGGTCGCTCATTGTATTAACTGGTTCAAGGTTTGAAATAGGAAATATCTCTCTTGTATAAAGTATCTCTTGTAATTATGAGATTACATTTCAGTCTCAATACTAATGAGGATCTGCATAGTTTTTGTCACGTGATACCGAGGATCAGATTACAGTCCTGGAAAGTTTGTCACGATCTAAGAACTTATGACTCTCTCCACTGTACAGTACACAGTGACATTTCAAACTGATCAAAATATATTAATATATAATTTAGTTAAAATACTAAGTGACTGTGTAATGTGAAATTTGTAGTTTATCTTATATTCTCACACAAGAACTGGAGGATCAGATGATTAAGTGCTGATATATATATATAAATACTATGTATTCATCCTGGGTGCATATCAATTTGTTCTGTAATTGATGCCCCAAATTACTGTCTTAGAAAGTCGACATTTTAAAGTCCCAATAACCAAGAACACAAGATTCACTGAATTCCATGGGGTTAATAGAATTACCTGGTTTTAAACAACAAGGTGAAACATTTCGTTTTATGAAGAACTAATCCAGCGTATCCTTGCATTATAAGTAACGTCAAGATTAACAAATATTCTCTTTAGCTTATCATAGACGTCGGATTGATTCTAAAATGGTGTATTTCGCCAACTAGGATAGTTTAATGGTAAACTTTACATAATATTCAGGGTACCAAGAAGCTATGTTTGTTTTAAAATGGCTAATACGGCAGACGAGATATTCTGAAGTCGCCACTAACAAGTTTCTCGCAGACCTCTTAAGCCAAGCAAAGCTTTGAAAATTAACGTAAATTTGTATGGGAATTTTTCTTTTAATCTTTAAATCAGTGCAAAATAACAGAGTAATGAGATAGCTAACATCTGATAGGACCCGTTTCCTTTTATTTTCTAAGATAGTTAAAGATATACCGCCGTTAATAGATGACGGGGTATAGAACATGCGTGTAAAAATCACGCTGTGTAAAAATCACGTTGCGCAACGCAAACCCTACGTTATGTAATCCAAGACTTAGCTGATTATTATCAAACTCTTGACAAATTTGTTAGTTGATAAACATCAATATTATATGGGAGTGCTTGCTGATCTGATTTCTGGGCTTTTCTGACCACAGTCTCTTGAGCACTACCGATAAGCCATCTATAATATTATAAACAAAAGTAGGGGTTTATGAGTTACATTTATTTTTATCATTTATCAACAAAAAACATAGCAATAAAAAGACATAGTGACACAGAATGCTAACATGTTGTACAGATGACAAAACACGGATATGATGATAATTATGATGGATGAATCATGCTGAATAACAGGATGATGGTGATGATGACGCAACAAAAAATAAATCTTTATAAGTTAGAGAACAGCAAGATACAATATTGATGTATTGAAAACTAATATTGAATATTGAGCTTTCCAAAAAATAACACGATAGTAACTTAAACTTATAGTAACATAAGAAGCTCAGAAATTTTGATTATTAAACATGATAACTAAAACACGACTTTTTATTTATTACATTACTTTTATAATGTTCACTATATTGTTAAATTAATTGTATATAATATTTTTTATTTACTATTAAAGAAAAATGCTAATCTAAAAATGTTCGGTGTAATAATTATTTTAATATTGTATCTGACATTGTTAGATTTTTTTGCAGAAAAAAAACAAACAAACAATAAATACAAACATGTGTTTAACGTACCAATTTTATGAATAAATAGTGTCACGTGATCCCTCGTCGTGACGTCAGTGTGACGGAAGTGACCAAGCTCCTTCCATTCTCCAAACTGAGAAGGCGTAACTGAGTCTTTCATGAGCAACATAATTACAACTGGACATTTTCGAGTCACTTAAAATGTCATCATTTCTTAACACTTGATATAGGAAGTCAATATATCGTGTTGCTAATTTCAATGTCTGAATTTTACTGAGTTTATCTGAAGGCAAAGTTGGAATGATCGTTCTAAGCTGTGTAAAAGCGTCGTTAAGGCTCTGTGTACGTTGACGTTCGCGCACGTTGGCAAGACAACGCTGTGTTTGAAGATCTTCAACTGACTGTGGTCCCTTTCGGCGCTTTTTACCAGAACCATTTTCACTGGAGTCGTCCAGCGAACCATCAGGAGATGAGACATTTTCTACACTGTTACTGCGTCTGTTCATTTTACGTTTCTTTGGCTGTGTTCGACCCTTGAGAGACTGAGTGTCACTCTCGTCACTCAAGCTGTAATCTTGGTGTTCCTGTTTGATAGAGAAGTCTAAATGCTGATGGGAGAAAGCCAGTTGTTGGAGATGTTGATGATTGGTGTGATCATGAATAAAATGATGCTTGGTCAGTTGTGGTAACTGCGGGGTTGTCTCCAAATTAGAATTTGCGTCCAAATCCTTTTTTCCAGCCATCTGATGGTGATCCGGTATCATCCTTAATATACGACAAGTGTGTCGTAAACTGAATTTAGCTACACAACACCGGATAGTCCGTTTTCAATACGTCACGTGATATCAAAAATTCAAATATCCTGTAATCTGATGTCATCAATTATGACAAGTTAGTACATCAATTTGTACGTATTTCACATACAGTTATCACTATCGCATTACACGTAGACCGTTTTTATTGAAGTTTGACGATTTAAATAAAAACCACACATGTGTAATATCGACTGTTACTAATGCTACCTCCACGTGTAAAGAATCAACAAAATAAAGTATTTCACGAGCAGCACAACAGCGAATTGAAAGTTTTTTCGTTGGGTACAATTCTTATCATTGCTGCATTTTCTCTCTTATATATGAGAAAGTATTGCCGAAATTCAAGTGGGCGGAGCTACATCCAGTGGGTTACCTCTCATCAGCATTCTGCGCATGTTTACTGCTACCGAGGTGTCAATCAACGCAGTGGGGCGTGATGTGAATGACAAATGGATTCTCAGATTACGTTTCCTGGCTCGGCGCGAGACTCTAGCGAGATAAGGCATAACGCTACTTCTGCAAATCTAATTGGTGATCAGAACGAATCAAACAGGGCCATAAATTACCCCGCTTTGTTTTCAATTTACACTCAAATAATGCAGCACAAACTCATGAAATCTTCGTATACGCTTATACACTCAACTTGTCTTAAAAATTCTGTAATTAAAATTTTCATAAGTGCAACGATTATATGGCTAATGTTACAAAAAATGCGTTTTCGCGCGCTTTTTTTTCAGAAGATATATGTGTGAGGATAAATATGATAGCATTCATGTAGAATTAATTCTTAACATTTAACCCAGGGTTACTTTTGTACATTCATACACATTTTTCATGTAGTATATGATTGTTTATCAATGCAAATAATTTGCATAAAAATTAAAAGATACGCATTTGCACAAAAAAATAATTCATTTCTACAACGCATGGTGTCAAATAGATTTAATTTACCCATGTGATATTATATATGTACAAACAGATGACGTAAAGGTTTGGTAAAATGGTTCCCCACTGAATAATTAAAATCAATTCTTTTTGCGGTGTACACATTTTTATATAGAACGGTTTATTTTTTTATGCCGTATATTACAAAGTGAAAAACATATTAACTTCAATTAAATAATTTATTTCGCGGACATATCTCCCTAAAAGACATGTATATACCGTAAATGCAATATTTTGCGTTTGCACTAATTGTATTCATTGATATCCAATTTATCATTTTTTATCTATATCAACATTTTCAAAATTATTTATTTCATATAAAAAAAGATAACAAAAAAAATGTCAAAACTATCTATATGAAAATAAACAATTAACAATATAGGCGAGTAATCCGGACATCAATTAACGCGTGATGTCATGTGATGTCACTTTACACGTGAAGTATCTAACACGTATAAAGTGTCATACATCTCATATAATCCCCTCAACCGCATACACATTACACTTCAGACTCTTCACGATGACAACATTTTGTTTACAAATCAATTAATGTCTACTTACATAGTTGCTTCTTCGAATAAACGACGTAATGTGTTCTTGTGTAAATATTTATGAAGTTTAAAAAAAATGTCTAAACAAATATTAAACACCGATTATCACTGAATGCTGATAATCTAGACGGAAACAGTTTCTTATTTTTAAATATTCTGAAGATTCAGTTAAACTTTATCGATTGTTCATTTATTTAATACAGACCAATTGAAAATAATTTTAAGATTATTTATTAATTAATTATTTTTGATATTTTTTATTATTTATATTGCGATATCGTACATACCCAAATAGTATTTTCTTACCATACAGGGAAAATCAGCACAGAACAGAACGGAATAATATAAAAGACAAAACAAATCAATGAAATATTCTTATTTTTCAAATTCGCTATTAATTAACATTTTGCTGACCCTCAAAGCTGCACTCACTTGCTGAGAAAACTGAATGATAAATTCTGGAGAACATTAGGATATTTAATTCTAAATCCATGATAAAAATGTCAATGATACGACGTGCACGTCGAGTGGGCGTTACCCGTGCAATATGGACTAATTATATCTTCCTTTTCATCTTAAATTTAAATCTCGCTAATGAAATATTCTATGTTTTAACTTGATATGTTATGATCTGATAAGATCTTATAAAAACGTCCGTTTTCGTGTACCAGTTCCATCATTGGTCCAGAAAGTCGTAGCTAATAAGACATACAAGCCTACATCAAAGTAAGAATTACGATTGATTAAATGGACCAGTTATATTCAAAATTGGCAATAAGAACGTTTCACACACGGACATACACGCATAAGTAAAGCTCATTTAATAATCAGACATTTGAAATGACAAATTCATTGTGCAATTATACCAACGGTTTAACTCTTGATAGAAAAATAAAATTATTGATAATATCAAGGACTTATATACATACATGTATGTATGTATATAAGTCCTTGATAATATATATTTTCGGCCGCGATAATGAAAAAAGATATCTCTCATTATATATACTGTTGTCAGGTACGTATATTAACGCTATGTACGTACCTGATAATATATCATGGATTAATTAGTGATCGATTATGTAAACAATGTATTTATACATGAATACATTATGTCCTCATGGTTCACAAAGCGTTATGCATTAAATAAGATAAATGGTTTATAACAGAACAGAAGAACAGAACAGAACACATATACATATACAGAACACATAATACTGTTTTCATGTGATGTAACTTTACGTTTATGGTAAACCATCTATCAATGCTTTATTCGTGGATGATATTTATAGGAATCTGTAAGAAAATCATTTTCACCTTTTTTTAAACCAATTTAACATTTGAAAATATTATCATTCTACAATAGGTGAGCCGGGAACAAACGCAAACCATTCTTACAGAGTCGCTTACCACATTAATGTATACCATGTTGATATAATCTATGTTATGAACAAAATTATTTATCGAAATCTTTTTATTTGCCACGTACCTGAAGAATAGGACATACAATAATACATGTAGTTTATTTCATTATGATTTAAAAAATGATTTTACTTCGATTCAATTTAGGTATTAATGACACTATTTTTTTCATTAATTTTGTTTGTATCATTCATAAAAAATCATAACTAGTTGTTGAAGTGAATTAACTTGAAGATCTTTTTGTTAACATTTTGATTTACAAGTAGTCATCATTATTGACTCGTATTTTTATAACAAACATGAATTATTACAGGATCTTTTTTATCTCCTATTTTTTGCCATATATTTGCCGACTACCCATGCTTTTCATTGCATTCATATATATTTTTATGTTCTTTTTTATTATACCTAACAACGTAATCCTGTACCGCCATTATTATAAAAAGTGTATATTTTAGTTGGCGATAAACGCCAATAAAATATTTGATTTGACAAGACTAGATCCTGATAAATTATAACAGTAGCTCAGAAGTGCTTCGTATCTTGTGTGCATAAAACGAGGTGATTTAACTGGCCCCAGTATCAAACAGATAATCTAGTCAACCAGACACCCGAACACTTAGCACGTGCTGACCGGAAGTGAGAGCCCCAGCAGGGGTGAGTGTTATTTACATATCGGCTTATACAAGAAACACTTAATAACTAGGTGTCAATCTTATGGAAGAAATGTGTGAAATGAAAAGCGATCAAGTGTTTTAATGTAACTGGATTACTGCCTAGAGTAGCTTTGTA
This sequence comes from Lutraria lutraria, assembly GCA_964023205.1. Lineage (NCBI taxonomy): Eukaryota > Metazoa > Mollusca > Bivalvia > Venerida > Mactridae > Lutraria > Lutraria lutraria. Next base: position 32,068,186 of record OZ026848.1, on the reverse strand, counting down.
TACTATACATGTATGTACAAAGTTATCTATTTAACATTAGTAAATGCGTATACAAAAGTTACAAATCAACAAAATCCAAACCCAGTTTTAGTTTTACGCGGGAAATGAAGGACCCCTTCACGGATGTTTCTCGGAATCGAAATTTTATTAATCGGGGTTTTTTTGATTGCCTTTGGGTTGGGTTTAGAAATTATGTAATATAAAAACATTGAATTTAAAACAAACTAAACCTAATAATGGTACAATAGTTATTGTATACCTACGATTAAGGACGTAATAAAATGGCACTATGGTGAATGCCGATTCATGATTTAATAAAAAACACAAAAACGAATATTTTAGTCATATTCGCATTCATACGCACATACGTCACAAAGGAATAACATAATATCCGCTCAGTCATATTTAAGTACATGTATGATATCATATAATTAGAATTATTCTGACACAGACTTGCAGTACATGAATAAACATAGGTATCATATTATTTGAATGTACGATTTTCATATCGGTCAATACTGCGAGATCGTAATGTGCGGTTACTTATTTTAAATGAACGAAACAGAAAATTATACGTTACAACGAATAAAAAGAAATGAGTATCAACTTATTACGACCCATGCTCAAATAGTGATCTCGACATTCATTAAAAGTAAAAATATTTTACGTTCATAATGATACAATGGTTACCAGGACACAATACAGACATCAGGGACTACATCATACATTTTACAGCCAAAGGTATGTAATCAACGAAGATTGGAGCCATTTTGAGACTGAACTCTTCCGTGTAAAACCTTGTTTCGCGTATTCCATAATCTGTGAAAGACAAAGAGCGCGCGACTCGATTTTTTCGCCACATATTAATAAGGTCGTACATGTAGTTTATACAATTGTCAAGTGTGTGATATATATAATACGACAAGGTTAGCTTTTAAAAAGCGGCTCGGTTGGTTCTTTTTATCAGAAGAGGTGTGGACACGAACAGAACATTGTTGTGCAGGAATGGAACCTCAATGGAGTTCAAGCGCTGTATGCTTCACCGTGACTCCAAATTAGAACCACAGTACCCTCAGTGCTTTGATTTGATGACGTCTTTCTTTCGTTTTTCAAAGACATATTTTGCGTTACTATACTAATGGCTCCGTAGTCCGGTACCCAGACTAACGGCTGCGAAACGTGGGGAAATTTTAGGCTTTGTAAGCCCGATTTCTATTGGTTACTTTGCAGATATATCATATCTGGTCTCCGGCTTGTTAGTTTTACTGAAAGGTTAAGCTGAAATCCAGGTTGGTCCTGATTTTCGGAACGTTCGGTGTTCTAGGTGTGTTCATGTTGTTTAGGCAGTATGCTCTCGCTCGCTGAGCAACAAAGCCTCACAGAATATCAGGGAGGGGTGCTTTCGTTAATGTACACCGCCGTCCAGTTATACAAAGCCCAAGTTATCCAGTTAATTACTCAACTAGCATTCATTCTAATATATTAAGTATAAAATGGATTAAAACATGTAACATTATTAAGATAGGTAATTAAAAGCAGACCAACGTATACGCCAAATGTCCTAAAAGTAAACATGGCAATATTACAGCGCCAACATTGATAGGAATGTTCTTAGCACAATTACAGTCGAATTCAGCCGCGAATATAAATGAGATTCTAATATGATGATATTTTAAGATATTTAATTAGACTTCCAGGGTAGCAATTGCAGAGATTTATTCTGGAATTAATTAAATTTAGACTTGTAAAGTAACCATTATACGATAATTACCAACGACGAAATTTTCGTGTACAGTCTAACATTTAACAAGATGGTTTTAAGACCATGATACAATCTATAAAGTAATTGATTAAACATTTCATCTTTATATACTGCTTGGCTGTGTTCAAGTTACCGTTCAGTCATAGCAAACATACATTTATCTCCAAAAATGGATTATTTTCAATAAAAAAGATTTTACAGTCCATGTGTACATAGTACAAATATCCAAGGTACAAATTTAAACGTGATCATTGGCACAGGCAATAATGCATGTTTAGATATTACCAAAGACCTATACTATACTGTATAGCATATGTATTTAATATAATAATTTATATACAAGAAAAGTTATTGCAAGTACAATATATTTAAACATACGGCAAATGACAGCAATAGTAATGAATAATTAGTATAAAGGATCAGCGAGTATAGACTACTTGTAATACTATAATTTCACATAAAACGTGGGGTTGTAGTTGCCTTAGAGTGTATTAATTTAAAGTGTTTTGCTTCACAACTCAAAAGCTTTTTTTAAGTATACATGGCAAGATTTCAGACGTTCGCACGCTTCCAGTAATATTTTTATATGCAGTTTTCGAATGTCATTATATAAGGGTCATTAAAAAAAAAGGTACTCGTCTTCAAGGACATTACACAACCTACATTTTCGTTAATTATCAAGACAAGCTGATATAAAACCTAAACTATTGCCACAAGTTTTAATCTAAACATAAATACAGTAACAATACACGCACGTGCTCGGCTGTGTCATTTATTCCATCGTGTACGTATACATCTAGAGAAAATATCCTAGAAAGTTTATTCAAAGAAATGTTACAAATGCTGAATGTTTCTTTCAGCCCCTGAGGCATGGCTTTTTCTATCATAAAAATAAAAACATAGGTTGTTTGCGTTTTCTTAGGATTCCGTTGTGTCGGTCCCGATGTGAACGATAAATAATTGTGACATTAAAATGAAATATTTGAGTTGCTTGTTTCCGCTTTCCGTGAAAAAAGCAATCCGTTTCCCACGCCACAGTCGATCTCTGATTTCATTCCGAATTCAAGCCTGTTTTACACTGTTCTATGCTATGGGAAGTCGGTATAGCACAGACAAATACTGAAACGTTTTCGCACGAGTGATCTACCTCACGAAAGTAGCTAGTCGACAATATATCGGACTCCATGATAATTTATTCATAATTGCCCAAACCATTATTTGTAGTACAAGTCTAGTATACTTAACGATAAACTACTTAGTATCATGTAATTAGCGACAAAACACTAAGGGTACAAGTAAGTGATATTATACACATTCGAATGTCAAAGATAAAAAGGGTAATGTTTAAACTTGGCTTTTGATATACAATAAAACCCATGAAATTCAGGTCCCAGTTTCACAAAAAAACTTAAGTTTTTGCTCAAACTCAACTTATTTATTGAAACATACATTTCTCTGTTTTATTGTATGTAATTAGGAATGTGTTATTAAAAGAAGGTTCCAACATGGTCTAAGAACAGTTTCCAACAATTTCAACCCATTTATAATCTCTTGACGTGGTATGATTTAATAAGTTTGATTTGAGTCTGTTATTGGAGTTTTGTCTTTTGACTCAAATGAAAAAGAGACTTAATTTCGAGGGCTCAGCACAACACTATCGTAACTTGTTCTTATTTCAATATGAGTTACGACACTCTTGCGTTGAACCCTCGATTTGTCCGCCAGACCCAAAATATTTCATGCTAACATGTTCAACATGTTTTAACTAAATAAGGAAACCAATGGTAACACTTATGATCTGGGACACAAGATTTCTTAACAGAAAAAAACACTTGAGCTCATTATTGAGTTTCTACTCATTTTTGTTCGTGAAACTAGGGCCAGATACCTCCCGGACTGGGTCAAAATATTTCAGAGAGTTTCGGTTTTCAGAGAACGTTTGATAAATTCCGTATTAAAATGGGACTTGAAACATTGACCGATTTTCAGGGAATTCCGGTTTTCAACTAGTCCGGTATTCAGGAGTTTTACTGTATGTTTTTAAATAAGGGAAATGTAAGATTAAATCAATACGTGTGTTTAAAATGGTTGCTATTGAAACGCATTTTAACGTGTGTTTTTTTCAGCAGGGCCTTGTGCATGTAACCTTGTAAAACTATTTACATATACATGTACGTTATAAACAACCGCTTAGCGTAAACTTCCGGTACTGAATTTATCACAGGCCTGGCTTTATTAACAGTGTAAAAAGCCCTTTACTAATTCTACTTGGAGAATTCTAGGAGCGTGTGTTTTATGAATGAAACATGAAATATAACATAGAGTTGACGGACATGAATTGCATCAGTGAGCACAATAGACGCTGTAAAAATGTAACTTACTGCAATTATTGTATTGCGTTGTGCGGTATTGTTTACGAAAAATCGTTTGGGACGTTCATATATTTCAATAAAATTTTATAAGTTTTTATTCATTTTATGTTGTACATACACGATCACTTAACTTCACGGATAAATACGGATAAAACTGGCCAACTTCAATAACCAGTTAATATAGTTTGGAGGCAGTCTTTAAGTTACATAATTATTGGTGATTAAGAACCAATCGTTAATAAAAATGTCGCTTAGAAGCGGTTTTATTTAAAATTTAAGTCAGTTACGGTGTGTAGAATTTTGATTGTCCCAGATATTTTACAGTTCGCATTTAGTTAATATTTCTTGTACTTTTCTGAATAGGTCACATTACTTAAGGCTACCGTAATATACTAGAAAGCACGTAGCTTTTCCGTAATCATTAATTTTCACCAATACTAGTATGATTATAATTATCATTTTTGTTTCAATATGTAATGACTCGGAAGTTGGTACCGTTTTCGCCATATACTTCGCTATTTGGTGACTTTTCATGACACGCTACGAGAAAACCCATGACAACGTTTCTAGCAGTCGATCATCTGCGTCTTAAACTGGTTCCCGTTCCATGTTACGGTGCACTTTGTACAGACAGAATCAACGGGAACCATAGATTAAGTTCCCAATTATCACGACGGTACATTCAGTTTTCATGATCTTCCGTAAAAGAGTAAAGACGTACGCATTGACTTTTTATTTCATCATGCGAGAAGCTCGGACTTGCTTGATCGCTGCGTCATAGAACAAGTTATTAACGAATTATTTTTAGCTAACGATATGATAAATTAATATTACGTCAGAGAATTATGTACAATTTGTTCAGAAAGCCGACATAGCCTTGTCAGTGTTTCAGAGCGACAATTAAAGATAATGTCCGACGTGTTATAAAAACTAATCTAAATCTGGCTTGAGTTTAAATATCATTTAACTTCGTCAGAATTCGACACGGCACTGCTTAATTACTGTCTGGTCAGTTTTAACAACACAATGTTTAAATCAACGTTGTCAGTATTACTCAATATTTACATTCATTTTACGACATTCATTTCACCACCATTAACTCGTGCAATATTGGCCCGCAATAAATCTCCAATGTTTATCTCCGCTAATGAAGGAATAATATCGTCATTTTTCACGGAATATCATTAAATGAAAGATGCCCGAATTTAACCAATAGCTGCTGTGAAATGGAACGAACCTGATTAACACGAAGTACATCAAGCCGATGGGCTTATCAGCTTTTATGAAACCATTCTTCACGGTAATGGTTCGGAAAAAATTGACACTAAATGACTTAGATTATCTTCGAGCACCAGAGAGTACAAAACTATCTTAGTGTAATCTTGTCAGGTGATAACATGAATTTAATCTTTATCACTAAATACCGTTAATTGCGATTAAAATTTGATTCAACTTAAAAATCAGGAGTGTCAGTTGTGCTCGGTCTTATTCAGGTCTGTATATTTTGATTTAAATTTTCGCATAGTTAAGCCCGATTTAACGTCCGTCTGTAAACCAAAGCTACTCTTAGATGGCTAAATAAACCAAATAAATCTATGCGCAAGACCAGGTAGTTGTAAATACAACTACCTGGTAAGACCAACTGTGCGTAGATATGCTAAATGTGCGTATATAGGCCACTTTTCTTATATTCCAATGGCCCTTGTTAGCAAGTTTGACTATAATTACAAACTGAAAGTAGGGTGATTTCTTTTTCAGTCATTATACGTACTGACAACATCACAAATACGTACATGTGTAAATGCTCTAAGTTTATATAACTTGGTTTGGTAATTTATGTTAAAAGTTCATTCTGAAATTCTGAAGAAAAAATAATTTTCTATAATATATTCAGGTACGGGTACTATGTGGATGTAAATGTTAGATAGGACATACCATGATTGATTAATCTCGCAATGAACACTTTTGGAACCATCATCATAGTTCAACTATATAACCAGTACAATATGAATACAATACAATGCAACGCAGCGCAGCGCAACGCAACGCAACGCAACGCAATGCAACGCAATGCGCAGCGCAGCGCAACGCAACGCAACACAACGCAACGCAATACACAATACAATACAATTCAATTCAATATTCTTTATTTGTGACGCAAACATAATTATACACGTTTCTGGTCACATGATCCAATGCATTTACAAAAGATCACAACATTTATAAGTTGACGTGTAAACAATTCGCATGCGAAATTCAAACAAATTAATAAACAGAAGATAATACTTCAAATTCAAGTAGATTAATATTATTATCGATATGTATAAAGTAACTATTTACCGTACAACACAAATTTGAGCAATCATGTTAACATATTATATAAAAAGTTGTACAGGAGGCGGTTACATTAATTGATAGTATCAAAGACCTATACATACATGTATATATAGGTCTTTAATTGATAGTATTGATAATATTTTGTCTACCAACAACCAATACATCTCCGCGCTAGTTCAAGTAATCGGACTGTAATCCGCTTGTACAAGTTCTCTGACTAGACGGACGGACGGACGATCAGACGCACGATACTTTTCAGATTTCATGTTTGATAAAAGTTCTAAGCTGACAACTATAAATACCACACATGTATAATATAATATTTTGTTTACACTCTTTCACCTGTGTGATTATCACGTGATGAGTCGTCATATGACTGGAGGTGGTGTAAAGGGAAACAACCAAATTTTCCATATTGAAGTATAAGTAAGAGTCGTGTCCCCTGAAATGATAAGCCCAAAGTGTTAAAGATTAGTTATACCTCACCTGCACTCAGGCAATACTTTCTTATTATTTAACAATAGTGACTGAATAGGATAATGGTATTTAAGTAAATGACAATTTTCTGTCATTGTGTAGGTATTACAGAGAATTGAATTTCTAAACTTTATTTTCTAATTCGCGTTGCTCAAACGATTATGAATTATTTACCGACTACTTTAAGTTCCGACCTAAGGAAATGATTCGCGAAGGCGTGAGTCGGTGGGAAAATGTAAACGACATGTACTATAGCTCGACCATGTTTTTAGCCGTGATGGAAGACTACACTAAATCAACCGGGTATATATATATAGTTGTTGAGCATGTTACATTTATCTTATCAATATGTTTCCGTCAGATTTGTTCCGAATATCCATATCCCCTATTTGACTTATTGGATTATTCTAAAAAAATTCGACATGGCTCATAAAACATGGTCAAGTCAAGCTATACTCAAGCAGTGCAAACCTCAATGAATTTACACAATCTAGCCACTAGTAAGTGCCCTAGAAGCACGGAACGCACGTGCAAATCGACGCTTGGATACCATTGACTGCACTCGATAGATAAACCGCCGAACTTTAATACATGTATACACTGTAATTAATCCAACATACACTTGGAATGCTGAAATTCTTAGTGTATATTGATTGTAAGTATTATGAAATATACTACATTTAATTGATTCATTGACTCGGGGTCTACCAAGGAGTGGACGTTTAGAAATTCGACTCAGTATATATGTTTATGAATGAAAAAATTCTGCCTATTTAATACGAGCGTACTTGTATGACTTGATGTAAAAATTTATTGTCCAGACTCTATCGTACATTCTATCAAAAATAAAACAACATATTACAACAGGCAGCATCATACAGACGACCACTTCTATATCTAGACACACTCATTTATACAATCACTTCTATATCAGACAGATGTTCGGTATTTCTTTTTTTATTTTAATTTGTGGATGAAACCAACTCAGTATTAAGTTATTTATTTACTTCAGGCACAACAATTGCTTTAAATATCATCGTTAAATTGTTTTTGTTTAACACCGAACAAACACAGAGTTCGTTATAGAGTACTAAGTATCTTATCATTGAATAAAACATGTTCATAACTCTTATTTGAACCTGTCCGGATCAGTGAGATTTTGGATTACAAAGTTTTATCTATTGATAAAACAAGAATCGACAAATTGGTTATATTCCGATGATTTAGAGGGGTCCATGGTAGTAAAGTCCGGAATAGAGAGATGTATGAAGAGGTCCATGGTAGTAAAGTCCGGAATAGAGAGATGTATGAAAAGGTCCATGGTAGTAAAGTCCTGAATAGAGAGATGTATGAAGAGGTCCATGGTAGTAAAGTCCTGAATAGAGAGATGTATGAAGAGGTCCATAGTAGTAAAATCCTGAATAGAGAGATGTATGAAGAGGTCCATGGTAGTAAAGTCCTGAATAGAGAGATGTATGAAGAGGTCCATGGTAGTAAAGTCCTGAATAGAGAGATGTATGAAGAGGTCCATAGTAGTAAAGTCCTGAATAGAGAGATGTATGAAGAGGTCCATAGTAGTAAAGTCCTGAATAGAGAGATGTATGAAGAGGTCCATAGTAGTAAAGTCCTGAATAGAGAGATGTATGAAGAGGTCCATAGTAGTAAAGTCCTGAATAGAGAGATGTATGAAGAGGTCCATAGTAGTAAAGTCCTGAATAGAGAGAGGTATGAAGAGGTCCATAGTAGTAAAGTCCTGAATAGAGAGATGTATGAAGAGGTCCATAGTAGTAAAGTCCTGAATAGAGAGCGGTATGAAGAGGCCCATAGTAGTAAAGTCCTGAATAGAGAGATGTATGAAGAGGTCCATAGTAGTAAAGTCCTGAATAGAGAGAGGTATGAAGAGGTCCATGGTAGTAAAGTCCTGAATAGAGAGATGTATGAAGAGGCCCATAGTAGTAAAGTCCTGAATAGAGAGAGGTATGAAGAGGTCAATGGTAGTAAAATCCTGAATAGAGAGATGTATGAAGAGGTCAATAGTAGTAAAGTCCTGAATAGAGAGATGTATGAAGAGGTCCATGGTAGTAAAATCCTGAATAGAGAGATGTATGAAGAGGCCCATAGTAGTAAAATCCTGAATAGAGAGATGTATGAAGAGGTCCATGGTAGTAAAATCCTGAATAGAGAGATGTATGAAGAGGTCCATAGTAGTAAAGTCCTGAATAGAGAGAGGTATGAAGAGGTCAATGGTAGTAGAATCCTGAATAGAGAGATGTATGAAGAGGTCCATAGTAGTAAAGTCCTAAATAGAGAGAGGTATGAAGAGGTCCATGGTAGTAAAGTCCTGAATAGAGAGATGTATGAAGAGGCCCATAGTAGTAAAGTCCTGAATAGAGAGATGTATGAAGAGGTCCATGGTAGTAAAATCCTGAATAGAGAGATGTATGAAGAGGTCCATAGTAGTAAAGTCCTAAATAGAGAGATGTATGAAGAGGTCCATGGTAGTAAAATCCTGAATAGAGAGATGTATGAAGAGGCCCATAGTAGTAAAGTCCTGAATAGAGAGATGTATGAAGAGGCCCATAGTAGTAAAGTCCTGAATAGAGAGATGTATGAAGAGGTCCATGGTAGTAAAATCCTGAATAGAGAGATGTATGAAGAGGTCCATAGTAGTAAAGTCCTGAATAGAGAGATGTATGAAGAGGTCCATGGTAGTAAAATCCTGAATAGAGAGATGTATGAAGAGGTTCATAGTAGTAAAGTCCTGAATAGAGAGATGTATGAAGAGGTCCATGGTAGTAAAGTCCTGAATAGAGAGAGATATGAAGAGGTCCATAGTAGTAAAATCCTGAATAGAGAGATGTATGAAGAGGTCCATAGTAGTAAAGTCCTGAATAGAGAGAGGTATGAAGAGATTCATAGTAGTAAAGTCCTGAATAGAGAGATGTATGAAGAGGTCCATAGTAGTAAAGTCCTGAATAGAGAGATGTATGAAGAGGTCCATAGTAGTAAAGTCCGGAATAGAGAGATGTATGAAGAGGTCCATAGTAGTAAAATCCTGAATAGAGAGATGTATGAAGAGGTCCATAGTAGTAAAGTCCGGAATAGAGAGATGTATGAAGAGGTCCATGGTAGTAAAATCCTGAATAGAGAGATGTATGAAGAGGTCCATAGTAGTAAAGTCCGGAATAGAGAGATGTATGAAGAGGTCCATGGTAGTAAAGTCCTGAATAGAGAGAGGTATGAAGAGGTCCATAGTAGTAAAGTCCTGAATAGAGAGATGTATGAAGAGATTCATAGTAGTAAAGTCCTGAATAGGGAGATGTATGAAGAGGTCCATAGTAGTAAAGTCCTGAATAGAGAGATGTATGAAGAGGTCCATGGTAGTAAAGTCCTGAATAGAGAGATGTATGAAGAGGTCCATAGTAGTAAAGTCCTGAATAGAGAGATGTATGAAGAGGTCCATAGTAGTAAAGTCCTGAATAGAGAGATGTATGAAGAGGTCCATAGTAGTAAAGTCCTGAATAGAGAGATGTATGAAGAGGTCCATAGTAGTAAAGTCCTGAATAGAGAGAGGTATGAAGAGGTTCATAGTAGTAAAGTCCTGAATAGAGAGATGTATGAAGAGGTCCATAGTAGTAAAGTCCTGAATAGAGAGATGTATGAAGAGGTCCATGGTAGTAAAGTCCTGAATAGAGAGATGTATGAAGAGGTCCATGATAAATTAACGTACAATACACGAGACTGATATTACTTCATAACCTAGCTACAGAATGAAAACGCCATGTTCTCCATACCACTGTAAAATGTACTAAATAACATTGCTTTTAGTTTTAATTACATAATTATACTTATAGTTGGAAAAATCGAAATATTCCTGAAATAAAAGAGACGTATTCTTTCAAAGTATTAAAATTGGCAGTTATTTAAGGTGCACGTTTAGGATTGGTTAACAGGATATGCGGTGCGATAGTTCGCTATCGGTAATAATTATAACACTCATGGTTTGAGCGTAATAGAACACTATTGTTGACTTTCTTTATGAAAGTAGTGCTTAATATTTAGATAAATGGACGAGATATAATAAGGTATTGTTACTTGTAGTTATACATACCATTTACTACTGCGAAATGAAATAGGAAGTTAATGTATACATTTTGTATTGATTCCAAGCGACTGGGAATTTATATACGAGATTTAATATCCTGTTCGTAATGATAAGTTTCCATTGTAAATAGCAACTTATAGGCAATCACGGTCAGGCATATAGTAAAATCTAACATGTTGAATTTTCAAAGTTTATTTCTAAATAAAATGAGGATTGCGCCCGAGTGAATGGACAAATTATGTTTAAAAACATTTCATATGTCCTACCTGTGTTCAAAACCTAATGTATATCATTTATACAGAAACGTTCATCAGCTAGAATATGTTTATATATCGAAGCAACAATTTGTATTTATCTTGAACTCAGACTATATTCGTGTATATACCGACTATCATGTGATGCGTACACTAAATGGTATAAACGGAATGGACAAATATCAAATTATAACAAAATATAATACTTGAACTTATAATTATTGTCTGGAAAAATGTTACTATAGACAAACACTCGACGTACAATATTGCTGTATTAATTATTCGTCATACAGGCGACATATCAATATAACCAGTAAAATCAATAGATAAAACGTGTTTGTCTTTAATCTTACCGTTTTATTTTCAATTGAGCATTAGTTTACATATTTCATACCGAATGGCATTGACCAATAAGATTTTACTACATGTAGTTTTTGTTTATCGATCTGCGTTCATTATTTGATTATCAAGAAATTCTATTTATAGAATTCACTAGGTACTTGGGTATTTCCCTAAAGTGATAGCGGTATTATATAAAAGTGCGATTTGTAACACAGACACTTGGTTAGTGAAATAGGCATTGTGTTACTTGTACGAATGTTTTAAGAAATTATCAACAAGACAAAAAGTGAATAAATATGTTTGTGAATATATGGCTAACTTTTTATCTGTTTTCTATGTTAGGTAAGTTTAAATCCACGTCTTTACTAAATCACTACGCATGACGGGAAATATAAATAGCCAGGTTGATATCATGTTGATAAATTGAACTAAAAATTTAGTTAGTTTAAGCAGATACATAGATGATCCATGCCTCTGGATTAAATAATTTCAGATTACTGAAAACAAGTTTTAATTCTATGATACTAAACTTAATTTTGGTCAATACTAATTATAAAAGAGTATTTTATTACACTCAGTTACGAAAAGAAAACGAGTAGAACAATAATCGGATAGAAGTTATGAAGATTTTTAAAATATGCACGTATATTATTTATTGTACGAGTTGCTTCCCTTCGTAACGAAAAGAGCTACTTCTTGCATCATGTCAGACTGAAATTTAAAACTAACGTATCGACATAAGTACGTATTGGTTCCGACGAAGAACAGACAATGGTTATATTTTATATTACAGTGACCAGGGTTTTATCTGGAGGCTGTGGCGGTTGTAGATGTAAGTATTTGTATTATGTGTAACATATACGATCATAAATGTACACCATTCAGTGTTGATAGTCAGTACCAGGGTATAGTTTACTACAAACAAATTCTGTTTTTAGTAATATAATTCGTGGACTTTTAAATATGATTACAACACGTTACTAACGCTATTATATGTATCATTGTGATTAAAAATCGATATTTCCATTCCTAAATCTGAAGGTTTGGCGATAAGTAAGATGATTTGACAAAAGTTGACAAAATACAACACTGTGAACTTAATCTTATAAATTTCAATTCCGGTACATTTTATATAAAATATTAGCACATCCGGTACATTGTATTTAAAATATTAGCATTTCCGGTACATTGTGTATAAAATATTAGCACTTCCGGTACATTGTATATAAAATATTAGCACATCCGGTACATTGTATATAAAATATTAGCACATCCAGTACATTGTATATAAAATATTAGCATTTCCGGTACATTGTATATAAAATATTAGCACTTCCGGTACATTGTATATAAGATATTAGCACTTCCGGTACATTGTATATGAAATATATAAAATCATGTTCAGTGTAACAGACATTAGTGAATTAATATATTTTATGAATTTCAGATTGCACGGTAAGAATACGATGATAAACTATTTGTAAGTATTAGAACTCTAGAACCAATGCCTGATGTTGTGAAACAAGAGGTGACGGAAGTAGAGACAGACCGGAAGTAGAGACTGGCCGGAAGTTCAAAAGATAGGTTAAACTCCCCGTGTGATACTGAAAAGTAATGCCTTTTATAACTGCTTTGAATATTTGCCACACTCTTCAAACAATAGCAGATATGAAATATCAAATAACTTAATGTTCGGTTTTATAGAATGTTATAATTCACTATATGGTATTTCAGGTGACTTTACCTTGTGTACATGGAACATGTTATACTAATGATGGTGGTGAACATTATACATGTACCTGTGAAGCAGGCTGGGGGAGTACAAACTGTGATATTGTAGGTAAGATCATACAATACCTTATAAGATAACCGGTCAACATTCGCAAATTAATATTTAAAAAAAATGCAAATTTTGTTATAATGCTCAGAAATAAAGTACCAAGAACTATTTTTATTTTCTGAATAGTATCATATTTTATTAGATGTCTAAATTTTTAATGATCGTGAGCAAGTAAAGGTTAAAGTTCATATTTTGGCGTCCTTTGTAAATAAGAAAGGCAAAAGGAACGGTAACGACTGTAAATATCTTATTTACAAAGAACGCCCAAATATACATTCTAACCATCTAAGTGCTCCGCATGCGCAGTGTGTACTAAGTCCTTCTTCGACACTAACGCCCTTTTACATTCTATTAAGATAAGAAAGGCAAATTCTTTTAAAAAAATCCTTGTCATTGATTGGATAAGAAAGTGTTGGGCGAGCACTAAATCTTCTTAGTTTGACACCATGAACGATCATTCACTTAATTATGTAACTCACTTCACTAAACAATTGGTAGAATTCGATAAAGCCCACTTTTCAGATCATGTAACTTAATACAATATGTTTAAATATTATAAAGCATTCGACACTACAAAATGGCGGAGGACGATGTAGCTTACATTTTATTTGTCAGTATTTCTCTTAAGGATAACAGGAATAAACAAGAAAAACGAGAATCAACATTGTTTATAATGAAAACACTAAAAAGACAAAACTCTGAAACAGATCGAAATTATGACCTCTGACATTTTGAAGTCATTCTACAATTGTTTGGGTGTTACCAACATATTATACAACGAAAATCATCCGCTCATTATGTCAGTGTGTAGGTAGCCAGTGGGTGTTAACACATATTAAACAAAACTTGTCATCTGCTAAATGTTTCATTTATTCTGAATTTCTATTTTGTTACAGATTGTTCAAATTCTGCCATTCATTGTATGAACGGAGGACAATGTAACTCTGTGGCTGGAGGAACATCTTTTACATGTACGTGTCCACATGGATGGATGGGAGATATTTGTGAAACTGCAGGTAAATTTATTTGTAAATTATACATCTCGCATCCAGATTAACTTATCGTCGGCATATATCTGTAACCCCGTTACTCAATTTTTGGCGATATTGTGAATTTTGTATCATTTGTTTCGTCTCGATGGACTCTTTACACTGGACATATATACCGTACCTGCTTCTAGATACTAGTATCCCATAAAAAGGGTTAATCCATATTCCGCAAACCCGTAACTCACTTATTTACGCCAAACTTCAAATGCGATTTTCTCAAAATTGGAAAAACTGACAAATAAGCGGACGTTAAAAAACCTGTGTTTGTACAACTGGTAATCAGTTCATAGCTGGTTCGAGAATTCATCATTTGATTAGGAACTCTAGAATTATTTGTTTATATCATAAAAAGGAGTACATTTCAAATGGAACAATTACAAAGGTATATTAAAAATGTTAATGATTGACACTTAAAACACAAGGTTTTTTATGTAGATTGTTCTGTGTATTGTCAAAATGGAGGAACATGTAACCATATCAACGGAGGGACATCTCATCAATGTTCATGTGCTGACGGATGGATGGATGATGATTGTCAGCATGTAGGTAAGTTCATAAAGAATTTCACATTATAACACAGGCGTTCTTAATCTAACACACAAGGCTGAACACACCCTTTACACATCATAAGCATGGTATAACATACATAATAAACATACCAACCATTCATTCACACACAACCGATTCCACAAATCAATGAACATAATCAATGTAAAATGAAGTTCGCAAACCTTAAATACGAATCACAAAAGGTTCAGATCAACTTATGATCAATAAGTTTGTGCTTGTATTATTATCAGGTAATTAGTTCATAGCTGGTTCATTATCTGATTGGGAACTGCAGAATTATTTTAGTATTAAATAAAAGGGAACACAGTTAATAAGTTAGAAATAAATTACAAAAACAAATCTACAAAATGTTGATAATCGGGATCAATGTTGGAACAAGAAACGAAGTATTTTTCATTAAAATTTACATAAGTGTACCCTACCCCCCGAGACAGAGCTTTTAAGTTTTTCATTGTTTGAAAATTTGTTCAGTTACCTTTTGCACATCTTTTTCATATTTCCCATTTTAATTGATTTGAAAAAAAAACCTGTTTTGTAATACCATGTACTAATGATTATCGGTTAATCAGTAGTTCCCGGATGGAACCGCCTAAAAGCCCCGCCTACATCACCGCGCGGTAGAGTCTTAACATGTGATATTCAAGGCGTTAGTGTGATGATAATCGTAAATAAAACACCACATTTGTATATAATTGGACCGGATGTTTTATAAAACCAACTGATAAACAAATGATTCATATTTCAAAGACAATTAAACATGGTTTTAGTGAATTTTAATGAAATAAGTCAATCATGTTACCTAAACACTAAATGCACGAAGTTATGATTGTAGATTGTTCCGTGCATTGTCAAAATGGAGGAACGTGTTCCCATATCAACGGAGGGACTTCTCATCAATGTTCATGTGCTGAAGGGTGGATGGGTGATGATTGTCAGTATGTAGGTAAGTTCATAAAGATCCCCGTAATATCACAAGCAAATAATTCCAAATTATCACACATGCGATCTTGAACTAACACTCAAAATTGAACAATTCAATACACACCAATAGCAGTACATAAAAGTCTAAAATATACAGATATTAATCCTCACACGAAGTAGTCCTCAAACCATGATAATAGTGAGGAATTCGAATGTACAAACAGTAATGAAGTACAAACTGTGATAATGAAGATAATCTCATATAATTCCATTTTGGAATACCCGGTTAACATCTTCCGTTTTTTTGTTATAATAATGTTAAGAAATGGAGTACCGAAAACTATATTTTTTACCAATTTTTGGATAAGAAAATATTGTATTCTTTATATAATTCAAAGAAGAGGATGAAAGTTAATGGCCGTGAACAAGCCTACTTACAGTGTCTGACAACATGAACAATCATACACTCTAAAAAACAATGTCCTTTTATTTACTAGTATCCTAAGAACGTCTTTATGCATTTTAACTGAACTGTCGGTAGACTTCAATATGGCTAACGAGGTTTCATATATCTAAAAGTCATTCATCTCTACAAAAAGGCGGATGATGATTTTGCTTACATTTTATTTGTCACTATTTCTCGTAACGATTACAGGAATAAATGATATAATGCTTGTAGTACATACGCTGAAAAGACGAAGACCCAAAAATAAATAGGTCGATCTCATAATCTTTGACGTTTTGATATTTAAAGTCATTTTACAATTACAGTTGTTATTAAACAACAACTATCACTCGATCAATGTTTCATTTATTCTGAACTTCTATTTTGTTACAGATTGTTCAAATTCTGCCATTCATTGTAAGAACGGAGGACAATGTAACTCTGTGGCTGGAGGAACATCTTTTACGTGCACGTGTTCACATGGATGGATGGGAGATAATTGTGAAACTGCAGGTAAAATATTTGTAACATTATACATCCTTCATTCAGGTTATCATTATGATACGATATTAAAATATGTTTCTACAACCTTAAGTCAGTTCTAAGCTAGTTCATAATCTAATTTAGAATTGTAGATTCATTAGCACATTTTATAAAAAGGAATATAATTCATATAGAACATTTACAAAAGTAAATCTTTAAAATGGGGACAATTGATATTTTATACTAAACACTAAATGTACAAGGTTTGGATTGTAGATTGTTCCGTGTATTGTCAAAATGGAGGAACGTGTTCCCATATCAACGGAGGGACATCTCATCAATGTTCATGTGCTAATGGATGGATAGGTGATGATTGTCAGTATGTAGGTAAGTTCATAAAGATTCCTTTTATATCACAAGCAAAAAAATTCCACATTATCACCCAAACGTTCTTAAGCTAACACTTACGGTGGCACATATTCAACATTCAACCATAAGCATCATATAGCATTATAAAACAAACAAAACATTTATCCTCACACAAAGAGCTTGTACTCCTCAAAGAATGATGGTGGTGAGGAATGTACCTACAGTTATGAAGCAGGGGTTAAAGAAGTACAAACTGTGATAAAGAAGATAACCTCATATAATTCCATTTCAAAACAACTGGTTTACAACTGCCATTTTTGTTATAAGGCCTAGAAGTGAAGTACTGATAACTACTAGTATTTTATTTGTAAATGGTATTTGAATAAGGAATGGCTGTCAACAAATCTACTTACAATCTAGCACCTTGAACTGTCAATCACTCTAAAAACAATTTTCTTTTATATATCATCAGAACTTATTTATACATGTTCATTGAACTATTTGAAAACTTCAAAAAGGCTCTTTAGAGTCAGTTTACGTGACTTAAAGTTGGATGTTGTTGTAAATATCATCATCACTATAAAAAGGCGGAGGACGATTTAGCTTACATTTCATTTGTCACTATTTCTCTTAATCTCATAATCTTTGACGCTTTGATATTTAAAGTCATTTTACAATTACAGTTGATATTAAACAACAACTATCACTCGATCAATGTTTCATATATTCTGAACTTCTATTTTGTTACAGATTGTTCAAATTCTGCCATCCATTGTAAGAACGGAGGACAATGTAACTCTGTGGCTGGAGGAACATCTTTTACGTGCACGTGTCCACATGGATGGATAGGGGATATTTGTGAAACTGCTGGTAATTTTTTTTGTAGATTAACTAGTACATCGTGCATCCAGATAAACTTATGATAATAAACTTTGTGTTAATATAACTGGTTATCAGTTCTTTGCAGGTTGATGATCAGTTTGTAGCATTATTTGTTTATATGACGAAAGGAAGTACATTTCAAAAGGAATACTTACAAAGGAATATTAAAGATTTTAATGATTGATATTTAAGACTAAACACTAAATGTACGAAGTTATGATTGAAGATTGTTCCGTGTACTGTCAAAATGGAGGAACGTGTTCCCATATCAACGGAGGGACGTCTCATCATTGTTCATGTGCCAATGGATGGTTAGGTGACGATTGTCAGTATGTAGGTAAGTTCATGTTCTCTTGAACAACGTAAATCCATTGTTTTGCATTGCAGATAAGAAGATTCCTTGTAAATGCCACATGGTTGAAATTCCACATTGTCACATACACTTTCAAAGACCAACAACCAAGGCTGGACACATACTAAATGCTCTTTAAGCATTGTAAAACATCGTAAAACATACACAACAGTATTCCACACATAATGAAATCCATGAACTGATTAAAATGACACACACATTAAGCAGGACACATACTATGAGAGTGGGGAGCTTGTAACCAGGTTGGGGAAATACAAACATTTGAGACTAACCAGATAACATTTGCCAATTTTGTTTTAAGGCTTAGAGATTAAGTACCGAAAACTATTTTCTCTAAATAGTATTTCAATGAGAAGATGAACTTTTTAATGGCCGCAACCAGTCTACTCAGTGTGACAAAATGGACGATCATCCTGTCCATAACACAATTTCCTTTTATTTGTTATAAGACCTTCTTTATTTACTTTCACTGAACCGTCGGTAGTCTCCAACAAGACTCATTAGATGCAGCTTATGCAAACTAAAGTCAGATGTTGTAAATATCCAAACCTCATTCATTACAAGCAAAATACAGAGAACGTTTCATTTACATTATATTTGTCACTTAGTCTATTTCTCTAAACGATTACAGGAAAAGCTCATAACCTCTGAAATCTAGATATATTAAGCTAATTCTACAATGGTATTAAACAACGAGCAACCACCGTTAAATGTTTCATTCATTCTGAATTTTCTATTTTATCACAGATTGTTCAAATTCTGCAACCCACTGTAAGAACGGAGGACAATGTAACTCTGTGGCTGGAGGAACATCCTTCACGTGTACGTGTACACATGGTTGGATGGGAGATATTTGTGTAACTGCAGGTAAAATTGTTTTTAATATACATTGTGCATTCGGGTTGACATATGCTTCTTGATTAAGCTTGTGTTTATACAACCGTAAGTCAGTTCTAAGCTACTTGTAGTTTATTATCAGCTTTTGTAATGTAACATTATAAGTGTATTTGATAAAAAGGAATATTTTTCATAAGTAACAATTACAAAAGTAAATTTCCAAAATGGTGATTGTTGATGTTTTATACTTCACACTAAATGTACGAAGTTTGGATTGTAGATTGTTCCGTGTATTGTCAAAATGGAGGAACATGCAACCATATCAACGGAGGGACGTCTCATCAATGTTCATGTCCTGACGGATGGATGGGTGATGATTGTCAGTATGTAGGTAAGTTCATGTTCTCATGTTCAACGTCGATTCATTTGTGTTGTATTGAAGATAATAGATATATTGTAAATGTCATATGGAAAAAATCTACATTGTCACATACTCTTTCAAAAACCAACCACACAGGCTAGAAACATACCAAACGCAACGTAAGCATGGTAAAACATCGTAAAACATTTAAAGCATTATTCCACGAACCAACTAAAATGATTCACACATTAAGCAGGTCACATACTATGATGGAAGAGATGCATATACTTACAATCGCGAAGTAGGTTGGGGGAAGTGCAGGCTGTGATTTTGTTGTTAAGATCGTACGATACCATTTTAAATTAACCTGATAACATTTGCGATTTTTGTTACAGGGTTTAGAAAAGAAATACCAAAAATATATTCTTAAAAATAGTTTTTGAATAAGAAGATGAAATTACTAATTTTACAAGATTACTCAGTGTCTGACAAAATGTACGATCAAACGCTCTATGCCATATTTTTATCAGTCCTACGAACTTATTTACATTCATGTATGTATGCTAATTGATATGTCGGTAGACTTCCATAAAGCTCATCAAATTCAGTTGATGAAACTTAAAGTCTGATGTTGTAAATATCAAAATACAAAATGACGGAGGACGATTAAGCAAACCTTTTATTGATCAGTATTTCTTTTAACGATTACATTATAAGCTATCGAACATCAACCTTGTTTGTAGTAAATACCCTTACAAGACAAAGACCCAAGGATAAACTGGTCGAGTTCATAACCTCTGGTATTTCATTATTTTAAAGTTATTCTACATGTAGTGAGGATGCCATCACATACCAAAACAAAAATAATTCGTTTTATGTTTCATTTATTCTGAATTTTTATTTATATTACAGATTGTTCAAATTCTGCCATTCACTGTAAGAACGGAGGACAATGTAACTCTGTGTCTGGAGGAACATCTTTTACGTGCACGTGTACACATGGATGGATGGGAAATATTTGTGAAACTGCGGGTAAGACTTTTTGTAAATCATACACCGTGCATTCAAATTAACTTATGATAATAAACTTTGTGTTTGTATAACTGGTGATCAGTTCCTGGCAGGTTTATCATCAGTTTGGGAACTGTAGCACTATATTTTATAACCTAAAAAGTAGCACAATTCAAAAGGAACAATTACGAAAGTATATCAAAAATTAAAAATTATAAATGATATCGTATATCCAGATTATGATAATGAACTTTGTATTTCCACTATGAACAATCAGGCCCTATCTGGCATAATATCTATTTGGGAAGTCTAGAGTTAATGGCTTCTTACAATAAAAGGAGAACATTCCAAACAGAACGATTACAAAAGTAAATCTTCACAATATTGGTACTTGATCATTAATACTAAACACTTAATACACGAGGTTTTGATTGTAGATTGTTCTGTGTATTGTCAAAATGGAGGAACTTGTTACCATATCAACGGAGGGATGTCTCATCAATGTTCATGTGCTGAAGGGTGGATGGGTGATGATTGTCAGTATGTAGGTAAGTTCGTGATCTCATCCGTTCATATTTCAAAGATATTCAACAATTATTATTAGGTGTTACCACATATCAAACAACAATTTTCATTTGTTCAATGATTCATTTATATTGAATTTCTATTTTATTACAGATTGTTCAAATTCTGCCATTCATTGTAAGAACGGAGGACAATGTAACTCTGTGGCTGGAGGAACATCTTTTACGTGCACGTGTTCACATGGATGGCTGGGAGATATTTGTGAAACTGCAGGTAAACTTGTTTATAAATTATACAATGTGCATTCAGGTGAACATTATTGTCTTGATTAAGCTTGTGTTTGCACAACCGTAAGTCAATTCTAAGGTGGTTCATTATTTATTTTAGAAATGTAGTATTTTTTAGTGTATTCAATATAAAGGATATCGTTTGTAAGAAACAATTACAAAATTGAATCTTCAAAGTTGTGATTATTGATATTTTATACTAAATGTACGAAGTTATGATTTTAGATTGTTCCGTGTATTGTCAAAATGGAGGAACGTGTTCCCATATCAACGGAGGGACGTCTCATCAATGTTCATGTGCCGAAGGGTGGATGGGTGATGATTGTCAGTATGTAGGTAAGTTCATAAAGATTTCCATGTTCAACGTAAATTCATTTGTGTTTTATTGAAGATAAAACATTATAAATGCCATATGGAAGGAAATCCACATGATAACATATCTGAAAAAGTACGCTCACCGTGAGTATAGTAAAACATTATTCCGCAACAAACACTATTTAAACACGACGAAGTCCATAAACTAGTCAACACAATCAACACCCAACAAAGTACATGTACACAAACCAACAAACTCTATCCACATGCAACAAAGTTTGCAAACCAATAACCACACAACGAAGTCCACAAAGAAATAAACATGAAAATAAAATACACAATGAATGCCATAAACCAATCAGCTTTGGTCCATGCCTGGGATGGATCTGTGTTTTTTTAACAAAAGATATTTCATCAATAGTAATTTTGTTTTCGTCCATTGCTTACTTTTTATATATTTGCCTATGAATGAGTTATTATTGTGTGGTTATTGTAATATTATTAAAGTGGCGAATACTTACAACAAGTATGTTGACAGAATGTTTAAAAACAATGCAGATAAAACAAAAAATAGTACGTACCTTCAACATGTGATTCAATATACGAGTATTTTAACCGGATTGTTTGTACATGTATGTTGTCTGGTCAGGCACTTGATATACCTGTTACATATCTATAATTATGATATACCAGGCACCAGGATGGCAATTCTGGGTATATCTGGGAACCAGTACCCTCTTGGTTAAATCCTTTGGAAATAATCAGCAAGCATACTTGGATAGTTTGGCACATGGCAAAGTCATAACGATCATAACGACGTTCATCAGAATGAATCCGGTATGGTCAAATTGTTACAAACGTTCATGCATTTAGTATGATTATGTGTTTATATTTGAGACTGTTCAAGTTCGATCTACTGTATCAATGGTGGAACTTGTGTCCCTATCAACAGCAATACTGAGAAGACTTGTATCTGTGGGTATGGGTGGACAGGCTCAAATTGTGAAGACATTGGTTAGTACATTACATTTTGTACGTATCTAAAATTGTGTTTAAGAGTTCAATCAAGAGATAATAAATATGGGCATATTGCCGACATGTATTTCAGAAATACATGTACATCTATAGAACTGTTGTATGAGGCGTTTAAGACTTGTTGTGGACATTTTGGTTTTTATGTAAATTGAATATATTTGTTCGTATTCTCTACCCACAGGGACAGATCTAGGTGTTTGTTGATATATGTTGCACTTGCTGCATACTTAGTTGATTTTGTATAATTACTTTGCGGTCTGTTTATTCACTCAAATTAGTTTATTCACCCACCTTCAGAAACTTAGACATATTTCATATTTCAAGAGAAGTTTGGTATCACTTGCTAGAACTTAAGAACAATAATGTGAATGTTTGTTGCTTCAGACGTATGTACACCTTACGACAATGCCGATATAGTATTTGCCATCGATACCTCAGAAAGTCAGAATGAATCTGTAGAGTTTGAAGAAAGAAAATCTTACGTGAAAAATTTCATATCCCAGTTTCCTGTTGGTCCTTTGGATTATCGCTTCCAATTCAGCGTGCTGACATATTCATCTGAACCAGTCGTACATATTTATCTGAACGAATACCAAAACATGACAGACCTACTTGCTGCAGTTGATGATATAACACCTAGTAGTCCGGGTGTGACTTATACCGGGAAGATGCTAAAAACCGCCAGAACGGAGGTCCTGACCTCACCAAACGGAGCAAGACCTTCTGTGAAACAGTATGTCGTTTTGTTGACTGATGGTCTGTCAAGTGACAGTCATGTTGCATTGATACAGGTATAACATTTCTCTGTGAGTTTCAAACATATCTAGCTTAACATATGTTTTTAAAACCAAGTATCTATTTATCATTTAATTAACTGTCTATAATTGAAACGTTTCTGAATTAATGTTTACTTGTCATTTGTGTATGACACATCAGATCATGGTTCATGACTGAAACATTTAAAGAAACATTGTCGAGTCCACTTGCGGTCAACTCGACATAGTCGCATCAATGGCAGTCGCGTGTCTGTACGTTAGTTAGTAAGTCCATATGGATTTTCCTTGCCCGGGCTGTATCTCCTTTGTGCATTGACATATTTTAAAATAACTAAGCATAATTGTTTAACACCATGAGACGGTTTGCAATGCACAATACCAAGGTCCGTAGCCCTAAGATCAAGTTCACACTTGTCAACTGTCAAAAAAGAATGCAATAGACCTTGCCCGGGCTTATCTCCCTAATGCATTTATATATGAAAAATACTGTACTTATTTTTTAAGCACCATGAGAAGGTATGTCGGGCGCAAGACCCAAATGCGTGGCTACATGGTCAAGATCACACTTAGAGATCGAATGTGTTTTCCCTCTCTGGACTGTTTCTTATGTATTGTATTGTAGGATTTTGAAATAACTTGGCATACATATTTACTTCAATGAGATGATGTGTCTTGGGCAACACCTAGGTCCTTATGTCAAAAGTCAAGATCACACTTTCAGGACAAATGTATTTTCCTTGTCTGGGCGGTATCATCTGTTTGCGTTCAATGATTTTGAAATAATTTGGTATAAAAGGTTTCTTCTAAGAGTTGAGGGGTTATGAACACAAGCCATCGGGGTCGACATATTGTCTTTGGACATTTAGGTGGTTCTTACAGGTCGCTGACTTCAAATCACTGTAGATTTTGTAACTGATAGAGGGTCGTGGGTTCGAGCCCTGCTACAGATCATGCCTCTTTTTATGAGAAAGTAGGTAGTTCCTTGTGGAGGTTGCGAGTATAGTACTCATTAGGTTCTTCCCATGAACGATGGTAAGGTGAAATGTCCGCCACATATGATGCTGGCAGTTGAAAAGGGCGTAAACTAACTCAAACAAGTAGATATTGACGGTAGATAGTGATCATAGATATTGAAACTTGATCTGTAGATACAGGAAACATTTATACTTGAGTTGTATTGCAGGCGGACTACCTACGATCTATGGGAGTTCTTACTTACGCAGTTGGTTGTGGTGATAGTGTGTTACATGAAGAACTTATAAACATCGCTACTTATCATCGTCATGTGTTCACAATATCTACACCAGACGCCTTACAAAATTTGTTACACAAGTCCATGTTCGGATGTGATGGTATGTATGTGTGTGTAATAAAGTACTGTTTATCAATACATATTTAATAATCTTGATTTATTAATACAGACTTAAGGTTGTGATCGGTTAGGATATTGGTGTAATATGTATGATTGGAGAGTTGTTTGGAACATTTCTTAACCAGATGTATGTGGTGATTTGTCAAGCCAACAGTTAAATTTATGAAGTAACGGTTTAGTGTTTTTGGTGAAGAACGTCACAGTGTACGTAGTTTGCCAATTTCAACATATTACCTTAAACACGTCCCTTCTGTAATTTCTATGTCTTACTAATATAAAAAGCCCAGTCATACTTAGGTAATATTGTGTTAAAACATGTACATTTTAATATTTTCCACAGACTGTGCAGAAAGAATGACAGATGTAGCTTTATTATTGGATGTTTCATCGAGTACATCACCGGCTCAATTTGATAGCCTAGTAAAGGCAATGGTGCATGTTGTCAAACAATCAAATATAGGATCAACTGCTGTACAGTTTAGTTTCTCTACATTTTCAAATCAATATAAAGCTGTGTATAACCTTAACCGATATAATGATACCACAGAGCATATATTAGCCATCAATACAAATATCATCACCGACTCTGAAGATGTTAGTACAGTGTCACATGTTCTGTCATATATGACAACAAATGCATTCTCTGTAACAAACGGCGGAAGATCTGAAGCTAGAAAAGTGGCGGTAATATTTTCAGCAGGAAACTTTACTGATAGTTTTGATGACATTAAAACAATGGCACAGACTTTGAAAGATACTGGAGTGATTGTTGTAGCTGTAGGTATTGGTCGTAATACACATTTGACCAATTTGAAGGCTCTTGCTTCCGACCCATCACTAACATACGTTCTTGGTGAAGATATGTTTACAACTCATAGTGTGTTAGATTCTTTAAGGAGTTTACTTGAATACGCTGATTGTTCACAATTTAGTTAAGTTTTGTTAGTAATCTATAACTTCTAAAACTATGCTCAAGTAAAAATATGTAATATTCATATTTAAGGCGTTTATACAGTTTGTTTTGAAATACATGCAAAATATTAAGAAAATCCATAAAAAATTACATGTTTACGAAACATAGTGTATTACTGAATATTGCTGATCTTTTGTCTAATTTCTTTTTATGTTATTTAACAAATACATTTAGTTCATTTTATTATTATAGTGACATGCATGTATAATATAGAAATACACACACTTACCTGTATAGGTAATTAGTTTGCAAATACCTTGCCTAGTAAGGCTTCACAGTCAGCTATGCAATATTCATAAATATAATCTATAAAGGGAACATTTCAGTTACATAGAAATAAAAAGAAACAGAACGAAAAGCGTTATATATTCATAGGTTGTAATGTCGTATTTAATGTGTTATAATTGTTGATTATTGTAATTGAATGACTAACATCAAAGAAATACAACCTGTCCAGTGCGGCCCTCTTTTGAGTAACTTCATCCTTCCTTTCAACAACAGAATAATTTTCCCACTGCACAATTTAACCATTAATGTAACATCTCCGGAGCAACAACAGCATAATTTTGCTACTCTCAAGGGGTATTGCTTTTTGGCATGGAAGACGAAACAAGAAGGCCATGATGGCCCTGTATCGCTCACCTGAGTATCGTAACACTAAGGGATAATTTAATCAAGGGAAGTTACTTGTTATGGTAAAAAGTTATCTACCTCAACTGTCAAGTAGTTGTTGAAATCAACTGACCCCCTGGGCAGGGCCAATATTGATCCTGAGGCCATGATTTGCACAAAACTTGGTAGTCTACAAGACAATGCTACACTACATACAAAATATCTAAGCTCTAGGCCTTGTGGTTTTGGACAAGAAGATTTTTTCAATTTTCCTATGTAGGCCTATACAAATCAAGTGACCCCCGGTGCTGGGCCAATTTTGACCTTGGGGCCATAATTTGAACAAACTCAGTAGATATCCACTAGACAATGCTACATACCAAATATCTTAGCTCTAAGCCTTGTGGTTTTGATAAAGAAGATTTGTTAATTTTCCAATATAAAATAGAGAAAACCGGGGGGGGGGGGCAATTTTGACCCCGGGACCATAATTTGAACAAACTTGGTAGAGGTTCACAAGTCAATGCTACATACAAAATATCTAAGCTCTAGGCCTTGTGGTTTTAGGGAAGAAGATTTTTTAAATTGTCCTATATAAGCCTATGTAAATCAAGTGACCCCCGGGGCGGGGCCAATTTTGACCCTGTGGCCATAATTTGAACAAACTTGGTAGAGGTCTACAAGACAATGCTACATACAAAATATCTTAGCTCTAGGCGTTGCAGTTTTGACGATTTTCACAGATTTTTTAAATTTTCCTATATAAGCCTATATAAATCAAGTGACCCCCGGGGCGGAGCCTATTTTGACCCTAGGGCAATAATTTGAACAAACTTGGTAGAGATCCACTAGAAAATGCTACACACTAAATATCTAAGCTCTAGGTCCTCTGGTTTTTGAGAAGAAGATTTTTTAAGATTTTCAAAAAAAATCCTTCTGGTTGCCATAGTTCTACATGGAATAGAATTCTTTGAACAACTTTGGTAGAACTTCAAGCAAGGAACACATCTGTGAAGTTTGGTTGAAATTGACCAAGTGGTTTAGGAGAAGATGTTTTTTAAGAAATTGTTGACGACGGACGGACGGACGACGCCGGACGACGGACATAGCTCGATCCTAAAAACTCACCTTGGCACTCTGTGCCAGGTGAGCTAAAACAAAACAAACATAGTGTTATTAAACACATGATAATGAGAAAATCGATATTGATACGTAGTGTTTACACGGCAGCACTCTTGTATACAAACATATGTCAACAAAGTTTATTGACATGTATCTAAAATAGGACGGAATCACTCGTCGCATGTTGTTTGAATATAACTCCAATTTTTCTACAAATTTATGTGTCTCTTTTTTTATATTCAAATTCCCAGTCAACCTATTGCAAAATGCATGCATATTTTCAGTAAAATTAGCCGAAAATCACCATTTTAAAATGGAATCAGTGGTTTATTGTTTAGAAGAACTCACTTTCATCCAATGCCGATATAACCTTCAAATTTTACCGACTGTTTGTCAATAAAAATACATCTATTTTGAAAACTGAATGTGCGGGTTGTCGATGTGGGAAATCCTTTTGGTCGTTCTTAACATATCCTTACTTCTACACGCGTACATTCGCCTAGTAAATAAAACAACCATGCACTTTGAAATGCTTACAAGTTATAAAATGATTAAACCTGTACTCAATACATTAGAAAACTGTTTGAATTTAACCGGACAGTGAAATAATGAGTTCATATTTAATACAAGGTATGTAACTAGATATAGCTACTGCGTGAAGTCGATGCCATGTAAGTATACGTCACTGCCTTGTGCCACCTTGAATGCTAAGACTGTAATGTCCGTCGAAATGTGAGGTCTTGTTGTATCTTTGAAGTCACCCATCCACTTGTCGTCAAAATAAACCTGGAAAATGTACATGATTCTTTGTAACATATGTTTAGTCGGTAAATTGTATAGACACGTATCGAGTGTCAACACAAATCTCTTAGCTGGTTTGTATTTACATGTTTGACTGCATATGTGACGTATTCACCATTTATGTCATCAAGGTTTTAGTTCATTTCAGAAATATCAATTTTGAAAATTTATGCGTAGCTCATTAGCGCAAATCGAGATGAAAAAATTCAGTGACATCTTAGTGACAAACATAATTTTCTCCTTAGATTTGTATACAGTACACCCTTGTCAGTAACCTTTCCAAAATTACGATAAGCTCATTTGTAAAGAGCAAATGTTCTCATATTCTAAGACAAGTTACATTCTAGCTTTTGACTGAACAAAACCTCCATATTTAGTCCACAATCGGGACATAAAGCAGTTTTGATGCTAGAAATATCTAATTGTCAAAGTGTACTTGGTAAGGATTGGTACGTCGAAATTTTGTTTTGTTTTATCATTGTTTACTCGTCGATTCTTGAACTACTTGAAATTTTGGGGTCCAGATTTTAAAAATAAGTTTTTTTCGGGTAATCGTAAACACATTTATGCTCTCGTCTAAGTGAGGTTATTACGTTGTCAGAGATCCAAGAAATTATCTATGAATAACAGTTTTGTTTACGCCAGATTGTGTCAATTTGTTGAGGAGACGAACTCAAAGGAATTTTGTCCCAAAGGTTGCCGGTTATACATGTATGACAATTATAAGATATTATCTATATAATGAAGTGATTGAACATGTATAAACAAGCACATTTATTAAGGTAGACCTAAACAAATCAGACCAATGAAGGTTTCTATCAATATTAAAATCAAACGGAAGGTTTAAAAGTCATGCAATTGAAATGAAAAATAAATGGCTTGGCAAACATTGAAATGTGGATTACTCTATCAAAAGCGATCGATGTTTCATTTATAAGTGATTGATGTTTTTTTTTCAATTTGATATTTTTTGTCGTTATATGTAGAAATCACTAACGTGATTCGAATCCAAAGGTTTTGTTTATTTTGCTAAGTGCTTACACGCAGCTTCACGGAAGGTGCCACCGGTAACTGTTAGCTGTAGAGCTACAGGGTTTGGAACAAATTTTGTAGGCCCAATTTCGCATCTTAGATAAATAAACAGATAAAAACAAGTTATTACAATCAACGGCAAACATAAATAACAAGTTGATCGCTCTCGATGACTTTCAAACGTGATCGGCGTTCTTGAAAAAAATCGAAAGTAATGACATTTCTTTATGCCCCGTCATTTAAATGGTAGAAGTCATACACTATCAGAAATATTATATGGATTAGTTTCATATTTTACATGACGGTGTACAAAATACAGGTCGAGTTTGATTTCCATTAAAATTCAAACATTTTCACAGGAGCTATGGCCCATTTTTGACTTAGCTCACAGCTAGGGCAATCGTTATCTAGTTCCTTATAATAAGAAAATGGTAAAACGTTTCTCCGGAGACACGGATAATATATAATAATACTTATCAAACACAAGTTACTTGTAAAGTCAACAAGCGGATCTAACCCAGTTCGATATAACGAATGTACTTGTTTACCAAATAGCTATGGTGTAGTACCATTCATGTATTTCAATTACCTCATATCCCTCCATTACAATTCTGAAAGTTATCTTCTCTACTTTGTTCACAGTTAACTGATAAGATATAGTCTCACTGGATTCTGAGTAGATAGTCAGCATTATGTTTTAGCGTAATTAGATTTCTGAAACAAATGCATAAATTGTATAGTGCAACCTCTCCAAAGCAAAACCCTTTTGGAGTTGCAAAGTTATGAGATTGTTGCTATAGAAAGGTTGATTAACACAGTGGGGAAAATCATGATGTTGTTGAAGAGTGGTTGTTGCTCATGAGAGGGTCGCTCAGGAGAGTTTGCACAGTACATGTATATGAACTATTAAAACTTATGTTCACTTAAGACTGTCTAGTTTGATGTACGCAAACAGATTTATTTTATTCATTGCGCATTTGTCGGGTCTGTGTATTCAGAACCACATTTGTATTACCAATTTAGTTTTTCACAATGACTGAAATAGACTGGTTCCCTACCTACGTTGGGTCTAAAAGAAGTAACATAGTGTCAGGGGCAGGTAACTCCAGGCCATGACTTAATGTACTTGTATAGTAATCCTAACAAAAAATATGGTCTATGTTTTTAAACCTAGGGACCCCGATCACTAATAGCTCTCCCTATTGGACTCAATATTTCTTATATTCCTTATAGAGCCAAATACTCTGATTACAGCACGGACGTGCATATAACAAAGGTTAGGATTGAATCTAGTTTAAGCGTGGCCAACTTCGAGTGGCGTAAGTGTCATCTATAAGAAATCAAAACATTCTTTCTCCGACGATCCTCTTTCCCTTAATCTTTGACTGAAAACAATCGTCGCAATGAAAAGAAGAAGGTACATACTAGTATTCTAATAGTGGAAAAGGATAATTTAATTGATAAAGTGATCAAGATAACAGCATAGTTACACATTCTTGGAATTTGACGAGGAAATGTATAGAACGATGGTGCTTCCGTAGACAAACTCTATAGGTGATCTTCGTGTGTAGTATTTGTTGTTATCTGTGTCGGTTTTGTAGTATAAATACATCTGAAACAATAACAACAACAACTATTATCATCAAAACTGTAAGGCCCGTAATATATACGTAGACAACAAGTGATACTCTTTCCTGTGCTGCTATAAGTTCGACTGACGCCTTCTCCAATACTACGACATAGATTTCTGAAATTAAAAAACAACACCAGAAAAAAACGGTAAACTTCACATGGAGACCAACTCGATACTAAATATTTAGATATCGACATCATTCTGTTTTGATCTGTAGTGGAAATATAAATCAGTAAAACTCTACACATGGGCATACTCACTAGTTAAGCAACACCATAATCACGTCCATTTAACTCACAACGAGTGTAATTTATCCTTCTGAAAAACCCTAAGCTAGCTAACTGCATTTCGATATTTTAACACAAAGGTCTGTATTATTCAAAATTTTGGAAAGACTTATCTTGTTGACAAACACTATGGGTTCCTCAAACATTTACGCCGAAGGTTAGATTACACTCGATGGGAGTTAAACGGGCATAATAATACCGACCACCAATTGATTACATGCTTTCAATATATCTCCTATCATTTTAACACGATAGGACCAATTTGTGTTCGCAAAATTGTGTCGATTTGTTAAGGAGACTTAATCAGGACTTTTGTCCCAAATGCGACCTGTTGTACGTAAATATATAATAAAGAAAAAATGTGTCGAATTCTTTTATGAACTGCTATACATAAAATGAAACTTTAATACAGTCGTATATAGTAAATCACTGTTCAAATCGTTTTTAAATGAGACCCAACCGGTTTCATTGAAATCATCAAGAAGTACGAGGTTTTACTGAACTAAAGAACATAAGGTAAACCATTATATACATACTGCCGGATCAAAGATTTCTTCGCTTCTGACCTTCAGCATATATATGTGGTCCACTTCGGTTTGTTTATTTTCTAACCAAGAAAAAGTTAAACCAGTACACGATGCGCTTGAAATGCTGAAATCAAGTCCAATAGACACTCCATTTAAAGTCTTTGCACAGTCAACTTATATTGAACCTCCTGTATATGTAGTCCCGGGATATTTCTTGTATTTAACCGTGGTAATATCAGCATATAAACACCAAAACTTTAATAAAACAATTAATACTATGTAGAAAACCATGGTACATCTAATATCTCTAACTCACTCCATAAGAAACACGCTCAGCGCATTAATAAAACAATGTATAAAGCTTTGCAAGTATCTTTATATTCTAAGCATAAAATCAAATTACCATGTCTGCTTGTGCAATACATAATGTGTTTCCATCCGGTTTTGTCTCAAAATGGTATGAAATATTTACACATAAATAATAGTGTTTCTTGTCTAATGGATCAGAGTTTGCTTTCTTCGTAAACAAAAATGGCTCTGAAAGCATTTGCATAATATCGCACATTGTTTGCTCTTTACTGAGTTTGAAGACAAAAGGAACCGTAAATGACCGCGGGACGTTTAAATTTGCACACCATTTCTACCCCCCCCCCCCCTGCTGTAGCTTGTCTACAATCCATTCGAATGCCGAGGTCTATGAGGGAGTTTTTGCATCTTTACAAGTCAAAGTATTTATAACACTGAATAGAAATATGGATACAGGAAAGAGGAAAGCTACATTTAGCCGAGTCAAGAGCACAAAAGACAAATTACAATTCAAGGTAAATCAATCATTTCATCATTGTCATGAAACTTGGCATGGGAACCATTTTAAGCTCAACGTTAATTGTCTATGTTAGTCACTTGAACTGTTATCACATTAGCCACACTCAAATGGACAGAATGTGCATGTGCGATAAGGATAGTTTGTTTGACATTTATTACCTTGATGGTGTTCATACAGCAGGGGAATTTTTATGTCTTTTAAATTGACTAGAATGTGAAAGTTCGCAACAATCAGTGATGAGTTCTGCTGCCATTTGCCTCTACTACAACATATTTTTTGCATCTATGCCTTAATTGAGTAGATCTACTATCAACCCTGTAGATAGAGATTGGATATAGCAAACAACACCTTCACTACCCGCGCCTTGTTGTTGATGAGTTAGCTGTACACTAGACACCTGAGCTAATCCCATTAAGAACTTAAATAATGTGTGGACAAAGTCAGATGATACTTAAGACAGAATGTGTCTAGCTTCCTTTTGAAAAATGTGGCCGCCATTTTAAAAGATTTAGTGGCTAACGTGCCTTGCTGAGAGAGTTGGCCTTCCTGAACATTCATGCCAAATTTGGTGCTTGTATCATAAATTGAAAGATTTTCCAGTAATCGGCCTAGCTATTTACTGCTTTTTTAAAAAAAATCAGAATTCTTCATATCAATTCTGTTTCAGTAGACACTATTGGAATACTCTTGAGTGGTATATTTCACCAAATGTATGAACATTGCAACACATTTGGCAAGTTCTTGTGATTATTATGATTAAACTGTTTATCTGAGATTTAACGTATTGGCATTGGTTAAAATCGCTAAAATAACGTAAAATGATATTTTACGTTATTTACAAAGATTAAATATCATACTTTAATACCAAGCAATAAAATATTCTAACAGAACACTCAAAAATGGTGTTTTATTGAGATAAATACTGCATCCCATTATCGACTTTTCCTTATCAGCATGAAACATCTCTAACGTAATGTGCATTGAATTGGTACGATATGATACTATTAATTCATTAATGACAAAAACTTGTTATAAAATCTCTTACTAGACATCAAACCTGGGCGTGGTTTCAATTATTGAACTGTAAACGTTAGCGATTTTGATTGGCTATCAAAATTGAAAGGGGTGCGCGTCAAATACGTTGCATTCATGAGATTATAATGATCCGACACTTTAATTGTTAATTGCTGAGCTTAAAAAAACACAGTAGGTATCATTTTCGAATTAACATTGCCGTCTCATTTGATGACGGATTGCAAGGCGGTCTTCAGTTTTTTGTAGCGATAATGTTAATCTAGGGAAACTTGCCTCATCATTTTGATACTTGTATTCATTTTTATCTATGGAGTATTACGTAATAAACAGCCGGGTTTTGTGTACGGAATTACTCTAAAGTCAAGTTTCTAACGAACAGATCACGTTATCAAACAAATGAGACACGGTTCCCTGCATTATACATTTACAGTGATTTTAAGGCTATTTGTTGTAATATATTCCTATACACAGAGTATTTATCGTTGTTAAAAAAAATTGTAAATTACCTGCGATATTGGTTTATAGAAGACCGATCAAATGTAATATTTGTTTCAAATCACTTGCATTGCACTTTATACAGTGTGCTTATTTTAGTATATAATTATGGTTTAGTTCTTAAATCTATAAATTGGCGAAACTTGAGTTGACCTGACATCCAAGCCCATTACCTTAACGACATTTTCGACAGCTGTGATTATTTCAGAGCCACCCAGAGAGAGAGAGAGGGTGTGAGAGAGAGAGAGGAGAGAGAGAGGAGAGAGAGAGAGGGGGGGGGGAGATTTATATCTCTACTCTTTCGATTAGTTTTTTGTGATTCTTTGTCGCGCCCATTGTGAAACACGGGTACACGACTCGCCCTTTTACCCATGATTATCTAGACACAATACTTGGCTCGGTAGTTGGGATGGGGAAACCGAAAGGAAAGCTGAAAATCTTACCAACGACATTTCGTTCAGTAGTCCAGCGCATTAACAATCGACCGCCGATCACCATTTCTTTAGTTTTTAATCAAAAAAACAGTTTGTTTTAAAAAGTGACGTTTCTCTTAAAAGTCCCATTACCTTATAAATTTATCCGTCGTAATAGTTTTTGTTTGTTCTATAACAAAGGAATCCGGTGTGTTTTCCTCCCGTGTATACTTTATAGCAAGAAAACATGTTTCCGAAACCACTATCGTATTTTTTTAGCTCACCAGAGCACGAATGTGCTCAGGGTGAGCTTTTGTGATCGCCCTGCGTCCATCGTGCGTCGTTACGTGGCATCCATGTTTACTTAAAAAAACACCTCCTCCTACACCGCTATGCCGATTGCAACCAAACTTTGCTGGAATGATCCTTGGGTAGTCCCCTTTCAAAGTTGCTCAAAAAATTAAATTTCATTAAAAACTCTGATTGCTATGGCAACAAATAGAAAAAACTTAAAAAATCTTCTTGTCCGAAACCACAGGGCCTAGAGCTGAGATATTTGATATGTAGCATTGTCTAATGCAACTCTACAAAGTTTGTTCAAATTATTCCCCTGGGGTCAAAATTGGCTCCGCCCCGGGGGTAACTTGATTTTACATAGACTTATATAGGAAATTAAAAAAATCTTCTTGTCAAAAACTACAATGCCTAGAGCTTTGATATTTGGTGTGTAGCATAGTCTAGTGGACCTCTACCAAGTTTGTTCAAATTAGTGCCATAGGGTTACAATTGGCCCTGCCCTGGGGTTTATTCTATTTTATATAAGAAAATTTAAAAAATCTTCTTCTCCGAAACCACAAGGCATAGAGCTTAGATATTTGGTATGGAGCATTGTCTAGTGGACCTCTACCAAGTTTGTTCAAATTATGGCCACGGGGTCAAAATTAGCCCTGCCCTGGGGTTTATTCTATTTTATATAGGAAAAAAAATCTTCTTCTCCGGAACCACGAGGCCTAGAGCTTAGATATTTGGTATCTAGCTTTGTCTAATAGACCTCTTTTAAATATGTTCATATAATGGCCATGGGATAAAAAACGGCCCAGATGGGTCACTTGATCTTACTTGGACTCGTATAGAAAACTTCAACAATGTTAATCTCCAAATGACCTTTTCTCCTGGTGAGCATTTATAGGGCCATCATGGCCCTCTTGTTCAATATCACTGAGAAAAATACTATTTATAGAACAGCTGTGTTTTCCCGCTGTCATATTATGCACACGGCATGAAGTGACGTCATGCGCTATATATATTTCAAGTTTATAAAAGCAAAATTCAGGGAAATGAGTGTTTTTAGAGGAAAAAGCACTCGATTCGTCGGTAAAAATTATTTTGGGATAATATCAGCATTTGTTTGGGTTTTTTTGCATAAAAATTATATTTTCCATAGCAAAAAGCTAATGTGACTTTAAAACAACATTCTCAGCTAGTTTTAAAGACTATAAATAAGATTGTGTTATGTTTTTGATGCAAGGAACCTACATTTAGATTTAATTATAGACTAGAAACAAGTTCTGTAATGAAAAAAACACGCAATTACAAACTCCCTTTGATCTCGGCATTCGAACAACAGAAGAGGGGGAGGGGATATGTTGTGCAAATTTAAACGTCACGTCATTTAGGATCCCTTTTATCTTCAAATTCCGTAAAAACAAAAAACAGCAATTGCAAATGCATACAGAGCAATTTTGTTTATGAAGAAACAAAACGCTGAACTGTAAGCCAGGAAGCTCTTTTATTCATGAGTAAATATTGTGGTAGATGACCGGATGGAAAAAACTTATGAATTGTACAAGCAGACTAGGACATTGATTTTAAGTCAGGAATAGAAAAATTCTCGCAAAGCTTTATATAAAATAAATTGTTTTATCAATACGTGGAGCATGTTTCCTATAGAGTGAACCAGAGACATAAGCTATATCATGATTTTCTTCAAGGTAGTGTTTGTTTTATTAAAGCTTGGGTGTTTATATGCTGACAATACCATGGTTAAATACAAGAAATATCCTGGGACTATATATACAGGAGGTTCAGCATTAGTTGACTGTGCAAAGACTATAAATGTAGGGTCTGTGGGACTTGATTTCAGCATTACAAGCGCATCGTGTACTGGTTTACCTTCATCTTGGTTAGAAGATAAACACACCGAGGTGGACCACATATATATGCTGAAGGTCGGAAGCGAAGAAATCTTTGATCCGCCAGTATGTATATAATATTATATATATTTTTTTTATTTCAGTAAAGCCTCATACTCCTTGATATTTTCACTGAAACCGGTAGGGGTTCATTTAAAAACTGTTTATTGTACAAGACTGTACTCAAGTTTTAATACAAAATAAGTACAGAATCCGGCTTAATTTTACTTTAGCTATACATTATATATCAGGCCATCTTTGGGACAAAATTCTTTTGAGTTGGTCTCCTCGACAAACTGACACAATTTGATGTAAACAAATAGGTCCAATCCAATCAAGTTGAAAAAATAGAAAAAACATTAAAAACATGTTTGAAATTGGTGGCCAGTATTATGGTGTTGCTTAACTAGTAAGTTAGTCTCCATGTAGAGTTTAACCTATCTTATATTTCACCAATCCAAAATTATGTCAATATCTTAGTATTTAGTTAGTTGGTGAGTAAACTGACCGTGTATGTTTATGTCATCGTAGAATCTATTGAAAAAATCGTCCGTCGACCTAATAACAGCAAAGAAGAGAGTACCACTTGTTGTTTACGTATACATTGCAGACTTTGCAGTTTTGATTATAAATGTTGTTGTTTTTATTGTTTCAGATGTATTTATACTACAATACCGACACAGATAACAACAGATACTATTCACGAAGATCACCTATAGATTTTGCCTACGGAAGCACCATCGTTTTATACATTTCCTCGTCCAATTCCAAGAATATGTAACTATTCTAGATCTATTATCTTGATCACTTTAATGTATCGGGATTGGCTCAAATCGCTAAAATAACGTTAAATAATATTTCACAAAGATTAAATATCATACTTTAATACTAAAGCAACAAAAAATCTAACCAAACGCTAAGAAATGGTGTTTAATTGCAACAAATACTGCACCCCTTTATCAACTT
The DNA here is from genome assembly GCA_964023205.1 of Lutraria lutraria. Classification (NCBI taxonomy): domain Eukaryota; kingdom Metazoa; phylum Mollusca; class Bivalvia; order Venerida; family Mactridae; genus Lutraria; species Lutraria lutraria. The sequence continues at coordinate 32,030,172 of OZ026848.1, read as the reverse complement.
TTCCTTTTCAGCGTTAAACATCTCTAACACACTTTTCCCTTGTATTGGTACGATATGATACTATTAATTCATTAATGACAAACATTGGTTATAAAATCTCTTGCTAGACATCAAATCTGGGCGTGATTTCTATTATTGAACCATGAACATTTTGATTGGCTATCAAAATTGAATGGGGTGCGCCAAAATCGTTGATTTCATGAGTCGATACTGATCCGACACTTTAATTGTTAATTGCTCAGCTTAAAAAAGCACAGTATCTATCATTATCGAATTAACATTGTGTCTTATTGACGACGGATTTGAAAGCGGTTTTCAGTACTCTGTAGCGGAAATGTTAATCTAGAGAACCATGCCTCAGAATTTGGATACTTGTTTTCATGTTTTATCTATGGCGTATTACGCAATAAAAGTGGGGTCCTGGGTATGGAATTTCTCTAAAGTCAAGTATCTAACGAACGGAGGACATTATCAAAAAACTGAGGCACGGTTCCCTGTATTACACATTTTGTAGTCATTTTAATGCTATTTGTTGTAATATATTCCTATATAGTAGATATCGTTGTTAAAAAATGACGTGCGATATTGGTTTATAGAAGACCAATCAAATGTAATATTTGTTTCAAATCACTTGCAATGCACTTTATACAGTGGTTTCATTTAAGTATATAATTATGGTTTAGTTTTTAAATCTATAAATTGGTGAAACTTGATTTGACCTGACACCCAAGCCCGATACCTTAAAGTATAGGGTTTATTATTTGACTACGCTTTTCCCACTGTTTGAATACTAGTATGTTCCTGCTTTTTATCGCGTCTTTTGTTCTTTTTTATTTTTTGAAGTTAATTGGGAACTAGAAACTGATCATCTTGCCAAAGACATTTAAGCACGCAAATGTGTTTTACCCAGGTATATATACAATTCCTTCCTTATGCTTTGCTTGTTCGGTTTGAGTCTAAAAGGGAGACCTATTGGCGCAGTTCATGTTCTGTGTTTGGTTTGAACATTATACATGTACATAAAGTCATTGCGAAAACAATATTGCTAGTCGTACCTGAATACATGAATGCTTATGCTTTATTAGACGCTGAAACGGGGTTTAAAACTGGCATAAACCCGAAAAAAGCGCGATCAATGAAATGACTGGTTTGAAATTATATACATTAAACAAGTCTGCCCATTCTATGTCATATACATGCTTTTTTTCTTTTAGAAATGTAATTACGCTTAGACATAATGCTGACTACCTACTCAGAATCAGAGTAAATTACGGACAAGCTACTGTGAAATGTGAAGCCAGATACAATGGCGCTGCTTCAGAATACACTGAGACTATATCTTATCAGTTTACTTTAAACAAAATAGAGAAGATAACTTTCAGAATTGTGACGGACGGTTATGAGGTAATCAATATAATACGTAAATGATTCTATGTTTGTTCATCATAACTATTGGGTAAACGTGTACATTTGTCACATCATTGTTGCCTTTACTTGTAACTTGTATTTGATTTGTATTGTCTGTGTCTCTAGAGAAAATGTTTGCCATTTTCAGATTATAAAGAAAAAAGTATTGACACTTTAGAACGTCGATCAATTTTTGAGGGCCGTCGAGAGCGATCAACTTTGTTATTTTGTTGTTGATTGATCCTTCTTTTAATTGTATCTATCTGTTATTTTGTTTATCTAAGATGGAAGACTGGGTCCACAAAATTATTTATAAAACCCTTTAAGTCTGCTACTGCCACATGACCGGTGGTACCTTCCGGGAAACTGCGTTTGAAGCACTTAGCAAAATAAACAAAGCCATTGGATATCAAATTGTAAAAGAGATCCATTATTTAAATCAGACTAATCCACATTTGAATATTTGCCAATCCATTTATTGTGATTGCATAATTTTAAACTTTCCGTTGCTTTGAAACATGTGTTATTCTGATTTATTGACTTGGTCTACCTTCATGAATGCGCTTGTTTATACATATTCAATTAATTCAAACCTGTCTTAGACAAGAGCAAAAATACTCGTGTTTACGATTGCCCGACGAATCCTATTTTTGGGTTCCGTAAACCAAATTCCCATGGTAGATTAATCGTAGTTCCAAGAATCGATAGGTATAATGATAACGGGAAAAGTGTTTCGACGTACCAGTTTTAGGTTTGTTTATTACATTTGTGCATAGGTTCTGTTCCCTGTGATGTTGATTTAATAGCATGGTCTTGTTAATATACATTTGTGCTGTTCCGTCGCACATACATAGTTAAAATAAAATAAGTAAAACATATGAAATATCAACTATTTTGAACACACATGTCTTCACCTTTAACTAGATAATCTGTAAAAATTCTTTGCTCGATCAAAAAAAATCTGGGACGCTGATTTCATCAAAAAAAAGTCCGACTCGGTTTACAACGGTGGTAATGTAAGAAATAAGCTTAAGTGTGGGAAACATACATGACGAATACATTACACATGCAGTCAAACATGTGAACACTGACCAACCAAGAGATGTGTGTTTACGTTCTATACGAGTTTACACATTTTACCTTCTAAACATGTGTTATAAAGAATCATGTATATTTTCCAGGTTTATTTTGACGACGAGTGGATGACTGACTTCAAAGATACAACAAGACCCTACCTTTCAACGGATATCGTATTTCTAGCGTTCTGGGTGGCATCCGACAGTGACGTATACTTACATGGCATTGACTTCTCACAGTAGCTTTATCTAGTTACATACTTTGTATAAAATATAAAATATTTATTTCCTTATTGTTCGGTTTAAATCAAACAGTAAGTTTTTTATGTATCTAGTACAGATTTCATCATTTCATAACTTCGGTGCATCTTTTGATTGCTTGTGAGTTTTATTTACAACATTACCGAGCACCTGACATTTGTAAAGCGGGTGTTCGTGTGTAGGTAAGAATGACCAAAAGAATTTCCCTTGTCAACAAACCATGCTCTATAATACTGCGCATTCAGTTTTGAAGATAGATGAATTTTGTATTAACAAGCGGTCGGTATATTGTATAAATTGTTTGATAAGGTTGATAAGTGAGTTTTTCTATACATTTAAAATGGTGATCAGCTAATTTTACTGAAATATGCCTGCATTTTGCAATAGTTTAACTGGGAATAGGAATCAAAAGAACAAAAGACTTATACATTTGTAGACAGTTTGAAGTTATATTCAACCAACATGTGAGTAAATGCATCCTATTCAAGATAAAAGTCAATAAACGTTGTGGACATAAGTTTGTATACAAGCATGGTGCCGTGTAAATACTACGTAACATGGTCGACTTTCTCATTATCATGATATTGTATTTGATTACCTTGCTAACAATAATGTCATTTGTTTGATGGTAGTCATTCAATTAAAAATACATCTAGAATTATGACATATTTATTATTGTATTACAACCTATGATTATATAACGTACGATGAAATTTCTATGTTTCTTTTTATTTCTATGAACTCGAAATGTTTCCATATAGAATTTATGATGTAAATATTGAATAACTGACTGTTAAGCTTTACTAGGCTTGGTATTTTCGAACTATCTACCTTTGCAGGTGTGTGTATTTCTATATCATACATGCCTGTCACTATAGTAATAAAATGAACTATCTATTATATAACATATAAAACGGTTTCTAGTTATTCATGTTTCATTTAAAGTGACACACGTGTTTTAAAAGCAATCTTGTTATGACAGTAAAAGCCACCTAACCGGTTTTGTAAGACAAATGTAAAACATTATAATGCACCAATTTGATGTTCCGTAAACAAATATTTTTTTCTGGATTTTCTAAACATTTTACATGTATTTCAAAGGAAACTGTGCATATAAACGCCTTAAATGTGAATGTAACATATTGGTACTTAAGTATAACCAACAGTAGGATTCTACGTCATCTCGCACCTGTTAAAATGATCTTCCCTGAACACGAAAACGAAAATAAAAAAGACAAGATGTTATTTTTCACTTTTAAATGTACACTTTTGAATATATAAAAGTTGTGCGTCAAGCAACTACATGTTTTCAGTTCAAAATGGTGCAGTAATATTTCTTGTTGAAAAGACAGTTTGAGCCCGAAAGATGTTTAGATATTTTTTCAGATGTCCAGTCTGGATTCTGTCGATCTGTTGATGAAATGTTGTACAAAAACTTATTAAATTAAATTATTCACTGCATCTTGTTCCAGAAAAAAATGACTCGTCGCTCCTATGCGTGTATTGTACGGAAACGGGATAGGAATACAGCTTTCTCGTCACGCGCCTTTTTGATTGACCCAAGAAAAAACAATGCAAAATTTCACGTAACAATTTGGTGTCTTTTTTTGGTAATTTTAAATTAACTAAAATGTGAGCAATCAGCATATTCAAGCAAGCTCCTAAGAGAATCTAGCACACTTTGAGTTGTAAACATATCTTCACCAAGAACGTATATCAGTGACGGGTCGGATGCAAGAGCCTTCAGATTGGTCAAATGTGCATAACGACCAATACCTACAGCTACAACGATCACTCCAGTATCTTTCATAGTCTGTGCCTTTGTTTTAATGTCATCAAAACTATCAGTAAAGTTTCCTGCTGAAAATATAACAGCCACTTTTCTAGCTTCAGATCAACTGCGTAAGTTTGAACTCCCATAGATCGTAGGTAGTCCGCCTGCAATACAACTCCAGCGTAAAAGTTTCCTGTATATACTGATCAAGTTTCAATACCTATGCTCACTATCTACCGTCAATATCTGCTTGTTTGAGTTAGTTTACGCACTTTTAAACAGCCAGCATCATATGTGGCGGACATTTCACCTTACCATCGTTCAAGGGAAGAACCTAATGAGTACTATACTCCCATCCTCCTCAAGGAACTGCCTACTAGTCCAGCGCATTAACAATCGACCGCCGATCACCATTTCTTTAGTTTTAGTTAAAAAGACCAGTTTGCTTTAAAAAGTTACTTTTCTTAAAGTCCCATAAGCTTATAAATGTATCAGTCGTAATAGTTTCTGATTGTTCTATAACAAAGGAATCCGGTGTGTTTTCCCTCCCGTGTATACTTTATAGCAAGAAAACATGTTTCCGAAACCACTATCGTATTTTTTTCAATATCATTTAAAAAATACTATGTATAGAACAGCTGTGTTTTCCCGCTGTCATATTATGCACATGGCATGAAGTGACGTCATGCGCTCTATATATTCCAAGTTTACAAAAGCAAAATTCACAGCGAAATAAGTGTTTTTAGAAGAAAAAGCACTCGATTCGTCGGTAAAAATTATTTTTGGATAATATCAGTATTTGCTTGTTGTTTTTTTTGCATATATTTTCCATAGCAAAAGCTGATGTGATTTTAAAACAACATTCTCGGCTAGTTTTAAAGACTATGAATAAGATTGTGGTATGTTCTTGATGCAAGGAACCTAAATTTAGATTTAATTATAGACTAGAAACAAGTTTTGTAATGAAAAAAAACACACGCAAGTACAAACTCCCTTTGAACTCGGCATTCGAACAACAGAAGAGGGGGGGGGGTATGTTGTGCAAATTTAAACGTCACGTCATTTAGGATCCCTTTTATCTTCAACCTCCGTATAAACAAAAAATAGCAATTGCAAATGCATTCAGAGCAATTCTGTTTATGAAGAAACAAAACGCTGAACTATAAGCCAGGAAGCTCTTTTATTCATGAGTAAATATTGTGGTAGAAGACCGGGTGGAAAAACCTTATGTATTGTACCAGCAGACTAGGACATTGATTTTAAGTCAGGAATAGAAAAATTCTCGCAAAGCTTTATATAAAATAAATTGTTTTATCAATACGTGGAGCATGTTTCCTATAGAGTGAACCAGAGACATAAGATATATCATGATTTTCTTCAGAGTAGTGATTGTTTTATTAAAGCTTGGGTGTTTATATGCTGACAATACCATAGTAAAATACAAGAAATATCCTGGGACTATATATACAGGAGGTTCAGCATTAGTTGACTGTGCAAAGACTATAAATGGAGGGTCTGTGGGACTTGATTTCAGCATTACAAGCGCATCGTGTACTGGTTTACCTTCATCTTGGTTAGAAGATAAACACACCGAGGTGGACCACATATATATGCTGAAGGTCGGAAGCGAAGAAATCTTTGATCCGCCAGTATGTATATAATATTATATATATTTTTTTTATTTCAGTAAAGCCTCATACTCCTTGATATTTTTACTGAAACCGGAAGGGGTTCATTTAAAAACTGTTTATTGTACAAGACTGTACTCAAGTTTAATACAAAATAAGAATCCGGTTTATTTTACTTTAGCTATACATTATATATCAGGCCATCTTTGGGACAAAATTCTTTTGAGTTGGTCTCCCCGACAAAATGACACAGTTTGATGTAAACAAGTTGGTCCAATCCAACCAAGTTGAAACAATAAAAAAAAACATTGAAAACATGTTTGAAATTGGTGGCCAGTATTATGGTGTTGCTTAACTAGTAAGTTAGTCTCCATGTAGAGTTTAACTTATCTTATATTTCACCAATCCAGAATTATGTCAATATCATAGTATTTAGTTAGTTGGTGAGCTAATTGACCGTGTGTTTTATGTCATCGTAGAATCTATTGAAAAAATCGTCCGTCGACCTAATAACAGCAAAGAAGATAGTACCACTTGTTGTTTACGTATACATTGCAGACTTTGCAGTTTTGATTATAAAAGTTGTTGTTTAAATTGTTCCAGATGTATTTATACTACAATACCGACACAGATAACAACAGATACTACTCACGAAGATCACCTATAGATTTTGCCTACGGAAGCACCATCGTTTTATACATTTCCTCGTCCAATTCCAAGAATATGTAACTATTCTATTATCTTGATCACTTTAATGTATCGGGATTAGCTCAAATCGCTAAAATAACTTTAAATGATATTTCACGAAGATTAAATATCATACTTTAATACTAAAGCAACAAAAATCTAACCAAACGCTAAAAAATGGTGTTTAATTGCAATAAATACTGCACCCCTTTATCGACTTTTCCTTTTCAGCGTTAAAAATCTCTAACACACTTTTCCCTCGTATTGGTACGATATGATACTATTAATTCATTAATGACAAACATTTGTTATAAAACCTCTTGCTAGACATCAAATCTGGGCGTGGTTTCTATTATTGAACCATGAACATTTTGATTGGCTATCAAAATTGAATGGGGTGCGCCAAAATCGTTGATTTCATGAGTCGGTACTGATCCGACCCTTTAATTGTTAATTGCTCAGCTTAAAAAAACGCAGTATCTATCATGATTTTCGAATTAACATTGTGTCTTATTGACGACAGATTTCAAAGCGGTTTTCAGTATTTTGTAGCGGAAATATTAATCTAGAGAACCGTGCCTCAGAATTTGGATACTTGTTTTCCTGTTTTATCTATGGCGTATTACGCAATAACAGTGGGGTTCTGGGTATGGAATTTCTTTAAAGTCAAGTATCTAACGAACGGAGGACGTTATCAAAAAGCTGAGGCCAAGTTCCCTGCATTATACATTTGTAGTCATTTTAATGCTATTTGTTATAATATATTCCTATATACAAAGTCGATATCGGTGTTAAAAAATGACGTGCGATATTGGTTTATAGAAGACCAATCAAATGTAATATTTGTTTCAAATCACTTGCAATGCACTTTATACAGTGGTTTCGTTTAAGTATATAATTATGGTTTAGTTTTTAAATCTATAAATTGGTGAAACTTGATTTGACCTTAAAGTATAGGGTTTTTTATTTGACTACGTTTTTCCCACTGTTTGAATACTAGTATGTTCCTGCTTTTTATCGCGTCTTTTGTTCTTTTTATTTTTGAAGTTAATTGGGAACTAGAAACTGATCATCTTGCCAAAGACATTTAAGCACGCAATAATTATTGTGTTTTACTGAGGTATATATACAATTCCTTCCGTATGCTTTGCTTGTTCGGTTTGAGTCTAATAGGGAGACCTACTGGCGCAGTTCATGTTCTGTGTTTGGTTTGAACATTATACATGTATATAAAGTCATTGCGAAAACAATATTAGTAGTCGTACCTGAATACATGAATGCTTATGCTTTATTATACGCTAAAACAGGGTTTAAAACTGGCATAAACCCGAAAAAAAGCGCGATCAATAAAATAATCAGTTTGAAATTATATACATTAAACAAAACAGTCGGCTCTATGTCATGTACATGTTGTTGCCTTTTTCAGAAATATAATTACGCTTAGGCATAATGCTGACTACCTACTCAGAATCACAGTAAAATACGGAGAAGCTTCTGTGAAATGTGAAGCCAGATACAATGGCACTGATTCAGAATACACTGAGACTATATCTTATCAGTTTACTTTAAACAAAATAGAGAAGATAACTTTCAGAATTGTGATGGACGGTTATGAGGTAATTAAAATAATACGTAAATGATACTACGTTTGTTCAACATAACGTGTACATTTGTCACTTCGAACTGGTTCTAATCCGTTTGTTGCCTTTACTTGTTACTTGTATTTGATTTGTATTGTCTGCGTCTCTAGAGAAAATGTTTGCCATTTTCAAATTATAAAGAAAAAAGTATTGACACTTTAGAACGTCGTGAGCGATCAACTTTGTTATTTATGTTTGCTGTTGGTTGATCCTTCATTTTATTGTATCTGTCTGTTATTTTGTTTATCTAAGATGGAAGACTGGGTCCACAAAATTATTTATAAAACCCTGTAAGTCTGCTACTGTCGGTGGTACCTTCCGGGAAACTGCGCATGAAGCACTTAGCAAAATAAACAACGCCATTGGATATGTAATTGTACAAGAGATCCATTATTTAAATCAGACTAATCCATATTTGAATATTTGCCAATCCATTTATTATGATTGCATAATTTTAAACCTTCCGTTGCTTTGAAACATGCGTTATTCTGATTTATTGACTTGGTCTACCTTCATGAATGTGCTTGTTTATATATATTCAACCTCTCTTAGACAAGAGCAGAAATACTCTTATTTGCGATTGCCCGACGAATCCTATTTTTGGGTTCCGTAACACAGATTTTTATGGTAGATGAATCGAAGTTCCAAGAATCGACAGGTAAATAATGAAAACGGAAAAAGTGTTTCGACGTACCAGTTTTAGGTTTGTTTAAAGTACCCTGACAATTAGATATTCTTGAACTAAATGTTAAATCCACTTTTAGCTGACTTGAGCCGATGAATGAAAATTTTGTAGAAATTGACATTTTATTCCTTCACTCGACCAACCTTGCGAGGGAAATGCAATTTGATTACATTTGTGCATAGACTCTGTTCTCTGTGATGTTGATTTAATATCATGGTCTTGTTAATATACATTTGTGCTGTGCCGTCGCACATACATAGTTAAAATAAAATAAGTAAAACATATAAAATATCAACTATTTTGAACACACATGTCTTAACTTTTAACTAGATAATCTGTAAAAGTTCTTTGCTCGATCAAAAATATTCTGGGACGCTGATTTCATCCAAAAAAGTCCGACTCGGTTAACCACCGTGTTAATGTCAGAAATAAGCTTAAGTGTGGGAAACATACATGACGAATACATTACACATGCAGTCAAACATGTGAACACTGACCAACCAAGAGATGTGTGTTTACGTTCTATACGAGTTTACACATTTTACCTTCTAAACATGTGTTATAAAGAATCATGTATATCTTCCAGGTTTATTTTGACGACGAGTGGATGGCTGAATTCAAAGATACAACAAGACCCTACCTTCCAACGGATATCGTATTTCTAGCGTTCTGGGTGGCATCAGACAGTGACGTATACTTACATGGCATTGACTTCTCACAGTAGCTATATCTAGTTACATACTTTGTATAAAATATTAAATATTTATTTCCTTGTTCGGTTTAAATCAAACAGTAAGTTTTTTATGTATCTAGTACTGATTTCATTATTTCATAACTTCGGTGCATCTTTTGATTGCTTGTGAGTTTTATTTACAACATCCCTGTAAAGAATGACCAAAAGAATTTCCGTTGTCAACAAAACTGTGTTCTATAATACTGAGCATTCAGTTTTCAAAATAGATGTATTTTGTATTAACAAGCGGTCGGTATATTGTATAAATTGTTTGATAAGTTTGATAAGTGAGTTTTTTTATACATTTAAAATGGTGATCAGCTAATTTTACTGAAATATGCATGCATTTTGCAATAGTTTAACTGGGAATATGAACCAAAAGAACAAAAGACATATACATTTGTAGACAGTTTGAAGTTATATTCACCCAACATGTGAGCAATTGCATCCTATTCAAGATACAAGTCAATAAACGTTGTGGACATAAGTTTGTATACAAGCATGGTGCCGTGTAAATACTACATAACATGGTCGACTTTCTCATTATATTGTGTTTGATTACCTTGTTAACAATAATGTCATTTTTTTGATGGTAGCCATTCAATTATAAATACATCTACAATTATGACACATTTATTATTGTATTACAACCTATGATTATATAACGTACGATGGAATTTCTATGTTTCTTTTTATTTTTATGAACTCGAAATGTTTCCATATATGATTTTGATTTAATTTATGATGTAAATATTGAATAACGGACTGTTAAGCTTTACTAGGCTTGGTATTTTCGAACTATCTACCTTTGCAGGTGTGTGTATTTCTATATCATACATGCCTGTCACTATAGTAATAAAATGAACTATCTATTATATAACATATAAAACGGTTTCTAGTTATTCATGTTTCATTTAAAGTGACACACGTGTTTTAAAAGCAATCTTGTTATGACAGTAAAAGCCACCTAACCGGTTTTGTAAGACAAATGTAAAACATTATAATGCACCAATTTGATGTTCCGTAAACAAATATTTTTTTCTGGATTTTCTAAACATTTTACATGTATTTCAAAGGAAACTGTGCATATAAACGCCTTAAATGTGAATGTAACATATTGGTACTTAAGTATAACCAACAGTAGGATTCTACGTCATCTCGCACCTGTTAAAATGATCTTCCCTGAACACGAAAACGAAAATAAAAAAAGACAAGATGTTATTTTTCACTTTTAAATGTACACTTTTGAATATATAAAAGTTGTGCGTCAAGCAACTACATGTTTTCAGTTCAAAATGGTGCAGTAATATTTCTTGTTGAAAAGACAGTTTGAGCCCGAAAGATGTTTAGATATTTTTTCAGATATCCATCCTGGATTCTGTCGATCTGTTGATGAAATGTTGTACAAAAACTTATTAAATTAAATTATTCACTGCATCTTGTTCCAGAAAAAATGACTCGTCGCTCCTATGCGTGTATTGTACGGAAACGGGATAGGAATACAGCTTTCTCGTCACGCGCCTTTTTGATTGACCCAAGAAAAAACAATGCAAAATTTCACGTAACAATTTGGTGTCTTTTTTTGGTAATTTTAAATTAACTAAAATGTGAGCAATCAGCATATTCAAGCAAGCTCCTAAGAGAATCTAGCACACTTTGAGTTGTAAACATATCTTCACCAAGAACGTATATCAGTGACGGGTCGGATGCAAGAGCCTTCAGATTGGTCAAATGTGTATAACGACCAATACCTACAGCTACAACGATCACTCCAGTATCTTTCATAGTCTGTGCCTTTGTTTTAATGTCATCAAAACTATCAGTAAAGTTTCCTGCTGAAAATATAACAGCCACTTTTCTAGCTTCAGATCAACTGCGTAAGTTTGAACTCCCATAGATCGTAGGTAGTCCGCCTGCAATACAACTCCAGCGTAAAAGTTTCCTGGATCTACAGATCAAGTTTCAATACCTATGATCACTATCTACCGTCAAAATCTTCTTGTTTGAGTTAGTTTACGCCCTTTTCAACAGCCAGCATCATATGTGGCGGACATTTCACTTTACCATCGTGCAAGGGAAGAACCTAATGAGTACTATACTCCCATCCTCCGCAAGGAACTGCCTACTAGTCTAGCGCATTAACAATCGACCGCCGATCACCTTTTCTTTAGTTTTAGTTAAAAAGACCAGTTTGCTTTAAAAAGTGACGTTTCTTAAAGTCCCATAAGCTTATAAATGTATCAGTCGTAATAGTTTCTGATTGTTCTATAACAAAGGAATCCGGTGTGTTTTCCCTCCCGTGTATACTTTATAGCAAGAAAACATGTTTCCGAAACCACTATCGTATTTTTTTCAATATCATTTAAAAAATACTATGTATAGAACAGCTGTGTTTTCCCGCTGTCATATTATGCACATGGCATGAAGTGACGTCATGCGCTCTATATATTCCAAGTTTACAAAAGCAAAATTCACAGCGAAATAAGTGTTTTTAGAAGAAAAAGCACTCGATTCGTCGGTAAAAATTATTTTTGGATAATATCAGTATTTGCTTGTTTTTTTTTGCATATATTTTCCATAGCAAAAGCTGATGTGATTTTAAAACAACATTCTCGGCTAGTTTTAAAGACTATGAATAAGATTGTGGTATGTTCTTGATGCAAGGAACCTAAATTTAGATTTAATTATAGACTAGAAACAAGTTTTGTAATGAAAAAAAACACACGCAAGTACAAACTCCCTTTGAACTCGGCATTCGAACAACAGAAGAGGGGGGGGGGATATGTTGTGCAAATTTAAACGTCACGTCATTTAGGATCCCTTTTATCTTCAACCTCCGTAAAAACAAAAAATAGCAATTGCAAATGCATTCAGAGCAATTCTGTTTATGAAGAAACAAAACGCTGAACTATAAGCCAGGAAGCTCTTTTATTCATGAGTAAATATTGTGGTAGAAGACCGGGTGGAAAAACCTTATGTATTGTACCAGCAGACTAGGACATTGATTTTAAGTCAGGAATAGAAAAATTCTCGCAAAGCTTTATATAAAATAAATTGTTTTATCAATACGTGGAGCATGTTTCCTATAGAGTGAACCAGAGACATAAGCTATATCATGATTTTCTTCAAAGTAGTGATTGTTTTATTAAAGCTTGGGTGTTTATATGCTGACAATACCATAGTTAAATACAAGAAATATCCTGGGACTACATATACAGGAGGTTCAGCATTAGTTGACTGTGCAAAGACTATAAATGTAGGGTCTGTGGGACTTGATTACAGCATTACAAGCGCATCGTGTACTGGTTTACCTTCATCTTGGTTAGAAGATAAACACACCGAGGTGGACCACATATATATGCTGAAGGTCGGAAGCGAAGAAATCTTTGATCCACCAGTATGTACATCATATTATATTTCTTCTCTTTATTTCAGTAAAGCCTCATACTCCTTGATATTTTCACTGAAACCGGTAGGGGTTCATTTAAAAACTGTTTATTGTACAAGACTGTACTCAAGTTTTAATACAAAATAAGTACAGAATCCGGCTTAATTTTACTTTAGTTATACAGTATATATCAGGCCATCTTTGGGACAAAATTCTTTTGAGTTGGTCTCCTCGACAAAATGACACAGTTTGGTGTAAACAAGTTGATCCAATCCAACCAAGTTGAAACAATAAAAAAAACCATTGAAAACATGTTTGAAATTGGTGGCCAGTATTATGGTGTTGCTTAACTAGTAAGTTAGTCTCCATGTAGAGTTTAACTTATCTTATAGTTCACCAATCCAGAATTATGTCAATATCATAGTATTTAGTTAGTTAGTTAGCTAATTGACCGTGTGTTTTTATGTCATCGTAGAATCTATTGAAAAAATCGTCCGTCGACCTAATAACAGCAAAGAAGAGAGTACCACTTGTTGTTTACGTATACATTGCAGACTTTGCAGTTTTGATTATAAATGTTGTTGTTTGAATTGTTTCAGATGTATTTATACTACAATACCGACACAGATAACAACAGATACTACTCACGAAGATCACCTATAGATTTTGCCTACGGAAGCACCATCGTTTTATACATTTCCTCGTCCAATTCCAAGAATATGTAACTATTCTATTATCTTGATCACTTTAATGTATCGGGATTGGCTCAAATCGCCAAAATAACTTTAAATGATATTTCACGAAGATTAAATATCATACTTTAATACTAAAGCAACACAAATCTAACCAAACGCTAAAAATGGTGTTTAATTGCAATAAATACTGCACCCCTTTATCGACTTTTCCTTTTCAGCGTTAAACATCTCTAACACACTTTTCCCTTGTATTGGTACGATATGATACTATTAATTCATTAATGACAAACATTTGTTATAAAACCTCTTGCTAGACATCAAATCTGGGCGTGGTTTCTATTATTGAACCATGAACATTTTGATTGGCTATCAAAATTGAATGGGCTGCGCCAAAATCGTTGATTTCATGAGTCGATACTGATCCGACACTTTAATTGTTAATTGCTCAGCTTAAAAAACAGTATCTATCATTTTCGAATTAACATTGTGTCTTATTGACGACAGATTTCAAAGCGGTTTTCAGTATTTTGTAGCGGAAATGTTAATCAAGAGAACCGTGCCTCAGAATTTGGATACTTGTTTTCCTGTTTTATCTATGTCGTATTACGCAATAACAGTGGGGTTCTGCTGGGTATGGAATTTCTTTAAAGTCAAGTATCTAACGAACGGAGGACGTTATCAAAAAACTGAGGCCCGGTTCCCTGCATTATACATTTGTAGTCATTTTAATATATTTGTTGTAATATATTCCTATATACAGAGTCGATATCGGTGTTAAAAAATGACGTGCGATACTGGTTTATAGAAGACCAATCAAATGTAATATTTGTTTCAAATCACTTGCAATGCACTTTATACGGTGGTTTCATTTAAGTATATAATTATGGTTTAGTTTTTAAATCTATAAATTGGTGAAACTTGATTTGACCTTAAAGTATAGTTTTTTTTATTTGACTACGCTTTTCCCACTGTTTGAGTATTAGTATGTTCCTGCTTTTTATCGCGTCTTTTGTTCTTTTTATTTTTGAAGTTAATTGGGAACTAGAAACTGATCATCTTGCCAAAGACATTTAAGCACGCAATAATTATTGTGTTTTACTCAGGTATATATACAATTCCTTCCTTGTGCTTTGCTTGTTCGGTTTGAGTCTAATAGGGAGACCTACTGGCGCAGTTCATGTTCTGTGTTTGGTTTGAACATTATACATGTATATAAAGTCATTGCGAAAACAATATTAGTAGTCGTACCTGAATACATGAATGCTTATGCTTTATTTTACGCTAAAACAGGGTTTAAAACTTGCATAAACCCGAAAAAAAGCGCGATCAATAAAATAATCCGTTTGAAATTATATACATTAAACAAAACAGTCGGCTCTATGTCATGTACATGTTGTTGCCTTTTTCAGAAATATAATTACGCTTAGGCATAATGCTGACTACCTACTCAGAATCACAGTAAAATACGGAGAAGCTACTGTGAAATGTGAAGCCAGATACAATGGCGCTGCTTCAGAATACACTGAGACTATATCTTATCAGTTTACTTTAAACAAAATAGAGAAGATAACTTTCAGAATTGTGATGGACGGTTATGAGGTAATTAAAATAATACGTAAATGATACTACGTTTGTTCAACATAACGTGTACATTTGTCACTTCGAACTGGTTCTGATCCGTTTGTTGCCTTTACTTGTAACTTGTATTTGATTTGTATTGTCTGTGTCTCTAGAGAAAATGTTTGCCATTTTCAAATTATAAAGAAAAAAGTATTGACACTTTAGAACGTCGTGAGCGATCAACTTTGTTATTTATGTTTGCTGTTGGTTGATCCTTCATTTTATTGTATCTGTCTGTTATTTTGTTTATCTAAGATGGAAGACTGGGTCCACAAAATTATTTATAAAACCCTGTAAGTCTGCTACTGTCGGTGGTACCTTCCGGGAAACTGCGCATGAAGCACTTAGCAAAATAAACAACGCCATTGGATATGTAATTGTACAAGAGATCCATTATTTAAATCAGACTAATCCATATTTGAATATTTGCCAATCCATTTATTATGATTGCATAATTTTAAACCTTCCGTTGCTTTGAAACATGCGTTATTCCGATTTATTGACTTGGTCTACCTTCATGAATGTGCTTGTTTATATATATTCAACCTCTCTTAGACAAGAGCAGAAATACTCTTATTTGCGATTGCCCGACGATTCCTATTTTTGGGTTCCGTAACACAGATTTTTATGGTAGATGAATCGAAGTTCCAAGAATCGACAGGTAAATAATGAAAACGGAAAAAGTGTTTCGACGTACCAGTTTTAGGTTTGTTTAAAGTACCCTGACAATTAGATATTCTTAAACTAAATGTTAAATCCACTTTTAGCTGACTTGAGCCGATGAATGAAAATTTTGTAGAAATTGACATTTTATTCCTTCACTCGACCAACCTTGCGAGGGAAATGCAATTTGATTACATTTGTGCATAGACTCTGTTCTCTGTGATGTTGATTTAATATCATGGTCTTGTTAATATACATGTGTGCTGTGCCGTCGCACATACATAGTTAAAATAAAATAAGTAAAACATATAAATATCAACTATTTTGAACACACATGTCTTAACTTTTAACCAGATAATCTGTAAAAGTTCTTTGCTCGATCAAAAATATTCTGGGACGCTGATTTCATCCAAAAAAGTCCGACTCGGTTAACCACCGTGTTAATGTCAGAAATAAGCTTAAGTGTGGGAAACATACATGACGAATACATTACACATGCAGTCAAACATGTGAACACTGACCAACCAAGAGATGTGTGTTTACGTTCTATACGAGTTTACACATTTTACCTTCTAAACATGTGTTATAAAGAATCATGTATATTTTCCAGGTTTATTTTGACGACGAGTGGATGGCTGACTTCAAAGATACAACAAGACCCTACCTTTCGACGGATATCGTATTTCTAGCGTTCTGGGTGGCATCCGACAGTGACGTATACTTACATGGCATTGACTTCTCACTGTAGCTTTATCTAGTTATATACTTTGTATAAAATATTAAATATTTATTTCCTTGTTCAGTTTAAATCAAACAGTATTTTTATGTATCTAGTACTTATTTCGTCATTTCATAACTTCGGTGCATCTTGTGATTGCTTGTGAGTTGTATTTACTATGGAAGGGAATATCCGCCGGTACATTCATGCTGTTAAATGACAATATTGTGTTATTTACTTGCATATGCGTTCTTCTACTTGACAACTGCATTTTGGTTTCTTACAACTGCTGTCTACGTTATTCATGTTTCATGTCACTTGATGCTAAGGTTAACACTCCCCTACATGACTGGGAACCAATAAATTTTTTAGCTTCTTGCGTAAATTACTATACACGGGAGACAACTCCGGACATCAAATTTACACGTTCGGAATTTTCCGTGGTTTAACGGTGCGATAGTAAAACATTCAATGTTTACGGAAGTGTTATGACACATATTGTTTTTAATGAGCCATCGAGCTGTCTCGTCGGTCTCAACGATAATTACAGTGGCAGTGTATTAAAAATGGTTTCTTTTACATCCAATAAACCAACCGAGAACGGCGAGAACATCACATTTTGTTGAATGTTGAAGAAACTGTGCTACGACGAGGCGGTACGGCAATGTTTCTCTGAACATCGTTTTAGGTGAATATTTTCGTAGATCTACATTAACATTATTTACTCCTATATTTACCGTGTTACTTCTCATTAACTCAGGTCTGTCTGGAGCAAATTCATGTTCGGGGCTTATTTTAGATTTTTAGACGGGGGGGGGGGGGGTAACTTGTAGCAATATTTGATCATATGCATAGACAGGTTAACAATTAGTCCAGCAAAAGATCTGGTTCTTATTCATGAAGACTGTGTTTCGCATCTTTGAACCTGTATGTAACGACTTACAGTCTATTGACTTTGTTTGAAATCTAGGGGTGTGGTTTATTGTTTAATTGGTAATGCATCTCACTTGCAAGCAGGAGGTCGTGGGTTCGAGCCCCGCATCGGGAACATTAAATTTACTCCTATTACTTTGGTGCTGTGACTAGGATGAGACTAGCCTTGGAATCCTAGAGCTAGGGTGAAGGAAAGGCTAGCTGAGTTAGTCAAAAGAACCTATTGTTGTCGCGATTAATTACTTTGAATAAAAAGAAAGGAGGAATGTAGCTGTGTGGTATATTGTATTAAATTTTATAAATTTGCTGAGATATTCACTACCTGATTAGCTCAGTTGGTAGAGCATCTGACATGCAAGTAGGAGGTTGCGGGTGCGAGCCCCGCATTTGGTACTACATTATTTTCCTCCTCCCTATTACAGAAATAATTGCATATGTGAAAATATGTTTGGTAACAAGAATAATATTATGGGAATGATTAACTTTTCAATTACCTACAGCCTAACATACTACTTTTGATGATATTTATAAAATAGATCTAATTAATGTCAATAGTCTTCAATTTTCAGTCAATATTGAAAATGGTTGGAATACTCAGTGGTACAGTCGATCAGCCTGGACAGAAGACTTTTAGCTAGTGTGTGTTTTTGGTGGTGGAGCTAAACAGTTTATACTCAATATATCATTGGCCAGACTGGTACATGAAGATATCGCAAATGATTTTTTTTTTAAAAAGTGACTTTCCTGACAAAATTGTTGCTATGTAGATGGAAGTAATAAAACATAATAAACATTACACAGGTATTATATATATATATGATGTTAAGATTGCCAACCTGTTTTGTCCTCAGGTCAATGATTAATACAAAAATGGCATCAAAATCTGCATTGTTTATATTATTCACATCACAGGACCTGCAGAATTCACAGACTCATAGAATATTTAGGAAAAGATACACATGCATTCCATCTATAGGGTGTTTGTGGCAGCACATTGCCATTCTGACTTACAAGTATCTGTTATTTTTTGTTTATAAAATATTATGTGCAATTGAAAATATAATTTGCATAGATTATTAAATCTTATACTATTAAGCTCTACTATTAAGCTCTTGTTATGATGTAAAAAGTATTTAGTTAGATTTATTTCAATATACAAATTACATACAATGTGTTAATAAACTGGCATACGTAAAAAAAATACACATATATTACAAGAAACATGTGTATAGCCATGTTAGACATTTTATATAAAGGATAACACAAAAAAGTTAAAATAAACCTTTATTTCCATTTTGGTCAACAGCTATACATATAGCTAATGTTTAAATGAATAAATAAATTGTGTATCCGTGGTCCTTAGAATAAAGTAATGAGTTACATCTAGGAAGATATTTAATTTTCATGTTTATCAGAAGTTATAAATCACACTATTCACAGACAAATTGCATAGTGTAATATTTAAAGAAATTTTAAAACTGAGCAAATTTAAAGTTGAAGCTGTATTTTATGTTATTTCTAAGAAGTTGACTTATTTGATGTAAATGCAAATTCATGATAATAAGTAATACATGTGAATTAATTATTCATCATTTGTAAGCATCAGTCTATTAGTGTCAATGTAGTTTCTAAATTGTCTGTAAAGATATTTTTGTATTTGAATTGATCAATATTCTAGTTCATGTTAATTATTACTTAATAATAAATGCATATTTTCAGTCAATATTGTCAATTGTACATTGATGTTAAATATCTAGATACTGTCAAACCTCAGAATAAAGGTCACCTTGTGAATGAAAGGTCATTATTTCTAAACCGTCATTGATTATTTAGAACAAAATAACTCCTGAATAAGAGCCATCTGTCAATATAGTCCAAATTTTCTATTTCCCAGGGATGGCCTAAGTTCAAAGTCTTGACAGTAGTCCAAAATACATGTACCTGTAATGACTAATTAATTCACCTCACTTCAATTTTTTGAAGTATTTTAATTTCATTAAGTCTCATTTTTAACAGTGAAGCATTGGAAGACATGTACAATTGAATTATATGGTTGTCAGTTATCATATTATTTCAATTATTTGTACTAATGGACAATAATGAATTGTGTTTATTGTTAAAATTGAGACATGATTCAATTGGTTACTGAATTTCTTGTTTACAGAAATACATAAATAAACAGTATAATAAATAGACAAATGAAAAAAAAAGATAATTGTTGTATTTT
Source organism: Lutraria lutraria (assembly GCA_964023205.1). Classification (NCBI taxonomy): domain Eukaryota; kingdom Metazoa; phylum Mollusca; class Bivalvia; order Venerida; family Mactridae; genus Lutraria; species Lutraria lutraria. Next base: position 32,010,037 of record OZ026848.1, on the reverse strand, counting down.
ATCTATCCTTTGATTCAAGTAGGATGACTAGTCTTTTCAAGGTAGACACACACCTTAATTGTGTCCTAAGCTATCCTCACATTGTGCATATGTCTATGTTCCTCTTGAAATATCTCAAACCATCTAGTAGTGTCATCACAAAGCTATATGGGTGGTCCTTTCATTTAACTCAAGGGGAAAAAGTATTGGCTGCTCATCCTTTAATGCATCTTTCTCATTGATTTGAGAAGAATCAACAATGGAGCGGATACCCTTGGTGAAGTTGTGATAGAAGACACAACTGAGGTAGAAATAACTGTTGGATCACTAGCAAACATATCCTCCATGCATCAAAATTCCTCCATATGTGTCGACTGTCACCAGCTTGTTTTTATTCTTTAATGTTTTATACCTGCAATAAAATAAACAGACACATTCAAATACCAACATTTATGTTTATCCATACTGTAATGTCACTATTTGTGATTAGTGATATTTAGATCATTTTTGTGTGGTACAAAATGAAACACAATATCTTAATACAGGGAGAAATACAGAAACATGATAAGTATGTGATATACTATACAGTCACTTGTACTCAACAGTACCGATATATGAATAACACAAATGAATGTTGATGCAAAGGAATAATTTAAAACTGTTCTTTATAGTATAGGTCTTTCATATTGAACATAATTTAAAAATATGACATTGATTGCTTAAAACAAAATGACATCCAAATAAATGCCTTGCACTTGGCAATTAACGCCAATTATGTATTTTCCAAGGATAGCCTTTGTTCACATGTTTAACTGCATATGAACAGGTATGCTTTATAATGTTATATAGATCCCTGATAGAAATAACATTCTTATCACACAACAGCAATAACTAAAACTTAATTTCACATGACAGAGTACACACTAACTGTTATTTTAGGATGGACTTACCTTGGTGGTTTTCTTCACCTCCACCAAAATAGTATCTGCTGCTTTTGAAACGATGTATTGACATCGATGAAGAATGGCTACAAAATCTTTGTCCCGTTTGGCTCAACTTACACTAAATTGTCGAGTAGTTTTTTGTGTACGCACCGTGCATGATTGACCTTTTTACGGAAACTGCCGAAAAAATCTGGTTCCCAGCATTGTATGAATTGAATTTTACAAATGCATTCGTTTAAGTTCATGCTAGCTGCTGCTTAGTGCTAGTTGGTTTCGCCTTGCTGAACTTGCAGTCATTGATGTTAACATGCATGTGTCGGTATAATAATAATGAATAGAATGGATGCATTTGTCATTTACACGCAAGAATATGTAATTTATATACATAGAGTAAGGAAAAATTCAAGCCACGTGCCACTTACTGATGGAAAGAAGCATAAAGACACACGGCAGTTGCATTTAGTTTAAAACGAATGAAACAAGGCAAGATGCAATTGTCATTTAACAATATGCATGTAACAAGACAAGATGCAATTGTCATTTAACAGCATGCATGTACTGGCGGATATTCCCTTCCATAATTTACAACATCGCTGAGCATCTGACATTTGTAAGGCGGATCTTTGTGTGTAGTAGTAAGGACATGTAAATAATGACCAAAAGAATTTCCGTTGTCAACAAAACCATGCTCTATAATACTGAGCATTCAGTTTTCAAGATAGATGTATTTTGTATTAACAAGCGGTCGGTATATTGTATAAATTGTTTGATAAGGTTAATAAGTGAGTTTTTCTATACATTTAAAATGGTGATCAGCTAATTTTACTGAAATATGCATGCATTTTGCAATATTTTAACTGGGAATATGAACCAAAAGAACAAAAGACATATACATTTGTAGACAGTTTGAAGTTATATTCAAACAACATGTGAGTGGTCGTATCTTATTCTAGATACAAGTCAATAAACGTTGTGGACATAAGTTTGTATACAAGAATGGTGCCGTGTAAATACTACATAACATGGTCGACTTTCTCATTATATTGTGTTTGATTACCTTGCTAACAATAATGTCATTTGTTTGATGGTAGTCATTCAATTATAAATACATCTAGAATTATGACATATTTAGTATGGTATTACAACCTTGACTATATAACGTACGATGAAATTTCTATGTTTCTTTTTATTTCTATGAACTCGAAATGTTTCCATATATAATTTATGATGTAAATATTGAATAACGGACTGTTAAGCTTTACTAGGCTTGGTATTTTCGAACTATCTACCTTTGCAGGTGTGTGTATTTCTATATCATACATGCCTGTCACTATAGTAATAAAATGAATTATCTATTATATAACATATAAAACGGAAATAGACAAAAACAATTATTTTTTCAGCATAAATCTTTCTAGTTATTCACGTTTCATTTAAAGTGGCTTACGTGTTAAAAAGCAATATTGGTATGACAGTAAAAGCCACCTAACCGGTTTTGTAAGAAAAAATGTAAAACATTATAATGCACCAATTTGATGTTCCGTAAACAAATATTTTTTTCTGGATTTTCTAAACATTTACATGTATTTCAAAGGAAACTGTGCATATAAACGCCTTAAATGTGAATGTAACATATTGGTACTTAAGTATAACCATCAGTAGGATTCTACGTCATCTCGCACTTGTTAAAATGATCTTCCCTGAACACGAAAACGAAAATAGAAAAAGACAAGATGTTATTTTTCACTTTTAAATGTACACTTCTGAATATATAAAAGTTGTGCGTCAAGCAACTACATGTTTTCAGTTCAAAATGGTGCAGTAATATATCTTGTTGAAAAGACAGTTTGAGACCGAAAGATGTTTAGATATTTTTTCAGATGTCCATCCTGGATTCTGTCGACCTGTTGATGAAATGTTATACAAAAACTAATTAAATTAAATAATTCACTGCATCTTGTTCCCGAAAAAGGACTCGTCGCTCCTATGCGAGTATTGTACGGAAACGGGATATGGCTACAGCTTTCTCGTCACGCGCCTTTTTGATTGACCCAAGAAAAAACGATGCAAAATTTCTCGTAACAATTTGTTTTTTTGGGGGGAATTTTAGATTAACTAAAATGTGAACAATCAGCATATTCAAGCAAGCTCCTAAGAGAATCTAGCACACCTTGAGTTGTAAACATATCTTCACCAAGAACGTATATTAGTGATGGGTCGGAAGCAAGAGCCTTCAAATTGGTCAAATGTGTATAACGACCAATACCTACAGCTACAACGATCACCCCAGTATCTTTCAAAGTCTGTGCCGTTGTTTTAATATCGTCAAAACTATCAGTAAAGTTTCCTGCTGAAAATATAACAGCCACTTTTCTAGCATCAGATCTTCCGCCGTTTGTTGTAGAGAAACCATTTGTTGTCAAAAATGACAGAGCATGTGACACTGTACTAACATCTTCAGAGTCGGTGATGATATTTGTATTGATGGCAAATATATGATCTGCAGCATCATTGTATTGGTTAAGGTTATACACAATTTTATATTGATTTGAAAATGTAGAGAAACTAAATTGTACAGCAGTCGATCCTATATTTGATTGTTGGACAACATGTAACGTTGCCTTTACAAGGCTATCAGTTTGAGCTGGTGTTGTACTTCTTGACACATCCATCAATAAGGCTACGTCTGTCATCCTTTCTGTACAATCTGTGGAAAATGTACGTATTAATTTCTTTCGACTGACACAATATTAACTATGCGTATACTTTTGTATAATTAAGAGAAAAACAGAAAATACAGAAGGGTGGTTAAGGTTAGACATTGAATTTGACGAACAATATACAAACTGGCGTACTCCACTAAGAATACTAAACCAGTAAACCATGCAAGTATCTCAAGTGCGCTTGCAGTAGATTTAATTGTTTGCTTGACAAATAATCGCATACATCTGGTTAAGAAATATTCCACATAACTCTCCATTCATACATGTTACCATATCAATATCCTTACTGACCAAAGTCATTTAAAACAACCTTGAATTTATGGTACTATATTGAGATTATAAAACTTGTATTGATAAACAGAACATTATTACACACACATATACATACCATCACATCCGAACATGGACTTGTGTAACAAATTTTGTAAGGCGTCTGGTGTAGATATTGTGAACACATGACGATGATAAGTAGCGATGTTTATAAGTTCTTCATGTAACACACTATCACCACAACCAACTGCGTAAGTTTGAACTCCCATAGATCGTAGGTAGTCCGCCTGCAATACAACTCCAGCGTAAAAGTTTCCTGTATCTACAGATCAAGTTTCAATATCTATGATCACTATATACCGTCAATATCTGCTTGTTTGAGTTAGTTTACGCCCTTTTCAACTGCCAGCATCATATGTGGTGGCCATTTCACCTTACCATAGTTCATGGGAAGAACCTAATGAGTAATATACTCCCAACCTCCGCAAGGAACTGCCTACTTTCTCATATAAAAGGGACATGATCTGTAACAGGGCTCGAACCCACGACCCTCTATCAGTTAAAAAAATTACAGTTATTTGAAGTCAGTGACCCGTAAAAACCACCTAAATGTCCAAAGGCAATATGTCGAGCCCGATGGGTTGTGTTCATAACCCCTTAACTCTTAGAAGAAAACTTTTATACCAAATTATTTCAAAATCCTTGAACGCAAACAGAAGATACAGCACAGACAAGGAAAATATATTTGTCCTGAAAGTGTGATCTTGACTTTTGACATAAGGACCTAGGTGTTGCCCAAGACACACCATCTCATTGAAGTAAACATATATGCCCAGTTATTTCAAAATCCTACAATACAATACATAAGAAACAGTCCAGAGAGGGAAAACACATTCGACTTCTAAGTGTGATCTTGACCATGTAGCCATGGATTTGGGTCTTGCGCCCGACATACCGTCTCATGGTGCTTAAAAAATATGTACAGTATTTTTCATATATCAATGCATTAGGGAGATAAGCTCGGGCAAGGCCTATTGAATTATTTTTTGACTTTTGACCTCTAAGTGTGAACTTGACCTTAGGGCTGCGGACCTTGGTATTGTGCATTGCAAACCGTCTAATGGTGTTAAACAATTATGCTTAGTTATTTTAAAATATGTCAATGCACAAAGGAGATACAGCCGGGCAAGGAAAATTCATATTGACTTACTAACTAACGTACAGACACGCGACTGCCATTGGCGCGACTATGTCGAGCTGACCGCTAGTGGACTCGACAATGTTTCTTTGAATGTTTCAGTCTGATGAGTCATACAGAAATGACAAGTAAACATTAATTCAAAACGTTTCAATTATAGACAGTTAATTAAATGATAAATAGATACTTGGTTTTAAAAAAGTATGTTAAGCCAGATATGTTTGAAACTCACAGTGAAATGTTATACCTGTATCAATGCATCATGACTGTCACTTGACAGACCATCTGTCAACGCAACGACATACTGTTTCACAGAATTTCTTGCTCCGTTTGCTGAAGTGAGGATCTCTGCTCTGACGGTTTTTAGCATCTCCCCGGTAGAAGTCACGCCCGGACTACTGGGTGTTATACCATCAACTGCAGCAAGTAGGTCTGTCATGTTTTGGTATTCGTTCAGATAAATATGTACGACTGGTTCAGATGAATATGTCAGCACGCTGAATTGGAAGCGATTATCCAAAGGACCAACAGGAAACTGGGATATGAAGTTTTTCACGTAAGATTTTCTTTCTTCAAACTCTACAGATCCATTCTGACTTTCTGAGGTATCGATGGCAAATACTATATCGGCATTGTCGTAAGGTGTACATACGTCTGAAGCAACAAACATTCACATTATTGTTCTTAAGTTCTAGCACGTGATACCAAACTTCTCTTGAAATATGAAATTTGTCTAAAGCTCTGAAGGTGAATGAATAGAACTAGATTGTAATTTGGATGAGTAATTATTCAAAAATTGAATATGACGCAAGTTGGACAAAATATATCAACAGATATACCCAACTTTGATGTGTGTAGATGGTACTGATAGGTTTGTAAACTTTGATGTATGTGGACCCTGCTGACAAGTTGCTAAACGTTGATGTATGTAGAAAGTACTGACTGCTTTGTAAACGTTGATGTATGTAGAAAGTACTGACTGCTTTTTAAACGTTGATGTATGTAGAAAGTACTGACTGCTTTGTAAACGTTGATGTATGTAGAAAGTTCTGAATGGTTTGTAAACGTTGATGTATGTAGAAAGTACTGACTGGTTTGTAAACGTTGATGTATGTAGAAAGTACTGACTGGTTTGTAAACGTTGATGTATGTAGAAAGTACTGACTGGTTTGTAAACGTTGATGTATGTAGAAAGTACTGACTGGTTTGTAAACGTTGATGTATGTAGAAAGTACTGAATTGTTTGTAAACGTTGATGTATGTAGAAAGTACTGAATGGTTTGTAAACGTTGATGTATGTAGAAAGTACTGACTGGTTTGTAAACGTTGATGTATGTAGAAAGTACTGAATGGTTTGTAAACGTTGATGTATGTAGAAAGTACTGAATGGTTTGTAAACGTTGATGTATGTAGAAAGTACTGAATGGTTTGTAAACGTTGATGTATGTAGAAAGTACTGACTGGTTTGTAAACGTTGATGTATGTAGAAAGTACTGAATGGTTTGTAAACGTTGATGTATGTAGAAAGTACTGACTGGTTTGTAAACGTTGATGTATGTAGAAAGTTCTGACTGGTTTGTAAACGTTGATGTATGTAGAAAGTACCGAATGGTTTGTAAACTTAAAAGTGTGTTGATCGTGTTGTTTGTGGATCAATGTGTTGCATTTCATGACGATGCTTATGATTTGTGTGGGTGGGATAATGTTCAGCATTGGATGTTGGTTTAAGAACGTCTGTGATAATTTGGATTTCCTTGCATGTGACATTACCGGAAACTTTCTTTATTAATTAATATGAATACTACACAAATGAATTTTCTTTGTTCGTAAGATTATAAACATACCTATATCCTGGCAATCATCACCTGTCCATCCATACGCACATGCACATAGATGAGCCGTCCCTCCGTTGATATGGTAACACGATCCCCCATTTTGACAATACACAGAACAGTCTAAAATCAGAACTTTGTATATATAGTGTTAAGTATAAAATATCAATTTTCACCATTTTGTATGTTTACTAAGTCTTATGAAATTATTTCTTTTGAAAACTACTCCATTTTATGTAATAAACAAATAATTCTACAGTCCCTAATCAGACATTCTTATCACAGTTTGTACAAACATACATTTTTATCATAGGTTAGTCTGCATGCATAAAATTTAATTTACAAACAATTTTACCAGCAGTTTCACAAATATCTCCGATCCATCCATGTGGACACGTGCACGTAAAAGATAACCCCCCATTAACAGGGTTACATTGTCCTCCGTTCTTACAATGAACTGTAGAATCTGAACAATCTGTAAAACAACAGACATTTAGAACCAACGAAACATTGAACGGTTCATATGATGTAATATAATTTGTTGTGACACCCGTAGTGTTTGTAGGATGAGAGTATGATATCTTAAGGTCTTGCCTTTTAAGGGTATACATTACAAAAAAATGTTGTTGTTTTTTATTGCTTGTTGATTAATTTACTAAAATCCTTAAGAAAGATACTGTCAGGTAAAGTGTAAGCTATATCGTCCTCCGCCATTTGTAGTGAATAGTGCTTTATAACATTTAAAAATATTTTATCAAGTTACTACTTATTAAAAGTGAGTTTCACTGAAGTATCATTGAAGTGTATCGAACATATATATTAAATAACATCGCAGGAAAATGAATAGAACTTTTGTTACAGATTTATGACCGTTCATGTTGTCAGACACTTAGTGGAATTTATTGACGGTCATTAAAATGTTCAAATGTTAACCGGCAATTTTATAGGTATAAGTATTGTATGATCTTACCAACAATATCACAGTTTCTGCTCCTCCATCCTGCTTCACAAATACATTTATAATGATAACCATTATCTTTAGTAGTGCAATTTCCGTGTACACAAGGCTGGGTCACCTGAAATATCGTACAGTGGATCATATCATTCTTTAGAACCGAATTGAAGCCAGTTTATATTTCATTTCTGTAACTGCTTCTTGTGTATAAATAGTACAAAGCAGTTTTAAAGAACGACACTTTTCAGTACCACATGGGGAGTTTAACCTATCCTTTGAACTTACTGTCTGTCTCAACATATCGTCACTGAACTTCCGGTCTGTTTCTACTTCCGCCACTATTTGTTTCATAACATCCGGCATTGGTTCTAGAGTTCTAATACTTACAAATAGTTTATCATCGTATTCTTACCGTGCAATCTGAAATCACATAACATCAATTCACTCATCTCTGTTACACTGAACATGATTTTGTATATAATGTACCAAAAGTGCTTATATTTTATGTATACAATGTACCAGAAGTAAAATCTATCAGATGAAATTGACAGTGTTGTATTTTGTCGACTAGTTGTTATTATCTGACTTATCATCAATTCGAATTATTTGCATAATTATGACCTTATTTTGGAACATTTTCTGCGGAAATAAATTTTCCGAATTTTGTCAAATTCAGACATTGTAAGCGTACATGTTGTCTGGTATTAAAGTTGATTGATATACATGTAGTTACTTTAAACAAACTTTCTTTGTAATAAACTAAACCCTCGTAATGCTAAGTTTATTCACTAATTTATTGTGTACATTGTAGTATGATTTTATAATCGTACATGTCATAAATAATACAAATACTTACATTTACAACTGCCACAACCACCGGATAAAACCCTGCTCACTGTAATATAAAACAATCATACACAGTAACCAATCAATCGTGTTCTAATTCAACAGAAAAGCAATGATATTCGAATCGTTTATTTCAGAACACCAAACACCAAAATCTACTTCAACCTTAAAAAGTACTTTCTTTTTGTAAAAGTAATTAACGATATCTTAAAGCTTTCCAACATTATTCAATTGTACCTTTAAAGTGAAACCAAATAATATGAAGATAGTTTAACTTTGTAAATAGCAAAACGTGTTTAAGATAATTTAAAATCCCATATGGTAAAACATGTTCTATTATTTTCTTTTAATTCAATACATTGAGATGTACTGATGTAATGTAGCGTTTGGAAATTGAAACAAACTTGTTTGTCTGTTCATTCAGGCATTAACACTCAGTATACATCAAACGGTTAATCAAGTTTTGTCCGTTCGTCCGTCCGTCCTATCTTTGTCCGTCCGTCCGTCCGATGTAACATATTATTACTGCCTATTACGTCTATGTAAGTTCGTTCTCTGTTGATCAGTCGTGTATAAATAATGGATTTCCGACAGAGATTAGCTCCTGGAACATGCAGAACACTGATCTATAGAAATGTAACCTATGTAACAACGCCATGTGTGATGAGCATCATTTTAAACTAGAAACCACATTTTTTCAAATAGTTAAAAAAACGGTTATTAAATAAAGAAATGTGTTCAAGACGTAAATCATGCACATGTACCATTTAATTTAATTCAATAATGAATATGTATACAAATTACATGGTTCGTTCATTTTTGCATATTTTAAAGGAAATAATTAAAATAATCAATATGGATGTGGTTAGTGTAAATGCAACTATCAGCATCACCCACAATAATTGCCATGTTTAATACACACAAATATATATGTGTGTGTGTGTGTCTTTTTTCTTTTAAAGAAATGAGCATCAAAGGTGTTTTAAAGCATAAAACATGAACGAAGGGATCTATTTTGAAAAAAAAAAAAAACATTTTATACTACTCTTAAAATACATTTCGGTGTAAAAATAGCCTAAAAGGTAAAATATACTGCTTATATATCAAGTGCTGAACTGTTCTACAATTTTTTTTTTTATTCATACAAAATACTAATTGCACACAATTAATGTATTGTAAACCCGTTCTGTCATATTCTTTACTAATTATATTTTTTTGTTATTTTTAAACCTGAAACGAAACTAACTTAACAAATAAGCAGTTATCTATTTTACTACTTGTTTACATATTTGTTTAAATCATTTATTACTTATTTGAAATTTCAATCTTATCTTAACAACAATTTACAATCTATTTACTAACTTCAAGTTGATAAACAATAAACCACTACTTACTCGTTTATAATTTTATGAGGTGCGCACCATTTTTGTCAAGTATCATAAATTATTCTTTTTTTGTATTATTCGATTGATGTATTGTCATTTATATGTACAGACTTGAAAGATAAACATCGTACTGTAGTGTCAATCCATTCTGACTTGAATAGCAGATCAAATTCCTTATAGGTTTAAACTTGTCATGCAATTTCCATAATTCAGTCATACTTCTTAATATGGGTATTGCGTGTAAAGATTATCATTCACTGTTTATTGTTTTTAGAACGATCATAAGTATTAAGTGTCATATACACATGTACGTAACTGTATAAACATTTAGCTAGTACTTAATGTTAATAATTTAATCATGCAATGTATTTAATTATTGATCCCTGCTATTTTTTAATCAATGAGTGTTTGTCGGGTATGTCTGCTTAGTAAAAATTGTGAATAATTTAAGTAATGTTTGTTTTTATTTGTTCGTTAATTCATTCACTTATTAATTAATTATTTCCTTCATCAACCCATTCATTTATTTATTCATTCAATAGTTTACTTATTGTGTCTTCATTAGCTATGTAGTTTAATTTATCATCCGTTCAGGACATAAACCTTGTTAAATGCAGCGAATTTGTAAAGGCGTGAAATTAAGCTAAGATTTAGACTTACCTATCATCGAAAACAGACAAAAACTTATCCATATATTCACAAACATATTTATTCACTTCTGTCTGGTTGATTAACTTAAAGTATTCGTACAAGTAACACAAAGTCAAATTCAATATCAAAATGCGTGTGTGTGTTTTAATAAAACAGGTGAATGCTTTAGGTAAATACCCATTTGCCGAGTGAATGCTATACATATAATTTGTAGCTAATCAAATAATGAACGCAGATCGATAGACGAAAACTAGTAAAATCTTAGTGGTGTATGTGACATAAAATATGTAAATTAACACTGTATGGAAATCAAATCGGGTAGATTAGTCATTTCAAATTAAATATACATTAACTTCCTATTTCATTTGGCGGACGTAAATGACATGTCTAACTATAAGTAACAATACCTTGTTATACCTCGTACATTTATCTAAATAGTAAGGAAAGTCAACAATCGTGTTCAATCGATCTCAAACATTACAATATATCAGGTAGAGAAATATGGCACTGTTGTGCTGGATGGAGCATACGCTGGATGGCTCTTACGTAAATAATAAGCGCTCATAAATCCCAATCGTAACTACTCGGGTATTACAAAACAGACAAATACGCCTCCTACATGTTTTATGTGTTGGGTTACGCGGTTTCCGGTCACTAATTTTTCAACACTAGGTACTCGTTTTCAAGAATCATGTCCTATTATGTAATGATAAATCGTTTAAGGATATGTCTGACATTTTCCCGATGTTTGCACATATAGACATATTGAAAGAATGATAACGCATGAAATAAGCTAAAATCATATTCAAGGGCAGATAACTAAAAAAAGAGCACAGTGACCCCCATTTTATTTCGCTTATTTTTTTTGTATTATCATGAAATTATGCTATGATTATTCAAAGTTTTTAAAAAATCTGTCTATACGTTTTCTGTCTATATGTCTATGTGCAGAAAACGGAAAACTGTCAGATATGTCCTTAAACGATGTTTTATAATGATTTCTCACTTTTTCAACATGTGTGCATGCTGTGTATCTTTGCATCATAGTTATTCCAATATTCAATGATAAACATAGCTTAACATCGTACCCAATGGGCGACGAAGATACAATTGTTCCGACCGCTGTTATACACATATTGTTGAAATAACAACATTGAGTCACATTAATTTTAATTATCACGTGTTAACAAGCGTACAACTGTTAAAAGATAGCACACTTTACAATATATTTCCTTCTTCCTTTTGCCATACAGTGACAAACAAACACTTGCAAAAAAGCTGAGTTTCATAATATGAATGGGGCTTTGTGTTCTGAAATCCTCTGTTTATCTTCCTTTTTCCAGTTTTTTTTCAGAAACAAAAGAAGAACACTATACGAGTTTCAAAAGACACAATAAACAAGGAATTTTTTTACAAATGGATGCGAAGTTGTTCTACTTATAAGTACGTGTAGTTCAAAATTACTGTACGAGTAATAAGTATAATGTACTTATATGCGCAGTTGTTTATCAAATGATAATCGTTTGTCTAGTTTTCTTGTTGATCTAAAACCACCACTTATATACAATTACTTATACATGATACAATTATACATATTGGTGAAATTCATACCAGCTTAATGTAACGCTATCTCGAGAAAGGTGGTTAAAATTTGAATATAGACATTGCTGAAGAAAGCCTGACAGGCTATTTAAGCTATAAATATTATGTTCTTTCAAAGGATTGACAAAGAGAACAATAGTTATGAGCAAAAAGAAAGGTTAGATGACACAGCTTCTGTTGCAAATATTATACGACACAATCATTGTAAACATAAGTTATATGACACAGACACAGTAAGCATAAGTTATATGGCACTGTCACTGTAAACATGAGTTAAATGACACTGTCACTGTAAATATAAGTTATATGACATTGTCACTGTAAATATAAGTTATATGACATTGTCACTGTAAATATAAGTTATATGACATTGTCACTGTAAACATACGTTATATGACACTGTCACTGTTAACATGAGTTAAATGACACTGTCACTGTAAATATAAGTCATATGACATTGTCACTGTAAATATAAGTTATATGACATTGTCACTGTAAACATAAGTTATATGGCACTGTCACTGTAAACATGAGTTAAATGACACTGTCACTGTAAACATAAGTTATATGACATTGTCACTGTAAACATAAGTTATGTGACACTGTCACTGTAAACATACGTTATATGACACTGTCACTGTAAACATGAGTTAAATGGCACTGTCACTGTAAATATAAGTTATATGACACTGTCACTGTAAACATGAGTTAAATGGCACTGTCACTGTAAATATAAGTTATATGACATTGTCACTGTAAATATAAGTTATATGACATTGTCACTGTAAACATAAGTTATGTGACACTGTCACTGTAAACATACGTTATATGACACTGTCACTGTAAACATGAGTAAAATGGCACTGTCACTGTAAACATGAGTTAAATGGCACTGTCACTGTAAATATAAGTTATATGGCATTGTCACTATAAATATAAGTTATATGACATTGTCACTGTAAACATAAGTTATGTGACACTGTCACTGTAAACATACGTTATATGACACTGTCACTGTAAACATGAGTTAAATGGCACTGTCACTCCAAACATAAGTTATATGACACTGTCACTGTAAACATAAGTTATATGACACTGTCACCGTAAACATAAGTTATATGACATTGTCACTGTAAACATAAGTTATGTGACACTGTCACTGTAAACATACGTTACATGACACTGTCACTGTAAACATGAGTTAAATGGCACTGTCACTCCAAACATAAGTTATATGACACTGTCACTGTAAACATAAGTTATATGACACTGTCACCGTAAACATAAGTTATATGACATTGTCACTGTAAACATAAGTTATGTGACACTGTCCCTGTAAACATACGTTATATGACACTGTCACTGTAAACATGAGTTAAATGGCACTGTCACTCCAAACATAAGTTATATGACACTGTCACTGTAAACATAAGTTATATGACACTGTCGCTGTAAACATAAGTTATATGACACTGTCACTGTAAACATAAGTATAGCACACAGTTAGCAGTAGTTATATGACACAGACAGTGTAGAACATATTTATACAATTTTGACAATGTATGTATGTTTATAATCATGGCCTTCTCCGCAGCACAGATACAGTATTATTCTTTATTATGTATATTATTTTCATATACATTTTTTTTGTTTCGTTCATAGATGTAAATGTACTCATGGGCCGCAAGGCTTGATGGATTTACTGAAATAAACCTTACATATATAATGCAGTTAATGTAGCAGAAGTTATAATTATGATACAGTCTATGTAGCATTGTGTGAGGGCCTACTGTGTGGTTATGACAACTGACCAGTTAACACTAATCCCTGACTGCTGTATATTCGCATACCAACAGTAGACAAACCTATCATATAAGAATGTTACGGTCGTTCTACCCTGAACTGATGTACGTCGTCTGGGTTTTCCTTAACCGTTAAGCTGGAAAAGTCACATTTACACCATTGATTTTGGTGAGATAAAAAAGAAGACAAACGAATTTGCAACACTATAATAGATGTTTTGTCATTTTCACTCTGTATCTGTTAACTAAGACTTATCTTTTTAAAATGGAATGTAGAGCAAATTCTTACTACTTATATTGAATACTCTCGATGACTGCTTCCTGGATTCTGACCAGTACTCCCTACGAAAGAATTGATTGTGAAAGTTCCGGTCAAATTCCGACACTGACGGGATTCGAACTCGCAACATCTACCCCTACAAAACTGCTCCTCCCTTGCTATAATGAATATTGAGGCAGGTATTAAGTAGCACTTCAGATAACTCTATGTTTCAAATTTTTATATTATGAATTTCAGGGCCTTCAGTCCTTTGATTCAATTTTCCGTGAAACCAAAAAAAACATTAAGATTGATTAATGTCCGCGTCGATAATTTCCTTATTTCACATGGGTATCTTATATACGTTTGCTTGCAGTCTAGACGTGTCAGTTCTGAACCATTATTTTGTAAAGTCAAGATATGGCCTCTGTCGTGTATTTTCTGTTGATGGCGATTTTTGTTGCGAGTATTGCAGCTCGCACTGTCAACATTGAGTGGTTATCCGTGTCTGTAACAGAGGAGACAGACGGTAAGTTCTTTACTCTATTGTATTTATTTCATATAATGTTAAATGTTTATAGAAGTTTAACCATGTTACAAATACAATTGTACTGCATGTGTTTTGGGTGCCTTTCATGTAGATGACAATCGAAGACTTGTCGGCGTAAAGTTCCTTAGAGAAATCACTTTTAGCCAGTCGATTAATTACATTAATTGTGTAGTTACATAGTATTTTCGTGTTTTTTCGGCTTACTCGAAATGTGATTGACCCCTCTTGTGCATTATAGTGGTTTTTGCCAGTATTTATTATAAGAGTGGTACGTTCAGTTATGAGGCACTTGTTAAAGCGTTTGTTACGTACAAGTATAGATCTAACTTTTATTTGTAATATAAAAAAATATATTTATTGTTTACTGTTCTAAAAAAATGTTTATTGGACTCTTTCTGTATGACATAAAAATGAAGAAAAGAGGTATTATTATTTTGTTGCTCCATGGCCCGATTATCGAATTATGACCAATTAATCGCATCGGTTGTCTCATTCGAGTATGCGCCGATTAATCGCATTACATTAATTTTGTAACCGTTTTGCTCACACTACCTTTCTCATATCGAAATCATTTGTACTTATAGTGTGATTCAAATATAAGATTACTAATGACTTGGATTTAATATCCTCAGTCAATTCGTCTCATACGAATATCTGTTTAGCAAAGCAACATCTTCGGACCAAAACATGACATGGATTTTTTTATATTTCTATTTATCTTTTTCTAACATTAACTTTTTTGTCCCCGTCATAGGTAGCATGAAGGTCGGGGCTCCATCCCACGTGTACCTTACAACGGGTATTAATTGAGATAATTTCCTCGTATGTTTGACATTCAACAAACGTTACATACACTGTACATACATGTAGTTACTATGACCCATTAACTGTTTTATTTAGACACGAGCCTGGATGTGAAGTCACTTCTCGAGGATGTGTTTGGTGGAAGATTTGTCATGGATGGAGATAATGAATGCGTTGGCGCTTCCTGTTGTGTGCAGAAGTACTCTTACAATGGTATAATTTAAACATATCTACAAGACGTAGCTCTTCTTTTTCGCGAAGGTGTCATATATCTGTATACTGATAGTCTCGTGTTGGGTATTTTCGTCGATACAAAAATATTTCCTGCTGTCGCGCTGAATGATAAATCGGTACTTCAATTAATTAAATCAAATAACCCTTATCTAGCGTTTTAACTTGTGCAGTAATTAGGCCGGTTTGATTGGTCAAACAGAAGAGCTGGCGGAAGATGCCGAGCTCTTCTAAACTGTTTGATTGGTCGTCTTCTAATTTTAGAAGCTCTTCTATCTATTCCGCTCGAAGGTTAGAAACTCTGGAAAAAGTGTCAGTCACGTTACAAATAATGTTTAAATTTCCTGTTTTAATTATTGTTATCACTGACAGCAAAAAAGATGTTTTTAAACAAATATATTAATTTATCCACATGTTTGAAAGAATATTAGTTTAACGGTTAGCTTTAGTTATACCTAACATTCGGATTATATAGACATTTCGGATAATTTAAGAATATACTTATAAATGACTTCAATGCACGTAATATTTTAATTAATATTTATGCCACTGAATTGAAAAGTTGGAACTTTTTTCGTAGGCGGAAGTTTAATGGTAGCTGTTCGGTATGTAGGAAAAAAATCCCGACTGACTGTTGAGAAATGGCCTTAACCTTGTGTTCGTACCGAACAACAATCATTGTATTCGGCGATTTTCAGCTATAATTCTTTTGAAAATCAAAATCACAATTTTAGATTTTTTTCTGTCTTTGATTATACTTTAAACATGTGCAAATCAATATCCATATTTAATTAGAATCAATACCAATTAATTAATTTGTAGAAACGTATAGAATATTTTCATTACGGAGAAAATGCATTGAAATCAGCTTCTACATACGTTGAAATTATCTCCCTTATGAAAAACCAGGACATTATATTGTGGGTTTATTTTTTTAGTTTTAAGCTTCAAATTAAAAAGTTAACATCCTTATTAATCCTTAATCAATTTATCAAGCTTTATCTAACAGAGGAATAATAATTATAGAGAAATTGTGTAAATAAGTGTCTGGGGACCGTGGGAATATCTTTTTGTGGTTCAAAAGTCAATATTTGTATTTGTGTTACTTCCCTTAGACGCTAAAGTCTATGAAAACTAAAACAAAATCGTTCTATGATCCCGAGATATTTATACCTATTATTTTACAACCATTGCACAATGTAAATGAAAAAAAATGCATTTTGCATTGATATTGGTATCATAGTACACACGAACAACCCTCAAACATTATAACTAATCGTAATTGTATAAATTGTGTTTTTTTGTCATAATCATTGATTGGAAAGGGAAACCAGATGTTTGGTGTAAGTAGGGATATCATCGTCTTGATTGTAACACTACTCTGTTTCATTTAGATAGCTGTTGCTATTTAAAAGTGATTTGAAGGTGAAGAAAAATGCGCAAGTTAAGATGACATATCTGTCATTTATATTTCTATCCACAGTTTGTTTTACGGCATCAGTGATATCAGATGGAGTTCATGTTGAATTGACGGTCAATAAACAGAGTATTGTCTCTGCTGACATAACAGGTAATTTCCGGATATAACTTTTGTATATAACTTATAAGTGTTATTTTTTACTGATTCGTCAAATCAGCTACACAGTACAGCCTCTCTCCAGAGCGGCCCTCCATTGAGCAACAACCTCCCTCAACAACAAATGATGCCTTCCCACAGCACGATTTGACTATTGATTTAACCTCTCTAGAGCAACAACCTCTCAACAACAACATAATTTTTCTACTCCATTAGGGTGTTGCTTTGGACAGGTTGCACTGCACTTTGCATTCATTATAAGTATTTCCTTCTCTTAGAAGAATTTAAGACTAAATAGCCAATCCCTAAATCACTACAGATAAATCTTTTTTGGGGAGAAATTTCTTTGTACGCGTTTTCAACGAATTATTTTTTACGCAAGACATCTAAATATGAGAGAATACCCAAGTGTGCATTAACCAATAAGGACAAGTTTATGTTCTAGCGAGTCCGCTAGAGGGAGCTAACAACATGACGTGACCAGCTTTGAACAGAGCCATTAAAACATTAAGAGTTATACGCGTTTATGGTATTTTCTATGGCACAAATCATTAAAAGTACATGTATGGATACTGTATTTTCATTTATTTTCGTAGGGCTCAATTTTTGTGGTTTTTACTAAAATGGTTATTTCGTGGGGTCATAAATTCGTGGATTTTGATTTTTGTAAAGAAATGCCTTATCTCTGCATTTAAATTCGTGGGGATTTGATTTCGTGGATGAGCCGACCCACGAAATCCACGAAATTAAATCCCCAACGAAAATGTATGATTCCACAGTATATAACATTAAAATATATTGATATTCTTTATTTTCTGTATGAAGATAAAGGACCTAAAGAAGTCTGCAAAGATAATCCAATCTCTAAGGTACAGAAGGTTTGTCTAGAAGTGACAAATTTCAGTCTTGCCCAGCTATCTGGCTGTGTTGTTGGGAAAGCGGTAAGATAAATTGTACATAAAACTTGTTATATGAATTAATCAAATATAAACATACAGGGTGTTTCATAATATGTAATACCATAAGGATTCTTTATAGAGACCTAAATTCTTTACGCATTTAAGTTGAGTAAAATACCGATGGAATTGTAAGACTAACGAATTTTTGATGACGACATAATTCGAGAAACTTCAACGTCACGTTCCCGCTATGACGTCACACAGAGAGCGTTGTTCTCTAAAATGGCGACGTCTACGCAAGGTGAAGAATTCAGTTAGTTATACTTTGAGAGCATTTTCCCAGTTACAAAAAAGTGAATGTATCTTCTTTAACTGTGATTTTTAAATAATAAAATGTATTAATTCAGTCAAAGTGCCGTAATGGTATAATATTATGAAACACCCTGTACATATAAACATAGTTACATAAAACTACCCAGACTTTAACATCGACTTCCATATGCACACATACTTTATCACAGACTTCCTCATTCACATACCCTACTCCGTGGTCGGGTGGTTAAAGTCGCTGACTTCAAATCACTGTAACCTCTCACTGATAGAGGGTCATGTGAGAAAGTAGGCAGTTGCTTACAGAGGATGAGATTCTAGTAGGAAATATTAACTGTCCGCCTCATATGATTCTGACTGTTGAAAAGGGGCGTAAAACTCGATATAAACAAATAAACAATTTGAAACTTTCACTATTACAGACGGACTGATATAATTATGGAGTTACTCTTTTGTATATTAGTTCATGTTCAACTTTTCAGACCATTAACCATCGGACTGGATCTGTTCAAATCGGTTGCTTCAAATTGAAGAAGTCGGAAATTCTTGGACTTGGCGGACAGGTGACGGAAAATGACGAAACGGATGCACATGGAAGGGATATCGTTGAGTTGTCAGCTGAAACCATCCTTAAATTCAAACCTTCGGCCTAGAACTATATGTCAAGTTTTGGACGATGACCGCACTTTATTTTCAGGACTGATAGAAAACTGTTGTTCACCGTAAAAGATCAATACAAATGTAGTTTTTTTTTCAATAAAGAAGCAATGAATTGAATTCCTATAATATGCTTTACTTTATTGTATTAACCAGACTTGTTAGCTAGTCATGACGTCACATTAGTGACTCAAACACACTATACAAGACACACATACATTTCATGATTACTAATATCCACAAACTGAATATAAAATACTCTCAGTTGTCTCAAAGATAGAACAGTTTTAATCTAATAACCGTGAACATGAAAGTAAAATAAACTGATCACGAAGTGGCCAATTTGACTAACTAAACAGGGCATATAAGTTTAATTTGGACATCAATTAACGATTTAGTTAAAGGGCTATGATAACATGGGCAGGTTAAACATCTGATATCAACTATTACTTTGATATCCAGCATTATGATATTAGAGTTTATCTACTACATGAATATCCACCATTATGATATTAGAGTTTATCTACTACATGAATATCCACCATTATGATATTAGAGTTTATTAATACGAATAATGATCGGAATTATCTTTGGTGAGCATCTACCTCGTCCGTGTTCTAATAAAATGGAATCACAAGACAGAAAATGTGTTACCCATCCAACTACAGTGAAATCTCTCCAGAGCGGCACTCTCTTTAGCAAGAACCTCCCTTAAACAACAGCATGAATATTTCCCACTGCACAATTCAAATATAATTTTAACCTCTCAAGAGCGACAACCTGTCAACAACAACAACATATATTTGCTACTCCCAAGGGGTGTTGTTTTGGAGAGGTTGCACTGTACCTACCTTGAGTTAAGCATATGTGGAGACAGTTGCTCATAGACTTTCTTAGTAAGCGTGTGCTGATTGGCAACCATGGAATGACACCGTGTTAAAAATCAAAGTACTGAAAATACTCATGGAACCTCGACTTACATAGACTTGCACTGCAACATGGAACGGGATCTAGTTTAAGGTGGATGTAGAAAAAACGTGGTGATTTACTCCGCATCAAAATTCATGCGCGCCGAGCGAGTGACGGTTATGGAAGTTCAATTGCAATTAGAAAAAAGGACTAACTTAATATAACACTGGTCATTGGCTATTGAGATCTTGTGTATTATATCTAAGTTATTTGGTATGAAATACGATAAGGTCATAAACCCTGCGTGATGGTGAAAACTTATTTGATCTAAATATCTCGATCTTCCGTTAACTTTGATATGAGATGACGTCATGAAAGAATTCAAACTTTTCTGAGGACTAAAGAATTCTCCCAATATCCCATTAATCAATCTTTATGGTTGACCCAGACCGTGAATCTGACACTTGATAATGACGAAATGTTTAGTAGCGTTGAAGAAAATGATAAATCACACGAGGCAATGTGTTGCTTTGAACTCACTTTCTCTTTACTGATTTTTTTTTTAAATCAACCAATGATCGAGCTAGAGTTAACGTGGAGTGCATGATTTGCTCATCATTAAAACATAGCAGGACTGAATCGATCTGTCAGAATGTTGTTCGAAGAGTTTTTTTACTAATTCTAATTCATGTCATTGTTTAAACATAGCATATGTCCATACGACTTGATATAAAAGTGTGTGATTTATCAGGAAACTCTATATCCTCTGTAACATCCGTCGTGTATCATTATTTGTGATCAATCTACTAGTCAGATGAAATAGCAAATATGAGGAACCATCAAAGATTAATGTTTAAACATTTTCTGAAATATTTCTATTTCCTTCAGTGAGCTTGATTGAACGTTAGAGAAAGCGTTGTGTTTCTTAACATTACATGTCACCGGAGGAAAGTTACGTAGGAGGAAATATTCCTGTAAAAACTATGTCGATCGAATGTATTAAATAATAAAGTCTCGCATGATGTTCTGTAATAACATTAATATGTTATATGCAGCGGGAATGAAACAGTTTAACACAATTACAAACAGTATGGCTTACGATATAATTTTACCCATGACAATATGATTTTGAGTAAAACACCACACCAAGCATCATGTCACAAGACATACACACCAAGTATCATATACATGTTGCCAGACGTATATACACCAAGTATCATAAACATGTTACCTGACGTACACAACAAGTACCATGTACATGTTACCTGACATATTGACCTAGTATTATACATGTTACCTAATATATACACCAAGTATCATATACATGTTGCCAGACGTATATACGCCAATTATCATTTACATGTTACCTGACGTACACAACAAGTACCATGTACATGTTACCTGACATATTGACCTAGTATTATACATGTTACCTAATATATACACCTAGTATCATATACATGTTACCTTACATATACACCTAGTATTTTACATGTTACCTGACATATACGCCAAGTATCATATACATGTTACCTGACGTACACAACAAGTATCATGTACATGTTACCTGACATATTGACCTAGTATTATACATGTTACCTAACATATACACCTAGTATCATATACATATTACCTTACATATACACCTAGCATTGTACATGTTACCTGACATATACGCCAAGTATCATATACATGTTACCTGACATATACACCTAGTATCAAATACATGTTACCTGATATATATAAAACCAGTATCATAATGCATGTTACCTGACATCCACAGTAAATATTATGTACATGTTACCTGATATATGACGTTGATTTTAAAAGCTCGATAAAATGTTAAAATAAATTTGCCGCATATACATTCTGTCAATCTTCACTGTCAGAATGAGAAAGTATACGTGTTATCAGTTTTGGAAGACGTGGTCCCATACCAAAATAATGCAGTAGAAATGCCGCATCAAACCTGTCACAACCCAATGAATGTGTCACACTTAATGATGGTACAAATAATGAAAATGGCCTGTTTGTCAGATCAGCCCCTTTTACCTCAGTACAAATTTAAATCACTAAAACATATTATGTATATGATAACATTGAAATATTCGAATACGATAATATGTATATAAAGATAAGGTCACACTAACAAGTCCATTTCATTACTTTTTATTCCGTATCAAACGTTTCGGCTGTATTAGTCCTCATCAGTGATAATAAGAAAATAAATGTAAAAAAAACACTTTTTTTTCATGATAACATGTAAATATTCGTGTATGATAACATGAACGAAGACAAGCCCAGTCTGTGTTTTATATTTAACTGAGATGAGAGAACAGAACTCCGAGTGAATGATTTATATCTAAAGTCTTTCATGATGTCGTGTAAATGTGTCATCATTTGTCACTAGTTGATATCCTCAAAATCTTAGTATTCCATCTTATATCAAGAAAGAATGAATGAGTTTTGTTTCATTCTTCCTGTATAGATAGCATCCATCAATTTTAACGAGAGAGCAAATGGACAGAAATTGTATTTTTAACCACATCATAACACGCTAGCTACAAAGTTTGAGATACCAAAACGTTCTTTTTGAATGTTAAAAACTTACGAGACGTTTTATAGATGTTATATTTTCAAATAACATTGGATTTAAAATGAAAGTTATATGTGTGGCAACGTTTAGATTCGCAATTTTGCCACTAAATGTCGCATATTCATCGGTCTGCTAATGACGAATAATGCTGTTTTTTTTTCAATTATCTTGTTTGAAATATATAAAAAGGTAAAGGTTTAGTTTATTATTGGCCACATTTTGTCTTTCCTATGGATGGCCTTTGTCCACAGATTTAATGTACATATAACAGTAAAGTATTTTGTTTGAATAGCTCGCCTTTGATGTACAAGTACTTGCACTTCAGTATACTTGTAAACATGTAAAAGTGAAGTGCTCCATTGTAATAGCTATATCAAAATACATAAAACAACTTAAAATGACATTCCACCAACCAACAGGCGATAAAAACAAAACATACTCGAATTAAAATTTATGTGATTTTTACAATAAGTGGTGATCAGGTGTTATTTATTAAATATATCTGGGATATACAATTTAATGCTATGGATGTCCGTTATCAATAATAAATGTTCTCCTGTGATCATGTATGAATATTCACCTGGATAATGTATCAATAGTCACCTTTTATCATGTATGAATATTCTCCTGTGATAATGTATGAATATTCACCTGTGATCATGTATGAATATTCACCTGGATAATGTATCAATAGTTACCTTTGATCATGTATGAATATTCACCTGTGATCATGTATGAATATTCTCCTGTGATCATGTATGAATATTCACCTGTGATCATGTATGAATATTCTCCTGTGATCATGTATGACTATTCACCTGGATAATGTATCAATATTCACCTGTGATCATGTATGAATATTCTCCTGTGATCATGTATGAATATTCTCCTGTGATCATGTATGACTATTCACCTGGATAATGTATTAATATTCTCCTGTGATCATGTATGAATATTCACCTGTGATCATGTATGAATATTCTCCTGTGATCATGTATGAATATTCTCCTGTGATCATGTATGAATATTCTCCTGTGATCATGTATGACTATTCACCTGGATAATGTATCAATATTCACCTGTGATCATGTATGAATATTCTCCTGTGATCATGTATGACTATTCACCTGGATAATGTATCAATATTCAGCTTTGATCATGTATGAATATTCTCCTGTGATCATGTATGAATATTCTCCTGTGATCATGTATGACTATTCACCTGGATAATGTATCAATATTCACCTGTGATCATGTATGAATATTCTCCTGTGATCATGTATGACTATTCACCTGGATAATGTATCAATATTCAGCTTTGATCATGTATGAATATTCTCCTGTGATAATGTATGAATATTCTCCTGTGATCATGTATGAATATTCTCCTGTGATAATGCATCAATATTCACCTGTGATAATGTATCAATATTTACCTTTGATCATGTATCAATATTCACCTTTGATCATGTATGAATATTCACCTGTGATCATGTATGAATATTCACCTGTACTCACGTATGAATATTCTCCTGTGATCATGTTTGAATATTCACCTGTTTTCTTGTGTGAATATTCTCCTGTGATCATGTATGGATATTCACCTGTGATCATGTACGAGTATGAATATTCACCTGTGATCTTCTATGAATATTCATCTGTAATAATGTATGAATATTCACCTGTTTTCTTGTGTGAATATTCTCCTGTGATCATGTATGAATATTCACCTGTGATCATGTACGAGTATGAATATTCACCTGTGATCTTCTATGAATATTCACCTGTACTAATGTATGAATATTCTCCCGTAATCATGCATGAATATTCACCTGTGATCTTGTGTGAATATTCTCCTGTGATCATGTATGAATATTCACCTGTGATCATGTACGAGTATGAATATTCACCTGTGATCTTCTATGAATCTTCACCTGTAATAATGTATGAATATTCTCCAGTAATCATGCATGAATATTCACCTGTAATAATGTATGAATATTCTCCTGTGATCACGCATTCACCTGTGATCTTGTATGAATATTCACCTGTGATCATGTATGAATATTCACCTGTAGAAACTTTACTTGGGGAACTGATGGCTATAAGGCAGTCTGAAACAGTATATACGTATGTAAATTTATATGAAACTTTGAAGCACTATCTGTTAGTTTGTAACAGCGTCGGTGACAGGTTCCATCAAGATGAAGGTCAAATTCGAGGTCAAAGGACATAGGGGTCGAGTTCAAAAATCACAAAAATGTGAAGAAATGTTTTAGTGACTTTCTGAGAATCAGTCTGAATGCCAATGTGCAGTTGTGTTCGTGTGTGAACGTCGTTGGTCCTAGAATACAGATAGCTATTCTCCTCCTCATAGTAATTTTTAGACGGCGAATGACGTCATTGGGTTGGTTCTGTTATTCAACAAGATGGGCATGTCTCAGGCCATTGACATCGTTGATTTGGTGATTTTTGCGTACCCGACGTGTTCGATGGGATTTCGTATGGGCGAAACCGCCGGCCACGGCAAGACGTTGACGCCGTTCTGAGGCAACATTGTGTCGTAACATGAGCTGTATGGGGCCTCGCGTTGTCCTGCTGCAGAATCACCCCCGGACCCCGATTTTGCATAAATGGGAGGAGATTGTTCCTCATGCACATATCCTAACTGCATTAAGATTGCCCGGAACGATGACCAAATATGTTTTCTGATTGTCCATTATAACCGCCCGAACAATGACGCTGCCACCGCAAAACCAGTCTACCTGCTGCACGCAACATTGGGCAAATCTCTCGTTCCGTCACCTGTAAACTGTCACCCTACCGTCAGCAAAGCGTGACTCGTCGGTAAAAAATACGTTTCGACATTGGGCTCGGGTCCAGTGTCTCTGGCATCGAGCCCAAGCTAAGCAGGCGGCTCTATGACGCGCAATTAGAATTTGTCCTGTATAAGGTCGACGCGCATGAATTGGTCAGGCGATTTCGTATTGTCTGAGCCGTGACCCTGAGTCGCCGTGCAGTTACCGTTGTTGGGGTAAAGCGATTAAAGCGAGTTAACGTAATAAAGCGGTCGTCTCTACGTGACGTCGCTCGGGTCCTACCTGATCTCAGCCTATCCGTAACTGACGCAGTAGTTGCATACCGAGTTGTCAGGTTGTGCATTGTTTGTATAGAGCATCCAAAAGGAAGAGCAACGTCATTTACAGACGTGCCGGCTCTAAGCAGCCTGATTTCTCTGTTTTCAGATAGCCGTGGTATTTCCTTTTTCAGTCAAAATTGTGTATTTTGTGTTTTCGAGTCAGTGATGAAGAGTACGTGTTACTGTGTAAGAAAAAGCAATTGAAATCAACTCGCGATTTGTCAAAACGAGGTAAGTGGGTCTTTTGTTAAGAATAGTACCAATGTGTACCTGCCAGTACTAACTAGTACCCAAGTATTATACAGTGTTACCTACCTGTACTATACAGTTCCCATGTGTTACCTTCCTGTACTATACAGTTCCTATGTGTTACCTATCAGTACCTATGTGTTACCTATCTGCACTATACAGTTCCTATGTGTTACCTACCATACCCATGTGTTATCTATACAGTACCCATGTGTTACCTACCTGTACTATACAGTTCCTATGTGTTACCTACCATACCCATGTGTTATCTATCTGTACCCATGTGTTACCTATCTGTACCCATGTGTTACCTACCATACCCATGTGTTATCTATCTGTACCCATGTGTTACCTATCTGTACCTATGTATTACTTACCATACCCATGTGTTACCAACCACACCCATGTGTTACCTATCAGTACCTATGTATTACCTACCATACCAATGTGTTACCTATTTGTACCCATGTGTTACCTATCAGTACCTATGTATTACCTACCATACCCATGTGTTACCTACCATACCCATGTGTTACCTATCTGTACCCATGTGTTACCTATCAGTACCTATGTATTACTTACCATAGCCATGTGTTACCTATCTGTACCCATGTGTCACCTACCATACCCATGTTTTACCTACCATACCCATGTGTTACCTATCTGTACCCATGTGTTACCTAACTGTACCCATGTATTACCTACCATACCCATGTGTTACCTACCATAGCCATGTGTTAACTATCTGTACCCATGTATTACCTACCATACCCATATGTTACCTACCATACCCATGTGTTACCTATCTGTACCCATGTGTTACCTACCATACCCATGTGTTACCTATCTGTACCCATGTATTACCTACCATACCAATGTGTTACCTATCTGTATCCATGTATTACCTACCACACCCATGTGTTACCTATCTGTATCCATGTGTTACCTGCCATACCCATGTGTTACCTATCTGTACCCATGTATTACCTACCATACCCATGTGTTACCTATCTGTACCCATGTATTACCTACCATACCCATGTGTTAACTATCTGTACCCATGTGTTACCTATCTGTACCCATGTGTTACCTACCATACCCATGTGTTACCTATCTGTATACATGCGTTACCTATCTGTACCCATGTGTTACCTACCATACCCATGTGTTACCTATCTGTACCCATGTGTTACCTATCTGTACCCATGTATTACCTACCATACCCATGTGTTACCTATCTGTACACATATGTTACCTACCATAGCCATGTGTCACCCATCTGTACCAATGTGTTACCTACCATACCCATGCGTTACCTATCTGTACCCATGTGTTACCTATCTGTACCCATGTGTTACCTATATGTACACATGTGTTACCTATCAGTACCCATGTGTTACCTATCTGTACCAATTGTTACCTACCATACCCATGTGTTACCTATCTGTACCCATATGTTACCTATCATACCCATGTGTTACCTATCTGTTACCATATGTTACCTACCATACCCATGTCTTATCTATCTGTACCCATGTGTTACCTATCTGTACCCATGTGTTACCTATCTGTACCTATGTATTACCTACCATACCCATGTGTTACCTATCTGTACCTATGTATTACCTATCATACCCATGTGTTACCTAT
Organism: Lutraria lutraria; assembly: GCA_964023205.1. Lineage (NCBI taxonomy): Eukaryota > Metazoa > Mollusca > Bivalvia > Venerida > Mactridae > Lutraria > Lutraria lutraria. The sequence continues at coordinate 31,982,001 of OZ026848.1, read as the reverse complement.
CTGTACCCATATGTTACCTACCATACCCATGTGTTACCTATCTGTACCCATGTGTTAACTATCTGTACCCATGTGTTACCTATCTGTACCCATGTGTTACCTATCATACCCATATGTTACCTATCTGTACCCATGTGTTACCTATCTGTACCCATATGTTACCTACCATACCCATGTGTTACCTATATGTACCCATATGTTACCTATCATACCCATGTGTTACCTATCTGTACCCATGTGTTACCTATATGTACCCATGTTTTACCTACCATACCCATATGTTACCTATCTGTACCCATGTGTTACCTACCATACACATGTGTTACCTATCTGTACCCATGTGTTACCTATATGTACCCATGTGTTACCTACCATACCCATGTGTTACCAATCAGTACCCATGTATTATCTACTATACCCATGTGTTACCTACCATACCCATGTGTTAGCTATCAGTACCCATGTATTACCTACCATACCCATGTGTTACCTATCAGTACCCATGTATTACCTACCATACTCATGTGTTACCTACCATACCCATGTGTTACCTATCTGTACCCATGTGTTACCTACTATACCCATGTGTACCTATCTGTACACATGCGTTATCTATATGTACCCATGTGTTACCTACCATACCCATGTGTTACCTATCAGTACCCATGTATTACCTACCAGTACAAACCTGTACCATGTTTAACCTACATGCACTTAGCAGTGTTTGCGTTTTCCCTTTCCGTCCTGTCCTGTTCCTTCCTGGAATTGTTTCCCAGCATGATGTAATATCATGTATCAAGTGTGAGGGACAAATAACCTTGGACACTATAATTATCTTCCGTCAAATTATCACGGACGAACACATGCGTTTTCAGGAAGATTAATAAGTACTATAGTATGTCGTTTTGTGTAGTTTTATTTTCACACGCATTAAGAAGAGATGTTTGTTTTCATTAGTGCATTAACTGTGATGGGGTCTTGCGTGAGACTGATAAGTTTCTATATTTAGCAACTATAAATAGTAGTGACATGTTTACCCGACCTGCGTATCCAAGTCGTCTGAGAATGAGATACTAGCCACCTGGTTAAACAGGTTGACTGAAGAGTTGAATCCATGTTTATTTGGTTCGCAACAATAAAACTAAATTCTTGTTCTATACATGAATGTTGTGTGTTTGATTATAAATAATTATGTTCAATTCGTGCTGTACCTACAAGTGTTTATTTGAATCAGAGCGTTAGCAGGAAATGGTAACGTTTGTTCAAAGACATGCGTAAAATCAAAATTCTATGACTTTATTCAACGGTTTACAAAAGCAAAGCCTATTGATAATCGTACGATTTACTTTAAGAATAAACACAGTTTGAACAAAACGAATGTACAGTGCAACCTCTTCAAATCAACACCCTTTGGGAGTAGCAAAATTATGTTGTTGTTGAGAGGTAGTTGCTGTAGAGAGGTTAAATGAATAGTTAAATCGTGCGGTGGGAAAAATAATTTTGTTGTTGAAGGGAGATTGTTGCTCAATAGAGGGCCGCTCTAGAGAGGTTGTACTGTACTTGGTAAAGTCACTTTTTTACTGCAGACGACAATCATAGCCACTGTCAAATTACTTGACATTAATATTAATGAACAGTATTAATAAAATAATCAAACTGTACACAAAATTACATCTTACAAAAATTGTGATGATAAAACTAACATACACGTTACAATACAAAGTCAAGTTTTGTATAAGTTCACACTGGATCATCAGCGAACGCAAAACCATCGTCAGTGTCTGATTGTCTCTCTTCTCTGTTGTCAACATTATTATTTAAAACATTCTTCTCGCTTATTGTTTGTCCATGTTTAACTGTTTGGATATCCAATGATGTTGTTTGTTTACTTAGCCCATCTCTGGACTTACATTCAATATTCACAACATTTATCTTAAGTTCAACTTTTCCATCATCAAATACCGCGTGCCCATTTCCTAACAGATTTTCAGCACTATCACAGTTTGCATCCAGCACTTGGTTATCTTTGGTATCACTTTCAGTTTGTCTATTAGTCGGATTGACTGTAACTAGCGTATTAGTGAATGGTACTGTTTGTTCAATATCAGTGACCGATGCTCTCCCGGTATGATATTTACGAATAGATGCTCCGTGTCGACAAACGTCTGAGAGTCTGGTAGTGCTAATGGATCTAGAAGTGGGGGTTGGACATAACTGACTCGCTCTAGATACATTACTCATACGTCTCAGATACATCCGACTCCACGTCTTTTTTATTTCTCCCCGTACCTGAAATAAAGATCAAGGTAAAATCTAATTTTTTTATGATAATAATCAATAAACTGTAAATGATTCTTTTATGGACTTTGATTCAAATATTCAGTGTTACAATTATAACGTTTAACACAGGTAGCGTTAATTATGAGTTTTGAATTGAATTATTTTTCAAGTCAAAATATTTAATTGACATAAACATAATACATGTTTGTCGTCAATTACATTAAACAAATTAGCGGTTACATAATATTACTAGTATGTATGATTTATATATGTATAAATGATTTCTGAAAATTATTACTTTAAAGCATATACATTTTTGTACTTAAAAAATATAAATATAAATGAATAAAATTAATATGGTTTACAGGTATTTTTGCCATTATATGTGACTAATACATATAAATGCACCTAAATTATGGTTACATACGAACATACAATACATTCAACCAATTAAAAAGAAACAAACGATAATGTACAAGTATTTATAAATACCTCAGCATTGATGAAGCACAGTAACACGGCAATGAAGAGACCCTACAATAAAAATGTAAATAAATGTCAAATCTACAATATCAAGCATAAAACGAGAGGTTATAATTATGTTTGTGCATTACAACCTCTCCGGAGTGGCACTCCATTGGGCAACAATCTCTCTTCAATAACATGGTATGCTTTATTTCGTCCATTTGTATTCGTACACGCAGTAGTTCTCTCGCCCATTTCAGCTTTCAGCTTTCTAAGCCTCGCTAGATAAATTTTCTCCATCTGGGCATCAATCATTTTCTAGATCTCTCTCTAGTCGATGTTAATTCAAAATGATGAAAATTGTGCAAACAGGTTCTGTTATATTACTGATACACAATGTACAAGAATTTGTCGTAATAAAACTTATATATTTCAATGCAAAACTGACTGTTCTTAACCTTTTATTTAGTTATAGAGCTATTATATATTTTAGAACAAAACGACCCCCAAATAAAGGCTGCCTGTCAATTAATGCCACACTATGTCTTTTTAGGGTGTGGTCTTTGTTCACAGACTTGACTGTACATGAAAATACTACTTAGTAAAAGTATACTTGATGCCTAAAACTAGTAGGTAAAGGTTTGAAATTACACAACATGTTCATGTTATTCATATAATCATATATAACCAAACTTAAGATTTAAAATAAAGATAACTAGAGTTTTGTCACAGAGGTGACGAATACCCCTTGCCGCCGCTTTGACACTAAGAATGCGAGAGTACGCTATATATATGGCTAAATTCAAGGGCACATAACTCTGGAATGTGTGGATCAATGGGCAAGTGTGTGTCTTGCACATCTACACTTCATGGTCAAGATATATATATATATAAGTTTCGATGAAATCGCTTAATGGTCCATTAGCATTTTGAATTTAGTAATACAAAGCAATAGATAAAATGATAATAAAATACAAGAAATATATTTTATTTGCTCTAAAACAATATTTACATAATGCCTTTCTTTAGTAAAATCTCGTTAGCATGTTGTCAGTAGGCCTAGTTTTCAGATGCTTTTTGTTATTTTTTGCAATATCATTGAAATATACTGTGCTATATTTCCATATGGACACCGTGATTAAAAAAACAATTTTAGAATCTCGTTTGCAGCAGAATCACTCTAAACTCAAATTTTCGACCTGGCGGTCTTTTTCAAGAGCTATGATGCACTAACAATTTGTCTACATTTTTAGTACAGCTTAAAACTTTGCATTGTAACTTGTTATGACGTCTCCATGCAGTGGTTCTGCTGCAAACGATATTGTGATCCCCTTTTAGGGATATATTTATACTAGAATTTTAGAATGTTTTTCATGCAAGTAAAAGTCAGTTTCACTTATAAAACATCTTTCTAGGTAAAATAAGACCTACTTTGATTTTAACATAAAAATGTTAATGGGGCTATAAGGAATGTAGTAGTTGGCTCCACAAACTTTTGACATTGTATGCGGACAGACCGCCCAGTGACTCCACTCATATATACCCCTTCTCAAACTTTGTTTACGGGGATATAAATACAATTTTTAAAAAAGAAAATGACTTACTTGGTAGGAATTAAAGAACATTTCAACAAACAGGAGAACAAATGATGTTTTATCGTCCACATGTTCAATAGGCACAGCTACCAGGATAAAGTAAACACCAAACAGTGGTATTAACACCACAACGCTCTTAGCTAACGTTCTGAAACAAACAATTAATTAAATAAACACGTGACTGGCTAAAGTTTGTTTACTCAATTCATGTTATGTACATGACAATAGAAGCACTATAGTACATAATATTAGCAAAATAGAACGAGATATAAATGTATGAAATTATTAGTTAACTTAATGTTTTAAATAATAGAATACAACGTTAGTACAGTTGTGGGTGCCATTATGAAAAAAAAATTATCTCGAATTATAAGAAAATTGTTTGAAAATACTATAATAGATACAAAAAAATGTACATGATAATATCTCTTAAATGCTGTGGGAGAAGTATAACAACAAAACAATGTTTTACATGATTTTAGTGAGAGATCCGGAACGTGATGACGTAATTATACTTTTGAAGTGACGTATCAAGTAATTATATTCAACAAATAATTGAACAGCGATCAGAAATGAACTTCGGAATGTTTTAAATGAACCGATCAGATTTATTCATGACTTTCGATTGATGGTTTATAATATTTGTGTATATTGTATTCATGTAAAATCGTCCACACTAGCATGAATTACATATAAGCAAAAGTGTGAGAAATTTATATTTAGAGGACAACATTCCCACTTAATTAATATCCCCCCCCCCCTTCTATTCGTAATATCAATTTTTTGTATCTTTTAATACTTGAATGAACAGTTAATTGAAATTAATGTACTTTATCCTTAACCGCAAGATATGTTTGAAGAATTTCAGACACTGAAATTAGTTTTATTGCTCATTTATATGGTTCTAATTTCTAACTGTATAAAATATAAGAGAAAGCAAAGACATTTTATGTATTGCTCAGTCAATGGAAAACGATTTTCTTTCAGAAACCACGGTGTAATTTGAAAAAGACTTGTTTGTACTATTGCAAATTTATCGTTAACTACATACGTATGTATATAAGAATTGAAACATCTAAACATAATCTCAAAAAAGAGATTAGAGATCTTTTTGCCAGCCTGATTTTGTATAATTTTAATATCAATTTTCCCGTCAAAATACAAGTAACGCCATAATTATGTCCATATAATGTATGTACTGGTTGTTTACGTTAGAATGCAAGCATACTTCTGACTAATTATCCGTAACTATGTATTATACAATTACCTGTATCTGTTTGTGTCAGAATTCGGAAATGTGTTTAACTTTGTCAACAATACCCGCACAATGTTTACAAAGAACAGGAAATTCATCTGAAATATATGATATACATATAATATATAATTAATTCATCTACAATGTATAATATACATGTAATATATAATTAATTCATCTACAATATATGATATACATGTAATATATAATTAATACATCTACAATATAAGATATGCATGTAATATATAATTAATACATCTACAATATATGCTATATATGTAATATATAATTAATTCATCTACAATATATGATATACATGTGATATATAATTAATTCATCTACAATATATCATATACATGTAATATATAATTAATTCATTTACAATATATGATATACATGTAATATATAATTAATTCATCTACAATATATGATATACATGTAATATATAATTAATACATCTACAATATATGCTATACATGTAATATATATTTAATTCATCTACAATATATGATATACATGTAATATATAATTAATTCATATACAATGTATAATATACATGTAATATATAATTAATTCATCTACAATGTATAATATACATGTAATATATAATTAATTCATCTACAATATATGATATACATGTAATATATAATTAATTCATATACAATGTATAATATACATATAATATATAATTAATTCATATACAATGTATAATATACATGTAATATATAATTAATTCATCTACAATATATGATATACATATAATATATAATAATTCATCTACAATATATGATATACATGTAATATATAATTAATTCATCTACAATATATGATATACATATAATATATAATAATTCATCTACAATATATGATATACATATAATATATAATAATTCATCTACAATATATGATATACATATAATATATAATAATTCATCTACAATATATGATATACATATAATATATAATAATTCATCTACAATATATGATATACATATAATATATAATAATTCATCTACAATATATGATATACATATAATATATAATAATTCATCTACAATATATGATATACATGTAATATATAATTAATTCATCTACAATATATGATATACATGTAATATATAATTAATACATCTACAATATATGATATACATGTAATATATAGTTAATTCATCTACAAAATATGATATACATTGTACATGTAATATATAATTAATACATCTACAATATATGATATACATGTAATATATGATTAATACATCTACACTATATGATATACATGTAATAAAAAATTAATTCATCTACAATATATGATATACATGTAATATATAATTAATACATCTAATGATGTTAAGAACTTGAACAATGTGTGAACCATTTTGTCCAAGAAAAATATTATGAACATTTGATTAATTCACTGGAGATACGTTTTTTAGCACACAACGACATGTTCATGCATTTATAAGCAACCTGTCCCGCCTCCGAGGTTGAGTACATGGCTAATGTCGCTGACTTCAAGTCACTGTAACCTCTCACTGATAAGAAGGCCGTGAGGTCGAGCCCAGCTACTGACCATGTCTCTTTATATGAGAATGTAGACAGTTGTTTACGGAGGATGGGAGTCTATTACTGGTTCTTCCCAGGAACGATGTTTAGGTGAACTGTCCGCCTCACGTGACTCTGATTGTTAAAAAAAGGGATGTAAAACTCAAACAAACAACATACCACAACTGTTATTAGAACAGGTACTGTCAGAAACCATTTTAATCCGGGGGTCTGTCGTGTAAATTGCCAACAACTTAAACATAAAGAAATCATCGTTCTGTTTAATATTTGGAAACATTAACAAATTATAAGGACAAATAAATCCTACTGATATCAAACACATTTCTATAATATCATTTAACAAATACGTTTCGTTGAATTATCCTTCCTTAGAAACCACAGGCGACAAAACTTTAATTACCAGACAGTTTTTCCTTCCTAGGATTAGCATCAATCATGAGTAACTCGATGCTCGTTATTGCGAATCATACTGACATAAAACTAGATTATCTTCAATCTATTCTCAAATGGAATCCCATCGCTCAGAGTAGAATTTCTATTTTGTCAAGTTGATTATATGTTAATTTGTTTTATGTCGCATTCAATAACGCACACTGGATGACTACCAGACCACAGAGCGAACGTCACGTGGTGTTGATTGCCAGAAAAAAACATATGGTTGCTTAATTAATGCTCCTATAGAATTCATAGTAATTTTTATTTCTGAAGTCAGTAAACCCACAAACTTGATGCAAAACGCATCGACACGAATAAATCATGTGTTAATGAACTCTAGCGCTGGAAATATAGCAACAATGATATGTGAGTTGATGGAGTGATGTAAGCCATCTTTATCAATATTATCTAATACTAGGGGCTGATTTTATTGTATAAAATTTAGTGTTACACTGACCACAGACGTAAATGACCAGAAATTATATAAAAAAATGAAAAAATATATAAAATATTTAATATACGTTGTACCGTTGAATGTTAAGATAGATTGAACAAATTGTGGCACACGTGAAAAGTATTCAAACATTCATTTCGGATAGAATTGTTCTAAGTAACGTGACTTGAAATGAGGGTTGTCTTCTAGAAATTAGTAAAACGGAACTCTTAGAAAAATAGCTATTCGTATGTTTAAAGGACACAAAGTTTTGTGACGACGTGATACGATGTATGCATATACATTTGTAATTATATTGTAATTCGTGAATTTTCAAAATTTTGACACGAAAAATCTGTGAAGAGTTATACACTGAGTCAGTCGAGAATCCCATAAACTTGCACACGAAATTAATTAAATCAAATATAATATTCCACGAAAATGTGTGAAATCTCAGTAAATTAGATACTTACTATTCGTTGTCTAGAAATACACGAGAAATTGACCAGGACACGACAAATGGTAGAGGCAACGCTGAAATGTTCAGTACAGAAATTTACTGGTGTAAATACGCTAGAATTACATCTTCGTTTCCATTTCATGCAATTGACAGCTTTGCATTTTGATACAACAATGTATGAATATACTACAGTGTAAATAAATGGACAGGTAAAATAATTACATTCTATCAACTAAGACATTGAACAAGCAGTGTGTGTGAAACACGGATGTCCCCTAAGGGCCAACTGGATGGTAGGACCACAGAATCAATAGGGGTCATCTGCAGGTAATGACCAACCTCACAAACAAATCTGAAAAGCTCTTATGCCAAATAGTTCTCTAGTTGTTGCCCGGACAAAGTTTACAACGACCGACATGTGCAAAGCAATATAGCCCCTTTTCTATGAAAGGGGTCATCATAAATGAGATTAACGTAAGTAGTGTCATAATTTTATATTTGCATCAAGTTCTTGTTACCACAAATCACCAAAGAAATGAACTTACTCCATCCGAGAATCATGTACGTCTTCACCCTGATCTTCTCAGAGAAAACCGTCACAAAAATAACTATATGAATGTAGACAGCTTCCATAAATATCCACATATAACTCGCCATTAATACATATTGGTAGAACGTAAAAAACAGACGGCATTCCCAATGCTGAAATATATCGTGTTTGCTCAATGAATGATACATTTCAAGCAGTCTCTTAAATTCAGTTACATCTTAAATGACAACTAACAGATAACATTTATCATTGTATGAAGAAGGAACAATTCACTGGCTCTTTATGTTTATGATTTATCATACATGGTTATAAAATAGTAGTATACGAGCGAAAAATTAATGTAGGCCTAACAAGAAAACCTATAACAAAACGTTATAGGTAGACGAATTACAAGAAGCATATTGGTTCATGTTTTTTTGTATGAAGTTGCTTTTTTCATAAAGGATATTGACTGTATATTTTATTCAATCCTCCATTATGGAGAATATAGCATATGTACATGATATGAGTAATACACACATATTGACAATCATGAGTATTTGACAAATGAATAAATTCATGTATATAGCTCACAAGCACATGGTAATATCATACCTTACATCAATCAAATAGAATGAACCCTAAATATTAACAAATTCACCATAAACTGCTATGATACAACCACATTGAGAATCAAATAGCATTTCAGATATTATGCCACACAACAGCTGATCTAGGTTATACATCATAGAGAAATGCCTGCATGATTTACGTACCTATCAACTATAAATAGATTCAGTCATCACCATTAGCCAATCAAATGGCCAGGATTAACCAAACTAGTAATAGACACTACACTATATACTCGCAAACAACTATAATAAACTAATACTCATAAGTATAATTCGTCTAGAAAATAATGTAGAAACAGGATATAAATGTTTAATCACTGACTTGTCTTGTATATTCGTATTGAACTACTGCCTACTCCGGTACTAATGTAATCTACTAGTACACTCACATATTCTTGTACTACAAACGTTCCACATGCTCTACGCACTCCCCAAATTGTCAAATATCGGAGGTAACTCCAGCGGCTCACTGGTCGACTTATAAAACTAATCATAATATAACTTACAAATACAGTACAACCTCTCCAGAGCGGCCCTCTCTTGAGCAACAACCTCCCTTCGATAACAGCATGGTTTTCACACTACACGATTTCACTATTAAATTTACATCTCTAGAGCAACAACCTCTCAACAACAACATAAATTTGCTACTACCACAGGGTGTTGCTTTGGAGAGGTTGCACTGTATGTATATATCAGTAACACCAACAACAACGGCAAGAACAATAATAATGATAAATAAATTACCGGCCCCTCAGTAAAATTAACAGTACCATTAACCGTAACTTCGACATCTTTAGGGAAGCCTAGATGCTGTACCCAGACGGTCTCTCGTACCAAACTTAACGAGGCCCGAAGTAAAAACGCCACAAATAAGTTCAGATGAATGTAATTTCTTGCGCAATGTAATTTTCTGTAAAGAAAGTTTCAAATACGATAAACACATCATATGTTCACATTGTTCATACATTTAACAGTTTACTATTACTAAGCACTGTACTGACGGAATTGGGAATATTTGTCTGATTTTGGGACATGTATAAATTTGTTGTACATTTTAAAGTATTTTGTTAAATTATACAGTTAGGCTATTGTATTCAGTAAACAAGAACAAAATGATATAATGAAATCAGCATCTTATATTTTGTAATATAATAAGTACAGCAAATAATAGCATTAATAAACAATTATCCTAAAACATACAACATCAGTCGCTTCTTAAATAGAAATCCTCTAAACGAATACAAAATGTGACTGTTTGATGTTTTATTTGAACAATGCCACTTTATTCTTCATTATTATGTCACGCGACAGTGTTTGCCACACAGAACGTTGAAGGCCTACAATTTCTGAACCATATTTACTGACGATTTTCGGATAAACCGCCATAAGTTTTATCTTTGTACAAAAAATGTATTTACTACAAAAATATGTTAAGCATAGCGTAACTGAAACTGAATAGATTTTATATTGTATATATCCATTTTGTATTTATACAGTATATGTTATATATGCTTATATTGTATATGTTTACTGTAAAATGTTTATTGTTTATATTTCTTTCAAGGACTGAAACCGCTTATAATGATAAGAATGGTATGTCGGAGAAATGTTGTATTCCTGCTATCATTGTTTCTGCCACACTATATGAAGATAATAAAGATGTTATTGGCAGCGTCATGAGCCGTGTTCTTGACCTAATACAAAGGGTGTCAGGAGTAAAGAGCCTTGCCAATAATTATAACCCTTACCGAACACGCCTGTTGCACTTTTACATGACGTAGTTCAGATGGTTGCAACTTTCTTACTGTAAAATGTATGTTTTGTACGCGTCATGTGTTAGATAACAACTGAAAAACTCCAGCTATCAGTTACAGTGTGGCTTTGATATACCACAGAATCAGTTCTGTTGTCTGAGAAAATATCACGAAAATATGTAGACGAAAGACAAAGCCTCTATTTTTGTATCGTATCAATTATGAATTTGGGAAAATACAAATCCACAAACCGACCTGTTTCTTGTCTCTGTGAATGATGTGTTTTATTTGTTTAGATTCTGAACACAGTAAGTGAATGATGCAGTACACGACCCGCTCGTCAAATACAGATAAAAGACAAACAACACATGGAATTATCCCGACACAAGTTCCTATCTGACTAAACAACATTTCACTTTCCCTTAAGGTGCTTTAAGGCCGCGGCCGTGGTCGGGTAGTTAGAGCCCTGGGCTTGTTACCCAGCGATTCGAGTTCGATTCCCAGTCGCGGCATGTCAAACCCTTCCATGACAAAAATACAACAATGTCGAGTTTACTCACCATATGGTGAATATGCCGGTTTCTTGCGGATGGGTAAGTTAGTACTGGTTATTACACCGTCCAAGAAAATGTGTTAGGTGAATCGGCCGCCGTAAATAACTGAACAATTGTTTAACAATGGTGTTAAAGCCATGTAGATAAATAAAGTGCTTTACCTCAGTTTTTGACTAAAATACACACTTTGTGTTGCTTAACATAACAGATAAGGAAAGATTATCCATCCGTATTACAAAACACACACACCTGGAATTTACTGCCAGGACACGAAAAAATCCGAACAAAGAAGCAATCATTTTATAAATGACAAAGAAAGTTTCTTTATCTGTTAATACTGGCATCGAACTTTTGATTAGAATGGAGAATGAACAATAGCTGATAGCTTGGTACCTTTGGTCACGCATAATACTATATGTTAGTACAGTTAATCTGCTAAGTTCATCTGTTAAGACCTTTTGCGAAATGAAAAAAAAACTACTTTTACAAAGTGATAAATGCTTAAGCTGTTCCGTGTGTGAATCATGAAGTGTGAATTATGAATGGAGCCGTCAGAGGTGCTGACATCAAGGATTAAAGGGGCATACCCTACAACTGACAAACATTCTGTGAAAGTGTAAAAATGTGCTAGATGTATATGTAAAACAATATAATGGATAATTGCAGGAAGAACATGGGTAATAAAATGACTAGTTTAGGTACTAGCCGCAAAAAAAACATAGCTATGAATGATAAATCACTTCCACCCAAAAATTTCCATGACTAAATGTATGTGTCACAAATACATCTTTTTTATGATTTTATTTTTAATTGGATGAATTTTTGGCTGAAACTTTCTTCGTCGGCTTTTTTCTTTACAAGCTTCTAATTTATCATCATTTTGCCTTAATTCTAATTGCACCAGGTTATAGGGTATGCCCCTTTAAGTTTAAAGTCACGAACAAACGATGGATGTATTTGTGTAGCTAAAAGATCTCAAACAACCAAGCTTCTAACTGTTCACTAAATCGTTAAATTGAATGTTATACATTAAAACAGACATGTGTTCATTATGTAAAATTAAGTTTTCAAGGCACCAATTTCTTAACACGCACATTTGTCTAAAATTATTTAAATAATTTTTTGGCAGCAATTTTCATAGCATATTATATTTGTGTGACTCATCGTGATTAATTAGATTTGTGCATGGCATGGCACTTTCACATTAATAACAGTTCATGTGTTAAAATCTATGTGTCCTACTCACCTAAAATACAACATAAGGAATCCAGCACCCAGTAAACTAATTAAGGATACCACATACCCTATAATATACATCATCCGGAATGCTTGTAGATTACGCTGAAATTATTTTTAAAAAACATGCATGAAAAATGTGTCAAATCATTGATTCAAAATCACGCCATTAAGTAATAATGTGTTTGATTCATGTATAGTTGTGATGGAACTGTTTATTAAGCGTAATTTGATAATGTATCGATGTGTGATGTTTTGATTAAAGACTGATGTTGTTTTTGCGTGTGATGAGTTGAATGTTGACTGGTGTTATTTGTGCGTGCGGTGAGTTGAATGTTGACTGGTGTTATTTGTGCGTGCGATGAGTTGAATGTTGACTGGTGTTATTTGTGCGTGCGGTGAGTTGAATGTTGTCTGGTGTTGTTTTTGCGTGTGGTGGGTTGAATGTTGTCTGGTGTTGTTTTTGTGTGTGGTGACTTTAATGTTGTCTGATGTTGTTTTTGTGTGTGGTGACTTGAATGTTGTCTGGTGTTGTTTTTGTGTGTGGTGACTTGAATGTTGTCTGGTGTTGTTTTTGTGTGTGGTGACTTGAATGTTGTCTGGTGTTGTTTTTGTGTGTGGTGACTTGAATGTTGTCTGGTGTTGTTTTTGTGTGTGGTAGGTTGAATGTTGTCTGGTGTTGTTTTTGCGTGTGGTAGGTGTAATGTTGTCTGGTGTTGTTTTTGCGTGTGGTAGGTTGAATGTTGTCTCGTGTTGTTTTTGTGTGTGGTGACTTGAATGTTGTCTGGTGTTGTTTTTGTGTGTGGTGAATTGAATGTTGTCTGGTGTTGTTTTTGCGTGTGGTAGGTGTAATGTTGTCTGGTGTTGTTTTTGCGTGTGGTAGGTTGAATGTTGTCTCGTGTTGTTTTTGTGTGTGGTGACTTGAATGTTGTCTGGTGTTGTTTTTGTGTGTGGTGAATTGAATGTTGTCTGGTGTTGTTTTTGCGTGTGGTAGGTGTAATGTTGTCTGGTGTTGTTTTTGCGTGTGGTGACTTGAATGTTGTCTGGTGTTGTTTTTGTGTGTGGTGACTTGAATGTTGTCTGGTGTTGTTTTTGTGTGTGGTGACTTGAATGTTGACTTGTGTTGTTTTTGCGTGTGGGGAGTTGAATGTTGACTGTTGTTGTTTTTATGTGTGGTAAGTTGAATGTTGACTGGTGTATTGATTTGTGTTGCTTAGATGAGAATTGTAATGATAAATTCTAGACTCTTTTAGTAAAGGGTTTGTTTTTGAAAATCCGATATTATTATGTTCATGGTACAAATGATAGAAGACTTCTTCGTGTTATATAAACACTTATTATAGATATAAAAATACGTATCATTTGTAAGTACCTGTACATGTGCTGTTACACCGTCAAGAATTTTATCATCTACAACATGACATATTGGTGGACTAGGGTCTATACATAGACTATAGTTGGTCCAGCCTTGTTGATCCACATTCACTCCCTTATTATGGCCAAGTGGGTCTGACCATGTACCATTAGGTAAACATTCACGTACTGCCATACTTCGGTCTAGAAATATACATGTTTTAGCAACATTAGGTAGATCCTAAACACTCATTGTACGATTTTATGTCTGCGTAAACACCATCCAGAATGGTAACGGACTGAATATAACGTTTAACCGTGCTATTTTCTGCGCTCGTAGATCAATGGTCAGTTCGAAATCCGGAAATTCATTATTGCATGATGACGTCACCGAGACGTGATTTGATACAGGGCAATTGCATCTTAGAGTCGACCGAATAATCATGAAGTGAATATGTATCTTGATAAAGAAGTGACAGGGTGCATCAGAGTCAAATAATTTAAATCTTTAAAATTAATCTAACATTTAGAGAATATTTCATCATTCACTTAGCGTACTGGAGTGTGACAGCTGACTGTCTGAACTCTTAACACCAATAAATGCATAACTTCACAAAAACATCAGTACAAAGTACTACAAACGGACTAGGACCAAATTATTCAACGTGAACGATATCATACATGCACGTGCAATTGATAAGGAATGAAGCCTACATACTGCCTTGTCCTGTTAATCCACTGATGTAAGTCGGACATGGTTGAATGGCCACTGTTCCAGCTGGTGTATCTGACCAACACATCACGTTATCCCACAACATAGGACAAAGGGAATTATCTGAAAATATACATACAGTGGATTGTATCAACACCAATCATAACTACTCGGGCATTTCCGTCACTTAGAAATTTATCTCGTATATAAGTGTAGGGTTACACATTTTGGTTATGTGGTTTTCGGTCAGTACTTTTCCAATGCTAAGGCCTCCCGACAGTTCGTTGAAAATGGCAAGCTCACAGTTGCAAGGTACGTTAACGAGATCTTGGAAGTTCATGTTCGCCGGCCCATACACATATGCTATTGGTCTGGAGTTCATTTGCATGGACGATAGTACCCGTGTCAATGACACCAATCAGTACTTTAAAAGGGAAACTATTTCCCGAATGGACTAGTCCGCTCGATTTTCAAGTCCCATCGAGCACGTCTGGGCTATGCTGTAGAGAGCGAGATTTGAGCGTCCTGTCCAGCCAACGTCCACCAGACAGCTCAGAGAGGCACTTCTGGAAGAATGGGCTCGAATCCCACAGTTTAAGATTCGATGGCTCATTAGAAGCATGAGGAGTCGATGTCAGACTATTATTGATGCACGAGGACACCAGTCTCGATACTAAACATAAAAGTTAGCACTTTTGCAAATTTTCCTCAAAGTTTCTATTCTGCACACATACCCATAAAATGTCTAATTTTTTTTTATCCCGTCCTCATTTCGACGCTCGTAACGCTCGATTGATTTAATGTATGGATTACATGTTGCACTCATGATATGCAGGAATCTTTGAAAATAACCAAAATTCATATCTTATGTATTTAATCCAAAATCGACGATAATGCCATACAGAACAAAAAGTGATCCTTATCAAATTTTGAGAAGTATATATTATGTTCTATCAAAACGGCGAATTGATAGTGAAACATCCGACAGGTGATGTATGTAGCGGAATGGAGTCAGCAACCGTGGGTATCCAACGATACGAACTTGATGATAACTGTAGGTTGCTAAACGTGTATAGAAAAAGTGTCATCTGTAAATGAATTAAACCATCGTCTACATCATTATTAATATCGACCTTCAATAATATGAGGATGTAAACATGTTTGTTTGAACAACTAATCCATGTAATTATATTGCGTTTTTATAATTCCTGCCGCGGCTCACACAACGAGATAAATGTATTAATGCATTTTCACACCTTCTAACGCAGGAGCCATTTGGTAAATGGCCGTACAAACAGCTGGTTGTTGAAACTGACAGTCCACATATGGAGCCGGCACGTTAAAGGGGTGTTGTGTACAATGGTAACAAAAACAACACGAACCAAAAACACATTTATTATATACATACATTAATACAAGGGTTACGACCTCCGTAATAAGAGTTTGTCCGTTACATCCTAGTTTAACACTACATAACTTTTTCAGAACTCATCCTAATTGCTAATGATGGGTGTCAACAGCTAAAAAACTAATACATTGTGCTACACACAATTATTATGTGTTTTGTCATATAAAATCAAAGATCTGAAAGTTCTGCTGTTGTTCGTAACTACAAAGTAATCAAAAGTTGAATTTTTATGTGGGGTAAGGTATTTGGCTGAGTTTTGGAAACCGAAGGGTAATTCGCGCTGCAGACTAAAGTACTACGCTTTTTCTACACCCGCCATGCGATTGTTAAAAAGTTCTTCCTGTTCCATGTGCTTTCAGTACTTTGATTTATGTTTCCCAAAAGTAGTTCAGCAATTAGCATATATAGTCTGTATTACCTGCCTCTTCGTATTCTCACGTATGCAGAATGTAATATCTCATACATGAAGACACACTCGAAGAAAATGTTACACGTTATAAGCATTAAATTTATCGATCATAATTTCCCGATGAACCGCTTTTTTATATATATATCTGGTTGATTCACAGCTATCATCGCATCGTCCATGAATTCAATGATGACTTCTATTTGTTTACAATAGAAGCTAGGATCAAGACTAAATTAGCATATACAGCGCGTGAATTATGACGTCATCCTTCCGTGTGTACTGATAGTAAATATTGTAGTAATCATAGGTAGAGAATTGTTTAGAATTTTGTACGAATGTTTTGTATTGCTCGTTGACGATTTTGCATAGCCATCTGATTTTGACTTGGATGCACGTAATATTTTGATTTATATTTATGTCATTGAATTGAGAATTGAAAATATTTTCGTGGGCGGAAGGTTAATGGAAGCTGTTCGGTATGCAGGAAAATTAAAATCGACTGACTGTTGGGAAATATTCGTACCGAACAACAAGGATGAAATGAATACTAGTACATTGTAGTTTTATTTCTTTTTCCACCAACGATCGCCAATTCCGTTTGGTCGAACGCGTCCTCGCTAAACCAAATAATCAATCGATACCCCAAATTACAGAAAAAAGTCTATACGAAGCCTTAAACGATTTATTCCATGTTTCTGAAACATACGAACCAATTTATAAATATACTGAGTGCTGTATGATTTAATATATCCTATTGTCACAAAATAGTCAACTGAAAGGATTTTACTTTTATATTTTTTTTAATTTTAGCCACAGTCAGCAGAATATTTGAACATGAAAATACAATGCAACCTCCACAGAGCGACCCTCTCTAGAGCAACAACGCTCTACAACACCGTAATTTTGCTTCTCCCAAAGGGTGTCGCTTTAGAGAGGTTGCACTGCACTAAGATCTTGTTAAACACCTGTTTTCAAACAAAGTAATATCATTCGGGTACAGAAAAGTAACCCCGTCTCATGTAACGACTTGATCAAATTCAAGCACAGTACGATACGAGAATTTCGAGTTTTAAAATGGTTAGGAACATGATTTTGATAGTCAATTTATCAATCTGAATCAATCTGAAACAATGATTTTTATACGGAATATCATCAAAGACGATACATGTACTGATCTTGATGAGTTTGTAACCTTTCAACTTTAATTTCACCTTTATATATCACAGAGGTACCATTTTATATCCATACAACCATACAACAGCCAATCCCCCCCCCCCCCCCCCTGTACAACAATAATTGTATTTGTATCTGAAACAATACAGCTATGAATAATTTAACAACGTTCTAAACTTATTTACTTATTTACTTTCCTTACAGTTGATTAAAGGCCCTTAAGCCTTTTCAATTTAGTTATGCAGAACAATAGATAAAATGATGGTAAAATATAAGAAATATAGTTTATTTGCTCTAAACAATATTTACATAATGCCTTTCTTTAGCCATATCTCGTAAAAATGTTGTCAGATGCTATTTCTTATTTTTACAACATCATTGAAAAAATACTGTGTTACATTTCTATACAACGTATGTATTTCGTGATTAAAAAGGAGATTTCGGAATGTTTTTATTGAAAGTAAAAGTCTGTTTCATTGATACGATATCTTTCCAGGTAAAATATGACCTACTTCAATTTTAACATCCAAAAAACTAATGGGGCTTTAACTTGATGTAAGCTTACTTCATGAACCAAACAGACACAATATATCTATTTAGTGTAATAATTTATTGCAATGTTCTAAAATAAAGGGTTGACTGACATTGAAGATTTTATCAAAAGTTTCTTTATTCATTTCATGTGAAATTTGCTTGACTGGCAATCTAATTTCGGAATTCTCGAGATATTGTAATGCTGAGTCTTTGTTTTCTACGTTTGGCAGTAGATCTTCCTCATCTATTACGGTTCGTTTCTAACTTTCTACCATTACACGTTCGATTGTTTATTAGATTTTGCTATTAAATGTTTTGCTCATTATACCGTAATACCTAGGATTGGTTTTAACCATTCCATATCCTCAATGACTAGGGCACATCTTATTCGTAGAGCTTGCATTCCTAACTGTCAATTTCTAGTAAATTTTAAGAAAAAAAAGATTCCATTAGAAGATGATACTTTTAATTCACAATTATTAGGTACTGTCAGCACGGAAGCTGAATAATCTGATATATGCCAAAAGTCATGTTTTGCACCGAAGCTGCTCTGATTTCAGACACCAATATTATAATATAGTTCATGCAGAATTTAGGATATTAGTGTACCCCACGTCACGAAAGTAAATTAGTTAGTTTAGTTTAATTAAACTTACAGTATAGCTTCTACAGAGTGGCCCTCACTTTAGAAGCAACATCCCTTCAACAACGGCATGATCTTTTCCCACTGAACGAGCTAACTATTAATTTAACCTCTCTAGAGCAATATACAACAAAAACATAATTTTGCTACTCCCGAAATATGTTGCTTTAGAGAGGTAGCACTGTATTTATTTTGCATCGATTGAAGAGCAAGTTCTTACAACTTATATTAACTACTCTCAATGACTGCTTCCCAGATTATGACAAGCACTTGCGCCGAAAGAATGGATTGTGAAGGTTATGCAAATTCCGCCACTGGCGACGAGATTCGAACCCGCGCCCTCCGAGTATAGGAGTCCGACACTGTACCCCTTCACCACTGCTCCCCCCCCCCCCCCCATATGTTACTTGGTATGGTATGCATTGTTAAATATTGTATGAATGGATCATATTGTGGTAGGTGGTCCATGTAGATTATATTGTGGTGAGTAAGGACATAATTATTATCGGTATATAAGGGTAAATCATAGACCAAAGTGAGGTACGTTATTAAATTATGTATTGATACGAATGGACTATATTAAGTTCACAATTCATCCCCACATCAGTTATGACAAAATATAATTGCCAATAATTAAATGTATCATTTCTGTTTTGGAAGTAGTCCATTTGGCAATTGCCTGCAGGTCACAGCAAACATCTTCATTTTATACACTGCAGGCACATACATGTGATATCATTTGATAGAGTGATAATTTCACATAATATGATGGAGGTGACATAACTTGACCCACAGTAAATAAACATAATATTCGATACATTGTACACTTATCTGAAACAAACAGGATAATGCATTATAATGTCATGTCTTATGTACGAGGCTTGTCCATTAAGTATGTAGACTTTTCTTATAACTCCTGAGACTTTTATGATAACTGAGTGATAATTTGTATAGGCAAACTACCATTTATGTTCTACTTTGTGGTCTTGCAATTTTAGACATTAAGTCGATTAGAAGTGCACATATTAATGTTTCCGTCATCGTATACAACGTCAGCATATGCTTGTCAGTTGTAATAATGATAAAATACACGGTGTGCGTTTATATGGATATAGATGCAACAATGGAATTGACTGCAAATAAAGAACTTACTAATGATGAATGTTAAAAGCACTTTCATACCTTACTTATAACTGACGCAAATCTATGTAAGTTATTTGCAAGGAACACCACGTTAACTTGATGTCTTTAAATGCGTGGAGCAATGGCAGCAGTGATTACTTATTTATCGCTGTATGCATACAAACAACTGCAGCAGACACTGCTATCTGATACATACAACCGTGCCCGCTGTATTGTTAACAATATTTATAGATATACGATACTACATCCCATACTAATTGATAATTATCGTACACACAAATAAAAGATACTCGTATGTTAGATGTTACGACGAATGAATCAATTTCGTAATACCAGTATTTGATGAGGCATTTGCATATTCGAACACCTCGTGTTGAGGGGACGACCCCTTCTACCCAGTATATAAAATCAAAGCTCTGAAGGCTCTGCTGTTGTTTGGACCTGTAAAGCGCAGTCAAAAGATGAATTCCTTGAATTTAATTTCGACTGTGTTGTATTGCTCGTTTATGATTTTGCATAGTCATTTGATTTTGACTTGAATGTACGTAATATTTGAATTTGTACTAATGCTATTGAATTGACAAATTGGAACTATTTTCGTAGGCGGAGTGTTAATGGAAGTTCTTCGGTATGTAGGAAAAGTTAACAACCGACTGTAGAGAAATGGTCTTAAAATTGTGTTCGTACCGAACAAAAGCAATCTTAGTTGAACTTAATTGATACGTCTAATCATTTAACATACAAACAGAGACATAGATAACAGAGATTGGCAACTTAAAATATCACGCATGACATCATTTCATAGATTCTGTAACAGGTAAAACTAAAAACTAAATAACATACATCGAGGGCTCAGCGCAACACTGTCGTAACTTGTTCTTATTTCAATATGAGTTACGACACTGTTACGTTGAATCCTCGACATATATGAATTATACATTTTCCGTAAATTTAAATATTTGCTGGATATATAATATCTTATTACATTTTGTAAGTTAATTTTTTGCTATACCCACTAGAATGTAATCAGCCTGAAAAAAAGGTACCAACAGATATTTTTTAGAAAGATTGCATAATTAGGCAGTATAAATATGGGCGTAATAAAACTATCAATCAAAATTGCTATTTGAAAAACTCGGCAGCTATAGTTTAAATAATAAACTTTCAGAAAATGTAAAATTTATGCATGTGTTATAAGTAGGTTAGAAGATTTACTTGCTACAAAATCAGCATTTTTTTGGAAAAATTAACTGTCATGCGTGCTATTACATAGGTAATAACTGAAGTTGCTTATCCCTGTTATCTATGTCTCTGATACAACCTACAAATATCACCAGTGATGAAGTAGAGATGATCAGTTCTTTATTTTTTGCTTATAGTGTATACATGTAAGAAATGTATGTGTTAAGACTACGTTAGTATTCCATTTTCAATAAACGTCGTTCACAGACTTGCCTGCCTATGAATGTAAAGTTTGTAATAAATCAAAGAAGTCAAACGGTGCACATTCTTGAAATTTGCCACAGAACAAAATAACGGCATATGCCATTGGTTTTTGTATCTAACAGTAGAAAATAGAAAACTGAAATGTGGCATGGGGTAGGCATAATCTGTGAAGTCGTTAATTTGAGCGTATTGTCGGCGCTCCCTATCGTGTTGTAGCTAAAGGTCGACGTAAAACATTAAGTGCACAACACATGCGTGTAGAAATATAAATACTTTTCAAGTCAGACAGATCAGTCTTTTTTCATTTGATTTAGATCTGATATTTTCCTATTATTTGATAACTTTGTATTAAAAAGAACAATGTAATTTACTTACGGAACACAATTCTTCAGAAAAAGACAAGCTAGGAAATTAAAACTGTATTTTAAACTGAAAAACAGGAACTTTAACAGACGTATAGATATATAATGTGAAGTGCAATTACTTACTTGTGTCTAGTCAGTTCAATTGAAACTAATCACAATATGTATCCGTTTTAAAAAATGTGGATCATTTATACACATATATAGGATGGTTAGTATGTAGCCTACCTGTATACAATAATAACCTCACACTAACACGTCTATTTCATTAATTGTTATTTGAAAAGAAAATTTTTAGCCTACCTGTGACATTCGACACCACTCGTGTCTCGTTAATTTGAATCAAACATAAGACTTCCATTTCTGATAAGATCATCTTCTGTTCCTCCAAGGTGCACACAGCATCCTGAAAGTATACAGTCACGTGATTTTTTGTTTTCATTTCTAACCATTAAACTCGTGTTTACTTTTATTGAATCATTCACGAATCATTCACGAATCATTCACGAATCATTCACGAATCATTCACCACAAGCTTTTTCTAAA
Organism: Lutraria lutraria; assembly: GCA_964023205.1. Lineage (NCBI taxonomy): Eukaryota > Metazoa > Mollusca > Bivalvia > Venerida > Mactridae > Lutraria > Lutraria lutraria. Next base: position 31,959,078 of record OZ026848.1, on the reverse strand, counting down.
TAGCCGTACGAAGGATAGGAGTCTAGTTCTGGTTCTTCCCAGGAACGATAGTTAGCTGAACTGTCCGCCTCATATGACTCTGACTATTGAAAATGCGCGTAAAACTCAAAGAAACAAAATAATGTTCCTAAATTGCGTAATATTTGAATTTTGAACATGAAATCAAAATTGCTATACAATCATAGAAAAGGGAGATGATTAGTTAGTTAGACTACCTCCCTTTATGATATAAAGATTTCAAAATGTTGTATGACTGAATGACTTATTATTTCTAATGATATGCAGTCATCTTTAAATGTTACAATTTATAAGGATCAGGTTCCTCTAACCTTTGTCCATAGTCATTAAAATTGTGTATTAAGATCCGCTATCATTAAGTGGTGCGTCAGACACTGCAAGGATTATAAACTCTTCGCACTCGTTGAAAGAATTCTTTTTTTCTAGAATCTGATATCAGGAACTTAAACAATATTAAGGCATTTATAATGGTTTCTGTTAGCAAGAAAGATAATATATTGATACTCGAGATGATTGAACCACTCTAAATAACCAGAAACTATAACAGTGTATGAGGGTAGCATTATGTAAGCGAGTCAAGCTCGTTTCATTGAACAGAAAAATTCATCCGGTTTAATATAAAAAATCATCGAGCCTAGAAATTGGAGAACACAATAAGTACATTAGATATTCGATAGACAAATCATGATGTCTGGTGTAAAAACAAAATCTGTTTTTCTTTCCGTTTCATCAACCAACCGTAACTAGTTTACACATGAAATAACGTTCTTAATGTATGTGTACAAGTCACTGAGTACGAAGTTCTATCAATGTCTATGATGTTTATGACTGCGCTTGCAGTTGTTTTCTATATAATTATATCACACACAAGACTAAAGGTAAATAACGTACCGAGGTCTCATCTCATGTTTTCCGTTTAATGAAAGAAATGCTTGCTGTTAGCCCGTGCTCTCTAATCATTGACAACAAACAAACTTTACATGAACTGTTCACAATAGAATGACGTGATTAGATTAAAACTATGTGACTTTAAATTTGTGTGCTGAACCACGTACATAAAATAATGTGAATGTTAATACCGTTATACATCTTGTTTTAAATTTATTCTTGTGAATAAATATTTTACATCTATATTTTATATTTATATATTATATCAACATTCTGTATTTATATTTACATTTTTTCTTATGTTGCTTTTACGTTTATATTAACATTTCATATTGATTTTATAATCATATTTAGACTTACATTTTATGTTTACATTTTATGGTTACATTTTATGTTTACATTTTACATTTGCATTTTATATTTACATTTTGTATTTCTTATGTTTACTTTCTGTATTTAAATTTTTTATGTTTATATTTTATATTTGCATTTTTATTTACATTTTATATTTATATTTTCTTAACATTTTATATTTACATCTGTTATCTATTTTAACATAATATAATACATTTTATTGTAATACCCATAACTGAAATATCGCTAAATGACGTTAAACTCACAGAAACATACTTGTTAACAAACAAAAATTAGGTCGCATACTATTTGCCATGATAACGTTTACAATACAATTCTAAAATTAATCAGAACTATATGACGTTCACTTCCTTTGATTAGGACTGAAGCCTTGTTAACATCCATTCAATCAAAAGTCGAGAAGAATTGTCCAACTCTCAAATCCTACTCATACAGATTTTCTCAATATACGCATTTATACCTAACGACAAACACTTCTGAATCTTTCGTTCAGATTATTCAGGAGATTTTAGAAGATAAAATTAGATTAAATATTATTATGACTGGATGTATTCTGTGTAGCTAATTGTGGGCTGATAATAAAACACAAGAAAGGCCGGCTTAGAATAAAATCAAACCATGATGTTTTATTTTAATCTTAAACAAAATCATACGATGCTGTTTCATTATAAAATGGCGAATAAGTTATAGTACATGTCTGTTATTATAAAGTAACAGATTCCTGTGTCAAGTTCAACATTCTACGATTTCCGCCAATATGCCAGTATGCTAAAGTACATGTCAAACAAAACGAAAACCAATTCACACAAAACAGAAACACAAAAGTTCAGATCACGCAAGTCAAAACAGTTCATACAAGAAGTTACCATCTTAGTATGGCGTCTCCATTCTGCTCGTGGAAATGCATTATTATTCTTGGTTGTTCAATTGTTAAACTTTGAGTGCGTACGTCAGCCGTATCTATTATATGTATTAAGTTCCATTATCAAAGTTCATTGAACAACACAATTGCAAAATAGCCTACGAAATTGTTGATATTGATGTTTGTTTGCACGAAATGTGACTCTACTATGGTGGCTGATATATGCCATGTCGTATTTTCGCTTTGTCGCCACAACAAAGCGAAAATGCGAAAAAGCGAAAATACGACAAAGTTGACTTTGTCGTATCTTTGCATTATTGCATTTTCGCATTGTCGTGGCGAAAAAGCGAAAATTCGACAGATGAAGGGCGACAATACGACACCAAAAATGTGTCGTGTTTTCGCCTTACGTCTGTCGTATCTTTGCTTTTTCGTGGCGAATATGTAACAATGCAAAAACCCGACAAAGTCGACTTTTTCGCATTTTCGCATTGTTGCATTTTCGTGTTCCGGTTGTACAAGCGCATGCGCACCAACTTGTATAAGGTATATGTAAACTTCCTGCGCATGTGTAACCGGAACGCAAAGATGCGAAAATGCAACAATACGAAAATGTAACAATGCGAAAAAGTCGTCTTTGTCGTGTTTTCGCAAAGATACGACAGACGTAAGGCGGAAACACGACACATTTTTTGATGTCGCATTGTCGCCATTCATCTGCCGTATTTTCGCTTTTTCGCCACGACAATGCGAAAATACGAAAATACGAAGATACGACATGGCATAAATCAGCCACCATACTATACACTGTTGATTAAACTAAGAAAAAACAAATTGAAGTTCCACATAGTGGCAGTCAACCTGTATTTATACTTTAAATGTAGTTTAATTCTAGATTACGACCATATTGATTGGATATCGGCGTTGACATGCTGTAACTATTTGGGGTTCCAAGGGGTACGCAAAGTTCACACAGTCCGTATAAGCGTTCACTGCGGAAAGTTAAGTTTCCTATGAAAGCATGTATCATTACTGTGGACGATTAGCGGGCACATATCTAAAATTTGCTGTCTGTTCATTTATTGGGAGATTTATACGTGAAGGGATAAAAATTATCGTTGACTTCGTTTTACGCCTTAAATGTACAGTACAACATCTCCAGAGTGACCCTCTCTTGAGCAACAACCTCCCTTCAACAACAGCATGTTTTTTTCCAACTGCACAATTTAACTCATAGTTTTACCGCTCTAGAACAACACATGGTGTTGCTTTGGAGAGTTTACATTGTACATAAGGACATATTCAATCAGAAAAGTACCTGTATTTAATGCATATTAATATAGACCTGATCATAAATAATTTGGGGCTCTGACTCTGGTTTATAAGTACATAGACGGATACCACACTAGCCATATGTTCTCTGTGCTCATCCTAGTGTCTTATCCAATCCATGACAATGATTTTTTTTAAAAGTTTGGCTTTCTTATCTTGGTAGAATATAAAACCGATGTTCTTATCTCTTAGTTTCGAAGATCTACTAAGTACACACTGCGCATGCTCGGAGGCGGGGCACTAAGACGGTTAGAATGCATATTTGGGTCTTCTTCGTAATATGGTAGCTACAGTCTCGACCGTTTCTTTTAGCTGTCTTATGTACGAAGAACGGCAAAATTTAACGAAGCAGCACTCTTGATCTAACCATGAATGAAATCAATTAAATAGGAACATTAATTTTGAAGGCTGAGCGTAAACACTCTGTGTAAACAAATACAATAGTGGTACAATCCCAGTTTGAGCTGTTAACAGGATGTAATTATTCTATTCTAGGATGTAGATTTTGTAGGATGTAAAGTATGTAGAATGTAGATTTTGTAGACTGTAGAAGTTGTGGAATGTAGATTCTGTAGACTATGACGTTTGTAGAATGCAGATTTTGTAGACTATAAAGTTTGTAGTATGTAGAGCGTAAAGAGTGTAAATTTTGTAGACTGTAGAGGTTGCAGAATGAAAAGTCTGTAGAATGTAGATTTTGTAGAATGTAAAGTTTGTAGAATGTAGATTTTGTAGAATATAAAGTTTGTAGAATGCAGATTTTGTAGACTAAAAAGTTTGTAGTATGTATAACGTAAAGAATGTAAATTTTGTAGAATGTAGATTTTGTAGAATGTAGATTTTGTAGACTGTAGAGGTTGTAGAATGTAAAATTCATTGCTAAATCATAAAAGGAGTTTAGACATGTTTAAGTAGCTTGTATTCCAGAGATTATAGATAAATTTTGTAGAATGTAGAGGTTGTAGAATGTAGATTTTGTAGACAGTAAAGGTTGTGGAATGTATATTATGTAGACTATGAAGTTTGTAGAATGCAGATTTTGTAGACTAAAAAGTTTGTAGTATGTAGAGCGTAAATAATGTAAATTTTGTAGAATGTAGATTTTGTCGAATGTAAATTTTGTAGACTGTAGAGGTTGTAGAATGTAAAATTCATTGCTAAATCATAAAAGGAGTTTAGACATGTTTAAGTAGCTTGTATTCCAGAGACTATAGATTACATGTACAGTAATATTGTGTGACATGTTCCACACATTAAATCATGTGCTATATAAAACCTTCTTGTTAATTGAGTGAAGTGATATTTGTGCAAGATATGAATTATGCTTCTATTTTGTTTATATAAGAAGTTTTTTTATTGTAATATCCAGACAGAAAAGTATAATTTATTCTTACTGCAGACAGAACAGACCGATCAGAACGTATTGAATGAACGCACACGCTACATGTCACATGTCTGAGTTGTAGAATTCCAAGGACTTTTATAATGACAAATATATTTTGTTTTAAAGTCCCATAAGCTTATAGATTTATCAGTCATAATAGTTTTTGTTTGTTCTATATCAGAGGAATTCGGTGAGTTTTCCTCTAGTGCATACTTTATAGCAAGAAAAATGTTTCCGAAATAACTATCGTATTTTTTTTCAATATCATTGATACAAATACTATTTATGAGACATTTTTAAAAGATGCCACATTTCATGTCTCCGGGGAATTACTCGAATTTTTGCATTTAAATGTATTTGCTAAAAACACGGGTATTTTTGTATCAACGTTTCCCGATTATGTGAGACATGAATGAGCTTGCTAACATGCTTAAAACAATGTATGATGTCTTAAAGGCACCATTGTCCATGGTGTAACGTGTCTCCAATTGAAATTTTCATCTTCTGGGGGGGGGGGTGCCCTTAAAATTCACCCCCACTTTTGATTTAATATCCCCCCGATATGTAAATGATTAAACATACATGTAATAAAATTTATACGTTATATCAACCCCATCTTATATTCATTTTGCTTCTATTTGCTTTTATTTCATTCGTGCTCTGGTGAGCTAAAACGGTGACTAATGTTTGTGATACGAATGAAATGAGAGTAGAACAAGAGAAAAAACTAACCAAAGAATTAGAGGAACGGAAATCTACAGAACAAGAATCTGTAGCGAGTATTATTGATACGAATGAACTAGGCGTAGAACAAAAGAACGGGCAACCTAAAGAATCCAAGGAATCGATAGAACAAGAAACGTTGATGACTGTTGATGATACAAATGAAATGAGTTTAGAGCAAGAGAAACAAAAAATCAAAGAATATGATTAAAAGCAGAACAGCGTAATTTGCAAATGGAACGGTTTAAAGAAGAAATTAAGTGAAAGGTTAAATAGAATACTGCTATCGAGGGAATAATTATTTGAGTAAATGAGACACGAGTCTCTGTTGGTCATTCTACCAAGTAATTGTTAACATGTGAACTTTAATTCCCTATTCAAGATTAAGACTTTAAGACCTTTACACTAACAGATTTACGGTTGGATTTAAGTTTGATTTGTCTATACTGATAAAAAAATCATTGAGAAAGGTAATCTTGTTTAGTGGTGACATTAGATATTTGTATTATTGAAACGATTCTGTGAACATCGTATTTGAATTTTCTACTTTTGACCATATCATTTCTTAAGACTTGATTTATTCTTAAATGTCTGAATTTGTATTTGTTAAACTGTTTTAAGAGTCATACAGTTTTCAGTTACTTAGAAGCATGCAATTATATATAACTGTGGTCCTCTGAAACTGAAACGAGATTAAGTAGTTTAAGATAGGTATTATCCATGCTGTTTCATAATTCCAAAGATTGGCAAAAAAAACCCACTAAATATTGTTGTGTTTCCTCAAACATTCATATAAAACATTGCGAACTCATTATTTGCTTACCTTATCGTCCATGCAAAATCATTCACTCAACCAAAAACATAGAAGAACATATTATTTATTTTTCAAACTTGGCAAAACCCAAATGTGGCATATTTTGAAAATGACTCTAATCAATAGAATAGCTGTGTTTTCATGCACACGTCATAAAGTGACGTCATGCGCTCTATATATTTCCAGTTTCGTCAGTAACTATTATCTTGGAATAATATCAGCAATTGCTTATATTTTGCATATATTTTTTCTAGCAAAAAGCGAATGGGACTTTAATAACAGTAATGCAGAAGAAATGGATTTGTCAGTGGTTGTGGATTTGCTTTATTTATGGAACCAATTTTAGTTCATTCCGTGGATTGTATTAACTTAAATCATGTTCAGTAGCTATATACGTCCATGCATTAACAGTGTTTTATCAATAATTATTACTGCAATGATTTTGTATGATTTATAACAAGCACAATGAACTTAGAAGGATAAAATCGTTCGTGGATAATTGGATAATCATATAATATTTTAGGCTATGTATATGAGTGGTGTGTGACGGTAATGTACCAGCAAATCCTAAAAATCAATGAAAAAATGCATGTTTTTATCGCTTTCATTGACTATAACTTTTATGACTTTAGTCAAATCTGAAATCAACGTTAATGATCATGCTTCTTTAAGAACATCCTACCATAAGTAGATCATGATCACTGAATGGAATCTATTTGTGATGCAAACTTAAGTGTTTTCTATTTGTGTTGACAATTCCAAGTATGTGTCCTTGATTCTTAGAATGTCAGACTGTTTCAATGTCTTAATTTAGAGTTAACGACGTACATAATTGATTTAGGACTTAAATAGATACTTTGGACATACATAGGCCATGATTGGTTTCTACGAAGAATAACAAACATTCGATATTTCGTACTTATATATGTCACGAAACAGCAAGGAAAAAATAATGTCGTGAGTTCTTAAGACAATGACCATTAGTATGTCCCAAGTACACTATAAAATCTAGTCTACATTACACTACAAGATCTAACCTACATTACACTACACGATCATGTCTACAGTACACTACAATAATAAGTTTACATTTTAACACATTTCGATTAGTTCCCATTACGCACCTAGTACCGATTATTCATCTTTGATAATCTGAACGTAGTCTAAATAACGAAGTAATTCAATCACACGGGATTTACGTCCTCTTATAATTATTACAGTTATGTTAAATTCATGCAGAATGACCCATTATACGGCATGTTGTCAAATGTCAATGGAATAAGATAAGTAAGTCCTTGCTAGTCGACTTTTAACCTTGACAGGATATAACCACTTTAGCTAGCTAGTAACTATTACCAGTTAAGAAATGTGATACAATAAAATATGGAATATTTAGCCGTCTAATCATTCTTATGAACATTGATTGTAGGAAACACAATATAGCATATAAAACGTTCTTATTTTGTATGTGGAAGGATAGGGAGACAACGGAATGTAGACCAACTACCAATTTCCTTATACATTAAGGGACGTCTACAATCATTGAGACTTAATGTGCAACGACTGAAAATGACAAAATATGCATTTTTGACAGCAGAGAAAATTAACTACCTGTCCAAAGGTCCTACTTGGTGGAGAATTTAATTTAATTCCAATTTGAAAACAAAAGTGCATTTTTCATCCTTGACGTCATTTTAGTAATTTATGACATTTTTGATATGATGACTTTTCATCCTCTTCACTTATCATACACGCACGATGAAATTTTATCACTTAATTACATATGTCTTTGTTGGACTTTCTTTACCTTGTATTCGATTAGTATCAATCACTGAAAAACATCGTATCCATAGGCACTCGATTCCGTGATTTTTATACGTTTACAGACGTTCATTTGCAATTTCACCCATCAAACAATGCAAATCTGTCGAAAGAAAAATCTTCATTTTTTCCCTTATTGTGTGTATAAAATACACCAAGGTAGTAAACTCGCCATTTTTTCGTTTGACGGAAGTGACAAAATAAGCGTGGGTCCCGGCTTTCCTTCTAAAAGCTGTCAAAACGTTTAAAGTTGGGGCACACTACAACGAAAGCAAGGTTCCCGGAAAGCACGTGCAGATTAGAAGGAAAGCCGGGACCCACGCTTATTTTCGTCACTTCCGTCAAACGAAAAGATGGCGAGTTCACTACCTTGGTGTATTTTATACACACAATAAGGGGAAAATTGAAGATTTTTCTTTCGACAGATTTGCATTGTTTGATGGGTGAAATTGCAAAAGAACGTCTGTAAACGTATAAAAATCACGGAATCGAGTGCCTATGATCGTATCTTCAAAATACAGAGTTTAAGCTATCCCGAAATTGATAAGTCATGTACAAATTACGTGAACTTAAATAGCTTAAATCAAAACGGCGCATGTGCTTCATTGTATGAACAAATGTGTGCTTCCAAAATCACATGATCAAATTTGATCATCTCGTCATCTTAATTATGCTTGTATTTTATTTGCTAACCCCGCCTAACAACTTACTGAGAACCTAATAACGTACAAAGTGTTTGTAGAGGAAAATAACAAGTAATCAAGTTGTTGCCTAAAAGATAAAGAGACGCAAATATTATAAAAACTCATCCTTTTTCCCGAACCACTTTCTAGAGTAATTGTATTTTTCTGTTTCCTTCAAGGTGTAGTCTGACTTACTGTTACATGACTGTTGCCACAGCCAATCCTTCGTCTTTAATGACAGATTTTCTTCCGTGACATCAAGAACATTATATAGATAGCTGACGGTTAGATTCCTGCTAAAAAACGCTAGGATTCACTATTTTTACTTTCTGAATTAAGGTGATGAGGTATAATTCAATAACATATATACCTATAATGGAGACACGAGGTGCTAACAAATTCACTTACAGTTAAAAGGTTTCCACCGTATAGATAAATAATTGGATAGTGTGGGAAAACCTGCACATAATACGAGAACATCGTGGTAAGGTCTCTTAGATTAATATCAAGTCCGTAAACTTTCTAAATACAAAATGTCACATGGCACCCTGATGGTCGAATCTGATGAAATATTAATTCATATAATAGTATCATACTCATGTCATGGCGACTACTAAAGTAATACTTTTATGATATTCAACTAAGTATGGTGGCTGCTTTCTGCCATTTCATGTCTTCCTGTCTTTGCCCTTGAAAGCCGAAACAAGACGACACGAACACACAATGAACTGCTAACTTATCAAGTCTTCTCCTTCGATTTTTGAGGGCGAAGAAATCAAGACACGATATTTTGAAGGCGAAATAACAATCTTTTGACAGGCGAACATGCAAAATCTTATTTTGTAGTTTTCGTGTCGGCGGGTATGAAATCTTTGTATCGGCGCTTCTTCGTCCTTCTTATTTGTGTTTACGTTTTTTGGCCAATGGATACGGATTTGATATTTTTAATAATCCTTTCGATCAACAGTCAAAATTTCTTTAGGAAACGAGACAACGAAAACAACATTTCGATTTTCTTTATTACTAATACATGAAGTAATGACCCTGATAAATCTATCATTATTAGAAAATATCTATTTGAGTCATAGCCGTGTAAATTTCGTCAGTGGACTCGGATTTGTTATTTCATAATCCTTTCGGTCAACAGACAGACACGGCTAGGACTATACTACTGACGAGTTAACTGACCATATAGATAAAAAGGAAAAACACAACATACACAAAGAGAAATTTGCATTGTTATATATGTTACCATACTAAGTACTTACATTCAAAGAATACGTACAGTCAATGCGACCCAGTGCGTTTTAATTTACAAAATTATTAAAAGAGATGAATAAATTAACTTTAACAAGATTGTGTACGTATATCTTTAAAGCTTTGAAACAAAATGAAACTAGGTCTGGATTACCTGCCCCTTTGTATACTCAACTTATGCAGAATGTATAATATATCATACAGGAAGACATGCTCGAAGAAAAAGTCACACGTTATAAGCATTGAATCAATGATCAACATTTCCCGATGAAACAATTTTTTAAATATCTTGGTTCCTCACAATTATCATCGCATGGTCCATGAATTCAATCATGACTTCTATATGTTTACACTAGAAGCTAGGAACCAGACTAAATTAGCATATACAGCACCTGGATTATGACGTCATCCTTCCTTGAAATATATGTACTGATAGTAAATATTGTAGTAATCTGGGGTAGAGGATTGCTTAGAATTTTTTAAGGACTGTTTTGTATTGCTCGTTTACGATTTTACATAGCCATTTGATTTTGACTTGACTGTATGAAAGTAATATTTGAATTTGTATTTGTGTCATTGAATTGAAAAATTGGAACTAAATGTGTGTTCGTAGGCGGAATGTTAATGGAAGCTGTTCGGTATGCAGAAAAATGAAAACAGAGCGATTGTTGAGAAATGGTAATAACTTTGTGTTCGTACCTAACAAGAATAATATTGTTTTTTACTTGCTCTATAATTAGAAAAAAAATCAAACGCCATGTAGAAACTATAGTTGTTATATCACATTCGGCCCACTTATATGTCTTGTTTTGAACAAATTTAATACAACTGTGATACATTTTAATTAAAGCTTAAGTACAATTTCTTTCATACTTCATATACTTGACCAGCCGTTTATTACATTTGTTTTTAAAGTTAAAAAAAATAAATGATATTTAGCGGTAATAAAGTCTATGGTCTTGAAAGCAGCAACCCAAATAGTGAATTATTCAGAAAGACCAGTGTTTACTCATCAGGGAAAGCACTATTATTTCAAAGGCATAACACTCATTGTTTTGCGCGGAGCTTCCCAATTGCTGTCTCTACAGCAACATGTGTACTTGTACAAAATGTACATCTATAGAAGGTCATGTTAGCAAATGAATAACAGTCTCCTCTTTGAATTACTTATATCATTGCAATCCCAAAGATCATTTAACACCACCAGAACACTGAATGCCTCGTAAGATACCTTACATAATGAGTCTGCTACAATCAATAATAATCCTGTGAGGAAATCACAAATATTTTCAAAGCAAATGTGACGTGTGTATTTGTTGCATTGAGTTTGTCTCCAACAGAAAACTGCGTGCTGGACATCATTATCCGTGGTTCACAGAACACATTTATTGTAGTTTTGTACGCGAACGTTTCGAGTTTTGCAGCACATAAAACATTAGGGAATTACAATTGTGTTACTGCTGTGATGTAATATTGTTATAAATGTAATCTACGGTTTCTAAAGAAAACATTTATCTAAATGAACAAAGAAACAAACTTCCTAATCGAACTCAGCATCTTTTTAACTGACCGTAAACAAAACAAGTTCACTTAGGTATTCGTAGCAGACTGCCTGTATGGCTTCAAAATGTACCACAACTTTAGTGATTAGTGTGACATGAAAGAAATAGAGGCAAGAAAACGGAGTGCATTGCAATAGAATTGGGATCACAAATAAAAACATCGCTTTAACCTACAACATAAAATCTTTTGTATATGCGTATAATTACAGACATGAAATATCAGTGTTGGAACTTTGTAACATCTAAGTATATTGATCTATAGTACAACATATCCAAAGTAGCCCTCTCAAGAGCAAACATCCTCTCTTGAACAACTGATGTTTTTCCCACCGCACGATTCAACTCTCTAGAGCAACAACCCCTCAACATACTTTTGTTACTCCAAAAGGATGTTGCTTTGGAGAGGTTGCACTTTGCTTATTACAGTATGGGTGGGAGGTTGCACTTTGCTTATTACAGTATGGGTAGGAGGTTGCACTTTGCTTATTACAGTATGGGTAGGAGGTTGCACTTTGCTTATTACAGTATGGGTAGGAGGTTGCACTTTGCTTATTACAGTATGGGTAGGAGGTTGCACTTTGCTTATTACAGTATGGGTAGGAGGTTGCACTTTGCTTATTACAGTATGGGTAGGAGGTTGCACTTTGCTTATTACAGTATGGGTAGGAGGTTGCACTTTGCTTATTACAGTATGGGTAGGAGGTTGCACTTTGCTTATTACAGTATGGGTAGGAGGTTGCACTTTGCTTATTACAGTATGGGTAGGAGGTTGCACTTTGCTTATTACAGAATGGGTAGATCAACATAAATACCAACTTTCCAGTAAACCGTATCTTCAAAACAAAGTTCAATGACCATTATTTTCAAGCATCATTATATTTGAAACATTTCATTTTATGATTTAACATAGTTTATGAAGCGCATTTACTAAAATTGAAAAATAGGTTTACACACTGTCTTGTTATGTAGTACACACTCTCTAAAATACTCCGACATGTCATATATCATTGATTGTATTAGATATATTGTTTACGTTAACTGTTTTGTACTAAATTTATCACCATACACTGTGTCGCTGACTACCGATATGGACTCCGGTGATACGGAACTCGTACCGCTGTCAGTACTGCAGGCACCAAGAGTCTTGCTCTATTTGGTATCTGCCCGGCGATTGATGGATGAAATTATTTTTTTAAATATACTATTTGAAATCAATTCATACGGTCCGGTGAAATTTCAAGTCTGTTCGTATCAATATATATCTATATCTAAACAGATACCAGCAGATATATCATAATGAATCAGTAGTCTGCAGTGGTGTAGTGGTGAAGTGTCTGACTCCTTACCCGGAGGTTGCGAGTTCGAATCCAGTCAGTGGCGGAATTTGGCTGGAACCTTCGCAATCCCTTCTTTCGGTGCGAGTAATGGTCAGAATCTAGGAAAGACATCGCGAGTAGTTTATATGAGTTGTAAGAACTTGAATTGATGTAAAATAGTCTTTGACCAAAATAATGAGCCTCAGATAAGCTCTGACTTCCCAACCCAACCTGTGTTTTGTATATATATCGGGTGACATATGCATTCTGTAAGATGGTACACACCCATGTCGGGAAGAGATATATACCATATTATGTAATCCTATAAGGATCGCAGACTAAACAGTAATGAAGTAAATACGAGTGTTCATGAATAAAACATATATAAAGTTAAGACTATGTATTGCTAAATGACTACCGTTGGGATTAACAAACACAGATATATATGTTTATACAGTTGTCTGCATTTAACAGATTATTGCTTCTGTTACGCGTGTTTATACGTAAATAAGTATTAACAAAGTATAGAGGTATAAGTTTTACAAGATTATACATTTTGCATACTAAGATCATTATTATCATTCCACGAAGCCATTCGTTTCTTGAACACACTGTATTGACAAAAGCAAACTCTTTGTTTATTGGTAACATTAACATAGCTGTAAACCACCAGGCGCATCACTGTGGCACATATTCATACCAGGCTATCACGACTAGTTAAGATTATAATATTATGAAGATTAAGAATTTGCCGTCAACGTGTTGTATACATTTTCTACGCACTTGTCAACGTGTTGTACACTTTTTCTACGTACTCGTCAACGTGTTGTACACTTTTTCTATGTACTCGTCAACGTGTTGTACACATTTTCTACGTACTCGTCAACGTGTTGTACACATTTTCAACGTACTTGTCAACGTGTTGTATACATTACTACGTACTCGTCAACGTGTTGTATACATTTTCTACGTACTCGTCAACGTGTTGTACACATTTTCTACGTACTCGTCAACGTGTTGTACACATTTTCTACGTACTCGTCAACGTGTTGTACACATTTTCTACGCAATCGTCAACGTGTTGTACACTTTTTTCTAAATTCATTTGAAATATTGTATAATGCATCACCAAATTCTTCAAAATCAACCTGACAACTAAGTTGTCCAGTCTACATTTTGCAAATCATAGAAAAAACACAGATTCCGAAACTTTATAAACGATCCCCATATGATATTCGCATTTTATAAAAAAATATTTATGTTGATAAGAGACTTCGATTGTTGTATTTACTGCTAACAAATAAACAAACATTCATTTATTAGAATCAACAACAACATGTTTTCTTTGTTCACTTCAGTTAAAACAAACTTGAATAAAAGACCAGTGAATGCCATCTTTACAAAAACTTTTATTCTTGATATGGCGAGCATTGATTACGGTGGATAATGACGTACGCGCCACTTCAGTAACAAGCTTCGAACGTAATTTGTACTGGCTTAATACATAATGACATTCAGGATACTCGTAGAAGAAGGATGTCTTTATTGTTTTGCGTCTTGTGTTCGTATTTGTTTTCATGTGGCATTAAAACGTCAATGTAAGACATTTTATAATTATTCTTTGTTGTGCGGGGTTTTATTGTTTTGGCCTGTCTGTTTGTCTGTACCAAACTTTAACCTTGCCTATAAAACCAAAACGCTCACACATACAATCATCAACCTTCATAGGTTGGTTCCTCGTGACAACCTCTACAGGACCTGTGTATGTTAAGGTCAGTAGGTCAAAAATCAAGGTCACCCGGAGGGGGCATTGTGTTTTAAAAAAAACACCTTGTTTCTTGCTGGTGCTCGAATCACTCACTAGAAGTTTTATAGGAGTACCGATGACCAATAGGACTAACTGTATGTGTACTAATGTTGTTGCTTTACATAAATTATGATAATACCGCAACCGTGGCCGAGCGGTTAGGGTGTCCGCCTTAAGGAGCGGGAGATCGAAAGTTCGAACCCCTGTGGAGACTGGGTTAGAACTGTTACGGTTGGTAAAGTTCGAACCCCTGTGGTTAGAACTGATGCGGTCGGTTGGTGAGCCGCCAGCTAGTTAAGTAATGGTTACCGTGGGCCCAGGCACCCGACAAAAGGGGACGGGATTAGGGAGGTACTGTGCGAACATAAGATAGATGTGTTATAAGCCAAATTGGCTGGCCCTTTCAATAGGGGTGACACTATAATAAATAAAACCTTTACCAAAAACTTTTATATTATCTTTAACAACGTTTCATAGTTTGTGAGTTTGTTAGTTTGTTTTGCTTACAACTAGATAGCACTAACGCCCTTCCGTAAGCCGGACAACTTCCTCAGATGTATGCGAACGTTGCCTGGTACCGAATGAAATTCAAATTCACGACAGGGAGAGGCTAGTGATACTATATAGGGACTATAATGAATAGACCACGGAGGTCCCTTTCACATATAACCACATAAATACAAGTATTATAAACAAGCACTACGTAGACGGAATACTGACTTGTACTGACTTGCTATTGTAATTGTAAAATGTTTAACAATACCCATTATAATACTAAGCGCATATGTCATTAGTATCTCTATATTGGGGGGGGGGGGTATTTTATTTTTGTTTGTTTGTTTGAGTTTTACGCCCCATTTCAACAGTCAGGGTCATATGAGGCAAACAGTTCACATAACCATCGTTCCTTTGAAGAACCAGTACTGGCCTCCCATCCTCTGTAAGCAACTGCCTACTATCTCACATAAAGAGTAGCTGGGCTCGAAACCGCGACCCTCTATCAGTGAGAGGTTACATTGATTTGAAGTCAACGACCGTAACTATTCGACCAACGAAGCGGGTCTAAAATTGTAGACCATTAATATGTAAATATTATACAGTAAACAGAGAGAATATCCATATTAAATCATTTTTCTTACTTATGCATAATATAAATAAATTACTTAATATCTCACGCACATTTCTGTAATTCGTTTTAAATTCTATTACTAGTGATTTATCATAGACTCAATTAGTTTGTTATCAAACATTTACTGATACAGTAAATTTATGACTGTAAATAAATACGAATCACGTATAAAATATCATATAGTACAGAGATATTACATCTAACTGCAATAAAATTCCACAAATTATCGAACAACCCTCGTACATATGATACACCGTTAATTCATTTCGGTCAAACATTTTTGTAGACCACAATGCTGAATGTGTCAAGTTATTTATGGAAGCATACTAGTATTGCTACATATGATCAGTGTATTAGATACGTATATATGCATACGAGTTTTTTTATCTTTATAAAACCTAAGTCCACCTTTTCCGCACAAAATTTCAACATACAAAATATATCATGCGAAATTATGTACATGTACAATGAAAAAAAGGTGTTTAGCCTTTTGCATATCTACTATGGATTTCAGACAGGACAAACTGAGCAACTGTCATTATTACTACTTTATGTACATCCGCATAATCGGACTACTTTTATGCAGTTGAGCTGAAATTCCATACATTGTCAAGCAAAATAAAATACAAATATACAAGATGTTAATCAATGTAATTTAACTGAGTTTTGATTTTTTTATTATTTTGTTGTGACGACAAGTTCTCGATCACCTGGTATATTTCAGTGTCATATTATATTGACAGTCTCTATTTTCATCACTCAAAAAATCTCTACAGAAATCATTATGTAGTTTCAAATGAAATAAACTGTGTATGAGTGTGTTTCTTCTAATGATTGATATTTAACAGAAATATAAATTTTCCTTTAAAGTCCCATAAGCATAAACATTTATTGGTCGTAATAGTTTTTGTTTGTTCTAAAACAGAGGAATCCTGTGTATTTTCCTCCCGCGCATACTTTATAGCAAGGAAAAATGTTTCCAAAACCAATATCGTATTTTTTCAATATCATTGAAATAATTACTATTTATAGAACACCTGTGTTTTCCCGCAGACAAGTTATGCACACGTCGTAAAGTGACGTAATGCGCTCTACATATTTCAAGTTTACAAAAGCAAAAATCACAGTGAAATGAGTGTTTTCAGACGAAAAAGGGCTTGTTTCGTCGGTAATAATTATCTTGGGATGAAATCAGCAATTGAATGTGTTTGCATACTTTTTCTATAGCAAAAAGCTAATGGGACTTTAACATGATATGCTATGTGCTTCCTATTCAGAAATAACGAATAAATCTAACGAGAATATATATCGAAGAAAATAAACCTAAATGACAAATATATAAAATAAGATGCCGAAGACAAGCTCATCTGTACTGAGAATTATATAAAACATGGATCATAGATCCTTTATCTACATAGCGGCCCCTGACACAGATAGACTAAGTATAAACAAGGATATTAAATGTACACTAAAACGAAAAAGAAAATGTGCATTTTCATATTGAGCATAACTTTTTTGGTTACAGTGGAATCATTAATTTTCGGTTGGGATTTAATTTCTTGGCTTTCGTGGGTCGGCTCATCCATGAAATCAAAAATCAAAATCCACGAATTCATGTGCCCACGAAATAGCCATTTTAGTAAGAACCACGAACATTAAGCCAAACGAAAATAAATGAAAATACAGAATACAGTTCAGAATGTTGGATCTAAAGGGACCATCCACGTTCAATATTATTGACTACTACTGGTTTGTCCTCAACGTTCAATATTTTAATCAATAGTTCGTGTTTTTTTCTACTAGGCTTTCAAATGAATAAGATAAAATATTGACCAATCAATATATTGATGAGAATAAAACGCACATTAATAATATTGACAAATACTTCAATAATTATCTGAGGTGTCTGATCCTCATCAATATATGGATGGGCTCTTCAATATCGCCCACTCACGTCAATATCTTCGTCAATAAATTAATATTGACAATATTATTGTACGTGGACGCCTCCTTTAGAGATCTAAATGGTTTATATTTGACTCATTTCTTAGATGACGAGGTTTAAAGCCCCATTAGCAGTTTTGATGTTAAAATTAAAGTAGGTATTATTTTACCTAGAAATATGTCTTATCAGTGAAAATGACTTTTATTTGCAATAAAAACATTCCAAATTTTTTTTTGTAATCACAAAGTACATATAGAAATATAGCACAGTATTTTTTTCAATGATATTGCAAAAAAATAAGAAGACTCGTCTGACAACATTTCTACGAGATGTGGCTAAAGAAAGGCATTGTGTAAACATGTTTTAGAGCAAATAAGATATATTTCTTATATTTTACTATCATAACATCTACTGTTCTGTATTACTAAATTTAAAAAGCTAATGGGGCTTTAAATATGTCGGGACATTTTAGAGACAAGGTCTGTACATAAAGCTGAACAAACGAAAGAGGCAACTTTCACCACAGGACAAGATTTAAAGTCACAACTTCCTATTTGAACAGTCTTCCAATAAGACTGCCGCTAAAATCCTATACAATTGGAAGGATTTTACTATACCATGGAATCACGGAAAGACATTAAACAGTTTATACTGTAGAGGCACAGTTTCTATGGAATTTCTCTTTATAAGAAAAACTCGAAACGTAGTACTTAAGATACAATGTCATATAAGTGATGTATATTTTACTGATGTATATTTTACTGATGTATATTTTACTGATGTATATTTTACTGATGTATAATTATAATAATGATGTATATATTACTAATCTTAAAATTAGTGATTAATATATTACTGACGTATTTACTGATGTATATTTTACTGATGTATAATTATAATAATGATGTATATATTACTAATCTTAAAATTAGTGATTAATATATTACTGACGTATTTACTGATGTATATTTTACTGATGTATAATTATAATAATGATGTATATATTACTAATCTTAAAATTAGTGATTAATATATTACTGACGTATTTACTGATGTATATTTTACTGATGTATAATTATAATAATGATGTATATATTACTAATCTTAAAATTAGTGATTAATATATTACTGACGTATTTACTGATGTATATTTTACTGATGTATAATTATAATAATGATGTATATATTACTAATCTTAAAATTAGTGATTAATATATTACTGACGTATTTACTGATGTATATTTTACTGATGTATAATTATAATAATGATGTATATATTACTAATCTTAAAATTAGTGATTAATATATTACTGACGTATTTACTGATGTATATTTTACTGATGTATAATTATAATAATGATGTATATATTACTAATCTTAAAATTAGTGATTAATATATTACTGACGTATTTACTGATGTATATTTTACTGATGTATAATTATAATAATGATGTATATATTACTAATCTTAAAATTAGTGATTAATATATTACTGACGTATTTACTGATGTATATTTTACTGATGTATAATTATAATAATGATGTATATATTACTAATCTTAAAATTAGTGATTAATATATTACTGACGTATTTACTGATGTATATTTTACTGATGTATAATTATAATAATGATGTATATATTACTAATCTTAAAATTAGTGATTAATATATTACTGACGTATTTGCTGATGTATATATTACTGCTAAATGTATTACTGATGTATATATTACTGATTTTAAAATATACTACTGATGTTTATACTACTGATTACTGATGTATGTATTACTTATATTTATCTTACTGATGTTTATATTGCAGATGTTTCTATTGCTGATGTATATATTACTAATGTATATATTACAGATGTATATATTACTGGGGTATATATTACTGATGTATATATTACAGATGTATATATTACAGATGTATATATTACAGATGTATATATTACTGATGTTTATATTACTGATGTTTATATTACTAATGTGTGTTTTACTGATGTTTATATTACAGATGTATTACTGAGGTTTATATTACAGATGTATTACTGATGTATATATTACAGATGTATGTATTACTGATGTATATTACAGATGCATATATTACTGATGTATGTATTACTGATGTGTGTTTTACTGATGTATATATTACAGATGTATGTATTACTGATGTATATTACAGATGCATATATTACTGATGTATGTATTACTGATGTGTGTTTTACTGATGTATATATTACAGATGCATATATTACTGATGTATGTATTACTGATGTGTGTTTTACTGATGTATATATTACTGATGTGTGTTTTACCGATGTTTATACTATTGAAGTATGTATTACTGATGTTTATATTACAGATGTATTACTGAGGTTTATATTACAGATGTATTACTGATGTATATATTACAGATGTATGTATTACTGATGTATATTACAGATGCATATATTACTGATGTATGTATTACTGATGTGTGTTTTACTGATGTATATATTACTGATGTGTGTTTTACTGATGTATATATTACTGATGTGTGTTTTACCGATGTTTATACTATTGAAGTATGTATTACTGATGTTTATATTACTGATGTATGTATTACTGATGTTTATATTACTGATGTATGTATTACTGATGTGTGTTTTGCTGATGTTTATATTACTGATGTGTGTTTTGCTGATGTTTATATTACTGATGTATATAAAACTGATGTTCATATAACTGATGTATAGTAATGTGTTATACAGTGATATATAGTAATGTTTTATACAGTGATATATAGTTATGTTTTATACAGTGATATTTAGTAATATATAGTAATGTGTTATACAGTAATATATAATAATGTGTTATACAGTGATATATAGTAATGTGTTGTATAGTGATATATAGTTAAGTGTTATATAGTGATATATAGTAATGTGTTATATAGTAATATATAGTAATGTGTTATACAGTGGTATATAGCAATGTGTTATATAGTGATATATAGTAATGTGTTATATAGTGGAATATAGCAATGTGTTATATAGTAATATATAGTAATGTGTTATACAGTGGTATATAGCAATGTGTTATATAGTGATAAATAGTAATGTGTTATATAGTGATATATAGTAATGTGTTATATAGTGATATGTAGTAATGTGTTATATAGTGATATACAGTAATGTGTTATATAGTGATATATAGTAATGTGTTTAATAGTGATATGTAGTAATGTGTTATATAGTGATATACAGTAATGTGTTATATAGTGATATACAGTAATGTGTTATATAAGTGATATGTAGTAATGTGTTATATAGTGATATACAGTAATGTGTTATATAGTGATATATAGTAATGTGTTATACAGTGGTATATAGCAATGTGTTATATAGTGATATATAGTAATGTGTTATATAGTGATATATAGTAATATGTTATATAGTAATGTGTTATATAATAATGTGTTATATAATGATATACAGTAATGTGTTATATAGTAATGTGTTATACAATGTATAGTTGACACAAACACTGTTTTGTTCATGTTGTTGAATGTCACAACTCAAAAGATAGTCCGTCATTGATTGACGATACTTATAACGTTCTCGTTATAATCGTATAAACACAAGAATTGCTATAAGATAAAAGTTATCATGCAGTGGATTCAAGATTTCCGATATGATGTAAATATTTGTACGTGTCAATAAAGCTTTCAGGGAAGACATTTGAAATAGAATAATACATCAAACTTCACACAATAATGACAAATATATATGAAGGTAAAGTACGTAATAAACTTGTTAAACCTACCAGACAGGACATGACGATCTTCTTCAGAACAGAGACGTGTAGGTGTTAAAATTATGATCAGTTTGTTCTAAAACCTTAAAACTGACGAACAAATAGACACGACAGCTATGCAAGATGAGTTATGGGCTAATTTACCTAATAGACACTATGCTAATATATTCAGATGGTTAATACGTTACCACAGCTGCCATCAGTGTTGTATACTGTCATTTTGTATGTCTACTCATCATCAAAGGACGGTTCTGTGGTCAATCATGTGTAATTTATAACTTAAAGTCATTATTTTCCGTGTTAGTTGGTTTGTCAACCTTGGACGATGAAGGTCATTGTTTGCTTAATTCTTTATCTTTATTACAATTTATTCTGATTCCAAAGTCTGGCTAATCTTCAGTTCCACGAAGAAGACTGCACCTAATACAAGTCTGATAAAAGTGTGGAAAAACCTGGCTATCATATGGCTGTTATTGTTATGCTTTTATCTCATTCACAGTACAGTAAACTCTCGCGTCGTAAAAGGTATTTATGGAAGTAGAACTATTGATGGGTTAACTTGTGATGATGAACTGATTGTATACATCAAGGAAGATTAATCAGTTCAGGACATGTGAAGTACTGATAGCAAAACAAAAATGTTACAGTGATGACATATTCATGTAAATGACCAATACCATAATATTACAGTGATGACATGTTCATGTAAATTACCAATACCATAATACTACAGTGATGACATTTTCATGTAAATGTTCAATACCATAATACTACAGTGATGACATATTCATTAAAGGACCAATACCATAATATTACAGTGATGACATGTTCATGTAAATGATCAATACCATAATATTACAGTGATGACATGTTCATGTAAATTACCAATATCATAATATTACAGTGATGACATGTTCATTAAAGGACCAATACCATAATATTACAGTGATGACATGTTCATGTAAATTACCAATATCATAATATTACAGTGATGACATGTTCATGTAAATTACCAATACCATAATATTACAGTGATGACATGTTCATTAAAGGACCAATACCATAATATTACAGTGATGACATGTTCATGTAAATTACCAATATCATAATATTACAGTGATGACATGTTCATGTAAATTACCAATACCATAATATTACAGTGATGACATATTCATGTAAATGGCCAATACCATGATATTACAGTGATGACATGTTCATGTAAATTATCAATACCATAATACTACAGTGATGACATATTCATGTAAATGTTCAATACCATAATATTACAGTGATGACATATTCATGTAAATGACCAATACCATAATATTACAGTGATGACATATTCATGTAAATTACCAATATTATAATATTACAGTGATGACATGTTCATGTAAATTACCAATACCATAATATTACAGTGATGACATATTCCTGTAAATGACCAATACCATAATATTACAGTGATGACATGTTCATGTAAATTACCAATACCATAATACTACAGTGATGACATATTCATGTAAATGTTCAATACCATAATACTACAGTACAGTGATGACATATTCATGTAAATGTTCAATACCATAATACTACAGTGATGACATATTCATGTAAATGTTCAATACCATAATACTACAGTGATGACATATTCATGTAAATGTTCAATACCATAATACTACAGTGATGACATATTCATTAAAGGACCAATACCATAATATTACAGTGATGACATATTCATGTAAATGACCAATACCATAATATTACAGTGATGACATATTCATGTAAATGTTCAATACCATAATACTACAGTGATGACATATTCATGTAAATGTTCAAAACCATAATACTACAGTGATGACATATTCATGTAAATGTTCAATACCATAATACTACAGTGATGACATATTCATGTAAATGTTCAATACCATAATACTACAGTGATGACATATTCATTAAAGGACCAATACCATAATATTACAGTGATGACATATTCATGTAAATGACCAATACCATAATATTACAGTGATGACATATTCATGTAAATGTTCAATACCATAATACTACAGTGATGACATATTCATGTAAATGTTCAATACCATAAAACTACAGTGATGACATATTCATGTAAATGTTCAATACTATAATACTACAGTGATGACATATTCATGTAAATGTTCAATACCATAATACTACAGTGATGACATATTCATTAAAGGACCAATACCATAATATTACAGTGATGACATGTTCATGTAAATGATCAATACCATAATATTACAGTGATGACATGTTCATGTAAATTACCAATACCATAATATTACAGTGATGACATGTTCATGTAAATGATCAATACCATTATACTACTGTGATGACATATTCATGTAAATGATCAATACCATTATACTACTGTGATGACATATTCATGTAAATAATCAATACCATTATACTACAGTGATGACATATTCATGTAAATAATCAATACCATTATACTACAGTGATGACATATTCATGTAAATAATCAATACCATTATACTACAGTGATGACATATTCATGTAAATAATCAATACCATAATACTACAGTGATGACATATTCATGTAAATAATCAATACCATTATACTACTGTGATGACATATTCATGTAAATGATCAATACCATTATACTACAGTGATGACATATTCATGTAAATAATCAATACCATTATACTACTGTGATGACATATTCATGTAAATAATTAATACCATTATACTACTGTGATGACATATTCATGTAAATGAGCAATACCATTATACTACTGTAATGATATATTCAATACTATATTGTTATAGTGATGACATCTGAACGTTTCGATGTAATTTTCAAATTACTATTAAATACATTGGAAACTTTATTCTTATTGAAGTTAAGACTTCTTTTTTTACAAAAAATTGTTATTATTTAAAGTCCCATAAGCATATAAATTTATCGGTCGCAATAGTTTTTGTTTGTCCTATAACAGAGGAATTCGGTGAGTTTTCCTCCGGTGCATTCTTTATAGCAAGAACAAGAAAAACTATAACTAAACGTTATAGGTAGACGAATTACAAGAAGCATATTGGTTTATGTTTTTTGTATGAAGTTGCTTTTTCATAAAGGATATTGACTGTATATTTCATTCAATCCTCCATTATGAAGAGTATAACTTATTTACATGATATGAGTAATACTTATATACTGACAATCATGAGCATTTGACAAATGAATAAATTCATGAGCACATGGTAATATAATACCCTTCATCAATCAAATAGAACAAACCCCAAATGTTAACAAATTCGCCATAAATCAGAGCATATGATACAACCACATTGAACTTCAAATAGCATTTCAGATATTTTTGCCACACAACACTTATCTAGGTTAAACATCACAGATAAATGCCTGCATGATTTACTTACCTATCAACTATAAATAGATTCTGTCATCACCATTAGCCAATCAAATGGCCAGGCTAGTAACATACATAACCTATCCAGGGAAGGTAAACTGTTGAGTAGCTTAATTGGTAACTTAACTAATAAATCCATGGAAGGGAAACTGTAAAGTAGCTTAATTGGTAACATAACTAAAAAATCCATGGAAGGGAAACTATTAAGTAGCTTAATTGGTAACTTAACTAATAAATCCATGGAAGGGAAACTGTTAAGTAGCTTAATTGGTAACTTAACTAATAAATCCATGGAAGGGAAACTTTTGAGTAGCTTACTTGGTAACAAAACTAATAAATCCATGGAAGAGAAACTGTTGAATAACTTAATTGGTAACATAACTAACAAATACATCGAAGGGAAACTGTTGAGTAGCTTAATTGGTAACAAAACTAATAAATCCACGGAAGGGAAACTGTTGAGTAGCTTACTTGGTAACATAACTAACATACCTATGGAAGGGGAACTGTTGAGTAGCTTAATTGGTAATATACCCAATAAATCCACGGAAGGGAAACTGTTGAGTAGCTTGATTGGTAACATAACTAACATATCTATGGAAGGGGAACTGTTGAGTAGCTTACTTGGTAACATAACTAATAAATCCATGGAAGGGAAACTGTTGAATAACTTAATTGGTAACATAACTAACAAATACACTGAAGGGCAACTGTTGAGTAGCTTACTTGGTAACATACCCAATAAATCCACGGAAGGGAACCTGTTGAGTAGCTTACTTGGTAACATAACTAACAAATCCATGGAAGAGAAACTGTTGAATAACTTAATTGGTAACATAACTAACAAATCCATGGAAGAGAAACTGTTGAATAACTTAATTGGTAACATAACTAACAAATACATCGAAGGGAAACTGTTGAGTAGCTTAATTGGTAACAAAACTAATAAATCCACGGAAGGGAAACTGTTGAGTAGCTTACTTGGTAACATAACTAACAAATCCATGGAAGAGCAACTGTTGAATAACTTAATTGGTAACATAACTAACAAATACATCGAAGGGAAACTGTTGAGTAGCTTAATTGGTAACAAAACTAATAAATCCACGGAAGGGAACCTGTTGAGTAGCTTACTTGGTAACAAAACTAATAAATCCATGGAAGAGAAACTGTTGAATAACTTAATTGGTAACATAACTAACAAATACATCGAAGGGAACCTGTTGAGTAGCTTAATTGGTAACAAAACTAATAAATCCACGGAAGGGAAACTGTTGAGTAGCTTACTTGGTAACATAACTAACATACCTATGGAAGGGGAACTGTTGAGTAGCTTAATTGGTAATATACCCAATAAATCCACGGAAGGGAAACTGTTGAGTAGCTTGATTGATAACATAACTAACATATCTATGGAAGGGGAACTGTTGAGTAGCTTGATTGGTAACAAAACTAATAAATCCACGGAAGGGAAACTGTTGAGTAGCTTACTTGGTAACATAACTAATAAATCCATGGAAGGGAAACTTATTTCTGTGATGATTTTGTCCCTTTATTCAACAGTGGTCCCATTTAAGTTCATCAAGCACGTAAAACATAATGTGTGTTCCTGATTGTTCCTCTATTGTGTCGAAGTATTCGTCTCTTGATAGGTTATTTTATCATTCTCAGCTTAAATACTTCCTCGTGGAACATCTTGTCAGAGCTTGGTTTATAGCTGCCATTTATACACATCACTTATTAGGTCATAACTTTTAAATGCAGCTCATTAGTTGCATTCACATGAATAAAAAATATTTATAATAAAAAGTACACCAAACACCTATAATTGACTATAAAGCACTTCTTATCTTGTCAGGGTCATGTTAGGTAATTTCTAAAATCTTCTCTTACAAGTTTCTGATGAGTTACCGGAAAACATCGCTAGCTGAGATTTTAATAATAAATGCTTTTAATAGTGATAAATTACGAACGTTAATTATGTTAAGTTGTTATAACGTTGTTTTTTATCGATCAAGGCAAAGGCACGCTTTATGCTAGTATCAAATAAGGGAAATAATAGGAACAAGTCATTTCTTATACACATTTATCACATACCCGTGCCGTATTTGTCGTGTGGTAAAAACGGTATGGCACGGTCGTGCATATAATATATAAATGAGCCGATTCACATGCATTTATTCCTACGCTGTTTGTCAACAAAAAGAAATGGCTAACCTAAATTTGTTATATTGATTTTAATAATTTGTGTAAGCAAAGAACGGTTTATATCTTTAGATATGTTCACACATTTATTATTTATGATGTTTCATAACGAAACTATTTGTTTGTGGTCCTGATTAAAAAGTCTTATTATGTATGTGTCACTCTTTTGTTATTAGTAGCAATGATATACAGGTATGTCGGTTTTCGCCGGGGTTTTTTTTTTTCAGGGTAAATATTACAATAAACTATGACATACTGTAAGATATAAACGAGCAATACAAAACAGTCCTAAATATTAAAAAATCCTCTACCACAGATTAATACAATATTGCTATCAGTATAGCACGACCATGTTTTTTGAGCCGTGACGAAATTATTCAGAATAATCCACTAAGTCAAATAGGTGATATGCTTGTTTGGAACAAATCTGACTGAAACATATTTATAAGATAAATTTATCATGCTCAAGTACAATAATACCCAATTGATTTAGTGCATTCTTCCGTCACGGCTCAAAAACATGGTCGAGCTATACACATATTTTAAGGAAGGAAGACGTCATTTTTCACGTGCTGTATATGCTAATTTAGTTAGTCTGGCTCCTAGCTTCTATTGAAAACATTTAAAAGTTATCAGTGAATTCATGGACGATGCGGTGATAACTGTGAGTCAACCATTTATTTAAAAAGTGGTTAATCGGGAATTTTAATAATTGATTAATTTCATGCTTATAACGTGTAAGTTTTTCTTCGAGCATGTCTTTATGTATGAGATATTACATTCTGCATAAGTTGAGTATACAAAGGGGCAGGTAATGCAGACTATATATGCTAATTGCTGAACTACTTTTGGTGATCAGACAGGTAATATATATCAAGTACTGAAAGCACATGGAACGGGGACAACTTATATATCATATGGCTATTTTCGGTATTTAATGATACCTCGTGTTGCTATTTTCGGTATTTAATGATACATCGTGTTGCTATTTTCGTTATTTAATGATACCTCGTGTTGCTATTTTCGGTATTTAATGATACCTCGTGTTGCTATTTTCGGTATTTAATGATACATCGTGTTGCTATTTTCGGTATTTAATGATACCTCGTGTTGTTATTTTCGGTATTTAATGATACCTCATGTTGCTATTTTCGGTATTTAATGATACCTCATGTTGCTATTTTCGGTATTTAATGATACCTCGTGTTGCTATTGTCGGTATTTAATGATATCTCATGTTGCTATTTTCGGTATTTAATGATACCTCGTGTTGCTATTTTCGGTATTTAATGATACCTCGTGTTGCTATTTTCGGTATTTAACGATACCTCGTGTTGCTATTTTCGGTATTTAACGATATCTCATGTTGCTATTTTCTGTAGAATAAGTTGTTCTGTATCTTATGTTACACTTACTTTGTGTCTGGGTGACAGCAATAAATGGCCAACCAAGACCTATTCCATTTATTACGAGTAGCGTAAGCTCAAGATTGTCGTAAACACGGCATGTACTGTATGTATATAACGTTCAATTATACAAAATATTTACTTCGAGAAAAGCCATTCCTTACATATGGCATTAAATATGTGACCTACATGATATAAATGAAATAAATACTGATGATTAAAAGTCTGGTCAAAGTTCAGACCACATTCCTTATACATGAATTACAATGACCACAAATTATGGTTTGAGAAATATTTGTTGTTATGTAACACAAAGCGATCAATACAGCCATATACTTATACGGGGTTTTCTGAGATATAAACCCTGTACTAATGTGTTCGTTTCATAATTTGAACATTTATATACTGTCAGTGTAACTATAGGGATATTTACATATAATATAGATCATGTACTGTTCTAACTAGTCTAAACGGTAGAAGAAATTCGTATTTTATGTAAAAATGAGTTATCCTGCATTTATCTTTGAATAGATGATCGTGTTGATACAGACATGGTTTTATTTCTGTAACGACACCGATCATATAATGATTTCATTGTTGTTTCACTAATGTTTTGACACACGAATACTTTGTTTCCAGTGTGTCATTCCTACCATAATGTCATAGTTAGCGTAATGTTATTGTTAGCGTATTGTCATTGTTAGCTTAATGTCATTGTTACCGTAATGTCATTCCTACCATAATGTCATAGTTAGCGTAATGTTATTGTTAGCGTATTGTCATTGTTAGCGTAATGTCATTGTTACCGTAATGTCATTCCTACCATAATGTCATAGCGTAATTGTTAGCGTAATGTAAAAAAATGTTACCGTAATGTTATTGTTACTGTAATGTTATTGTTACCTTTCATTGTTACCGTAATGTCATTGTTAGTGTAATGTCATTGTGACCGTAATGTTATTGTTAGTATAATGTCATTGTTACCGTTATGTTATTGTTACCGTTATGTCATTGTTGCCGTAATGTAATTGTTACCGTAATGGTATTGTTACCATAATGTCATTGTTGCCATAATGTCATTGTTGCCATAATGTCATTACTACTTTTTAAAAAAATTAAACGTCATTAAACGACGCAAATTGGTAAATAATTTCATTTTCCACTACTGTGCGTATAATAAAAACATAATGTAAATCACTCGCCATTTTGTCGATCGACGGAAATGACTATTAAGCATCCAGAAGCGACCAGAGTCGTCCAGGCTGTTTTATGCAATAAAGAAAAAAATATCAGCGTGAACCCTGTCTTTCCTTCTAAAATCTGGCGAAAACGGTTGAACTTGGCGCACTGAAGCATGAGCGAGTTTCCAGAAAAGAGCACGCATTTTAGAAGGGAAGAGAATTGTAATTTCGTCAATTTATACCACATAGCTACAGCATGGCATTCTGTTTTCACAGGCACAATAAAATATTTAATGCGCCTATAAAATATTTAGGCAGAAGAAATATAGTATTAGAAACATATCCGTCTAAGTTGAAACTCAAATAACACCCTCCTTTAAATACTAACTTATTGCACTTAATGTTCGAGCACTTGATTTATTTTAACGAGTTTGCCAAAACTATTCGTGCAATGTATTACAAATGATGATTTATTTGATGGAATGTTAACATGTCTACCCTGATTTCTGCCTCAGTATATCAAAGTCAATTATTTGGTTAGATGTTGGAAGTACTGTTTGCTATGCGTTATATACGAAAGACCGGTAGTGACATTCCAACTTCAAGATTTCACAATTTCAAAACATGAAATAATGATGTTGAAATCGAAGAAAAATCTTGAAATCGATAAATCATGAAATCGTGAAGTTTTGAAGAAAAATCGTGAAATCGTGAAATTTTGAAGAAAAATCGTGAAATCGTGAAATTTTGAAGAAAAATCGTGAAATCGTGAAGTTTTGAAGAAGAATCGTGAAATCGTGAAGTTTTGAAGAAAAATCTTGAAATCGTGAAATTTTGAAGACAAATCTTGAAATCGTGAAATCACGAAATCGTGAATTTCATGATTTCACGATTTCAAGATTTTTCTTCGATTCAACTTCATTATTTCATGTTCTGAAATTGTGAAATCTTGAAGTTGGAATATACCACCGGTCTTTCGTAGTTATAAAATTGATGTGTTTATTACAGTTGATCTTTAAAATTTACATGATTGCTTAAATAATTTGTTTTAGTTTATCTATTATCAATTTTCCAGCATAAAAGAAACTGAGAATAAATATTTTACAGAACTGACATCTTCTATTATGGCATGTTTATACACAACACAAATGACGTAGGTTACGATCATACGTCTTAATATCTCTAACCAAATACAGTAAAACCCCGATTATCCGAACACGTATTATCCGAAATGAAATTTCGGTCCCGAATTTCCCTCTACATGTATATAGTCCAATGTAAATAAACATCGATTATCCGAATCGTCAAATCCGAATACCATGGATTATCCGAAGTATAAACTGTACTAGTACATCATGGCTTTATATCAACTGTTTGTTCGTTCGTTCGTTCGTTCGTTCGTTTGTTTGGACAATTTAACATAGGTTGTAATATCTTCAGTCAAATTTGTCACGGAAAGTGTGAGCCTCGTCCGGGGTTCAAACTCACAACCTCTCGATCAGTAGACAAACGTCCTAACCACTGATCTAACCGACGGGCTTATCATTAGTTATAAAAATAATAAGCTAATGTTTGTACGATCTACAACATTCAGTAATACCCCGATACATGGAATGATTATTTTATACTGTATTTTTATTTATTTCCGTTGGGCTCAATTTTCGTGGTTTTTACTAAAATGGCTATTCTATGGGGATATAAATTCGTGGATTTTGATTTTTGAAAAAATGCCTTATTTCCTGGGGATTTGATTTCGTGGATGAGCCGAAATTAAATACACAACGAAAATTAATGATTCCACTGTATTTAAATTAACTGTAGTCGTTTCTATGTCTAAAGAACCGATATTATTCTATTTTAGTTTTAATATACATATTATAATACTGTTCTATTGTATAGTTGGATAGGCAAGTATTGGGAAACAAATCGTTTTGTACGTGTCAATATCAAAAAAACTTAATCTACAGTGCAACCTCTCAAAAGCAACACACTCTAAGAGTTGAAAAAAATATGTTGTTGAGAGATCGTTATCATAGAGAGGCTATATTAATAGTTCAATTGTGCAGTGTGAAATGATGTCAAAAATACACCATGTAAAACGACAATTGAAAATAACGGCATTGGTTTCAGATCCCGCCGACGTCGATATAATGGGTGCGGACTGTATATGAAATGAATACGTGTATTTACATAATGAATTGAGAATTGAACTTCTTTATTCAAATTGCGAAATTAAGTCTTACAATAAAATGGATTTAAATCTGACAGTTTTCCTAAGAGAAAACATAGTTTTAGCTACTTAGGTTTCAGAGATTCTCGAGTACAGTAGAACTTGTTCGGACTGACAACAATGTTCGGATTTGAGAGGTATTCGAATTAGAAAGGTATCGGATATTAAAGTATCAAGTTTTAGTACTAAATGTATTTTTTTTAAAAACGGGACCAGCTGTCGTGTTCGGTTTAGAGAGGAATCCGTAATAGAAAGGATCGGATTCGGAAGGTTCGACTGTATTAACAAAGCTAAGCTTTACTGGAAGATATGTTAATGTGTCTACTTCACACACCGTTTTATCACAATACTTCACACACCGTTTTATCACAATACTTCACACACCGTTTTATCACAATACTTCACATACATATTGCGTTCCAATCATTTTCTTCTTCTATTAAGATTTTTAATAACAACTCTCAGCTAAGCCTGGTGTTTCAAGTTACATTGCTATTCAGACAATTTAGTCTGTAATTATTCTCACAGACATTTGAAATATTTAATCTAAAAATATCGTGATATTATAGTTTCCTTTAAGGGTTATTTTTGTGTACTTATTGCGAGTGTTTTGCTTTTGGCTTTTATAATCGCAGACACAGTTCTAGTTTTTATATTTAAGCCCTAAGTGTATTGCATAATCTAAGTTTTAATAAATTATTTATTCTGAATTGATATCTTAAAGTCAGTTATTCTACTGACTATTTTCGTATAACTCAAACAATATAATATATTGTATCTCTAATGCCAGACTAGATTTTTTTAGAATATCGCCCATGCGTAATTTAGGACTTACATGATTTAACAAGAAAGTCGTCACAGACGTAGATATCACATCACGATGACAGAAAATTGAGATAAGGTGACGTTCAGCTTTACTTGTTTCGTCAAATATCAAATATCGTGCAGTAAAAACAATCATTAACCACTGCTAACAGACACTCTGTAACACTAAGATACCTACCAACACGGCTACTGTGATATAACCACATCTAGAGGGAAATGCTTTTAAACAATAGGCAATATTCACAGTCATTTAAGACATAAAAGTGTCAGAACGATTTTAGAAAAGCAATGAACAACCAGTTTACAGACACTTGCTCGAATTAGTTAAACGACATATATTATATCGCTATATTACACAACACCATACAGACAGCATAGTCATATATCAGCGACCACAACACACGACACACATAAACTGCATCTAAATCATGAAAGAACAACCCTAGAGCATTACAACTTTTCTGAAACATGCACCAGTATCATCAAACTAGTAGATGGAAAAAATATTTTTCATTTTAGACAGAATTCCAAAGCATTTTGTAAAAATTCTAACCACATGTATATTGAAAAAAAAAGTTTTTATTTCAGACACAAATCCAATTAATATTGTAAAATTTCGAACTATTTATTTCTGTAACGCTCGGGGACCGTGTGAGCAAGGTCCGTTATACTGGTGCCTTGAACAGAACGAAATACATACTATATAATTAGAAGTGTCTCTCTATTGGGAAGGATTGGGCAAGCAGATGTTACGCTTGAAGACCAATTAGGAACAATGGACGACTTTCAAACAATACGATAATAATAAATATATCCATACAGGTTTCAACATATCAGATCTAACACAATTTTGTAAGCTTTATTATTTAATTCAATTAGATTGTAGAATTCTGGTCACCCAAATTTCAAATAGCCCGATACGATACCCAGCTTGGACACCTAGGTAGTTCGAGGAGAAAATAGGTAGCCTCGGGCTAACAGACCATTGTTAGTGTCGAGGCCTGATTATTTGCAGTCAAACCTGTGATCAAAGGCCACGCTGGGAAAGACAAATGTGGCCTTTATTGACGGGTGGCCTTTATTCCGAGGTCATTTTGTTCTTTTAATAACCAATGATGTTTTTTTTAAAGATTGGCCTTTATAATACTGGATGCTTTTATTAGGAGATGGCAGCTTACACGGGTTTGACTTTATATGATACATATATAAATATGCTGAATGTTCCATCGGAAGTATATCTAAACATGTAATTATGTACATGATATGTATACATATAATATGCATTTAATATGTACATGTATATAATAAATAATATGTAATACCTATGGAATGTTAATCATTTTTCATTGATAATTATGAATATATATTTGAATTTTGA
This sequence comes from Lutraria lutraria, assembly GCA_964023205.1. Lineage (NCBI taxonomy): Eukaryota > Metazoa > Mollusca > Bivalvia > Venerida > Mactridae > Lutraria > Lutraria lutraria. The sequence goes on along the minus strand of OZ026848.1, from coordinate 31,924,715 downwards.
TATGTATATAATATGGATATGCACATAATTTACAAATAATATGCATAATAATGTATATGATATGCATATAATATGTATATTTTCTAAATATATGTGTATTCATTATATCATGTAAATAATATGCATATGAAATTATAATATGCATATGTGTATAATATGTATTTGATACATAATATGTATTTGCCATGTATGTATGTAAATAATATGTATATGATATGTAAACCGAAGTAGAATAATTACACTGTCTATTTGTATTGACAACATTTCATAACCATCGTATTAACTTAATGAATAATATACCAGGTCACGATCTAACTTTGTCTTGGAAATTCATAACTTCAAATTCAGTGCCGTCAGAATATTTCAGAAATAGATGTGTTTCTAAGTGGGGGTATGTCTACAGATATTCTATATCAGCTGGACGTCTCTGCAATGGGCTGATAGAACTATCTATATACTTCATAACAATTCTATTTGAGTCATTTGTCCACACCTTTCTAGCAAGATTACACTGATATTATCACAGAGCATCATATGGACTGAATGCGGATATAGTTCACCGGAGATAGGGTCGTGGAAACACATGACAAACATGACAAATTCTTACAGGTTCAAATATAGTATTCACTTCATGAAATAGAGTTATTTCCCTTGTATACTGGTAATTGTTTTGTGTAGCGTGTTGTTTGTAAAGATCATATAACAACGTGTACATGGTAAGATATCATTTACCTATTCACATACGCTCATTAATTCTCGAACTTTGTTGCCAACGTCTTCATATTACGTATTATATAGTTAATGTTTTTACTTGACAACTGTTCAACACGACTCATATCGTATATAGAAATCGGAAGTTAATTCTTCTGTTCAGTGTGTTACCACACTCGGAACTGAATGCCATTAACACAAGGAAATAGGTCATTAAAGTATATATATTAGTGTCAGACTTGAGAGTATTTATCCAAACCTGGCTCGTGTACTTAATGAATAAGAAACGTTCAATTAAATTCTAACAAACTTATCAACAAAGTAATAAATATGTAAATTTAAAATGGCGATAATCGTGAAACTTAAATATGTATACACCGAATAGTCAACAACATACATGCCATGATTAACTGTACACAGAGCAAGTAATAATGTCTCATAAATAAATTTGCTTCCCTTTCAATAAGTGAAACACATCGTTCACAAACAAAATTTGTGTCAATGTATCGAACACTTTAGAAATGGCCAATAAACAGTTTTAAAGATTCATCTGTTAACACTATGGCTACATAAAAAATAAGTGACTGAAACGTGTCTTAAATTACTTGTAGAAAACTCATAATTACCGTTCCATCACCTTTGTCATTCAGAATGGATGACGAGGGAGGAATGAACAACAATTCACAAATTACACAGTAACTCTGAGACACAAATATTACCTAGTTACATAATACTACAAATATCACCTAGTTACATAATACTACAAATATTACCTAGTTACATAATACTACAAATATTACCTAGTTACATAATACTACAAATATTACCTAGTTACATAATACTACAAATATTACCTAGTTACATAATACTGCAAATATTACCTAGTGACACAGGAACACTAATATTACCTGGTTTTATAATATTACAAATATTACCTAGTTACATAATACTACAAATATTACCTAGTGACACAGGGACACTAATATTACCTGGTTTTATAATATTACAAATATTACTTAGTTACACAATGCCACAAATATTTCCTAGTTACACAGTACCACAAATATTACATCATTACTTTTTGCCCCTTAGTCTGGCATTTTTGTTCGGAAAGAAATTTTAAATCAAAGTACTGAAAGTACCGTCAGAACTTGATTTTTTTTCATATGAGACAAGTCACTGGTGTTGCTCGCAACACAACAATGACTGTTAGGAGAAATCCTAAATTAGGAACTGTACAGTTAATGGATATTTTTGCTTAGGAATTAACATACACCATCTCAATATTGCCATCTATTTATGTACATATTCTGATATTCATGTGCTAAATTCCATCAACCAAGCATGATGGTTATCTAAGTTATCAGATGTTTCGAGTTTTTATGTAGCCCATTATCCAGCCTATAATTTTCCGAATCCATCGGTACCAAAATAAGCACTGTTTCTGTCGTATTTACTGATTTAGTACATACCGAAAAGCTCCATTTTAATAATATATCTTGATTACGACCATATATCACTTTAAATGCACACTACAGTGTTAGAAACGAATTAAAATCGACCTACATACAAATGTAATTCTTATAGTGATAATCTGGTTTTGAAGAGTTTTTCGATTTTCCGTTTTTAGTGCCATACACGGAACAAAATTGCTATCGATAATAGAAATGAACTGACATAAACCACTATCGATTGATTAATCGTAGTTTAAGATTTTTTCAGAAAATCTATTAAATTGGTATGTGAATTATATTCAGACTTAATATCATGATGTTTGACTATATGACAGGTTTTGAAGTGAAAGTAAAATTTATGTGTACCACCATTCTGTTCTATGCACTTCGACGGGAAAACCCCATATTCTATTTTTAGAATTTATCCAACTATATATAGCTCTAGTCGATGGTATGGATCAATACGCGTTATGGATATAACCCTTAACACTGATTTACATATCATGTCAAAAGTCACTTATAAGACACACATCAATAGTATATTAATGTAATTACATGCATACTTCTGTAGAGAAATTACTGACCTACTGAACGAAAGCCGAAAGTAGAACTATTTTATGCGAAACTAGTTGGTTTCCGTCCCCAATCTTACAGCACACAATAGAGTGAGAATGGGAACGGGAACCATGACAGTTATGGAGCTCAAGGCATTTTGTAAATCACCGATAGCAAAGGAATTTGGTTGAAAATCAAATTCCAAAAATGGAAAAAGTCCAAGACAGGGCTCTATGAACATTTGTTAGAGAGTGTCAAAATGCCTACTTTAAAAATAAAAGACTTAAAACTATGGTCATGGAAACGTTTGTGCAGATGCACCTCATGTTTAGAAGAACTTTCATAATGGCTTGGTGGTCCTCAGTCAGGTACAATATTATTTAATTGCTTTATTGGTACTATGTAATTAATTTATGCCAGTTGTCCTTCAGGAGCTAAATATTTATTTACATTTACTTACATTATATTATATAATCGGTTTTTATATAGCTTATGTTATATTGTTGGTATTATGCCGACTAAAAATAAATCTTATCATATCTTACCATTAAACGCATGTAGACAACTTCATGTATTCGTTGAGCGATGATTATATGTCTTTTTAATACTTATCTGCACTCTACTATGGTTTATAAATAAATTATAATCAAGTATATTAATCTACATCCAGCCTACACACTGACATACAATGAACAATGATCAATTTTAAGTTATAGTTTATACGTTGAACAGACATTTCAACAACACTTTCCTCAATGTTGAAACAAAGTAAGATAGCTACATTTTACTTTTAAATTAATTCATCACTTCAAGTTATCTATAAATTGAATAATTGCATGCTAACAGATTGGACGCTTCATTGCAAACTTTCTGCTCTCTGTTTTATGTCGGTGTAATAAGATATGACCTTTAGTGTGAAATATACTCGTTTCGTACATTATGCTTGTTTTTACATCCAATCGCCAAAGAGAACCTGATATCTGTCGACCAAAGCACACTTCTTTGTCCAATGTATACGGGACTAGCGCGATAGTCTGACACACAGGGGACTAGCAAGTTATTCTCAAACATAGGAGACTAGCACGTTAGTCTGACACATAGGGGACTAGCACGTTAGTCGCCTGACACATATGAACTATCACACTAGTCTGACACATAGGGATTAGCATGTTAGTCGACTGATACATAGGGACTAGCATGTTATTCGTCTGACACATACGGGACTTGCACACTAGTCTGACACATAGGAGACTAGCATGTTATTCGTCTGACACATACGGGACTTGCACACTAGTATGACACATAGGATACTAGCATGTTATTCGTCTGACACATACGGGACTTGCACACTAGTCTGACACATAGGAGACTAGCACATTAGTCGTCTGACACATAGGGGACTAGCACATTAGTCATCTGACACATAGGGGACTAGCACACTAGTCTGACACATAGGAGACTAGCACATTAGTCGTCTGACACATAGGGGACTAGCACACTAGACTGATACATATGAGACTAGTACACTAGTCGTCTGCGACATACGGGACTAGCACACTAGTATGACACATAGGAGACTAGCACACTAGACTGACACATAGAAGATTAGCACATAAGTCGTCTGACACATAGGGGACTAGCACACTAGTCTGGTAAATAGGAGACTAGCACATTAGTCGTCTGACACATACGGGACTATCACACTTGTCTGACACATAGGAGACTAGCACACTATTCGTCTGACACATAGGGGACTAGATTACTAGTCGTCTGACACACAGGATACTAGCACACTAGTCGTCTGACACACAGGAGACTAGCACACTAGTCGTCTGACACATACGGGACTAACATACTAGTCTGACACATAGGGGACTAGCACACTAGACTGACACATAGGAGACTAGCACATTAGTCGTCCGACACATAGGGGACTAGAACACTAGTCTGACCAATAGGATACTAGCTTGTTAGTAGTCTGACACATAGGGGACTAGCACACTAGTCGTCTGACACATAGGGGACTAGCACACTAGTCAGATACATAGGATACTAGCACATTAATCGTCTGACACATATGGGACTAAAACACTAGTCTAACATATAGGGGACTAGAACACTAGTCTGACACATAGGGGACTAGAACACTAGTCTGACACATAGGGAACTAGAACACTAGTCTGACACATAGGGGACTAGAACACTAGTCTGACACATAGGGGACTAGAACACTAGTCTGACACATAGGGGACTAGAACACTAGTCTGACACATAGGGGACTAGAACACTAGTCTGACACATAGGGGACTAGCAGCTTAGTCGTCTGTAACCCTGTTATCATATTCACAAAATAAGTTTATTATTGAAAGGCCGGTTGTGACAATTCGTATAATGGATCTTACTAACCCATTTTATGCACATGGTATGTGTCATAATAAAAATAATACTTTGTTATCTATTCGTGAAAGTATCAGTCTGATAATGAGCCTAGTTACAATGGAGAAATGTGCATGTTTTATTTTCAGTATACTCAAGCATTTCACTCACTGATATATGTTACTTTAAGTGAATAAATTCACATGGCCATTGTTGAACAGTATTCCACCATATTTTTATGTATTTTCTGTAACATATCACATTCATCTATATATGTAAATATGTTGTCCACATTGACCCGAGAGTTTAATGAATCAGAAATAAACTCTGTATACATGAACTTGTTCAATGAAACTGACTTATTCAGTGAAGAACTACTTAATAGAGTGTTCATCTTGACGCCTTAATAAAAGACAGACAGAAAGACAGACAGACAGATCACTTTATTCACTCAAGTACATGTGTATACAATATGAGGTTTTTCTAATGTTATGATTAATATACAAGTTTTCAAGTAGTAAACATACCAAAAAAATCAATTATTGATGTACATTTGTAGTTATATATATCCAGGTAATTAATCAATAATTGCTGTATTTTATATCCAGGTAATTAATCAATCATTGCTGTATTTTATATCCAGGTAATTAATCAATAATTGCTGCATTTCATATCCAGGTAAATAATCAATCATTGCTGTATTTTATATCCAGGTAATTAATCAATAATTGCTGTATTTTATATCCAGGTAATTAATCAATAATTGCTGTATTTTATATCCAGGTAATTAATCAATCATTGCTGTATTATATATCCAGGTAATTAAATCAATCATCATTGTATTGTTTTATCCTATTGTTTGTTTGTTTGTTTCATTATTAAAGGGAGAAAAACAACATATTTATAATTTATTTCTTCAACGAATAATCCTTATCACTTACGTATAATATTCGTTTTATTTAAGTGATAATGAATTATTGTTTTATTTATATCAAAAATAAATTATATTCATGTTAAAGTGTTTGTTGACAAATTGAAAATAAATCGTACTTACCGATAAAGCACATCGGAATAAAAGATATATCCATAAAGTTGGGAACACTGTAAGTTTGTCCATGTTAACAGTTTATTTACCAAGCACGAGTACAAAAACAATGTTTGATATTGAATTAATCTGTGTTGCAATAAAGACCACGTGTTAAGTTAAAGTACTTTCATTACAGTTTTTAACAAGCCAACTTATCAGCCACTATAATTGTTATGAGCAGTACTCAAAGTAGAACTTCCCAAACTTATCGTATACATACACTCTATAGTGTTTATGGAATAAAACCCACGTCTGTGGTCAAACGCACACATACATATTTATGTTATCAAGCCTAACTCCGTTAGCAGCCTGCTATTGACACTGGATAAAGCGATAGGGAGTGTAGGATATACAAGCAAGCATCACAGATCAAAGATGAATGCGCAATGCCGAACGATGCAAGAGATTTTATACTCTATAAACACCAATACTGCAGCATCGAACTGTAACGTTTTGTTTATTACCTGTAACGGTTTGCTGGGATAAGATCAGAACTGTACTGGTTTGTTAATAACCTGTACCGGTTAGTTAATTACCTTAACTGGTTAGTTAATGGCCTGAACCACTTTGTTTATGACATGAAACGGCTTGCTTATGACCTGTACTGGTTAGTTAATGGCATGTTATGTTTGTTATGTTTATGAAAGGTACGGACAATGCTTGCTTTTTTATGGCCTGCAATGTTCGGTTTATGAAAGGTACGGACATGTTTGCTTTTTTATGTAATGGTTTTTTATTACCTGTGCTGGTTTATTTATGGCCTGTAATTGTTTGTTTATTAAATGTAATGGTTTGTTTATGGCCTGTACTGGTTTGTTTATGAAAGGTGCGGGTTTGTTTATGACCTGTGACATCGATTTTACATTCAGTATACATTTTATCTGTATGCTACGTTAGGAATTCAGCATCTATAGTTTAATTGTTTATATCAGTAATTGACAGATAAGACTTTAGGTTTAAATTTCTGCTATCATTTTCACCCGACTTCTAATCTAGTGTTGATAAAGCCAGGCCGGTTTTTTTTGTATTTTTATGAATCCATGCTGCGCTATTGTTGGTCATAAATTTATTACTTATATAAAATGATTTTATACAGCGCAACCTCTCCAAAAACAACACCCTTTGCGAGAAGCGAAATTATGTTGCTGTTGAGAGGTTGTTGTTATTGAGAAGTTTAATTAATAAATCATGAGGTGGGAAAAAATCATGCTGTTGTTGAAGGGAGGTTGTTACCAAGAGAGGGCTGCTTTTACAAATTCCATTTGCAACCATCTCCGAATAAAGGCCACCCTGTAAATAAAGGCCACCCTGTAAATAAAGGTCGTTCTTTAAAACACTGTCATTGATTGTTTATTAACAAAATGACCTCCGAATAAAATCATTCAGTCAATAAAGGCCCCAGTTTGTCTTTCCCTAAGGTGGCCGCTGTACACAGGCTTGGCTGCAATATAACAGTGTCGAATTAATTTTACTTCTCAATTCTTAATGCGCTCATAATTTCATAATCATAGGTTTCTTGTTTGTATCTAACACGCATAGCTTTTAGTGTTATATAAATGAAGATCCTGGTACGAAGTATTCTATATAAAACGTGATACAGATCTTCTAGAATACACAGTAAATCCATTTGTACTTCTGTAGCTCTTCAAAACCAATCTATCATTGATTGATTACGTATTTGTGTGCATTCTTACAATGTAGATGCTAAACTTGGTGTCAACCCATCAAGGCGGAAGTATAAAGCGAGACTGTGTATAAAAGAATGTTACTTTTGTTCAGACGAAGAAACACTGGATGAAGGCTATTATTATAAAGCTGCGGATTTTATAAATGACTTCACACATCCGGGAGAACGATGCAAATTAGTCTGCATAGTTATGATATTATATATTGAAATTAACCAGACACATCAAGCTCAAATCACTGACTGCATGCTTTTGTCAATTGGCCTTACCAAGGGCTGATATATACACATGGATTCGCAACTTAAGAAGTAATCAAATCCTACGGAAGTGACGTAAATCAACGCAATTTCATGATCATTTTTACAACAGCGAATACATCCGAGCTGATCCGAATGTTTACATCAGTGAAAATATCCGAAGACGAATGGATGATACTAAATGTCCGCCATGTTCGAAGATAAAGCGACATATTTTCCTTATTTGAAATGCTCGATTGGGGCCTTTCTTTTTCAATGTGTATATTTTCAGTGTACCTCCATGAAGCTTGTTGCATCCTAACAAATTTTCCGTGCCCATTGAACTGCCTGAGTTTTGTAGTATATTTAAAGTCCCATTAGCTTTTTGCTATAAAAAATATATACAAAAAACAAACAATTGCTGATATTATCCCAATATAATAATTACCGACGAAACAAGCCCCTTTTCTTCTAAAAACACCCACTTCGCTGTTAATTTTGCTAAAATATTGTAAACTTCAAATATATAGAGCGCGTGACGTCACTTCATGCCGTATGCATAATATGACTGCGGGAAAACACAGCTAATCTATAAATAGTTTTTTTTTCAATGATATTGAAAAGAATACGATAGTGGTTTTGGAAACATGTTTTCTTGCTATAAAGTACGCACGAGAGGAAAACACGCTAGATTCCTCTGTTATAGAACAAACAGAAACTATTACGACCGATAAATTTAAACTGTGAGTATGGGACTTTTTTTATGCGTAAACACCCGATTCAAGCTGTCGGAAATAGTCGGAATAGTTGAGTATCGCAATAGATTGTGAGATACTCTCTATATCATTGTTAGCTATATTCTGCGGTAGCGAATCCATGTGTATATGTAAATCGTATCAGACTCGAATACAATAAGCTAAAATACGTTCAAAATCAAATTAGAAAAGTAAATCACTTAATAATATAAGGCATGTTTTGAGTTCTAGTTTTCTGTCTGGTATACCAGTTATATACTGTGTCTGCGGGGTGTGATCAGTACACGGTAAGTTTGAACGACCCTCAAAATTATCCTTAAAATCTGTGAAATCGATACAACAAAGAGGTTTAATTATAGATAGGAATAATTGAAAGAAATTATTTCAATCAAAGTTAAATTTTTATCTGTCGATTGATTTTCTCGTTAGATCCGCAGCGCGTTTAAATATAGGGTATTACAACGCCCCCCCCCCCTCCAAACCTTAAATGTATACGCGTACATAATTTATAATGATGAAAATCACTCTTAAACAACCACCCAGCGGTTGCACACGAAGGGTTGAATTGACCAGATGAATATTAAGTCACTAGCAAATATTTTCAAATTGACGTTAAATACATCAAACAAGATCTCATTATACATTCAACGTCTCTAAAATTCCCTCGTAACATGTTCACAGACACACAAACTATCTGTGTACAGGACGCATTGATATTTATGAAAACGAGAAACAATTAGATATTTACAGGAAGTGTTTGACCTCATAGATAAACATTTAGTTAAACGTATCAGTTGATACAAGATTTAGATTTTTTCACTTTTTATGTTTTAAGATATTACATTTTGGGATATCTGGAAAATTTCGCTCCAACATTTAGCTTATAAACAACGTATTTTTAAGCGAACTATATCGCGTATTAATTACATCGAAATGTCGGTCTAATTGATCGATTAAATGGTAATTAACAAACAAAATCAGCATATGTAATCAAAAACCAATTAAGTATATATTTAGAAACTATGATAAGCACGTGTTGGCTTTCTATGTGGTACAGTATCATTGTGCAAACACCCAGTTGGGGGTTACTCTAGTTTATAGAGTATAGTATATTATGGGATTTTATTTCTCCTATCTGACAGCACAATTAGTCTGAGCTCACGTTATAACAATATCTATCTATGCAGCAACCAATTACGTCTGCAATCATTAAACAGTAATCTTGTAGAACTATGGTAGTCATGATATTAGACAAATGAGATTTTTTTATCAGTCATATACCTTCACACTTCTTACAATGCAATATATATATATATGTGTTCATTTTGTTATTGAACAGACGTATCAGGAGAAAGTTTATGCAGAACAAATTTTCTTAAAACCCCAACATAAGTATAAAAGGGAGGTAATGACTGATGGGTGGTTTCCCTTGATTTAAAACTGTTTTCAGACCAGGGAGATATTTTTAAAATGTTTCAAATTAAATGGTGTTTTTAATCACTGAAAAAAATCTGAATGAAGCTAGATGATTCTTTTATCAGTCCAGATCGTTCTATACATAGCGCGACGTCACTACGTAGTGTACACATTGAGTTCAGATAAGAAACTTCGAAATGTATGAAGATATAGGTTCTTATATTTTAAAAACAACTTATAGTAGAATTTCAAATTTGAACTAGAGGGAGGAGTTTATATGGTTCAAACCCATCGTCTGCTTCAACTATTTATAGATTCAGTACAGTAAGTCAGTATTCATTTATGTCTATCACTGATAAAACAATGTAGAGAGAGAGAGAGAGAGTTAGTTTGCACCCGATAGTTTGATCGGATGTTGCGTCTTTAAACAAGTTTAAATAATAATTGGTAGAATTATGTAATTTTAATAAATGTAATTTGGATATTTTTTCTTTCTTTACATGTAATTTTGTGACTCTTGTTAAAGTCAATGCATCAAAAGCATTTTGTAGCCATAGAGTAAAACTTGTTATAAGTGAGTTTAATTGTTTAATTAAGACCTCTTTTTATTGCATTTTCTAGCAGCTGAAAGCTAGTGCAGTAAATATGTCTTTTTATAAATAATCTAATGTTTAGAATAATACCTCAATGGTTTTATTGTTTTTAAAAACTGACCGCTGGCTTATCAGATATCTTTAACGTCAAACAAAAGCTCTTTAACTTTTTTGGTGTCCATTTTTGATTGGCTGCCTTGGTATGAACAATTTTGTAACGCGGATCTTCATTGGTTCGAACCCGTTTTAGGGATTTCTTTAAAGATGTGTCCTTCCATGGTAAAGTCACTCTTCAATTGACGCGTGTTTCGTTTATTATTTTCAAAATAAAGAAATATAAAGGACACAGTCATCTTCTTGTTATTTTAGGTAAAAAAAAATTGTATTTATTTTCTTTAAGATTTTTTAATTATTTCGAGCAATTAATTTGATCAACTTTGTTTAATCATTCTTGTAATGTTAACAGTAGTAAACGGTGCGTTCTAATGTGATCATTATAAAATGGAAACAGCTGTCATTAAATATTATCGATGATTTAACACATTTGATGATTTATCAAATCACTTATTTTGCAATATTGGTTTGTTTTCGCGTTAAAGACATTGAACCAGGAATGCGAGGCATGTGACTTATGGACCAGAAAGTCCCCTAATTCCACAGTAGGGGGTAATAAAACAGACAGGGTCATTGACAGACTAGCACCTGTTTACATAATCTGTTACTCTATGCTGATAAAAACAAATAAACTTATTATCACTGTAAATCAATAAAATTTATTACCCCACTTTTTGACTTGGTGTCAAGTCTACAGACCGTGACCAGACCGGTTTTATCTGATTAGGGGCAATAAAACAATTAAGAGATTAGACCACATGTGGATTTAGGGGGGTCACTTATATAGTAGCTGTTCAATGTCTTTAAGAACTTGTTGCGTACTCATTTTATTAAATTTTATCAATTATATACAAGCTATGGAATTTACTGTTTTGTATACAGTTAACATATATTTCTTAAATGATTAAAACAGAAATAATATTTATATATCGTGTGGTTAAAATTTGGTGTTGTTTCTGCCCTGAATATTTATTATTAAACATTTATTGATTCAAATCATGATCTACATTTGTTTGACATTCGGTCAATCTTATGGTTATAATAATAATATCTTATGTTCATTTAAGTAATTGTAGTTATCATTCTTATTGAAAATGTAACTATATTTCTGTTATATATACTTTTATCAACACACTATTCGATGTGACTTTATATGTGTTTTATTCATTATCTTGAAAATAAAGAAATACAAAGGACACATCTTCTTGATATTTTAGCTACCCGGGAAAACGGAGCATATGTTAGCGGTGCAAACTAACAAAAAAAACACAGCACAAAAGAAATTACTCGTACAATTAGTTTCGTCCCTTTAAACTCCTCTTTGAGCCAACACTTATTTATATGGGAAAAGGCTCGTATCAATTTTATAAAAAAACAAACTCTTATTTATATAGAACAAAACTGTTATTTATATGGATTTATATGGGATAAAACTCTTGTTTGCATGGTATATAACTTCTATTTATATAACATATTATTGGTTTGAACATCGAATCAAATAACGTAAGCATTTGATTGGCATCTAATTGTCCAAACGCTTTTTGGTATATAAAAATAGTACAAATGACCTTTTGTGCTTGTAAAGCAAGTTTTAATGTGCTGATATCCACCTTTGAGTAGGCCTATGTCTAAATGATAGGCCCATGTATTTATAAACTCCAGTAAGATAGCCATGAAAAAGAAACAGCGTTCGCGTGAAGACAGATTTCCACCGTTACGAAATACATATACTATAATCTCCGTTTTATTAAGGTCTAGCTCAATTCCAGTAGACAGACAGAATAAGTAAATGACAGTTATTTGATGTTGCAAGTTGACAATAGAATCTGCACAATTTGCAACGACGTCTGCATACATGAAACACATTATGCTAGACATTGAATCGTCAATAAAGATTCCTGATCCACAATTAGAACATAGCATTGTATTAAGTTTATTTATAAATAGTAAAAATAAAAAACAAGTAGGACTAAAATTTGTACATACATCCGCTTGTCGGCTGTCAATTTTGCAAGGGAAGTAATCGATGTTGAACAAGACACTAAACTGGTTCCCGTTCCATGTTGCAGCCGGCTTTGTACACACAAGTCAACGAGAACCAGTTAAACCAGACACGTGAGTACTACGTATTATATTCATCAGAAAATAGTTCTTGGTGCCTGATTTTTGTCGAACGCTTTCTTAATACATGTATATTTGTTAATACAACATAAACGATCACATTGACTTGAATATTTTTGTGCCATTAACTCCCGCATTTGAATGATATATAAAAGTTAATTTTATTTAATCAATAGATTATTCACCTTTGATTAACCACTATGACAAAATAGTAGTAGTGAACGTCTTCCACACATCAGAGAATCAAGTCTACGTTACATTTGAACCAATATTCTACATTAATTTTTCGTTAAGTTAAATAAGATATGTCTTTTTAAAAGACAAACAACGTTGAAATATATTTAAAAGACACGTGGGAAAATACTGATGCTGTACTAAACTTTCAGTCAATATTAAGTATTTTCATGCCAAGAAATCTGGTCAAAACGGGGACATCAACTGGTGCTATATAACTTTTATAAAAGGTCAGCTGGGGAAATACTGATATTAGCCCAAACTTACAACTAATATTTATTCCAATAAATTAAGTCAAATGTTAGGACAGGCAGCCACGTTGAAAAATGATTTAACATGCTGTACTAGTTATTTTAAGTCCGTACGTTTTCAGGGGAGGCGCGTATCCATATCCGTACGGAGGCGGTACTAACCACGTACGGATCGTCAAGTTTTGCCCACGTTTTTGCAAGTAGACAACGCGTACTTGCAAGTACGGCGGGTTGGGGCCGGTGTAACGTTTTCAAGCTCCCCCTTTTTCAAGTTACCCCCCGGTAACTTAAAAACATTTTCAGATTACCCCCGGTAATTTAAAAACGTTTTTAAGTTACCGGGAGGGGTACAATTAAAACGTTTTGAGATTACCCCCTCCGTTTTCAAATGCCCTACCCGGTAATCTGAAAACGTTTTCAGGTTACCTCGGGGCGCTTTGAAAACGTTTTCAGATTACCCCTGGGGGCGCTTTGAAAACGTTTTCAGATTACCCCCGGGTAATAATTTGAAAATTCATAATAAAAGAGAGCTTGCACACGAATAAGGAGATTACAATTTCAAACACATAAATGCATACATGTGTTACAGTTATATGAGACTATACACGCGGTCTTAATGATGAAATCATACCGTACGAAATCAAATGATGTCATATACTGGCAAGTCCATTCCTTCATTATGGAATCCTATTAGCGTTATTGCGCAATGCAATCTTGAATCATTTTGACCAAAAAATAGATAAAAACAATTAACTATTGTTGGTTTTCTGAACACAAGTAAGTGTGGGATTGCACAGGCCATGCCTTGCATTTTTCGTTAATATATTTGAATAAAGGCGCGTACTCTCCATGACCCTAATAGGATTCATATAATTATTGCGTATATATTCAGTTTAGAAATACAGGAATTATATGTCAATAAACCATGTTGACTGTGAATCATTTAATATGAATTATAACCTGAAATATAAACATTTTCGTCACAAAGAATCAACATAGGGAGGGGGGGTTATAAAAACGGGGGAGGGAAAACGTTTTTAAGTTATCGGGAGGTAACCTGAAAAGGGGGGAGCTTGAAAACGTTACACCGGCGCTTTACAGTGTACACACGTGTAATTACACGTTACATGTATAAACTAGACTATGTGACGATATTTACGAGTGAATATCAAGTTAGGTTTCCTTATGACTGTGTAAAGTTGCTAGAGGCCGTGTGCAAATACTTTAATAATAAGAAATAATTAGTAAACTTAAGTTACCTACACAAAACACATTTTAACTAAAATAGTAGTCATAAACTTTCAATACTGCGTGTGGTTTTCATTTCCCTCATTCACCTTAAAGAGCTGATAACAGACCCCTTAACGCTGGAGTTAACAATATTTTAACGTCAAATCGACAGCTATATAGCCATTTTGGATAATTTCTTGAGTTATTTTGGTCGAGCTTTAATGACATTGGAAGAGTCTGGGCCTGAACTTAGCCTCCTCACGTGTGAAGTATGTCCCGAGCGTGATTCGGACTTACAGGTATAAGGGGCTGGTGACTATTAGTCAGATACCAAACCACACGACCATGGTGAACTATCTGATTCCCCTAAACAATCAATAGAATAATAGAAGTCAAACCTGTGAACAAATATCATCCATAGGAGAGACGAACTGTGGCATTTATTGACAGGTGGCGTTTTTTCGGAAGTCAAATTGTTCTTAGTAATTAATAACGGTTTTAAAAATAATGGCCTTTATTCGCATGGTGGCCATTTTTTTCTGAGGTGGCTGCTAGCATAGATCTGACAGTATTTACAAAAAAAAATAGCGATTGACCCTTGAAAATGACTGATGGGGGCATACCTAGAAGGCAATGAATATTCGTGGTTAAGTACATGATGTTGCTATCTATTTCCGTCCGTCCGTCTGTCCGTCTCAAAACTGGATCTCGCGATGACTTAAACACCAAAAGCTATTAAATTAGATATGCTAATTATGTAGCCTTTAGCGAGTTTTGCGTGTAAAGTATTAGTATACGAAATATATTGTATGAAAAGTGTATCTATTAAACATGAACATGTAGTAAGTCAGTATTGATTCGACCATCTCTTTTTGAACGAGAATGATTTTATGTTTTATCAGTGAAATTATTGCAAGTATTAGTTTTCATTAAGGTCACAGTGTTCTTTCTAGGGTCACAATGTTATGTTATGTCGTCCGCTAAGCATTGATAATTACTAGAGCAAACATTAGGTTTTATGTGTCAACAATTAGCATGTAATGCGTTAGACCACTAATCATGATAAGAGATTACATATCCACAGATATTGTGATATATGGAGCGGAATTTGCTTTTTTCTGAGTACTAATTAGGCAATGCTTCGTACTTAAATTGAAAAACATCCCGGCTATCTAAAATGATTATAAAGTCAATTAGTGAGATGATATATCAAAGGTATTGTACTCAGATGTAGGACCCGCCGATCATACATCGATCTTACAAAATGGCTTCTTGATAGTGTTTCAAATAATAACCGTTATCTATGTGAATGGTCTATGTGATTGCACTATGTACCATATATACATTGCCTAGTCTAACACCCTGTACCAAATATACCTACTTACACTATGTACCAAATATACCTACTTACACTATGTACCATATATACCTACTTACACTATGTACCAAATATACCTACTTACATTATGTACCAAATATACCTTGCCTACTCTAACACTCTGTACCAAATATACCTACTTACACTATGTACCAAATATACCTACTTACACTATGTACCATATATACCTTGCCTACTCTAACACTCTGTACCAAATATACCTACTTACACTATGTACCATATATACATTGCCTACTCTAACACTCTGTACCAAATATACCTACTTACACTATGTACCAAATATACCTACTTACACTATGTACCATATATACCTTGCCTAATCTAACACTCTGTACCAAATATACCTACTTACACTATGTACCATATATACCTACTTACACTATGTACCAAATATACCTACTTACACTATGTACCATATATACCTTGCCTACTCTAACACTCTGTACCAAATATACCTACTTACACTATGTACCATATATACCTACTTACACTATGTACCAAATATACCTACTTACACTATGTACCAAATATACCTACTTACACTATGTACCAAATATACCTACTTACACTATGTACCAAATATACCTACTTACACTATGTACCATATATACCTACTTACACTATGTACCAAATATACCTACTTACACTATGTACCAAATATACCTACTTACACTATGTACCAAATATACCTACTTACACTATGTACCAAATATACCTACTTACACTATGTACCATATATACCTTGCCTACTCTAACACTCTGTACCAAATATACCTACTTACACTATGTACCATATATACCTTGCCTACTCTAACACTCTGTACCAAATATACCTACTTACACTATGTACCAAATATACCTACTTACACTATGTACCAAATATACCTACTTACACTATGTACCATATATACCTTGCCTACTCTAACACTCTGTACCATATATACCTACTTACACTATGTACCAAATATACCTACTTACACTATGTACCAAATATACCTACTTACACTATGTACCATATATACCTTGCCTAATCTAACACTCTGTACCAAATATACCTTCTTACACTATGTACCAAATATACCTACTTACACTATGTACCATATATACCTTGCCTACTCTAACACTCTGTACCAAATATACCTACTTACACTATGTACTATATATACCTACTTACACTATGTACCATATATACCTACTTACACTATGTACCATATATACCTACTTACACTATGTACCAAATATACCTACTTACACTATGTACCATATATACCTTGCCTACTCTAACACTCTGTACCAAATATACCTACTTACACTATGTACCATATATACCTACTTACACTATGTACCAAATATACCTACTTACACTATGTACCATATATACCTTGCCTACTCTAACACTCTGTACCAAATATACCTACTTACACTATGTACCAAATATACCTACTTGCACTATGTACCAAATATACCTACTTACACTATGTACCATATATACCTACTTACATTATGTACTATATATACCTACTTACATTATGTACCATATATACCTACTTACACTATGTACTATATATACCTACTTACACTTTGTACCATATATACCTACTTACACTATGTACTATATATACCTACTTACACTATGTACCATATATACCTACTTACACTATGTACCATATATACCTACTTACACTATGTACCATATATACCTACTTACACTATGTACTATATATACCTACTTACACTATGTACCATATATACCTACTTACACTATGTACCATATATACCTACTTACACTATGTACCATATATACCTACTTACACTATGTACTATATATACCTACTTACACTATGTACCAAATATACCTACTTACACTATGTACCATATATACCTTGCCTACTCTAACACTCTGTACCAAATATACCTACTTACACTATGTACCAAATATACCTACTTGCACTATGTACCAAATATACCTACTTACACTATGTACCATATATACCTACTTACATTATGTACTATATATACCTACTTACATTATGTACCATATATACCTACTTACACTATGTACTATATATACCTACTTACACTTTGTACCATATATACCTACTTACACTATGTACTATATATACCTACTTACACTATGTACCATATATACCTACTTACACTATGTACCATATATACCTACTTACACTATGTACCATATATACCTACTTACACTATGTACTATATATACCTACTTACACTATGTACCATATATACCTACTTACACTATGTACCATATATACCTACTTACACTATGTACCATATATACCTACTTACACTATGTACTATATATACCTACTTACACTATGTACCATATATACCTACTTACACTATGTACCATATATACCTACTTACACTATGTACTATATATACCTACTTACACTATGTACTATATATACCTACTTACACTATGTACCATATATACCTACTTACACTATGTACTATATATACCTACTTACACTATGTACCATATATACCTACTTACACTATGTACTATATATACCTACTTACACTATGTACCATATATACCTACTTACACTATGTACCATATATACCTACTTACACTATGTACTATATATACCTAGTTACACTATGTACCATATATACCTACTTACACTATGTACCATATATACCTACTTACACTATGTACCATATATACCTACTTACACTATGTACCATATATACCTACTTACACTATGTACTATATATACCTACTTACACTATGTACCATATATACCTACTTACACTATGTACCATATATACCTACTTACACTATGTACTATATATACCTACTTACACTATGTACCATATATACCTACTTACACTATGTACCATATATACCTACTTACACTATGTACTATATATACCTACTTACACTATGTACCATATATACCTACTTACACTATGTACTATATATACCTACTTACACTATGTACTATATATACCTACTTACACTATGTATCATATATACCTACTTACACTATGTACCATATATACCTACTTACACTATGTACTATATATACCTACTTACACTATGTATCATATATACCTACTTACACTATGTACCATATATACCTACTTAGACTATGTACCATATATACCTACTTACACTATGTACTATATATACCTACTTACACTATGTACCATATATACCTACTTACATTATGTACTATATATACCTACTTACATTATGTACCATATATACCTACTTACACTATGTACTATATATACCTACTTACACTTTGTACCATATATACCTACTTACACTATGTACTATATATACCTACTTACACTATGTACCATATATACCTACTTACACTATGTACCATATATACCTACTTACACTATGTACCATATATACCTACTTACACTATGTACTATATATACCTACTTACACTATGTACCATATATACCTACTTACACTATGTACCATATATACCTACTTACACTATGTACCATATATACCTACTTACACTATGTACTATATATACCTACTTACACTATGTACCATATATACCTACTTACACTATGTACCATATATACCTACTTACACTATGTACTATATATACCTACTTACACTATGTACTATATATACCTACTTACACTATGTACCATATATACCTACTTACACTATGTACTATATATACCTACTTACACTATGTACCATATATACCTACTTACACTATGTACTATATATACCTACTTACACTATGTACCATATATACCTACTTACACTATGTACTATATATACCTACTTACACTATGTACCATATATACCTACTTACACTATGTACCATATATACCTACTTACACTATGTACCATATATACCTACTTACACTATGTACCATATATACCTACTTACACTATGTACCATATATACCTACTTACACTATGTACTATATATACCTACTTACACTATGTATCATATATACCTACTTACACTATGTACCATATATACCTACTTAGACTATGTACCATATATACCTACTTACACTATGTACTATATATACCTACTTACACTATGTACCATATATACCTACTTACACTATGTATCATATATACCTACTTACACTATGTACCATATATACCTACTTACACTATGTACTATATATACCTACTTACACTATGTACCATATATACCTACTTACACTATGTACCATATATACCTACTTACACTATGTATCATATATACCTACTTACACTATGTACCATATATACCTACTTACACTATGTACCATATATACCTACTTACACTATGTATCATATATACCTACTTACACTATGTATCATATATACCTACTTACACTATGTATCATATATACCTACAAACACTATGCACCATATATACATACAAACACTATATACCATATATACATTACCTACAAACTCTATGCACCATAATTTATCATATACATTACCTACAAAGACTATGTACCATATATATATATACATTACCTACTAACACTATGTACCATATATATATACATTACCTACTAACTCTCTGTACCATATATACATTACCTACAAACACTATGTACCATATATACATTACCTACTAACACTATGTACCATATATATATACATTACCTACAAACACTATGTACCATATATACCTCACCTACTAACACTATGTACCATATATATATACATTACCTACTAACACTATGTACCATATATACCTTACCTACTAACACTATGTACCATATATATATACATTACCTACTAACACTATGTACCATATATATATACATTACCTACTAACACTATGTACCATATATACCTTACCTACTAACACTATGTACCATATATACATTACCTACAAACACTATGTACCATATATATATACATTACCTACTAACACTATGTACCATATATATATACATTACCTACAAACACTATATACCATATATACATTACCTACTAACACTATGTACCATATATACATTACCTACAAACACTATGTACCATATATATATACATTACCTACTAACACTATGTACCATATATATATACATTACCTACAAACACTATGTACCATATATACCTTACCTACTAACACTATGTACCATATATATAAACATTACCTACAAACACTATGTACCATATATATATACATTACCTACAAACACTATGTACCATATATACCTTACCTACTAACACTATGTACCATATATATATACATTACCTACTAACACTATGTACCATATATACCTTACCTACTAACACTATGTACCATATATATATACATTACCTACAAACACTATGTACCATATATACCTTACCTACTAACAATATGTACCATATATATATACATTACCTACAAACACTATGTACCATATATATATACATTACCTACAAACACTATGTACCATATATACCTTACCTACTAACACTATGTACCATATATATATACATTACCTACTAACACTATGTACCATATATACCTTACCTACTAACACTATGTACCATATATATATACATTACCTACAAACACTATGTACCATATATACCTTACCTACTAACACTATGTACCATATATATATACATTACCTACTAACGCTATGTACCATATATACATTACCTACTAACACTATGTACCATATATACATACATTACCTACAAACACTATGTACCATATATATATACATTACCTACAAACACTATGTACCATATATACCTTACCTACTAACACTATGTACCATATATATATACATTACCTACTTACACTATGTACCATATATACCTTACCTACTAACACTATGTACCATATATATTTACATTACCTACAAACACTATGTACCATATATACCTTACCTACTAACACTATGTACCATATATATATACATTACCTACAAACACTATGTACCATATATACATTACCTACTAACACTATGTACCATATATATATATACATTACCTACTAACACTATGTACCATATATATATACATTACCTACTAACACTATGTACCATATATATATACATTACCTACAAACACTATGTACCATATATATATACATTACCTACTAACACTATGTACCATATATATATACATTACCTACAAACACTATGTACCATATATATATACATTACCTACAAACACTATGTACCATATATATATACATTACCTACAAACACTATGTACCATATATATATACATTACCTACTAACACTATGTACCATATATATATACATTACCTACAAACACTATGTACCATATATATATACATTACCTACTAACACTATGTACCATATATATATACATTACCTACAAACACTATGTACCATATATATATACATTACCTACAAACACTATGTACCATATATATATACATTACCTACTAACACTATGTACCATATATATATATACATTACCTACTAACACTATGTACCATATATATATACATTACCTACAAACACTATGTACCATATATATATACATTACCTACTAACACTATGTACCATATATATATACATTACCTACAAACACTATGTACCATATATACATTACCTACTAACACTATGTACCATATATATATACATTACCTACAAACACTATGTACCATATATACCTTCCCTACTAACACTATGTACCATATATATATACATTACCTACAAACACTATGTACCATATATACCTTACCTACTAACACTATGTACCATATATATATACATTACCTACTAACACTATGTACCATATATACATTACCTACTAACACTATGTACCATATATATATACATTACCTACAAACACTATGTACCATATATACCTTACCTACTAACACTATGTACCATATATATATACATTACCTACAAACACTATGTACCATATATACCTTACCTACTAACACTTTGTACCATATATATATACATTACCTACTAACACTATGTACCATATATACATTACCTACTAACACTATGTACCATATATATATACATTACCTACAAACACTATGTACCATATATACAATACCTACAAACACTATGTACCATATATATACACATTACCTACTAACACCATGTACCATATATATATACATTACCTACAAACACTATGTACCATATATATATATACATTACCTACAAACACTATGTACCATATATACATTACCTACAAACACTATGTACCATGTATATATATACATTACCTACAAACACTATGTACCATATATACATTACCTACAAACACTATGTACCATATATATATATACATTACCTACAAACACTATGTACCATATATACAATACCTACAAACACTATGTACCATGTATACATTGCCTACTATATGCCACATACACATTACCAAAAAACAAACTCTTAATGATTTTGTATATGGTGAATTAGGGAGAATAGTAGATAGTTCAGCAATTAGCATAATATTATATATAATTTACATGTACTGCCTCTTAGAATACTCAACTTATGCAGAATGTAATATATCATACATGAAGACATAAGCATTATATTAATCGATTGAAACTTCCCGATGAATCACTTTTTTAAATATCTGGCTGACTCACAGTTATGATTGCATCGTCCACGACTTCTATGATGACTTCTATACGTTTACCATAGAAGCTCGTTTACGATATTGCATAGCCATATACTTTTAACTTAAATGCACGTAATATTTGAATGAATTGAAATATCGGAATTAATAGAAGCTGTTCGGTCTTCAGGAAAAGTGAAAACTGAGCGATTTTTGAAATACGGTAATAACTTTATTGTTCGTATCGAACAACAACAAAAAAAAACAAGATTTATTAACGTCGTTCGTTTCTGGCTCAAAATAACTCGGGTAGAAAATTGTAAACTTACTAAACAAGCATACAATCTCATGCTTTATTATATTAATAGAAATTCAAACATTGTTAATTGGGTATCAAAGGTAAAGGCTTTTCTTGAAAGCACTCAGTCTGGTTTTTATCATGTTTGGTTAAACCAAGGCGTTTCAGACATTGTAAATCATTCATTCACTCATTTTCAAAAAGAGTTAAAGATAATTTGATTCAGCCATGGAACGTAGAAATAAAAGAATCATCTAGATCTAAAGTATATATTTTTTATTCGGAAATTTTGGTTTCTAATCCTATCTTAAAATAATTAATATTCCAAAATACAGATTTGCTTTCTCGAAATTAATAATGCTAAGTCATCGTTTAGAAATTGAAAATGAAAGATGGAATAAACCCAATAAAACACCTAGAAATGAAAGGAAATGTAAATTCTGCAAATCTCTTGAAGATGAATTTCACTTTTTTAGAATGGCAATTATATTCAAATATTCGAAACAAATATATTAGAAAATATTATTGGAATAGACCAAATATACCAAAATTTATCGAACTAATCTCTTCTGAAAATGAAACAATAATTAAACAACTTTCGGTATATATTCATAAATGTTTCAAATTACGTGACGAAGCCCTGTATCTATGATCTAAAACGTTTTTAACACTTTTCTCTTCATTTCATTGCGATATGGTTATTTTTTTGCTTTATTTTGTTCCCATAATTTATCTATTAAAATCGATCCGCCATTACAGCTTACTACAGTTTATAATCATTCATCTTTGTAGAAATCCATGCTATGTTTTGTTTGATGCATATATGTAATTAAATGTAAATTGTATATGTATTGTAAACTGTCGGGCTTCATGCCTTATGTTGGAATAAATATCTACATTACTTACTAAATGCCGTACATACATTACCTACTGTATGTCATATATACCTACTAACACCATGCACTAGTATATCGTGGCACGAACATTATTCTGTCAAGTCACGATTTTATGCGACATGTGTCATCAAAAATGCTAGTGAGTAGACTGTGAAAGGGCTTAAATACATTAGAAATGATATCATAGTCATCTTCAATCACCCTGATATAGTTTAATTTTTCACCCTGATATAGTTTATTTTCAG
This sequence comes from Lutraria lutraria, assembly GCA_964023205.1. Lineage (NCBI taxonomy): Eukaryota > Metazoa > Mollusca > Bivalvia > Venerida > Mactridae > Lutraria > Lutraria lutraria. The sequence continues at coordinate 31,899,534 of OZ026848.1, read as the reverse complement.
TAGGAAAAATGATACATGGTGACAAATACATTTTCCTTCCTGTCATTTTGTAATACGTATTGCAAGTTGTCACTTTTGCAGTGAAAGAACTTCTAACTGTATATGGTATTGATAACATATCGTCTAGAAGGAAATATACGAGTTAAAGCTGATAAATTGCACATGACGTATCTGTTAGCGGAAATCTATTGAATTATGGATACTTTTAATAAAATACAAGGAGCTGATTAGGGCTGTCCCGATATGGCTGTGTACCGGTACGTACCGGTACAGTGCTGAACGATATGCGTATCGTATCGGAAGGTTCCGTATCGGCCGTATCGCGGTTTTTATTGCTTTTGCATTAAAAACTCCTAGAATTTCGAAAAAAAAATGAACTAGATTTACAAATTTACTCTCAATTAATCGTCGACAAACCTTCGGGATTCTATCATAAGAAGGCTGCAGCTTGAGGTAAAACTAGACCACGTATTCGGATTTTGTCAAGTAGATATTGACTTATAAATTTCATAAATTAATTAAACGATGTTTTATTTCAAATGCGGAATATATTTGTTTCTAATTTTTCGAAAAATAGATCCGACATTTAAATTTCCAAACACATGTACGAATATTCAACCATTTTCACATTTAAAGTGTGTAAACATTGTCATCGTCTTCATTAACAATCTATTCAAAAATGAAAGCTTTAAAACGCCACAAAGTAATTTTACATAAAAACTATGGCAGCATTTTGGATTGCCGATTGATGAAACAAAGAAGCACGTAGCTATCTGTAAGATGTGTCCCCACGATATCAAGTATAGTGGTTGGGCTAGCAACATTAGAACACACATATATGTCTCTTCCTCACCTTGCTGTTTTTTATTATTTACAACATTAAATTAATTAACAATTTCGTACCTCGTTACACTTATTTACACTGATTCGTTAAACAACTTTATCTGGCTGTAAGTTGAGTAAATTTAACAATTATTATGCCTAGTTTCTCATGATTCACGGTAAAGGAATTTTGTATCAATCCAATTATCTGGTACTGACCGTGTTTTTATGGCATTGCGAGTTATGGGGGAAAATTCAAAAACCGAAATATAATTTCACCAAGATTTAATTCAAATTGTAATGTGAGTTTTGGTGCTTAACAATAGCAATAAATAAATTTCAACGATTACCTAGAACTTTCTAGTACCAAACAAGTGCGCAGTTATAAATCAAAGTACTGAAAGTACTGTCGGACTTGATTTTTACCATACGAGACAAAAGAGAGAAATGTGTACCCACATCGTTCGAGCCCATACAAATATTTTAACATTTAAAATTACGGACCGATTTTTCATTCATATTGTAATGCAGGTCATATGCATATAGGTAAATGACATAAGCTAGGGCTTTACTATAGTCCCTTTGCTAAAATTTTAAAATGAAAAAAGCCTGATATTGGAAAGTTTAATGATTAGCACATTAATTGAGGACAATTTAATTGCATTAAAAACTCTTTATTGTACAAAACTAGTAAAAAAACACTTCAGTAACAGTAAATACAAACATTGATTCTTCTGGTTTTAACACAACAGAACATCGTCGCATTGAACACATTCAGGGTCACTCAAATCAAAAAGGTCCTGACACAGTAGAGTAAGACCTATATGACCTATAGTTAACCCGATGTTGCATGACATTCAGACGTGATTATGTAATTCTAAATAATCTGGCGTAAAAGGAACTGAGTTTTACTCTTAAACAGTAAATTTTAAAAGCACGTATCCAGTAATTTACGTTCGCATTTAGCGACTCGAATTATTATTCTTAAGCCGCAGTTTTAACATTCAACCTTCGATAAATCAAACTCCCCACATCGGTTACGCTTTGCTACTAGCCACTGCGGGGAGTGAGTCTATAAATAGCGATTCCTTCATCAAAATAACATTAGTTGGTGTGAATATCACGGAATACGATTAAATGAGAATTCGCTTTGTAATATTAAGAAATGTTAGAAAGGCACAAAACACACACATCGATGGTAGATTGTTGCAAATGCATGAATACGTCCGTGGAGATTTTTCTGAACTATCGAACGAAAACCGAAAGTAGAACTACTTTCACGGCAAGATATTTTATTGGACAGTGAATACGCGGTTTTAATTCTACGCATTTGAAAATCTCATGTATCTACCGACAAACACTTATTTAGATACATGACTCTTTCCATGTAGTTACAATAGAATGATTTGAAATGTATTTAGATCTGACACACTTAATTGGGGAAAGATTCCAGATACTTCTATATAAACATACCATTTAGTTGCGTAATATTTCCTTTATGTGGCATTCTTTTAACCAAGCTGTTATTGAGTCCAGCGACAAATATAAGTCAATGATTACAAAGGACTTGATTTTGATAAAAATCAAGTCCAAAAACCACTAATATTACAACGTTTTTCATTACTTTGAAATACTTTTATATCGTATCGTAGATATCGCATATCGCTAGTACCGTATTGCAATACGTATCGTATCGGCTGAGATCTGTATCGGGACAGCCCTAGAGCTGATGAATATTTATCCTACATTCATGTCTTACATAACGTTTCCTAAATCAAAAACATGTACTTTATACTAAGTATGAGGTATAATGTGTAACATTAACAAAACACGACATGTTATATAAAACCTCAAATAAACAAAACACGAAACATACAAAACACGACACATACAAAACACGAAACATACAAAACACGACACATACAAAACACGACATATACAAAACACGAAACATACAAAACACGATATACACAAAACACAATATACACAAAACACTTCTTATACAGAGCAAGATATATACAAAACACGACATAAACAAAAAAGGACATAAACAAAACGACATGGACTATACATGACATGGGTTATGTACGCCATATACAAAACACGACATATATTTTACATAATAACAATAATAATCTTTATTTAACGAAGGTAACATGTATAGACATATTATATACAAGCAGCATATATGATGTCATAAATTACAACATGGCCTTCAAACAACAAAATTTAATGCAAAAACTGAAAAGAAGGTATGAAAACAATAGTGACATAGGTATCAAAATATTGACAAACATGACATATGCAAAACGCAACATAAACAAAGCACGACATATACAAAGCACGACATATACAAAGCGGGGTTAAAATCGGACGGAATGATAATTTAACAGTTTTTTTTTCAAACCAAATAGCAATGGAGTTGTACGAACTTGCGTCCAAAATTATGCAGTGGTCAAATGATACAAATTACCATTCTCAAGGGCAGATGGAACTTGCTTCATAACTAGCAACGATAGTGTCTGCTCTGTGTAAAATCAATTTAATTAACTGTTTTATTTTGATTGAATATATCCTGTTGTATAACTGTATATAAATAATCTTTATCTGTTTTATTGTTATCATGTGATAATTTCAAACATTCCACGGAATATTAGAAGCAACAGGTTTACAGCAAATTGTGAAAGATACAATCCCTCAATTATTGCGCTTACGTCAACGGTATGTTTTTATCAATAATTAGGTAATATAAATTTCGAGCATGTTAGTTAATCCGGTATTAATACTGTTTGTTGCAGCGATCACGTTACCTGTTAGTTAAAAAAATATAAATGATATACCATCGTCTAATAAGTTAAGCACATTCATAGCAATTTGTTATCATTTCATACCACACACCGTGTATCATTTAACCAGACAAACAATTTTTCGGAGGAATATTAGTCCTTTTTCTATATTTTGAATGTAAGGATGTGCGAGTTATAGCAGACAATGCTTGAAAATGTAACAAGTATTTTCTCCTTAGTAAAGAACTATTTGTTAATTAACTATTTTTCTTAATCATTTTAAAACCAGTTATTATGTAAGTAGGCACATGAGCTCATTGTGAAATTGCGTTCCACTCTTCCACACTGTAGGCACCAAATTCATTGGCGCTTCTTGGTTGGACCTGACGAGCTCAAATGTGGACAGGTAGGTAACGCATTCCACATGTGCTCAATGGGAATTAGGTCAGGTGAGTCCGGTCAGTCCAAACGAGTAATACCCTCTCTTTGAAAGTACTCTCTTGGACGGCATTGGCTTTTTGTCTCCATTACAGACCCAATATATTCTGGTAACTTAAGATATGATAATTATATTAGGTCATCATGTGATGTCAAAACATCAAATGACATAAGAGTATTTTGTAAGAGGCGTGATATATAAATTTTGACTAAATTTTTGTATTATTGCCTTGATGAGTCGAAGGACGAAACCGGTTGGCGATTAAAATATATATAACATACCTATGGAATGTTAATAATGTTTCATTATTATTAATTTATTTGGCTCGGACAGCTTTTAACATTTTATATAGATGCGTATATTAATTAAATATAAATGTTTATAAGTTTCTTGTATATCGCTTATTGTATCTAAACCAATTTTGTTTGATAACCATGGTCCTCTCGTTCTCTCAGAAATGTTTTCAAAAACTTGTATAAAATCTGGTGTAACTATGTATACCATAATCTTATTACAGCCGAAAAATATCATTGATATGCTAACTGTCTGAGTTATGAAGAAAATTAAAGAAATCTAAGATATCTTAATAAATTCCGATTAGAGTTCAAAGCAAGCATTTTAAAAGTGGCTCAAATAAACATCTGCGATTTACTGCATTTTTATATTTTTTAAATTAACAAACCTTCATCCACCCATTTTATAGATAGCATTTCGATAAGAGGCAAGCCAGCATGTTTAAATATCAGAATTGCGTTACATTAAAATAGATAACCGATATAAACACACGAACATCTACAGGACAGATGTGCCAACATAAGGTGTGACCATACATCCCGGTCCACACTTCATTATAAACATACGTTACATGTACAATAAAACAGAACTGAACTGGCTTTATATCAGATAAGTTATCATTATCATAGTCCTTGAAATGCAGCAAAAAAACCTGATGGAATTTTAAATGGTTTTCAAAGTTTGATGTTTTCCCGCCTGAAACCATACCAATAACCTTTGATAAAACAAGTATTTCTCTTCGATAAAATGACACACTCTGAATAACGTAAGCTCGTTTCTATGTTTAAATTCTACCGAAACAAATAACACTCGAATTAGAATGAAACGCATGGCCCTTTGATAAGAGCCTCCTTTATACGATTGTACTAAGGGGCTTTATGAAGTATTGAAATGTCGATGTATGATATTATATGTAGATATTGCAAGTACGTATATGATATCTTATATACTATATGTAGGTATTGTAAGAGTATGATATATCATACACTGATATCATAAACTGATCATTTTCTGTACGATTTCTGAGAAAATTCAATATAATTTGCGACGATATTGTATTTGTAACTACTAGTTATTTATTTACAATTACTGATAACTCAATATAACGTATAACTGATTATTGTATACAAGAACATATGTTTAAGTTATTAATGACATTCCTGGTCATTGTACAATACTTGAATATTTCTGTCTATTACACCAAACATGCCAGAATGAAACACATGCTGGTTACATAAGGCAGTATACATACTGACAGGTGCTAAACTTTGTACGGAGAAATATATCAGAGCTTAAAGAAGCACACAATTATCATGAGATTTATCTAATAGTTGTCACATAAACAATTAGGACTATCAGACAACTTAGACAGGTCGTTATCAGTATTTGTAGAGTTTCCAATGAATGCGTTTTTCACACATTACTTTCATACTTGTGGCGAATTGGATAGTTTCATAGAAACAGATATATAGGAGTTGAACTAGCACTGATTTGATACACTAGCTTTAAATAACATTAACTCAGTGAATTCAAGCTTAATACAGGAAAGTTAGGATATACATGTATATGAGTAACATATCGTATAAATATGTAATAGTACTTGGGAACATATCTTATAACTATATCATAGTACATAGGAACATATCTTATAACTATATCATAGTACATAGGAACATATAACTAGATCATAGTACATAGGAACATATCTTATAACTATTACCATAGTACAGACTACAGAGGGCCATATCTACTTCAGAAGAACTTTTATTCTGTTGGATTAGCATGAAATGCATATTTTTGAAAATTTAGATTAAATGTGTACAGTGTGTACGCGATTGGTGTTTTAGGGTCACACATAATTGCATTGCAGTGTATGAGAAAATTATGTCCAAATAAAATGAATACTCATTTCTTTCAACATTAAAATACACGCAGTCCCTGTAACATAGATCAATCCATCAACAAAAGGTTGCGGTAAAATACTTGCAAAGAATTCGTATAAAACACGCCACATTATATAGCATACTTCTATTTGTAATAGAAACCAACCGTCAAAGCTTGACACCAACCTGTTTTATGTCGTATTATTTTAAGCAATAATATCTCCGTATTGCATTCTTTATAATTAAGACAATTTATATATCTGTACATCTGTTTTGTATCAAATATTTGTCTGTCTGAAAATTAATATAATTATCATTTAGCTAGCAAACATCTTGTGATAGATATAAGCCTGCTTTGAACAAACAATATGCAGACAGGAAGCTTGTAAAATAATAGTCTGATAGTGTGTACACTAATTAGTTGTATAAACTTTAACGTGTTTTTCCTGACATGCAGTTTCTGTTTGTAACCATAGATATAAGATATCAGGGCATAAATCAAAATAATGAAGACAAAGCGTCAAATTTGGAATGATACTTGTGTTCATAATATTGCTAAAAGTAGTTTGGATATACATTATATTGTGATAAATTGACAATGGCTAAAGTGTAGGATTAAAGTCTTCTTCAAATTTAGAATATTTCAATCATATACAAAAAAAAAACTTCAATAGCAAGCCTCAGAATTCAAACAATCTTATGGATTAAACTATGGAAAGAATAACACATTTTATGATTTTTTTTCAGCAAACTTTCATAAAAACAACTTGTTAACACAAAAAAAAACTATACATACAACCATAAATTTAAAAAAAAACATTATGGTGTTTTGAACTGTAATTCTTTTTAAATGCACTTCAAAAAGTATTTATGTAACATTTACTGCTGCAGATACAAATTGGCTAATACAATTCTATCATTTTTCAGGTATATGCAAAGATATATGTGAATTTTCACTTAGTTGGTACTATTCTTGGGGAACTAAACAGTGCGCCCCAAAACTAGTATATATCTTCTGTTAACGTTACACTCGGGACAGACATTATTTGTGTATGATATTATGATAATGACAGTTTTATTAATATGTTGTAATACAATTTGTTCCATTGTAATACAATTTGTTCCATTATTTTATTATAAAATACAAACAGATAATCTATTCTTGATTTTAGATGGTGAAAACAACACCACGAAGGGGACGTTCTTAAACTGTAACGTAAATATACGAAACTGTAATGATAAGGAGTATCATAGACGGGATTTATAACAACATTTGTCAAATGTATTTTGCAATTCATTAGATAAGAAACAAACATTTTTGAACAAATCTAAACTATTCCCAATTTGGTAAGTCAAATGCGTTACTGAACATGAATTAAGTTATATATATATACAGACTAAGAAAAGGTTACACTACGTGCAGATTTGTTTTGTCTTTTAGCATACAAATATGAAAGTGCGTTACAATTCATTCTATGTTTGTCTTAAGATAATAAAAAGATACACGAAAATCTGTACTGTTTGATATGTTGTTGGTTGAAAATGTTGTTGGTGGAGGGGAGGAATTAGAAAACATTAAAACTGTAGATTTGTCAACTTGTAACGATTAACATTGCATTATCATATATTCACAAGAAAACATTTACCTAATGTTCTTGCCACTAATCCAATTAAAGAAATGATTACTCAACAAATTCAAACTATTTTCAACAAGTATTTTAAACATGAAGTCATGTAAACAGACATATAGAAAATGTTACACTCGGGACAAATTTCTAAAGCATATGGTCTTATCAAAATTTAGAGTTAAAACATTGTCACAATTTCTTCTTTGTTTATTTGAAGTAAAACAATACATAAAGGTTTTGAATTATGAACTCTATATATTCTAGAAAATGTTTAATAAAAAATATTGATTTTCAAGTCTTACTACTCGGAGTGTACTTCTTCTCAGTCCTCTATAAATGGGAGTTTACCACTAATTTTAATAGGCATTTTGTTACTTTATGACCCTGCAGTGTAAGTATTGTGTTACCTGTATAGTCCCTGTAAAAGTTCTTGTAAAAGCAAACCGAATTTGTGTATAATATTGCATGAAGATGTGTTTGTGTCCCGAGTGTAACAATTTCTATTGTTATATATAAATAATATAGCATGTAAAATCTGTTTAGAAGTCGTGAAATAAATTGATAAATTCTGTCCAGTTTTCATCTAAGAATGTTTCTTCATCAAAATAAAAGATAAATTACTTTTTATCTTCAGTATACTGAACAAATTTACTTGTTATATATATATGAATAGAACTATTTTTATTATAACTTTCGGACTTTTTAAACATGCTCCATTTTACTGTTTCAGACTTTAAAGTAGTCATTCACATGTGTTATTTGATATAAATGTGGAAAACAATTAACATGGACTACTTTTCTATAAGTTACATTTCAAAATTAATATGATTAATATAGTGTTACGTTCGGGACAACACTTAAAACCATATAGACAAAAATTAATTACACTACATAAATTTGTTTTAGTTTTGTGAGCTTCTGGGTACGCTTCTGTTTGAATAATAGAGAAAAAAACATATCAAATTCAAAGAATGATAAAAAAGGTATTATCAAAATGCAAAATGTTACACTCGGATCATTTCCAATCTGCTATATTCAAGATGGTATAACAAATGATTATTTTGATTATTTTTTTAAAACATCATGGACACATATGCCTATCAATTTGTTAAACTGCATTTTCTGTCAAGCATCACTTTACTTGAAACTTGAAACGATTCGTTATATTTCAAATTAATTAACTACATGTGAGAAATTTCTGGAAAGCTTTTAAGCACTTTACTAAATGTTGGAACAAATACTTGTATCGGAATTGATAATATTTCAACATTTAATAATAAATTGCATAAATACCTACAATGTAGGTTTTTATGGGTTCTTCATTAACCATAATTTAGGAACTGAATTCGAATTACAGGCACTGTATTTATTTCGTCAGATTTATGCATCGATATATTGACGTTTAATGGATAAGAGAAACTTAAGGTATCTGGCGCTTGGATGTCAGGTCAAATCAAGTTTCACCAACTAATAGATTTAACTAGAAATGTGTCCATAGGACACAGATGCCCCCGCCATTTCACACTGGGCACAGAAATGAGTGTTATGTGGCAAATATGTGAATACAACATGCTTGGGAATGCTACCCATAGTGGGAGGTAAAGATCACCGAAGGATTGTAAACACACAACTACATATACTTTCACTATTTCAATATAAGGAATGAACGTAAATAATTAAGTGTCCACTGTGACCTTGACGTTTGAGTAAGCGACACAGTTTTTTGCGCATGACATGTCGTCTTAGTATGATGAACATTTGTGCCAATTTATTTCAAAATCCAATCATGCATGACAAAGTTATGAGCTGGAAACGAACATACACTTTCACTATATCCATAATAATATGGACAAACTTTGAACGTCCACTGTGACCTTGACCTTTGAGCAAGTGACACAGTGATGCTCATGCCACGTTGTCTTGACATGATGGACATTTGCGCTAGTTAATTTAAAAATCCAATCATGCATGACAGAGTTATAAGCCGGACACAAACATATACATATAATGCTTTAAGCGTCCACCGTGACCTAGACTTTTGAGCAAGCGGCTCAGTTGTTGCTCATGACACGTTGTCTAGATATGATGAAGAACATTTGTGCTAATTTATTTCAAAAGCCATTCATGCATGGCAGGGTTATAAGCCGGACAAGAACATATACATATAAGGCTTTAAGTGTCAACTGTGACCTTGACCTTTGAGGCACCGACACAGTTTTTGCGCATGACACATTGTCATGTAATGCTGAGCATTTGTGCTAAATTATTTTAAAATCCAATCATGCATAACAAAGTTATGAGCCGGACACGAACATTCCGTAACACACACACACACCAACGGACAGCGTAAACACTATATGCCATCCGTCATTTATGGCGGGGGCATAAAAACTAAACCATAATTATGTACTAAAATAAACCCACTGTATAAAGTGCATTGCAAGTAATTTGAAACAAATATTACATTTGATTGGTCTTCTATAAACCAATATCGCATGTAATTTACAATATTTTGAACAACGATATCTACCCTGACATTGTATATAGAAATATATTACAACAAGTAGCCTTAAAATGACTATAAATGTATGAAGCTGGGAACCCTGCCTCAGTCCTCTTTTATAAAGTCCTTGGTTCGTTAGATACTTGACTTTAAAGACATTCCGTACCCAGAACCCCGCTGTTTATTACATAAAACGCCATAGATAAAACATGAAAACAAGTATTCCTAGATCAGCATTTTCGCAATGAAACACCGAAAACCGCTTTGAAATCCGTCATCAAATAAGACGGCGATATTAGTTCGAAAATGACACCTACTGTGTTGTTTTAATCTGAGCAATTAACAATTAAAGTGTCGGATCATTATCGTCTCGTGATATCAACGAATTTGACGCACCCAATTCAATTTTTATAGCCAATCAAAATCGCCAATGTTAACGGTCAAAAATTGAAACCATGCCCAGGTTTGATGTCTAGTAAGAGGTTTTATAAAAAATTTTGTCATTAATGAATAAATAGTCATATTCTACCAATACAGTGCACATTACGTAAGAGTTTTTAACGCTGATAAAGAAATGCTTGGTATTAAAACATGAGATTTAATCTTTGTAAATAACGTAAAATATCATTTTACGTTATTTTAGCAATTATAACCAATGCAGATACCTTAATTCTTAGTGTCTGTTTTATGTTTGTATTAATATAAACTATAGCATAATATCACTAGACAGAAGATCTGTTGTCTGTTACTAAATATAAAGTTTCTGATATTAATCACGTATTATCTAATATATAACCTCTGGCATGCAATTGTTTCTGTCGTCCTATAATACTTAAACAATTATCTCATTTCCAAGGTGCAGCCGGTTTGAAATGATATTCGACATCAATACAGCTTTTGTAATAAAGATTTGTTAGCATAAAAGCAAGACATTATTGGGTTCTGTCATGCCACGGTAAGTATTATGTGTGTCTCCGCGTGAAAATATTAACACTGCAAATTGACAAATGTATAGACCAGATTATTGTTTGTCATGTAGTCAAGGTTAAATATAGCTTATTCCCAGACTACAATGTATATTGGGGAACATAATGACAAGATTCTATGCATTCATTATAAGACAAGGTCAAGTGTCAAATGGCAAGCATTTGCAATTCCTAAATGTGTGTAATGTCAATGTGTTATATGTTTATTATTGCTGTGGTATATACTAGTAGTAGTATTTTATATCATTATAAAGGCAAAAGCGCCGTTACAGTACGATTTTATTGAGCACGTTTTGTCGTATAATGCGATATTCAAATACACATGATGGATTTTTTTAAACACACATATGATTCCATTTGTTTTGAGTCATCCTTGTTTTTGTATACCATAATATGTCTAATACAATGTATGTTATATATTCAGATTTAATGCATCGAATGCAGACCTATTACTGATTGTTTACATTATGATTAGTCTCGTGTAAGTAAAGTCTCTCACCAAATCCTTGACACTAAATGATGGACTGAACAGTGTACAAGTACATTGGTAAATTTAATGTTTGTACTTTCGAACCTTGAACAGACACATTTCCTAAAATAAGTAAAAATTTCAAAACAAGGACAGATAACTCAAAATCGAGATCTGTGACCCCTAATTTTCTTTCCCTCAAAATATTTCGGTTTTGCTACATGATCATGCAAGGTTAAAAAAATGTTTTCATTCTGCCTATATGTCCATTTGAAAACTGTAGCAAACGTCTTTAACTTTAAGATTTTTGATAATACTTTCCAAGAGTTAGAAACGAATTGTAATTCCTCGAAAGAAAATTGTAAAATGACTACCAAAGGACTATTTATGTGAAATTATTTTCAAATCAAACTAGCAGTTGATTTTTCGTGAATTTAAAAAAAATCATATTGGCTGTCATGGTAGCCAGAGTTTCGTTTCTTATGGTTCTAAATTACTTGAGCAATTGAGTAGAGAACTACCCAAGGACCTTTCCTGTGAAATTATTTTCAAATCAGATCAGATTTTTATGAAGTTCAATCAAATATTTCATTTCTGGTTGCTATGACAAGCGGATTTCGAAATTCCTTCCAGTTCTCTATAGAGGATAGAAGCGGAATGTTTTGTATACGTTTTTAGAAATCAGGTTAGCAGTTGACTTTTTAATATTCCCCATGTCAGCCCATGTTGATTTTGACAAGAGGATCACAATTAGAAAGAATTTGGTATAGATCTTCTAGGCAAAGCTAAATATCAAATACCTAAGCTTTGGGCCTTGTGGTATCAGAGAAGAAGATTTGCAAAGTTTTATCTATATAAGCATGACTGTTAAATAAAGAGACACCCTAGTCGAAGTCATTTTTTCCCCGATGACGTAATTTGAAGGCATAAGGCAGAGGTCTACTAGACAATGCTTGTGGTTTCAAAGGAGAAGAATGTTAAGGTTTTCCACATATAAGCACAATGCCAAGAAAATTCAAGTGAGGCTGGGGCTGAGACAATTTTGACCCTGAGGTCATTATTCGAAGGAATTCGATAGAAGACCACAAGGAAATGCTACATGCCCTAATTCTTAGCTCCGGGCCTTCTGAATTATTTTAAGAAAATGTCTTAATTTTTTAGTGCTACATGGATCAAGTAGATTTGAAGGAATCCGATAGGGAACCATCCAAGGATAACTGTTGTAAAGTTTCAATACATTTGGTCCAGTGGTTTCAGTGTCTTCTTCAGTAGCACTAGAAGCCCAAGGGCAACATGTCGAGCCCCTGTTTAGCTAGCTTGTGATCTTGACCTTTGAACTACAAGTATGGGTGATATTCATGACACATCATTTCATTGAAGTAAACTTTTATACCAATTTATTTAAAAATCATTGAATGCAAACAGAAGTTACAGCCCAGACAAGGAAAATATATTTGACCGAATGTGTAATCTTGACCTTTGACCTATAAAAACCTGGGTGTTGCCCAAGACACATGGTCGCATTGTATTATGGCAAGTCATTTTTAAATAATTCAATGCATAAGGGAAACAGAGCCCTGACAAGGTGTATAATGATTATTTTTTATGTTTGACCTCTAAGTGTGACCTTGACCTTTGAGCTAGAGACCTTGATCTCACGCACTGCACACCGCCTCATGGTGTTTTACAATTATGCCAAGTTATCTTAAAAAGTTTCAATGCATAAGGGAGATACAGCTCGGACAAGGTGTATAATGCTCATTTTTGACGTTTGACCTCTAAGTGTGACCTTGACCTTTGAGCTAGTGACCTGGATTTTACGCACTGCACACCGCCTCATGGTGTTTAACAATTATGCCAAGTTATCTTAAAAAGTTTCTATGAATAAGGGAGATACAGCCCGGACAAGGTCTATAATGCTCATTTTTGACGTTTGACCTCTATGTGTGACCTTGACCTTTGAGCTAGAGACCTGGATTTTGCGCACTGCACACCGTCTCATGGTGTTTAACAATTATGCCAAGTTATTTTAAAAAGTGTCAATGCATAAGGGAGATACAGCCCGGACAAGGATCCGGACGGACACACTAACTAACTCACTAACTAACGTACAGACACGTAACCACCATTGTGGCGACTAAGTCGAGCTCACCGCAGGCGGGCTCGACAAAAATTGAATCAATAAGTCCCAGAAGTTTCAGCCCAAGCTAGAATAATTGAATCAGGGCCACATCAACAACATCACCTAAATGAGCTTGTGCATGCAACTGAGCGCGAAAAATATCATTTCCAATTCACCAGTAAAAGCATGTGAATGGGACCCAATTCCCACTTGGTGCCTCACATCAAAGCATCATACATGCAATTAGTTGGATCATTTACACTTAGATAATATTACAATGTATGTAATTTTCAATAAAGTTATGTTACGTATATAATTTAAGAATGCCATATAATTTATTTTGGTAAGATAGACGAAAGAGAAAGATAGAGAAAGATTTACCTAGTGTCTAGATACCCTGCACGTTACAGAAGGATTGATATATTTTGTACAACATTCATTATTTCGTATAAATTGATTCAAGATTATTAGAATTACAAATGTATTCACCAAATTTGAAACAACCGTCTGTAAAAGAAGTGTAACATGTGTACAGAAATATTGCGTAGTTATGTTTATAGCTCACTTGAACAGTTCTCATTTTTTATACAGTAACTTCATTTAAGAATTTTTATTTTTCATTACATTAATCCTGCAGGTGGTCTATAAATTACAGTATGGATAACCCACGTGACTTTTGACGTCACAAATTGGTATAGTGCGGGAATCACTTTTTGCACGAAGCCAGGAGATAGGAAGCTGTAAGTATTTAATTCCGATTTCAATTTTCACGACACATAGCGCATGCTAAGCTGAAACATGTGTATCACGTAGTGAATACCACGAGACTTTTTGCTAAGGTTGGGTGTTCTAAACATGGCGGATTCCATCGAATCAGGTGAAAAAAATTCATCCTTGTAGTCTTATATGTACTTTATAATAAAAAAGCTCTTCGCTAGAGCCCGGCCATTTCAAAAACTCACCCTCGGCTGTAATTTTTTTAACATAATATCCCCTAGTTAAATCGTAAAGTGTCACCGCGCATTTTTTCATATAAACAATGTAAGTTACTCAAGCTAATGTGGGTGAATTTTCTATATTTTAAGGAATAATCCCCTTTTATTTGGGCGGATTTACATGGTAGTTAATTTGGCGCATGATAACAAAACGCCTTTCAAACACGTTACTAACAAAATTAATATTGTGGGTTAATTCTCCAATTTGAGAAGTTATGGTCAGGGAGATGACCATAATAATGATGGGTGACAAAAATATTATGCTAATGTTGGTTGAAAATGCTAAGGATGGGTGACTAAAAAAGGTCAGAACTTTCATCCTTGTTAACTGGCTCCAGATATGCTTTTTAACAAATTTTAGTTTTATCGGTCGGCACTTGTCACATAATGTCAACAGTTGAGGTTAGGATACGTGGACACATGGACATTATTATAAGACAGGATCGTACATGAACAATACTTCCTAATACGTGAGATAGGATACGTGGACACATGGACAGTATTATAAGACAGGATCCTACATGAACAATACTTCCTCATACGTGAGATAGGATACGTGGACACATGGACTGCATTATAAGACAGGATCCTACATGAACAATACTTCCTAATACGTGAGATAGGATACATGGACACATGGACTGTATTATAAGACAGGATTCTACATGAACAATACTTCCTAATACGTGAGATAGGATACGTGGACACATGGACAGTATTATAAGACAGGATCGTACATGAACACTTCTTACAAATGCTTGCTGGATTCACTTTGAGTGTAATGAGATTTTAATATTTGCAATCATTTTACATTCATATGATCGATCGTTAAGTTTGATTATATTGATTTTGTTTTTGTAGTTCCCTCAAGGCAATGTTCGGTGTGTCATATATACATGTTTTAAGGTTTGACACTTAGAATAGAGTGTTAGTTTGTGTATCTTCCTAGAGGTAAGTCATCTTTTTATCGACATTTAACTGGCATTCATTCTGAAAGATTGAACGATATCAACAAATGGTAAGTAATACATACATAATGAGCTGGAATGTTCCGCTTTTAGGCAATATTTTCTGTAATTGGAATTTCATTTTAATACAAGTTTAATAAAAAAAAAATAATGTCGAACTTATTAGCTAACGGAATGAAGGCATATTTTGTTATTTAATTTTATTGTATAATGAAAATTTTTCTACAAGTGATTTAAGAAGACTGACACCGTTATGTGGTTTGCAAAACGTTTGTTTATGCTCTTTATTTGCGAGTCTTTCCGATCATTTATTTCTATTTTGTTTACGTAAACGCTTATTTATGATGTGTTAATGTATAATGTTTATGTAGGTAATATCATACTATACCATAACAACCATCTTGGAGAAATTGCTACATTTGGTTTACAAGACGTCGCTTAATCAGCCACGCATTTCAAACTATTCAATGCTTATACCGTTATTTATTATTATACAAGTTTTTTTTTTGGGGGGGGGGGGGTATTTTTTATTTTCTAGATATACATACATAAACAGTTTTGCATTATAAACACAAACTATATCAAAGTAGCATATAACCATAGTTAAGATCCATGATATGTATATAATCTAATATTCAATAAATATTCAATTAGCAGAAATTAGTTTTATTAAATCATGACATTTAAGTAATTAAGTACGACATTTGAATTTAATAATAATCATAATTTTGGTTTTGTGTGTGTGTGACTTTAATAAATATCGTCTTAATTGGTAATAGTCACATGGCATGAGAACAATTTGGTTAAGTCTGATAACCTGTCATGCAGTTTGTTATACGATTTCAGTGCCATGTTTTATAAAGATGGAATTTGTATAAACAGTGCAACAACTCCAAAGCAACACTCTTTGGGAGTAGCAAAATTACGTAGTTGAGAAGTTGTCGCTCTAGACACTGTTTTTCAATAAGTCGATCATTTCCGTTTTTTTTAACATAAACTCTCATAACAGTGACGTGGTGAAGTTTTTCTTCCGTTTTTATATCGTGAACTATTACTACCTAGCTGAGTAAAAGGCAAAAGCCCATATAAATCTGTAAAATTTAAGTTGGAAAAGATATAAGCACCAAAAATGAAATATTCGTTATTGTTGCCGGCTGCAATGTTTGATATAAATGAGGTAGTTTTTCTTAAGAAACAAGAAACCCAGCTTCTTTGTATACTTTTTCTGTTACATGTGCGGCTTGAGGCAAGAACAACATATAATCTGAATGTGCATAAAAATATGGCACCTCAAGAGCGGATTTTTGAATTGCCGTAAAATCTTCGTTATCCACATTCACGCGAACAGAAAAGAAAGAAAAGAAAATGTTTATGTATGAACTTGCTCAGTTTTGTATTCTTTAGTCAAGTGCTGAATGAAATCAAACCATTTTTTAGCGACAATGATGACACATATAGAATAATAGCATCACAAATCACATAACCCATGCCAAAAAGTAAATAACAAAATCTTCGTTGTTATGGTATATAAAAAGAACGGCACGCATTTCACATAACTTTTCATTCTAGGATAATATATTACGTCACTAGTAGTAGGACATTTCAGTATGAGAGATCTTGAACTTCGAATAAACAATTGCAACCATCATAAAAGGGGTACATTAAAATATTCGTTATCAAATCTTCGTTATCAAATCTTCGTTGTCAAATCTTCGTTATCGGTTTGATCTACTAAACTAAGCGATCACATGCAGTAGCTAACTAACTTAACGAATTTAGCGTAATGGTATAGCTTTGTGTAACCACGATATTTGAAAACGTTTTGAAAGTGTATCAAACTCAAGGTTACCGGTTTCTCATGGCTTTAATGCTTTTCGATTGTGACATATATGATGTGCTGTTTATATTCTTCTATTTTGTTATTGATTATACAAAAGGTCTTTACATTTTTTTCTTTAACATTTATTAAGATATTTGCCGTGTCATTGCCGCGCTGTTACCTCCCGTTGTCCTGCAAAAGCTACCAAACATGAGAAAAATCTTCGTTATCACTTGATAACGAAGAATTTAATCTTACACTTTTCAATTTAAAACAATGGTGTATGCATGACTTTTCTTGTTACATGTGCTGATAACTTAGGATATCACAGGTACAAAGTGCACATAACATGGTTTGAATATTTATGTCAAAATTGAATAAAGTAAATAAAAATTAGGCAGTAAAGAAGTGGATGCCAGGTGGCAAATTAACATAATGTATATCATATGTACACTTTGTACTTAACCTCCGCCGGTTTGTTTTTGCCGCGCCGGTCTTTGGCAAATACAGCCCCCACTTTTACGCGTTTTTGAGAAACAAAAACATTATTAAATTGTAGCATTTAGTTACTTGTTAAAAAATTGTAAGTCCCATGTTTCTATCTTTACTAGTTTTCTTGAAAAATGCAAAGAAAAACTGTCTTTGCCATGGCAAAAGGCGTTTTGCCATGGCAAATCGGTATTTTGCCATTGCAAAATGCCTTGCCATGGCCGCCATGGCCTTGCCATGGCAAAAAAGTCAACACTTTTGCCATGGCAAAATTTTTTTTAATATCTAAAGAAACACTATGTAAGGGTGTGTAGGTATCATAATTAACACAATTATTATGGTTTTGGTCAATAAATATGAATTTTTAAATTTTAATTTTTGCCATGGCAAAATTTCCATGGCAAAATATTGCCATGGCAAAATTTCCATGGCAAAATATTACCATGGCAAAATTTCCATGGCAAAAAATTGCTATGGCAAATTAGTCATTTAGTAAAATTAACATTGCGAAAATTAATTTCTGTACGAGATACAAAGTCAGCTGTGATTTGGCTTGGACCAGGGCTCGCATTTAAGAGGCATCATATTTTTTTCTTACAATAAAAAATCTTATCATAAGATTATTGATATTTAAGCATGCACTTATTTTATCAAAGAAAATTAATAATTTTTATTTAAAAAAAATGTTTTTAAGATATGTTGTTGCTACAGAATTTCCGGTTTTTCATTTCTCTTTAATTCTTAAAAATAAAAGGAAGTGTTTTCTATGACGTTCGCATCCATGCATGTGTTTGAATTTAAGAAATAAATCAATAATTAAGCGTAATACCATTTTATATTCCCCTCACCATGCAATATATGTGTTAAAATTTGCAAATTTGCCATGATGTCACTGATAATGATAGCATTGTAATACCAACAATGAGTCCTATTAGTAATTATCATATATGCAGAAGGGGCGGATCCAGGTTTTCAAACTAGGGGGCGTAATATTTGGGAACTGAATAATTGAATGCTATTTCATTAAATGAATGAATTAATTAATGGTATTTTATGTCTATATATGATCGAGAACTTTGAGGGGGCGCCCGCCATGCAGGCTACCTTCCCCCGTCTTACAATAAAAAAATCTTATTATAAGATTATTGATATTTAAGCATGCACTTATTTTATCAAAGAAAATTAATAATTTTTATTTAAAAAAATGTTTTTAAGATATGTTGTTGCTACAGAATTTCCGGTTTTTCATTTCTCTTAAATTCTTAAAAATAAAAAGGAAGTGTTTTCTATGACGTTCGCGCCCATGCATGTGTTTGAATTTAAGAAATAAATCAATAATTCAGTGTAATACCATTTTATATTCCCCTCACCATGCAATATATGTGTTAAAATTTGCCATGATGTCACTGATAATGATAGCATTGTAATACCAACAATGAGTCCTGTTAGTAATTATCATAAGAAGGGGCGGATCCGGGTTTTCAAACTAGGATCGTAATATTTATGAACTGAATAATTGAATGCTATTTCATTGAATGAATTAATTTTAAATGGTATTTTATGTCTATATATGATCGAGAACTTTGAGGGGGCGCACGCTATCTTCCCCCGTCCCTTGAACCGCTAGTGCACAGTGTTATATTATCGTTTTGTAAGCTATGTCACATGTTTCGAATATAATCCTTCAGGGAAGTTCTATCTGACTGATAGCCTGGACAATTCCAAATTTAAGGATTTCTCCAACCAGTTATTTTAAATATCCAACCAGTAGGGAACTATAGCGAGCAGCACAAGTGATTTGTTTGTTCATTATTTTAACCAACAATACTCCATTTCCTCGGAATACAGCATTTAACCCCACATGAACAGAGACAACATCAAAATGTCAAATGATCTGGGCATGTACACAGTCTTTTCGCTAACCCAGTTACAGCCGGAACCTTAGATAATGTCAGTTTAAGCTAGTAAACTTTAACAGAATTGTCTATTCCGGCTAATTGTAAATTGTCTATTGTAAATTTTCAATAATCCATTAACAGCTGTTTTAATGAAATCAGTCCAAACATGTACTGTGTACATGAATGACAGGCCAACAAACCCACAGGCATTGGCGAATAGCCTATTGTTTCAATTCATACATGCATATTTTCTTGTCATGTCTTTATATTTAAAAAAAAATATCATGAATAAAAAATTAATTAACTTTATCCTGCATCAGACAATTTGGGATTTTTATTCTGGAAAAGCAACTGCTACTCAGAATACAGCTTCTAATTTTAGAACAGGAGATACACTTGAATTGAATAGAGTTTCCCAGGGAGCTGTATACAAAAGCTTTTTGCAGATACAGCTCTCTAGGGAGCTATATTTGAAAGGATCCCTGTAGGGGGTGTCAGTTATCAGATCTAATGAAGTCCAATATAGAATCTAGTTCCCTCTGCAGCTGAACTTTTTACAACTTATGCAGAAAGTGATTTTGTTTCTGCCCTAGCTGTTGCCAGTGATTTGGTAAATATGAGACTCTTTAAACATATATAAGTGGTACTAGATAACGGTGAAGCTAAATTTAGAATGTGAATTTAGAGTGTATATAACGGATATTTTAAGATACACCGTTATTTGGATAACATCGGTAAATGGGGTACTGACTATATAAGATCCCTCTTTAATGAACTTAAAATAAGTTAATATTTAAGTTACAAATAAAGTTAACTTACCTGAGACCAAATAACACAATTATAACAAGACTTTTAAAAGGATAAATGACATTCTACTGTGCTATTTTCCTTTTATAACAGGCGTCTTCCCCTCAGGATAATCCTTTAAAATCATGCAGTTTTCCCCTAAAATTTAGTTTACATCCAAGTTTTTTCTTCCCCTTTTGCAAAAAAAATATGAGTTATTCTTTCCCAAATTTGAAGAAAATGTCACTTTTCCTACCTGTGAAAAAAGCCCTGCACTACAATATTGTAACACACTGAGTGCATTACAGATTAAAGACATTGAACAGCTACTATATAAGTGCCCCCCCCCCCCAAATCCACATGAGGTCTAATCTCTTAATTGTTTTATTGCCCCTAATGGGATTAATCCTGTCTTTTCACAGTCTGCTAAGTGTCTGTAGACTTGACACCTAGTCATAGAGGGTCATAAATTTTATTGATTTTTAAGGATAATTAGTTTATGGATAACTTCCTGTTGTTTTTGTAAGCATTTTATGTGATTAATTAATGGTGTCCTTTAATTACCAGATTATGTAAGAATAGTTAATGCATGAAAAATGCAACTATATATTTACATATTATCATAATGCAGAAAACAATGTTATGAGTAAGAATGACAGAGTACAAGAATGGGCATTTCAAATGGTCAAGACAGCCAGACAAAAAATATGGATAAATGCATCCCCAGTTCTGCGTGAATTATATCAGTCAAAACGTGCAGGAAAATCGAGAAATATGGTGAAAATAATTGACAAAGAGAACGTGACAAAATTATATACTGAAAACAATTACTGAAAAGGTTCAATAAAAGGCAAATTCAGTTCTAAGGCTGCATACATAAACTTTCGTTATCATGATGTTCAAATTTAGAAGTTATTCATTTGTTCGAGTTGTGTTGGGTAGTTTTCTCAATAAGTGGGTTGATATTAATGTATATTTGAAACAACAGTCACTGTTCGTCTTAAAACTGCATGTATACTTTACTTAAGAAACATAGTTATGAATTAAATTTAATATGCAAGTGTTATTTCTGTTTGAAGTTATGAAATCTTCGTTATCGTTTTTGTCAGTGTCGCAAATGCAATTTATTCGTTTCAAGAGCTTAGTCCAAACGTTTCATGCATTTATATGGTTCAAGAGATTATTGGAATGCAATTATCGCTTTTCAATTTGACCAAGCAGCATGTTTTGCATACCATTTAGCAGCAAGTGTTTCATAATTGCTTATAATGCTCTAATTCATTCTGATATTTCTTTGAACATTTTAACATGATTCTGGTGCAATAAGGTATAATAAAATGTGTTCGCAATGGTTTAATACATGTACGTAGATTAACGAAAAGCTTGTCAAACTTTTTGGCAGAAATAATATAATTTATTTAACGGTCACGTTTTATGATAATTTAATGAAATCTTCGTTGCCATCAGTACTATGTTTATCTTTAGGCACATAGCTTCCAGGTGGAACACATACTTAATGTTGTTGTTATTTGTTTTATAACTCGTCATCAAATGTATTTCTATACTTTATAAGCAGGATACACACATTACAACCTTCAATGTGGTATTGAAAGGTTTCCGTTTTTAAAAGTCTTGGTAACTTTTAATGAACACGTTTTCAAAGTTATATCTAAAGTTGCTGAAATTAATTTTCTGGAATATATGCACACTTCAACGCGATCTTATCGTCGTCCAATGATTTGCCGCTTTCAATAAGACACAAATGGATAAAATGTAACTCTCAGATCCAGAGCGACTGTTTCCATGTAGCATACCCATAGCAACGAAGATTTTTTTCAAGTGTATTTTTTCTGTTTTAACCGGCACTATTCAAACATCGTTAACTGAAATATGGTTTGAGTCTTGCACTCCAAATTTTGCGATAGCACAGATAAAAGCCACTAGAATGTTATTAACATATCTTTAGCCAAATTAAGCAAAGTTCATTTTTGCATTTTTTATTAGTCAGATGGATCGACTTATTGAAAATTAGTGTTAATGGATAAATATTAGTGTGAAAAAAGCATGTTGTTGTTGTAGTGAGGTTGTTGCTCAAGAGATGGTCGCTCTGGAGAGGTTGTACTGTATACTGTATACATTATCACACGTTTTGACCAATATTCAAATGTTACAACGACATACCGAATGTTTTATTTCACATCTGAACAAAACGCGTTGCATTGTCACTGTTTAAATTGTATCGATTTCAAATAAAATATGTGTTAAGCAATTAATAATTTTAAATGTGTGAATGTGTAGGCAATAAATCAGTTAAGTTCCGGTATACATATAAACACATAACTACTATAATCATTTATTTACGGTGTAAGGTGTGTTATGATGGTTACATATAAAATAACAACGAACTCGATTTATTAACAGTTGCAAATATACGATACATGACTGAGTCATTTAAAAGAAAATACTGCAATAAAACTTTTTCTTAAGGAACGTCAAAGTTTATAAACAGAAAAATCAACATGAACGTAAAAAGGCACAAAATACTTATATGATATAACATATCCAGAAAATAGATATATGGAGAGAAAAAATCTGTCATATTTTTGCAATATTTTCTTATTGAGACCGGGAGAAAAAACTTATTTGAATATTCGAAAAAATATTTTAAAAATATGAAAGATTTTTACTTTTTTCTTTAAAAAAGGTCCTTTAAATTTAATCAATAATCAAAGCTTATAAAGATCCAGTTCGCACCCCTGGCGATCGTATTTTTGTATAAAATGTGTCAATCAAGCCATCTATCTTCAATTAACTATGATATATGGAGACCATACGTCTGTAAAGTTGTAATTAACAGGCCCCTAGGTGTTCGTATGTTTGTATAATGTAGAACCAATCAATGACTAATAAAATTAATTGCTCTAAACTTTGCTCATTTTGACCTAATGAAAATTTAAAACTCAATTTGGAACCAATTATTTTTTTGAAAATGTAGAACTGGATAATTTTATCATTCTGTTGGTAAATGAACAAATCATAACAACTCGTTAAATTTATCTCCCTTCTTAAAAAATATCTATCTAAGAAACAACCAACGAACAAAAACACATGTACGTCTACAGAACCGTAAGCTAAGCGAGAGCTTCTATAGTCATAAACACAGTATTGTACCTGTAATATTTTGACCCGCGCATACCCATGCAACTTCTTTCTTTGGGTCAAAGGTCTATAGTCCTAAGCCACCAACCAAAGAAAATTTTAATGCTGTTGAAGTGTTAAAGTAGCATAGATTTCATCGTGCGTGTATGGTAGGTAAAGAGGATGAAAGGTCGTCAGATCAGAAACTGATCGTCATAAATTTCTAAAACGACGTCAAGGATGAAAAATGCACTTTTCTTTTCACATTTGTAGTAAAATGCATATATGTATACGGTTCTCTGACACAAAAAAAATACATTTTTGTTCTACATATTTATATAAATATTATGAACTCATCTGCAATTTAAAGGGACATTAAACATGCATGAAGGTGTTACCTTTCTTTTGGGACACTCTGTATCTACAAAAACGTGACGCCTCTTATCCAAACAGAAGAAACATGCATTGAAAATAGTACCACTTGTCGTATAACTCTACCGATTGCAGGATTTTGTTCAAATTATTATATTGTTTTGGCATTTTCAAACTGTAAAACCTTTGAGTTTAATAATTCAGAATTCATCCTCACAAAAGTTTCATTCATATGGCGTTCCGCACAAATGTTTCATTCATAAAGACAAAAAATAATAATAGTGCGCATCGCTGCTATACGCATGGGAATCGCTAAAATGCACTAGCAGTTAAAGGACATCAGTTTACCGTAACTCCGCCTACTGGAAAGATATAAAGTACTGAATGGACTCGATCTCGCGAAATGAAATTCTAATTTGCGAGATGGGTTTGCATAAGACATGTTTATAACTTCAACAACAATGAATAATCACTAAAAGAGAATTATAAACAGCCCGTTTGACTGAATTCGGGTGTGTTAAGAATGCTTTCAACCTAGGACCTATAGCACACCCAACCACACCGCTAAAGAGTTAACTCCATTGCAGGAGATACTAACTCTATTATTACAAATAATTACGAAGTTTTAATAGTCAGATGTGTTTTAACGTGAACAGGAAGTGGTGGTATGAGTTTACTATGAACTTCAACAGAATTGGGAGCATAACAAGTGGACCTCTACAAATGTCTTCATTACACGGGGCCAAAACTGACTCTTCCTTTTGAGGAAAATATTAGTCCAAACAATATATACATTTGGGATGTAACTATGTGGCATAGATTTGATTGAGATTTTTGGTATCATTAGTTATCTAATGCATATCTAGCAAATACCATCAGTAATAGTGTAAGTTTCGCTTCTGACAGTACTCTTAGTGCTTTGATTTATTTTTAGTGTAATGTCGACAGAAATATTTATAATATCGAGAATCAATGCAAACAACTACTATACCAATACAAAGTTCATAGTTCAGCTGTCTATTTACGTCCATAGTATTCGGACAGAATAGATTTCGGACACGATGTATGAGGAACAGACATGTAGGATTCGAACAAACTAACCATGAAAACTAATGGTATAATAGGCATATAATGCCTCTGACCATAATAAAGCATAACAAACTATATTTGTAAACTATATTATATGTAACAAATATAACAAAAATGTATATATAATAAAACATAACAGTCAAACAATATATGTAATCAAACATAACAAAATATATATGTAATAAAAGATAACCAAAATATATGTAATAAAACATAACAAAAAACATATGTAATAAAAGGTAACAAAATATATATATAATAATAAAACGTAACAAAATATAATAAAACATGACTTACTATATAATATGTAATAAAACATAACAAAACTGTTTATGTAGTAAAACATAACAAACTATATATGTAATTAAAGATATCAAAATGTAATGTAATAAAGCATAAGAAACTATACATATATATAATATAAAACATAACAAAATGTATATGTAATAAAAAATAACAAACTATATACCATAACGTTTGCTATGTTTTATGTTGATACATATTTTTAGATACCATGGAACGATGGACTTATCAATGTCTGACAATTGGTCTGGTGATTTTACCCTTACATATAATTACGTGTGCGACTCTGTTATCTTGTGATGTAGCATACAGCAAGGCGGCATACAGCTTCTACTCAGGTAAATATGACATGTAACAAGAATTGTTGAAGTTTTGTAAAAGTTGGAATTGGAATGTAATTTTCAAGACTGGAGCTATATGCAACGGTTTGTTCTACGTGGCCGATATGCGTCCTTCGGGTTGGTAAAACTATGTAGAATTAGTCGTCAAGCCTATCTTGTTGGATTCACTATCTTGACTTCCAAAACATTAGCTACATTTTATCACAAGTTATTCTGTCAGGTTCTTTACCAATGGGTTCTCCGTATATACTTTAGAATACTTGTTGAAAAAGATAACACTGTGTTATCAAGAGATGTCAACCAACAGATGAATTACCGATTAGGTTCATTAAAATCAAAACTGTAATTCTGTCTAAACAGTGAATGCATACATCGACAGTATCATCATTGTAATGTCCTTTTTATCTCGTACCTCATATCAAACTAGAGCTGTCACAGAGGTCACTAATACTCCCGTCGCCGCCGCTTTGACACTAATAATGCAATAGTACACTATATAGCTAAGTTCAAGGAGACATAACTCTGCAACGAGCGAACGGTGGGCATGAAAATTGTGTCTTGTACATCTATACTCGATGGTGATGACATATCTCAAGTTTCATCGCAAATACTTAAAAAGTGAGGAAGTAGTTCGCTCCACAAACTTTTATGCGGACGGACCGACCGACCGACCAAGTGACTCCAATATTCCCACTCTCAGACTTCGTTTGCGGGGGTATAATAATTATACAATTTGGAAATTAATGAAATTCGAACAGTTACACAGTTTCAACCAAACCTCAAATTTAACCCAGTGGTTAAAATTAACCAATATTTGTTCAATTGGGTACGGAAGTGTAACCCTGTATAATTCCTGTTTAAATTTTATGTCTCAATTATATTACAGGAAGTGACTCAGCCTACACGTGTAATGATATGATATATATAGCACATGGACAGGGATGCTACAAGAAATGTAACTCTATCACTGAGTATTACAACATTTTTGGTTATAGGTAATTATGAAAAGTAATTCTAAACACAGTTTATATCAGTTTATTGTTCTAAATAGTGTGTTTGTTGCCAGTTCCCTGACTCCGCTTCTAGTATTGCATTTATTTATCATCATTTTAACCTAAATCTTCAATTTCCATATTTGGTATCGAGTTTATAATGACGTCATAATTAGGGAAAACTTGTGTGTGTTATTGTTTCATTGGACTGTGTCAGGAAGAAATGATATCTTCCGATAATGTCAATACAGAAGTGGGATCATTTCTGGATATCGTGTACCCATAAAACATTCGCTACTTTAATATCATAATTATGAATTTCAAAAATGAAAAATAATCAGTTTTGTCAGCTTTAACTACTCGTATTTTATACTTCTGAGAACAATAATTCATGATACTGAAACTTTCAGACAATGTACAAATGGCGTTTGTCCTGTACCACCTCCAGGTGGGCATCTGGAATTCCCTTCTTATCAGTGTGTAGATGAGGCACATGTACACTGTGATGCGCTCTATCCGTACCGTTCTATAGACGGTCAGTGTAACAATCTGAAATATCCAGACTGGGGAAAAGCAGAGACAGCTCAACCACGATTGTTACCCAATGCTTATGATGACGGTGGGTTACTTCAAAGTGTTTTGATTCATTCTACTTTTAGATATATTTACCTATTGTTTAAAGTTTCAATATATTGTTACGATTTTTGTTGTTCGGTGCGAACACAAAGTTATTACCATTTCTCAACAATTTTAATCGCTCTGTTTTCATTTTTCTGCATACCGAACAGCTTCCAAACGAACATAGTTCCATTTTTTTCAATGCAATGGCATAAACACAAATTCAGATATTACGTGTATACAGGTCAAAATCAGATGGCTATGCAATATCGTAAACGAGCAATACAAAGCAGTCGTAAAAATCTAAACAATCCTCTCCCTCGGATTACTACAATATTTACTATCAGTACACACATTTCAAGGAAGGATGACGTCATAATTCTCGTGCTAGCTAGCTTCTATGGTAAACGTATAGAAGTCATGACGATGAGATGATAACTTAGTCAAACAGATATTCAAAAAGGGATTCATCGGGAAATTTAATCGATTAATTTGATGCTTATAACGTGTAACTTTTTCTTCAAGCAAGTCTTCATGTATGAGATATCATATTACATGTACATACGGCATACGTTGAGTATTCAAAGGGGCAGGTAATGGGAAACATAAATAAAAGTACTGAAACAACATGAAACGGGAAGAACTTTTACAACTGCATGGCGGGTGTAGAAAAGCTTTAGTAGTACTTTAGTCTGCATCAAAATACATGCGCGAACTAGTCATCGTTCAGTTTCCTAAACTCAGCCCAATGTTTTACCCTACAAAAAAAATCAACTTCCGACTGCATTGTAGTTCCGAACAACAGCAGAACCTTCAGAGCTTAAATTTACTATTGTGCATATACCTATTATGTATATAAGTAATGTGTATTCATAGGTTTGTGTATATAGGTATTGCGTATTTAGTTATTGTATATCAATGTATTGTGTATATATCCATAATGTATACAGGTATTGTGAAAATAGCCATTTTGTATAAATGTAATGTGTATAAATGTATAATGTATATAGCTATTGTGTAAAAATGCATTATGTATATAACTATTGCGTATACAGGTATTATGTATATAGCTATTGCGTATACAGGTATTATGTATATAGATATTATGTATATGTGATTATGTGTATTGTGTATAAATGTATTATTTATATAGTAAGTGTGTACACATGTATTAGTATAAATGTATTGTGCATATAGCAATTATGTATGTAGTGTGTATTTAGCTATTGTATATATTGATATTGTGTATTCAGCAATTGTGTACATTGTATAAAGGTAATGTGTATATAGCTTTTGTGTATATAACTATCGTGTATATAGGTATTGTTTGTATAACTATCGTGTTTTCAGGTATTGTGTGTGTAACTAGTTTGTATAAAAAGTTTATATAGTGTGTATATAGTTAACTAATGTGTATATAGCTATCATGTAAATAAGTATTGTGTATAGTTGTATATAGGTATTGTGTATATTGATTAACAACAATATTTCAGTTATTTACAGAGATAACTCACTACTTCTCCTACACTTCTATATTTGTTACTTCTTTGTATTACACGTGATAACAGTAATTTCATATGCGCGACAGGAACTTATACCTGTAACACATTATGCAAAACAGTAACGTCTACCTGTTACGCATAATGCAAGGCAGTAAGTTCATCCTGTTATACATAATGCAAGCCAGTAAGTTATTCCTGTTACACATCATGCGAGACAGTAACTTCATCATGTTATACATAATGCAAGACAGTAACTTCATCCTGTTACACATCATACAAGACAGTGACTTCATCCTGTTACACATCATACAAGACAGTGACTTCATCACGTTATACATCATGCAAGACAGTAAGTTCATCCTGTTACACATCATACAAGACAGTGACTTCATCACGTTATACATCATGCAAGACAGTAAGTTCATCCTGTTACACATCATACAAGACAGTGACTTCATCACGTTATACATCATACAAGACAGTAACTTCATCCTGTTACACATCATACAAGACAGTGACTTCATCACGTTATACATCATGCAAGACAGTAACTTCATCCTGTTACACATCATACAAGACAGTGACTTCATCACGTTATACATCATGCAAGACAGTAACTTCATCCTGTTACACATCATACAAGACAGTGACTTCATCACGTTATACATCATGCAAGACAGTGACTTCATCACGTTATACATCATGCAAGACAGTAACTTCATCCTGTTACACATCATACAAGACAGTGACTTCATCACGTTATACATCATGCAAGACAGTAACTTCATCCTGTTACACATCATACAAGACAGTGACTTCATCACGTTATACATCATGCAAGACAGTAACTTCATCCTGTTACACATCATACAAGACAGTGACTTCATCACGTTATACATCATGCAAGACAGTGACTTCATCACGTTATACATCATGCAAGACAGTTACTACATCCTGTTACACATCATGCAAGACAGTAACTTCATCCTAACTGTTACACATCATACAAGACAGTGACTTCATCATGTTACACATCATGCAAGACAGTAACTTCATCCTGTTACACATCATACAAGACAGTGACTTCATCCTAACTGTTACACATCATGCAAGACAGTAACTTCATCCTAACTGTTACATATCATACAAGACAGTGACTTCATCATGTTATACAACACGCAAGACAGTAACTTCATCCTGTTACACATCATACAAGACAGTAACTTCATCCTGTTACACATCATGCAAGACAGTAACTTCATCCTGTTACACATCATACAAGACAGTGACTTCATCACGTTATACATCATGCAAGACAGTTACTACATCCTGTTACACATCATGCAAGACAGTAACTTCATCCTAACTGTTACACATCATACAAGACAGTGACTTCATCATGTTACACATCATGCAAGACAGTAACTTCATCCTGTTACACATCATACAAGACAGTGACTTCATCCTAACTGTTACACATCATGCAAGACAGTAACTTCATCCTAACTGTTACATATCATACAAGACAGTGACTTCATCATGTTATACAACACGCAAGACAGTAACTTCATCCTGTTACACATCATACAAGACAGTAACTTCATCCTGTTACACATCATGCAAGACAGTAACTTCATCCTGTTACACATCATGCAAGACAGTAACTTCATCCTAACTGTTACATATCATGCAAGACAGTAACTTCATCCTAACTGTTACACATCATGCAAGCCAGTAACTCCATCATGTTATACATCATGCAAGACAGTAACTTCATCATGTTATACATCATGCAAGACAGTAACTTCATCATGTTATACAACATGCAAGACAGTGACTTCATCATGTTATACATCATGCAAGACAGTGACTTCATCATGTTATACATCATGCAAGACAGTAACTTCATCATGTTACACATCATGCAAGACAGTGACTTCATCATGTTATACATCATGCAAGACAGTGACTTCATCATGATATACATCATGCAAGACAGTAACTGCATCATGTTACACATCATGCAAGACAGTGACTTCATCATGTTATACATCATGCAAGACAGTGACTTCATCCTGTTACACATCATACAAGACAGCAACTTCATCCTGTTACACATCATACAAGACAGTAACTTCATCCTAACTTTTACACATCATGCAAGACAGTAACTTCATCCTGTTACACATCATGCAAGACAGTAATTTCATCCTGTTACACATCATACAAGACAGCAACTTCATCCTGTTACACATCATGCAAGACAGTAACTTCATCCTGTTACACATCATACAAGACAGTAACTTCATCCTGTTACACATCATACAAGACAGTAACTTCATCCTAACTGTTACACATCATACAAGACAGTAACTTCATCCTGTTACACATCATGCAAGACAGTAACTTCATCCTGTTACACATCATACATGCCAGTAACTTATTCCAGTTACACATGACGCAATACAGTAACTTATTCCCGTTACACATAATGCAAGACAGAATTTTATTCCTGTTACTCAAATTATGACGCAAGACAGTAACTTCATCTTGTTACACATCATGCAAGCCAATAACTTCTTCCTCTTACACATGACGCAATCCAGTAGCTTATAATATCTGTTACACATGGCGCATGACAGTAATCTCTTCCTGCTACAATATCTTTAGTCCATTTAAGATTGGGAAAATATGCACGGGTAATAAACCACCGTCCTCATGACGTTCCATTCTGAACTTTACCTACTAGCTTTGCTTGAAATACGTCGTTTCTAGAAATACAAAGCATGCAATACCAGTCAATTGAATCATTTGATATTCTAGGTCAAGGTAGTCCAAAAACACGTGGTTGTTTCGGGAAGTTGCCAAGTGCACGTTTGATAAGTGAGATCGTTCATAAGGCTGGCTCAACCATGAAATTTGATAACAAGTTGACTTACATGTTGATGCAATTCGGACAGTTTCTAGCTCATGACGCTACGTTGGTTAAACAAGCCACAAGTAAGTTATACTAGCAATACTTATTCATTTCACAATTTAATCCGTTTAAATATTGTGCATGTAGTATATCTACGCAGGAGTTGGTATCAATAACAGCTCAGCAGTCCATTAAAGAGTTTTTTTAAACTAATTAATCTATTACAAATGTGATATAAATACACAATGTCATGAGCATGGTTATCAACTATAAATCTACGTAAAATGTACATAGTTACCACGTATAAATCTAACACAAATGGTTCCATGGTTACCCCCTTCAAATGTACACGTACCTATCCCCTTATGTATTACTTGTGAACGTATAAACTGAGTATGTATAAATTATAGATGTACAGGGTTTTCATAAATATACAAATCTGATTTGATTCGTCAATAGTGGAAATCTGTAAGAATGGAACCTCACAAATACTAATTCAAACCATTCGCGTCGTTGAAGTCACGCTCAGCAACTATAGTTCTGTACTGTACTGATCAAGGGAAGTAACCGCTGCGGGAAGTTTGATAGTTACTGATTAGAGTTATCGTGTATATGATGACGTCAGATGATGACACGAGGGTGCATGTTTTAGTTAATCAATGTTGTTTTGTTTCAAGATTCTACTGGTGGTGCATTGAAGTGCTGTGACGAGGACGTAGATGAGTAAGTCAGTTTATGTCATACTAACTACCATAGTCCTAACAAGTTCTAACAAATGAAATAATCCTGTTCGAAGGAACCACGGCAATTATACGAATTTTTTTTCGAGTAGATTAAAGTGGCTATAACAATTTTTACAGAACTTACTTGTTAACAGTATAAGATACATACAAAAGCCACATAGACTAAACAAAAAGTCCTTGATTTTCTGCTGATTATGGATCTCGCTGGTTGATTTCTACAAAGTTAAAATATCGGAGCAGGTAGGGAAATGGTGACGTGACTTTAAGATTAATCAAATAAACTACACACATAGCAATTTAAGTATATTAGGTTGACAATTTACACATCTTTACTGCAACTTCAAAAATCTTTTTCTTTTCTATGCATAGAATATCTGTACACTCAGGTGTATTGCTCTAAATATATTTCTTGGTCTGATTTATTTAGCACACTTCGAAATTTCCAATAAATATCGATTTTAGTCAACTTTCAGCTTCCATACATATATGCACATATACTAGTACATAACATCGTGCAATTTACGGCTACATATTTTCCGTTACAGTCCAGGTTGTAATTCAATAGAAGTACCGATAGATGATCCCCATTTTAACAGCACATGTATGGTGTTTGCAAGGTCTAAATCTAAGGTTGATTGTCATGGTATGTACTTGCAGTTTTCTTAAACTTCACTGAAAATATTGGTTCATCATTTTCAAAAGCGAATCCTTTAAAAACTGATATTTTTATCAATTCGAATTGCCTATAATTCTACTACTGATTAATAATGCTGCTTACGCTAAATGTCCTAACAGGGTATTTTATCAATTCGAATTGCCCATAATTCTACCACTGATTAATAATGCTGTTTACGCTAAATGTCCTAACAGGGTATTTTATCAATTCGAATTGCCCATAATTCTACCACTGATTTATCATGCTGTTTACGCTAAATGTCCTAACAGGGTATTTTATCAATTCGAATTGCCCATAATTCTACCACTGATTTATTATGCTGTTTACGCTAAATGTCCTAACAGGGTATTTTATCAATTCGAATTGCCCATAATTCTACCACTGATTTATTATGCTGTTTACGCTAAATGTCCTAACAGGGTATTTTATCAATTCGAATTGCCCATAATTCTACCACTGATTTATTATGCTGTTTACGCTAAATGTCCTAACAGGGTATTTTATCAATTCGAATTGCCCATAATTCTACCACTGATTTATTATGCTGTTTACGCTAAATGTCCTAACAGGGTATTTTATCAATTCGAATTGCCCATAATTCTACCACTGATTTATTATGCTGTTTACGCTAAATGTCCTAACAGGGTATTTTATCAATTCGAATTGCCCATAATTCTACCACTGATTAATAATGCTGTTTACGCTAAATGTCCTAACAGGGTATTTTATCAATTCGAATTGCCCATAATTCTACCACTGATTTATTATGCTGTTTACGCTAAATGTCCTAACAGGGTATTTTATCAATTCGAATTGCCCATAATTCTACCACTGATTTATTATGCTGTTTACGCTAAATGTCCTAACAGGGTATTTTATCAATTCGAATTGCCCATAATTCTACCACTGATTTATTATGCTGTTTACGCTAAATGTCCTAACAGGGTATTTTATCAATTCGAATTGCCCATAATTCTACCACTGATTAATAATGCTGTTTACGCTAAATGTCCTAACAGGGTATTTTATCAATTCGAATTGCCCATAATTCTACCACTGATTTATCATGCTGTTTACGCTAAATTTCCTAACAGGGTATTTTTTATCAATTCGAATTGCCCATAATTCTACCACTGATTTATTATGCTGTTTACGCTAAATTTCCTAACAGGGTATTTTTTATCAATTCGAATTGCCCATAATTCTACCATTGATTTATTATGCTGTTTGCGCTAAATTTCCTAACAGGGTATTTTTTATCAATTCGAATTGCCCATAATTCTACCACTGATTTATTATGCTGTTTGCGCTAAATTTCCTAACAGGGTATTTTTTATCAATTCGAATTGCCCATAATTCTACCACTGATTTATTATGCTGTTTACGCTAAATTTCCTAACAGGGTATTTTTTATCAATTCGAATTGCCCATAATTCTACCATTGATTTATTATGCTGTTTACGCTAAATTTCCTAACAGGGTATTTTTTATCAATTCGAATTGCCCATAATTCTACCACTGATTTATTATGCTGTTTACGCTAAAAATTGTTTGTGTTACTGTAGGAATATTTCAACAAATCAATTCACACTCATCGCCCTTTGATCTCTCTATGATATACTCTGCGAACATCGAGGAAGCCAGAAGTCTGCGTACACTTCAAGGAGGTAAGTAATCCTTTTATTTTAATAATACCCGTCATCAGAGATAACCTAATTTTATATTGTTGTAAAACCCCGTCATCATAGATGGCAATAAGTAAGTGTTTTCATAATGGCCTTAATTGTTATTGGGCTGAAATATGTCATATTAACCTGAGACCGAAGGCCGAAAGGTAATATTACTTCATGAAGCCAATAACATGGCCATTGTAAAAACACTTACTTATTGACAATTCTATTCATTAAATAATACAGCAGCAGTTTCATTATGGCCGAGCTGGTCAGTCATTCATAATGACCGAATCTCATAATAGCCGAGTTTCTTTCTTAAAGGCCGTATTTTTTCGTAATGGCCGAGTTTTGTGTTCTTAATGTCTTTGGGCACTTCATATCGACCCTGCATTTGAAGTGAAAACAAGCCTTATATTGAATAGGTAATTAATGATATTGTAATATAATTGCCGTCATTATCGACAATCCAATCCTTAATTGTCACAAAATTAATGATGGTATAATTAGCATTGAATAATTGTAATACACACAAGATATAAATGAATTGTTACCAAGAAGGGAAAATATCGGACAAAGAAACTGTGTTTTCATCGTGATTACTTTCCCTCGGTAACTTGGGGTGGGAATTTAATTTTATAAATAATTTTCCGCAGTACATGAAGTGTGAAAAAGTTGTGTAAGCGCCTAAAGGTTACAGGTAACATTGAATTTAAATGACTTGAACATTGGGTAACTATGTACACGTCATGAACTATTGTATAATTGAATTCATCAGGTTACAATTACAGTGTAAACTCCATGAGGGTAATCTCCGAAGAACAGCCACCTCCATGTTACAGCTAGTAAACTAGTGACCCAAAGTGATGTTTTTCTCTATTTTCACTATCTCAACAACAGTCACCTTCTTACAACAGCCGTTTTTGTCCTTCCCATTGGTGACTGTTGTAGGGGGGGGGGGGGGGGTAGCACTGTACACTCGCCGTTGTTTTTACGACGTTTCAACAGATTCTGAGAATATATAATACTCTCATTTCGAACCCCAGACACTTATTTTCAGGAAAACTGACATCATTGGATAATAAACTACCCATTGATGAGAATGACAAGACGTGTGATCTGTCCCGTCCAGTGAAAGTACCAGAACATTACTGTCCACACTCTGGTACGTATAACTTAATTAGGACAGACTCAGCATAATTTTATCGAACATGTTAAGCGTCAGGTTCATGTTAATTATTTCAAATCTACCTAACAGGCAGACAAAAACACAAAGCATCTAAATCTCATCTATAACTATAATCAAAATAAGCAATTAAAAAAAAATATATAATATTTTAAATCTAGACTCATAAAATGGAAATGGGTCATTGTTTAATAAATCCATTCTAGAGATAATAATGTTTACCAGAGTATGTATTTTATATGCCATAGAATGTTTACCAGAGTCAGTGGTTTATATATTATGTATCAAAATGTTTACGAGAGTCAGTGGTTTATATATTATATAAAAGAACATTTACCCGAGTCAGTGGTTTATATATCATGTATCAAAATGTTTACCAGAGTCAGTGGTTTATATATTATGTATCAAAATGTTTACGAGAGTCAGTGGTTTATATATTATATAAAAGAACATTTACCAGAGTCAGTGGTTTATATATCATGTATCAAAATGTTTACCAGAGTCAGTGGTTTATATATCATGTATCAAAATGTTTACCAGAGTCAGTGGTTTATATATTATGTATCAAAATGTTTACGAGAGTCAGTGGTTTATATATTATATAAAAGAACATTTACCCGAGTCAGTGGTTTATATATCATGTATCAAAATGTTTACCAGAGTCAGTGGTTTATATATTATGTATCAAAATGTTTACCAGAGTCAGTGGTTTATATATTATATAAAAGAACATTTACCAGAGTCAGTGGTTTATATATCATGTATCAAAATGTTTACCAGAGTCAGTGGTTTATATATTATATATCAAAATGTTTACCAGAGTCAGTGGTTTATATATCATATATCAAAATGTTTACCAGAGTCAGTGGTTTATATATCATATATCAAAATGTTTACCAGAGTCAGTGGTTTATATATCATATATCAAAATGTTTACCAGAGTCAGTGGTTTATATATCATATATCAAAATGTTTACCAGAGTCAGTGGTTTATATATCATATATCAAAATGTTTACCAGAGTCAGTGGTTTATATATCATGTATCAAAATGTTTACCAGAGTCAGTGGTTTATATATCATATATCAAAATGTTTACCAGAGTCAGTGGTTTATATAATTATATAAAAAAATATTTACCAGAGTCAGTGGTTTATATATCATGTGTCAAAATGTTTATCAGAGTCAGTGGTTTATATATCATATACATTTGTATTAAAATGTTCACCAGAGTCAGTGGTTAATATATTATATATCAAAATGTTTACCAGAATTTGTAGCTTATATATTATATATCAAAATGTTTACCAGAGTCAGTGGTTTAAATATTATATAAAATACTTACCAGAATCAGTGGCTTATATATTATATGAAAAATATTTACCAGAGTCAGTGGTTTATATATCATATATCAAAATGTTTATTAGAGTCAGTGGTTTATATATCATATATTAAAATGTTCACCAGAGTCAGTGGTTAATATATTATATATAAAAATGTTTACCAGTTTTTGTAGCTTATACATTATATATCAAAATGTTCACCAGAGTCAGTGGTTTATATATTATATAAAATACTTACCAGAATCAGTGGTTTGTATATTATATGAAAAATATTTACCAGAGTCAGTGGTTTATATATTATATAAAAATATTTACCAGAGTCAGTGGTTTATATATTATATAAAAATGTTAACCAGAGTCAGTGGTATAAGAGTCAGTGGTTTATACATCAGATATTAAAATGTCTACCAGAGTGTGTGAAACCTACAGGCGTAGAAATGTAGACCTCTCCAACTTATAGCGAGTCTGCAATTGTGTACTTCTTGTCTACATGTATTTTATTTGGATATAAACTTACAGGAGATGCACGCGTAAACGAAAACCCCGGTCTGTCATCTATCCATACTATTTTGATGCGAGAACATAACCGGCTGGCTGAGCTTCTAGCTATGGTCAATCCTCATTGGGATGATGAGAAATTGTATCAAGAAGCCAGGAAGATTAACATTGCACAATGGCAGAACATTATATACCAGGAATATCTTCCACTTTTAATAAACCCATACCTGATGCGGAAATTCAAGCTGAATATAAGGGTACGTTGACCGATGAATATCATAGCTTGTAAATATTGAAGTATAATGTACTAGGTATCCGAAACATTAACAGGCCATTCATAGGAATCATATATATTAGAGTTTAATTTGAACTCATCTTTCGCCTCATAGCTTAAGTAAGTTGTAGATTTACATACAGTACAACCTCACAAGAGCGGCGCTTTTATTGAGCAGCAACATTCTTTCAGCAACAGCGTGATTTCCCCCACTGCATAATTTAACTATTAATTTAACCTCTCTAGAGCAACCGCCTCTCAACAACAACATAATTTTGCTACTCCAAAAGGGTGTTGGTTTCGACAGCTTGCTATGTACAATGTAACTAAACCCTGCTATATAACTCGCATTTGTTTCAGCGTGCTGTCTTAATACTGCCTATATTATGTATCCAATGAAAGTGTTTGATACGAAATCTTTAGCTGAAGTAGGAGTTTTTTATAGGTTAAAAGCGTTGTAGCTACAACATTTTAGGGCAGAATCCATAATTATTTGTTTTACTGCCTCTGAAAATAATGCATTGGTGAAAGACGAAAAAAACATCAATACAACCGCATATTAAATTTAACATCAAAACGTTTAAACCATGAACAATTATACTAAATAGAATATATATACAGTAAATAACATTAATAAAATTTAATTTACCGTAAAATAGTACTTCCAGCATTAAACTTTATAGCCATAACTGGTAGTACGCTCGAGAAGGTCACATAGTTCATTTAAATCATTTTTAGAAGCGAAAGCGAGGCGAGAACTTCTATAGTGATAAACCAAGTTTTGCATTAACAAAAACGTGACGCCTTTAATACATACAATCGCGTTGAAAATAGTACCACTGGTTGTATGATTATACCGATTGCAAATACATGTTAGATGCATTGCAGGATCATGTTCATTTTGAATTATTTAATTGTTTTGGCATTTCAAACTGTAAAACTATTGAGCTTAATAATTCAGTATTCATCCGCACAAAAGTTTCATTCATAAGTGCGATCCGCACAAATGTAGTGCGAATCGCTACTATACGCATGTGAATCGCTAAAAGACACTAGCAGAGCGAGTACACCCGTTAACCGTGTCTCCCCCATAGGGATAGATATAAAGTACGAAATGGACTCGATCTCGCTGAATGAAATTCTCATTGCGAGATGGGATTGCATAATA
Source organism: Lutraria lutraria (assembly GCA_964023205.1). Taxonomy (NCBI): domain Eukaryota; kingdom Metazoa; phylum Mollusca; class Bivalvia; order Venerida; family Mactridae; genus Lutraria; species Lutraria lutraria. The sequence continues at coordinate 31,859,819 of OZ026848.1, read as the reverse complement.
CATCTTTATTAAAAACAACTTCAACAGTCTTAAATGAATTATTATTAAAACAGAATTATAAACAGCCATTTGACTGAATTGGGGGCGTCTCATTCGAGAATTACATATAATTACGAAGTTTTAAGAGTCAGATGTGTTTTGATCATGAACAGATATTGGAGGTATGAGTTTACTATCAACTTCAGCAAAATTGGTTAGACAACAAATGGACCATTGCCAAAACGTCTTCATTATACTGGGCCAAAACTGACTGTTCCTTTTGAGGAAAATATTAGTCCAAACAATATATACATTTGGGATGTATCTATGTGGCATAGAGTTGATTGAGATTTTTGACATCATTAGTTATCTAATGCATATCTACCAAATATTTGTAACATTGTGGCCTAAATTTGGATGAGAATTTTTGTATCATTAGTTATCTAATGTAGGTTATCTACAAAATATTATCAATTACATTTTAACTGTCGCTTCTTACAGTACTCTCAATGTTTTGATATCTCACTCTCTGGAGTCTTTAGACACTTAATACTTTGTTTTAGTTTTCAGCCCATTTGAGTACATGATATAATCTATTGTGTTTTCTAAGAACAATAGTTCTACTGTATACACGTTGATTATATTTTTGAAAGATATATTTTGTTAATTCTAAATTAAGAATGTGTACTTAATATGTTCTATTTTCATAATCAGCCCTCAGGATATCAGGATACATACAATTGTTATGTTGACCCTTCAATAACAAATGAATTCGCTGCTGCCATATTTAGATATGGTCATTCAATGATTCATAGCAATATATCGATGATGGGTTATTCTCACGAACACCAAATGGAACCGGAAACTTTAGTTAAGCACTATTTCAAACCTGAACTTTATCTTTCACATGGTGGAAAAGGTTTGGAATATATATTGATGTGGACTTCATTCACCAAGTCTCCTCGTCTTGACAAGTAAGATATCAATATCCTACATCTTACTATCAAAAATGTAGGTTTTTAGAAAACATTTAAGTCACCATATGGCTTTCATTTTGACATTGTATTTCTATCGTTATAGTTTATATAAATATTTAATTTAGAATTTAGAATTCATAAATATACAATTTTCGTAAATGATTAATTCTCATTTTTATAAATATTCATTTATTTTTTTCATAAATGTTCAGTTAATGTTTTCATATACATTTGTATATTCAATTATGTTTTCATGAATTCATATATATTTGATTTACTTTGTCGTGAATATATGATTTACATTGTCATGAAGATTTAATTCACAAGATTTTTTGTGTTTCGTTATTAACGAAATGTATTTTCAAGATTGCAGTGTTTGGTTGAGTATATATCAACTAAATTTTATTTTCACAGGCTCATGAATTTCACGGTGTTTCTTTAGTTGCTGCAGGTATAATATGTATAATAATTACCTTTTCAGTGAAATGGAAAAGAGTGTTCAGGCTTTTCTGTTTAAAGACAAAGACGGAATGGCATTGGACCTAGCCGCCTTGAATATACAAAGGTGATCTAGTTTTTGGTGTTTTAAATAAAACTTTGTTGTACTGAACAACGTTCTTTATTAAGCTACAAAACCATATACTGCATTTATTTTCGTTCGGCTCAAGTTTCGTGGTTTTTACTAAAATGGCTATTTCGTGGGGTTATAAATTCGTGAATTTAGATTTTTAAAAAGAAATGCCTTATATCTGCAATTCCACAAAATTAAAACCCCAACGAAATTTCGTGATTACACAGTAAGTAGTTTCACGTAGATGGTGTATATACGCAAATACAGATATATTTGCATAGTCAGTCATATAATCAGTAAAACTCCGAACATTATAATTACTTAGGTGATGACGACTTCTTATATTCTTCAACTATAGATGTATTATTATCTAAAAATAAACCATTGTCATGTTACAGAGGACGGGATCATGGTCTACCTGGTTATAATGCATATCGTCAAATGTGTGGATTAAGTAGAGTACAACATTTTGGTACCTATGCTGGGGGTTTAGTACATCATGATTCTAAAGTGGCCAACATGATGAGCGAAGCATACGAGTAAGTTATTATACATCATGATACTAATACACTGTATTGTTACATAAAGTAAACAGGTAAGTTATTATACATCATGATACTAATGTACTGGTTTGTTACATAAAGTATACAGGTAAGTTATTATACATCATGATACAAATGTACTGTATTGTTACATAAAGTAAACAGGTAAGTTATTATACATCATGATACTAATGTACTGTATTGTTACATAAAGTAAACAGGTAAGTTATTATACATCATGATACTAATGCACTGTATTGTTACATAAAGTAAACAGGTAAGTTATTATACATCATGATACTACATGTACTGTATTGTTACATAAAGTAAACAGGTAAGTTATTATACATCATGATACTAATGTACTGTATTGTTACATAAAGTAAACAGGTAAGTTATTATACATCATGATACTAATGCACTGCATTGTTACATAAAGTAAACAGGTAAGTTATTATACATCATGATACTAATGTACTGTATTGTTACAACAAGTATACAGGTAAGTTATTGTGCATCATGATACTACATGTACTGTATTGTTACATCAATTATACAGGTAAGTTATTATACATCATGATACTAATGTACTGTATTGTTACATAAAGTAAACAGGTAAGTTATTATACATCATGATACTACATGCATTGTATATTTACATCAAGTATACAGGTAAGTTATTATACATCATGATACTAATGTACTGCATTGTTACATAAAGTAAACAGGTAAGTTATTATACATCATGATACTAATGCACTGCATTGTTACATAAAGTATACAGGTAAGTTATTATACATCATGATACTAATGTACTGCATTGTTACATAAAGTAAACAGGTAAGTTATTATACATCATGATACTAATGTACTGTATTGTTACAACAAGTATACAGGTAAGTTATTATACATCATGATACTAATGCACTGTATTGTTACATAAAGTAAACAGGTAAGTTATTATACATCATGATACTAATGTACTGCATTGTTACATAAAGTAAACAGGTAAGTTATTATACATCATGATACTAATGTACTGTATTGTTACAACAAGTATACAGGTAAGTTATTATACATCATGATACTAATGTACTGTATTGTTACATCAATTATACAGGTAAGTTATTGTACATCATGATACTAATGTACTGCACAGACCGAACAATGTGCAAACTCCCTGCAGCGGTTACTTCACTTGATAAGTTCATGATAACAAAGCGTAAAGTAACCGGTGCGAGGACTTTTGGGCAGTGTGCAGTCAGGTTACCTCCCTAAAAATGTGTAGCATCCATAAATTATTTATCTAACGATAAATGAACACTTATTTGATGTTATTCTTCTACCCAAATAGTTGTCCAGATGACATTGACCTTTTTACGGGTGCAATTAGTGAAAAGAGAGTGAAAGGAGCCATTCTAGGTCCGACAGCACAGTGTATTCATGCCATCCAATACAAGCGACTCAGAGATGGAGACAGATTTTTCTTTACGAGGAAAGATCCAGTTGTAGGATTTACACAAGGTTTTGATATTTTTGTAAAATTTCTCTATTGATAGTGCCTACATTTTTTCAAAACAGTCTATTGCAACCTTACTCACCTACGGAAACTCATTTTTAATGTTAAGTTAACAGCAGTTGTTCAATATCCATGTCTGTCTTATAAACTCCTATAAGTCAAGGGGACATCCCAATAAATCCTTCGTAGACAATCCAGTAAGTCACATGTAGCCAATCAAATACGTCATAGAAATGTAGACATTCTAATACGTCATATGTAAACATTCAAATACGTCATATGTAGACATTCAAATATGCCATATATGCAGTCTTCGAATTTAGCACCAGACCTTGGACAGAATCCACCAAAATGGCCATCGGTCCAGTAAATTCACAATTCGGTGGTCCGAAGGTCCTGTAAATATTTCAGTGATAATTTTACTATGTTTCAGAATAACAAATGAAATATTTTAACTAACCACTCTTGAAAATTATGGTTTTTAGCAAAATTTAAGAAAGTTTGTTAGTACATGTACTCTTTTTGGTCCACTAAAATTTCATTTAGTCCAGTAAGGTTTGCATTTTCACCGGACCGGATGTCCAGTGGTTAACAAGGTTTTCGTAAAGGTTGCTTATGTGGACATTCCAATAACTCATATAAAGACATTCAAATGTGTCATAATTTACGTAGACATTCCAATTAGTCATATTCAGACATTCAAATATGTCATATGTAGACATTCAAATATGTCATATGTAGACATTTCACTATGTCATATTTAGACATTCAAATATGTCATATGTAGACATTCCAATAACTCATATTTAGACATTCAAATATGACATATGTAGACATTCCAATAAGTCATATGTAGACATTCAAATATGACATATGTAGACATTCCAATAAGTCATATTTAAACATTCCAATAACTCATATGTAGACATTCCAATAAGTCATATTTAGACATTCCAATAACTCATATTTAGACATTCAAATATGTCATATGTAGACATTCCAATAACTCATATTTAGACATTCAAATATGACATATGTAGACATTCCCATAACTCATATTTAGACATTCAAATATGCCATATGTAGACATTCCCATAACTCATATTTAGACATTCCACTAAGTCATATTTAGACAATCTGTTAAACATTTTTTCTTCTACAGAACAACTGAACTCTATCAAGAAAGTAAAATTATCAACATTACTCTGCTTGAATACGCATGCTGACAAACTTCAACCAAATGTGTTCAAACAGCCGATAAAACATGCACGGTATGTAAAAACTTCGTTCAATATCGTGTGAGTTAGTGTGTCATGTTGTTAAATTGTGTGAGTTAGTGTGTCATGTTGTAATATCACGTGAGTTAGTGTGTCATACTGTTAAATTGTGTGAGGTAGTGTGTCATATTATTATATCGTGTGAGTTAGTTTGTCATATTACGATATCGTGTGAGTCATATTATATTACATCGTGTGAGTCAGTGTGTCATATTATTACATTGTGTTATTTAGTGTGTCATATTGTTATATTATGTGAGTCAGTGTGTCATATTATTATAGTGTGTGAGTTAGTGTGTCATATGATATAGTGTGAGTCAGTGTGTCGTATTGTTATATTATATGAGTCAGTGTGTCATATTGTTATATTATATGAGTCAGTGTGTCATATTGTTATATTATGTGAGTCAGTGTGTCATATTTTTATATTGTGTGAGTCAGTGGGTCATGTTATGATAGTGGGTGAGTCAGTGTGTCATATTGTTATATTATGAGCGTCAGTGTGTCATACTATATTATATCGTGTGAGTAAGTGTGTCATATTATTATATTGTGTTATCTAGTGTGTCATGTTGTTATATTATGTGAGTCAGTGTGTCATATTATTATAGTGTGAGAGTGAGTCAGTGTGTCATATTATTATAGTGTGTCAGTGTGTCATATGATTATATTGTGTGAGTCAGTGTGTCATATGATTATATTGTGTGAGTCAGTGTGTCATATTGTTATATTATGTGAGTCAGTGTGTCATATTGTTATATTATGTGAGTCAGTGTGTCATATTGTTATATTATGTGAGTCAGTGTGTCATATTGTTATAATATGTGAGTCAGTGTGTCATATTGTTATATAGTGTGAGTCAGTGTGTCATATTGTTATATAGTGTGAGTCAGTGTGTCATATTGTTATATTGTGTGAGTCAGTGTGTCATATTGTTATATTGTGTGATTCAGTGTGTCATATTGTTATATTGTGTGAGTCAGTGTGTCATATTATGTGAGTCAGTGTGTCATGTTATGATAGTGGGTGAGTCAGTGTGTCATATTGTTATATTATGTGAGTCAGTGTGTCATATTGTTATATTATGTGAGTCAGTGTGTCATATTGTTATATTATGTGAGTCAGTGTGTCATATTGTTATAATATGTGAGTCAGTGTGTCATATTGTTATATTATGTGAGTCAGTGTGTCATATTGTTATATCATGTGAGTCAGTGTGTCATATTGTTATATAGTGTGAGTCAGTGTGTCATATTGTTATATTGTGTGAGTCAGTGTGTCATATTGTTATATTGTGTGAGTCAGTGTGTCATATTGTTATATTGTGTGAGTCAGTGTGTCATATTATGTGAGTCAGTGTGTCATGTTATGATAGTGGGTGAGTCAGTGTGTCATATTGTTATATTATGTGCGTCAGTGTGTCATACTATATTATATCGTGTGAGTAAGTGTGTCATATTATTATATTGTGTTATCTAGTGTGTCATGTTGTTATATTATGTGAGTCAGTGTGTCATATTATTATAGTGTGAGAGTGAGTCAGTGTGTCATACTATTATAGTGTGTCAGTGTGTCATATGATTATATTGTGTGAGTCAGTGTGTCATATTGTTATATTATGTGAGTCAGTGTGTCATATTGTTATATTATTTGAGTCAGTGTGTCATATTGTTATATTATGTGAGTCAGTGTGTCATATTGTTATAATATGTGAGTCAGTGTGTCATATTGTTATATAGTGTGAGTCAGTGTGTCATATTGTTATATCATGTGAGTCAGTGTGTCATATTGTTATATAGTGTGAGTCAGTGTGTCATATTGTTATATTGTGTGAGTCAGTGTGTCATATTGTTATATTGTGTGAGTCAGTGTGTCATATTATGTGAGTCAGTGTGTCATATTGTTATATTGTGTGAGTCAGTGTGTCATATTGTTATATTGTGTGAGTCAGTGAGTGATGTTATGAAAGTGTGTGAGTCAGTGTGTCATATTATTATATTATGTGAGTCAGTGTGTCATATTGTAATATCACGTGAGTCAGTGTGTAATATTATTATATCATGTGAGTCAGTGTGTCATATTGTAATAGCACGTGAGTCGGTGTGTCATATTATTATATCATGTGAGTCAGTGTGTCATATTGTAATATCACGTGAGTCGGTGTGTCATATTATTATATATGTGAGTTAATGTGTCATATAATTAAATTGTGTGAAGTATTGTGTCATATAATTATCAAAATGTTATACTGATGTACTGTGGAGCATTGCGTTGTTAAAGTATTGTTGTGATCGGTGTATCTGAGGACTGTTATCAGTGCAATCTGTTTCAATATAATTTATCTTTTTCAGGCACTTAGATAATGAAATGAAGCCATGCTCAGTACTGAAGGAATGTCAAGTCAACATAGATTTATGGCAGACAAATATCTAAACAACATTTAAGGATTACTGACCCTAATACATGCATTTATTTCTAACAATCAAACTATTGTTTATTTTTGGTAAAATATGTAGAATGGATAATTTATAATTCATTCACTCAGAGCTTTTTCTGAAATGTGTAAATTTGGAATTTGTATGCATGAACTTCAAACTGCTGCATAAACATAGAAAAAGGAGAGTACTAATTAGTATTATTATCTCCCTTTATAATATAACTGACACAGGTCCAAGATTTCAAAATGGTGTATGGCTGATATAATCAACTATAACTTAATATCGCAATTTATAAGGATCAAGTACCTCTAACTGTTGTTCGTAGTCATTAAAAGTTTATATCAGGGTCTGTTATCCTTAAAATGTATTTCAAATATGTAAACTACATACTAGTATGTATACGTATATTCAAATAAACAGTTTAGCAAAGGGTAATCATGTTTGTTTTTTATGAACATATAACGTAACCAGTGTGTCCGTCTTCTTTATTGATTTGAGTGAGAGTATTCTACCTGTAAAATGACTTCTAAAACAAACTTGAAAGTTGATTCTATATGTGCATTTAGGTATCGGGGATTGATGCCAGGTCATATCAAGTAACACCAATTTATAGATTTAAAAACTAAACCATGATTACATACTGAAATAAACCCACTTTATAAAGTCCATCGCATGTGTTTTAGAACAAATATTACATTTGGTTGGTTTTCTATAAACCAATATCGCACGTAATTTACAAATCTTTGAACAACGATAACTATTCTGTACATTGGAATATATTTCAACAAACAGCCTTAAAATGGCTATAAATGTATAATGCAGTGAATCGTGCCTCAGATTTTTAATAACGTCCTCCTTTCGTTAGATATTTGACTTTAAAGAAATGTTGTACACTGAATCCCGTTGTTTATTACGTACTACGCCATAAATAAAAATGAAAACAAAAGTCAAAATGCTGAGGCGCAGTTCACTAGATTAACATTTCCGTTACAAAATGCCGAAAACGCTTTGAAATCCGTCATCAAAAAAGGCGGCAACCTCAATTCGAAAATCACACCTTCTGTGTTTTTTGTAAGCAAGTGATTAACAATATAAGTGTCAGATCATTATCGTCTCATGAAATCAATGCATTTCGATTAATCGATGCACACCATACTATTTTGATACTAGCCAATCAAAATCGCGAATGTTTATGGTTCAATAATCAAAACCACGCCTAGGTTTGATGTCTAGTAAGAGATTTAATAACAAATTATTGTCATTAACGAATTAATAGTGTGTCATATCGTACCAATACAATGCACATTACGTTACAGATGATTAACGTTGATAAAGTAAAGTCGATAAAGGGGTGCAGTGTTTATCGCAATAAAACACTATTCTTGCGCTTTCGGTCAGAATTTTGTTGCTTGATATTAAAGTATGATATCTAATATTTGTAAACAATTCAAAATATTATTTTATGTTTTTAAGCATATAAACCTTAAACTGCCATACAGTGCCGTACATAGGTCTAATACATGAACTGTGTAAAGTATGACTATATATGGCGTACATAACTATCACCCTGTGACAGTAAAAAATTCAGTGACATGATACCATGAACATTACAGTAAAAATGTTCCCTGTTTGCCTATGGGAAATTAACATTACAAAAAAATTAGATATACCTCATATAGATATACTTACATGGCTGCAGTACATAATTATATGCATACAACGGACATGACTGCATCGTACATAACTATATATATATATATATATATATATATATACCTCCAACGTATATAAATGCAATAATTATAGTAAACATAAACAATTTATAGTATGCACGACTATAGAATACATTGATTATGTATATATAAATACAGATTTAAACACTTAGCTCCTTAATTAAGCCAAATAATGGTTTATATGTTCATCGACGTATAAGAAAGATAAAAGCGGGACAACTAAGCTAAGTGGAATGTACCGATATGTAAAAGAAAAATAATTGACAAGCATAACAAAACTCATCAGACAAAAAAAAGAAATATATTCTGAGCAAGAGAAAGGCAATAGTAAAATAATTCTGGATATCAATGTGCTCTGTGACAGTGTACGTCGACCGGCCCTCTAGATGTCACAGTTCTTTATTAGACTTTTACTTTGCTTCAATGATACCTTGGACAAGTTCTAACATGTGTCATTAATTGGATGGTGAAGCTTCTCTTTAGTGATCATGTCAGTCCATAATTATATACAAACTATCTGCACCATTCTGCTGATTGCCTGGGCGGAAAATCGCTCTACCTCGGATCTATACGACGAAAAGAATACACACTCTCTTGGACACACTCTTGGACACTTTTTAACACAACATGTACTACACTAAGGGCGCTTTTGTTGGCAATTAACCAGCTTTGGTTTCCAACACTTTTGTCAAACTGTCAATTTGTTCAGTAAAACTAGTTTGGGTCTGTCCGGATTGTCAAACCATGTTGACCATTACTGAAACTCTCAATACACTATTTCTTATCTGATCTCAAAACGGTCATATTTCTACCTTATAATTATCAATGGACTATTTTTAGTTCAACGTTTTTTTTTATCGTTTTACTGTGAGGAGAAGAAATTTCAACATTATACCCAGCCTATTCAATATATCAACCAAATTTCCAAATATAACATCTTAATCAGGGAATAACAAAAGAGGTAATAACTGCATTCTTTTTTATTCTTTTTTTGTATGCATATATTCCTTTTGATACATTTGTATATTGAGAAAATAGTAAAGCTCTTTTCTGTCGCCATGGAGATTAAAACGCTTCTTCAAACTGTCCGTTTGTGTGCCACCCAGTTTAAATCGAAACCAGTTTTAGTTTACTGTCCAACGTGTAACCAAACCGAAAAACTTAAACTGAAACTGGATATTTTCAACAAAAGTACCCTAAGTCTAAATAAATGCGGACGAATTATTTGCCTTGTGGGTCTGACTGTAGTGTTAGTTAACTATCCAAATTCATTTGAAAATTATAAATAAACATTAGACACTACCACTTTTACATATGTTACATTGCATTTGGTCTTTTTGCAAAATGATTTTAAAAAAAATTTTAACAAGAGAAAATAATTATTTGTTGAATCATTTCCAAATATTCTATGAAGGAAATCCTTTATGATAATAAATACGCTTGAAATTATCTCAGGATCCCATTGGTGGTGGAAGCGATCAAGATATCAGGCCAAAATGTTTTCTTTACATATATGCATTCACGGTGATTGTATGAGCGTATTCATAAACATTGTGATGAACCATACATGGCCATGTCTTGCCTAAAACCATCGGTTCCTAAACCATTACGAAAGAAATCTGAAGTATCGTTTTATAAAAAAAGTCTCCTTATATAATGTAAACAGGAGGACACATAACAATATGCTACAATGTAGACAACCGTTATGAGATGAATACGATTATGTTGCATTGCTGACTATGGAACATACACCTTGAACTGAACTGTACATTATTTAAACTAGTGATGAAATAGACTGGATGTATACAAGTCATGAACGGATACAATCAACACGTATAATGTTTTATATTTAAATATACAACAATTGGCATTGAGTATGAGAACGTGTTCTGTATAATAATAAACATTGGAGAGAATTTTGTCTACAGAAAAAATTATGTCAGTGAATTATATTTTGCTACTGGATAAAATTCTTAAGAATAAATTCTGTGAGAAACATGTTGTTTGAGTTGGATTAGAATTGAATTCTGGACATAATTCTTGCGGACACAATATGACAAAAACATTACCAGTTACAGGCCTAGAACCATTTCAGTTTTCAAGGTGACAATTAATTCAATTATAGGTGTTCGTTGGGAGCGATTGGTTTAATCATTTCGGAAATGATCGGAAATTGCGCACATATCAGCGACATGTGACGAGTCGAAAATAGCATTCCATATAATTTGCTATAACATGTATTCGTGTAATTATCCATCCATCGGTTATCCGAACATTTACGGCAATCCCCATATCACTGACGAAGCAGTGTAGCTTGAAATGTATTTTTTCTTATCAAATACTATTTAGTATCGGTAGAAGTATACTCGTGTTTAATATATCATTCTGTTTTATATTAAACATTTTACAATTCTGTATCACAGATTTGCAATTATCAAAGGGTGACAATACACCGTCCCCGAAGCTTATTGTGGCTTTATTTTAAAAGGAATATTTAAAACCCAAGGAGAATAGTTATGTCTTTCGAGAGACTTGATCACACAAAAAGAACAGACAAAAATATTCAGGACTATTTAACAAGATTAAAATATTTGTCATGATACTGTATACGTGCAAAAAATGGCGCCGTTTTATTTGGCTATTAGGGTGGTAAATGTTGTTGGGAAGTACATACCCAGCCAGCATCACAACGTCGGCCCGACATCAAGCCGATATTGCCATCAATGTTGGCCCTACATCGGCATCTTGATCGTTCCGACATCGACCCGCCTCGAATTTGCAACGCGGCTCGATGTCGGCCCGACAGGATTTCCGCAACATTTATCCGATGTTCTGCCGATATTCCAGGAATCGCTTTAATGACCCCTAAAATACTGGTATAGACCTACTGCGAACAGAAGCTAGTAAGATAAATATTGTATAAACTCATACTTGTTCATACATGGATCATAGTCTGCTGTCATGTGAGGAAACAATCAAACTAGCCTGAGTGAGAGAGTTTGGTTACAAAGCTACTACAAGTTATTTCATATATTTGTTAATTTCTAACAGGTCATCTTTCATTAAGATAACAAAATAAATAGAGTATTTTCTATATTTATTTAATCAACATCATGGTGATCATGTACATCTTATGATCTTAATTATGGGACTGGGCTCCAGATTAGTATTCAAAATCCAGACACTCCTTCCATGAAATAGAAATAATTTCAAAGTAAAATTTAAGGTTTAATACTAAGTATAGATTAATATTGCTCTCTTTCTTTAAAAAAAACAACAAGTGCTTAATTGTTAAATTATGGGCAAAATTTAACAGTAGAAAAATGATATACATGAGTCTTAATGTAGCTCTTGAAAGTTCATAGGGTATGAACTGGAATAGAGTCCCAGACCCATTATGATAAAAAATATATTCAAATTCTAGCTGTGTTTCCACTATCTAATGTATTTCATGTTATGACAATTAAGCTAAAATGAAACCCAAATACATGAAGAATGAAAAATACAATAAGAAATCAATATATAACTAAGATTTTCATTACTCTGGAAATCTTATGTTTAAAATATGAATGTGGTCAGTGATATTGTACTATTTGGCACTTCTAAATTTAATCATTCACACAATTAATCATACTCATACATAAACAAATGCAAAATTACTAATGCTAAGTAACAAATTAAAAATACACTGTATATATCTTCCAAAAGTCTTAACCAAAAACTTAAAAACACTATAAAAGTTCATTTTGGTCATTCATGTAATTGTTTATAGTAGATTGATATTATTGTTTGCTTCTTTTTCCACTATCCCTCATCACTGTTGGTACATACTACATAGGCACTGTCTCAACACCACCTTAACATCAGCTTCCTAAACACTTTGAATTGTCCTTTGTACAGCTTCAGCTACAATATAATTAATCAATAAATTGATAACACAGTATTTAAAAACATACAATTAGCACAATTCATTTCCTTTAACTAATGCAATTAGCCAAATAGTTTCCTATTTCATGTAGATAATTAGGTTCAAATTAAATCATACTGCTGTAATAGGAGGAAAATAATGTACCCGATGCGAGAATTCAAGCCCGCCACCTTCTGCTTGCAAGTCAGATACTCTACCGACTGAGCTAATTGGGCTGGTGAATATCCCATCCAATTCATAAATACAATGTATTACTATTATGTATCACACCGCCACATTGCTCCTTCCTTTTTATTAAAAAAAAGGATTTCGAGGCTAGTCTCATACATACGGCATCAAATGTAATAGGGAGAGGAAAATAATGTACCCGATGCATGGCTCGAACCCGCGATCTCTTGCTTGCAAGTCAGATGCTCTACCAACTAAGCTGATCGAGCTGGTGAATATGCCAGCCAATTTACAAATTACAATATATCACACAGCAACTAAGAGTAATCAAGCTTAAAATCTTGAATATCTAATTGTGGTATACAAGATATATTTATATATATGATATATATGTGCTAATAATTACATTTGTAACTTACAATGAATGTTACTAGTATATTGCCAACTTGCAACATAACCATTGTATAGTCCGACACACTCTCTGGCGACTGACTACTAAATCCATGTGTATGCCATGCTGTGTCTTTGCTATCCTTTCCTGATAGCTGACCTGTAAAATATAAAATCAAATTCAAAAACAACATATTCATTGTATTTCAAACATGTACCTTATAACAATCTATGGTATCTAGTCATACTAAAAAATTAACAACATTAACAGAACAATGACATGATCATTTATACTTGTATACTCCTATATAATAGAGTCTATAGGTAGATCTTATTTCCATCAATATATATTATTTCAAAATATTATTTATAATTAGAACTTTTTAGAATAATTATTTATGCATTCATTATTTATACAGAATAAATTAATATGAGCAGTTGAAAGTTCAATGTCTAATTGCTAATTGATATATATTTACCATACAAGCCCACATACCTGTCATTTAATAAAAGTTGTAATTCCTTGAATCCTCTAAGTGCATAATTTTCTCCAATCAAGCATGTTTAATATATTATTTAGCAACTTAATTAGTGCACTTTCTGTACTTTAAAAACCAATTCTACTTCATCTTTTTTATACTGTATAGTTGTACAAATCTGCTGGTCTGGAGCTAAAACAAGAGACAAATGGAAATAAGAGTAATTTTACACAAAGATTTACAAATAATTTTGAATTTAATTATTAGACTGAGTACATACTGGTCATTGGTCTTTGGTGTAAATAAACCATTATGGTAAAACAATGAAATCAAATGAATAACATAAAATTCCTTGAATGTAGATATTCTGCATAAACATGAAATTAGTAACATGAGCAATTTTCTTTTGATATAGACAGTCGCGAAAACATATGACAATAAAGCAACAAGCTAAAATAAGTTCCCAAGATAATTACTTTACTGTCAATATCCACCTGCTGTTGTTGATGTATGCCTTTTAAAGTAATTTTCCAAACTCACTGACATGTTTCTTGCAACGAAAACTTGTTATTTTCATGAAATCTATCCGACCTGCTGCTGACACTAGTTCAAGAAATTCAAATATGGCGGTCAGCACTAAATGACTAATGCAGGCGGTTGACCTAGATACTTAAATCTTGTTACAAGTTATCTAAGATTTCAAAATGTAAATGAATACTTACATTATAATGCAAAATTAACGTTTTGCTTCTTCACTTCTTTCATTTGCCTCATTGATTATGTAAAAACAGTTAACTCATTAATGACAAAATACATTCGTCTACATCGGCCCTACATCAAGCCGACATCTACTAGACATTGAGATTTGAACGAATGTAAAGAGTCAGATTAATCGTGTTTATCATTTATATTTTACATATTCATGTCTACAGAATAGGTTAGAACTTAAATAAGTTAACACCAAGTGTAATACACACTTTTTATAAAATCCACCTACGTCGGCCCTATGTCGGATTGACGTTGACAAAGATTGTCGATATTCCGCTCTTTAGCCGCCGTCGGGCCGACATAGTGATGCTGGCTGGGTAACGATTATCAATCCTTAAAGAGAAATGATCGGAGATACCATCACCTCAGAAACTAACAAGTGAAGTGCCAGTGCGGTATGAAACTGATAACAACGATTCTTAAATGAAAACGGACTTCAAACGTCATACAGGATTTTTAAAAATCGGTAAACATGTCAGATGAGTATTTCATTGTTTATATTTACGAAAACTGTAAATTTTCTGGAACATATAGAAACTGAAAAAGAACCTAAACTTACACATAACGGACAGGGGGCACTATAACTAGTTCAATCATAAATTATCTTCATCATTTGAACCTGTTCAAGCAATTTTAGCATTTGTAACATTGCCAATATGTACATTAAGGATGTCAATGCATAGGTTAAATCTAAGGTATTATACCCATCATACTGTACTTTTTTTTTACCTTTCTGCACTGCATGCTAGTAAAAAATATGACACTATAACGACATTATTACCCAATCAGTGTTACATCTTGGATAGTTATCCTAAATACTTTTATTCATGTATCGATACATTTTGAAAAAAAGAGTTATATTCCTTGATGAACATAGACCAAGGACTTATATACATACATGGATTCGCAACTTCCATATTACCAGTTTAAAGTAATCAAATCCCGCGATAATAAGACGTGAATCAACGGGAATATACAAGCTATTGTTTACAAAAGCGAAAATACGAAAAAATCCGTGATATCCGAATGATAATAACAGCGAAAATATCCGTGGTATTCCGAATGTTTAATCTCGGAGACGAAAGGAATATAATAGATGTCCGCCATCTTGGAATTTAAAATGTTCGACTGATGCCTTTTTCAATGCTTATACTTAGACTTTGTGGATTATAAATGTATCTCAATATCTTTAAGGGATTTGTTGCATCCTTTACCAATTTCCCGTGCCCAGTTGCCAGAGTTTTATTAGTATAATCAAATTCGTAAACACCCAAATACAGCTGTCGGACATTGCCGAGTATATAGCAATGCATTGTGGGATCGCCGAACGATATCGTTTGATCTATTTTTAGCAGTTGCGAATCCATGTATGTATATAAGTCCTTGCATAGACTAATTTAAATCTCTGCTGATCTTGCACGGTGTCATATTATTATTCTTTTTCAGAAAAGTATACAATATTATGATACATAATAGTATACCATAAACATCACATACAAGTATGTGTATATAACAGTTTTAATAAATAAAATATCAAAACAATATCACAGAAGTAGTTTGAAAAGACATGAAGTATATCACTGTAACACACATCACAATAATATGGCGTACGATAAGGGTCGTAAACGACGACCCTACATGATGCTAAAAGTTTTCAACATCGTGCATAAAATGATAATTAGCATGATGCATAATAAATTTACACGACCCAGGGTCATATAAAATACCATTTGCCGTTAACGTACTTATCTTACCAATCAGAATCGTTGTTACTTCAATCAAGCTCCTCCATGACAACGCACCTACCCATAAATCAGTCGTGTTTTTTTCTTATCTTAGCAACAATAGTATTGAAACTTTAATGCATCCACCAGTAAGTCCTTATCGTGCTCCATGTGAAATTTGGCTAAGCTCATACATAAAGAACTACATGAGAGGCAGCGCGCTTTTCCAGTGTCTAAGCACTATATCTAAAGAAGCCTTCTGCAATGCATTTTCCGGGCGGATACAGTTTCTCGAAAAGCGCATCCGAGTAAAGAGGGAACACTTTGAATGGTTGGACGACCCATTTATACAGAAATATTCCGCATACAACTACCACGCCACACAGATTAATACTTTTCAAATGCCCCTCGTATGTATAATGGAAAAAATATTATATTGTATTTAGCATAGTTTATAAAGTCTAAGTAACGTCAAGTAAAATAATTCGGGAGTGTTGTTATCGTACAAGTGAAACATATATACATACATACATCTTAATTAAGTACACCGTATAGATTATTTTTTTCATATCTTAGTTTAAATAACCTAATGCAAAAATACATAATTCATTAAGAATATTTAATTTCTGTTTGATTTTCATTTAATAATTATAGTAACAATTTGTGCATATAAGGTATAGTTCGATAGAGTCTAGGACATAAAAACATTAATATTTTATAGCAAATATGTACATACAAACTGTGATGACATAACACATGGATAAATCAACAGAAGACGTTGTTAATATTTGTAATGTTCTGATGATATAATACTTTAAAGGCAATAAATAAAACATTGTATGTGTAAATATTAGAGATAATTAGATTAAAACACTTATAACACACAATTTCTTATCTACTAAAGCAAGCATAAAAAGTTGTTCTTAGTTCAGGAAATTTAGAGCAAATTCGTTTTCTACCATTTCTGACTTGCAATATATACTTAATTATTATTCAGTCGTTTCTGTGAATAATTATTGTCTCGCCAAGTTCTGGCAAACCCAGGACAAAATGGTACAGAAATGAAATATGGCTCATTTGAAAGCTTAGACGGATAACAATGTCAATAAAAAAAAACAAGATTATTGACGAAAGTATAAATTTTCTTGTAAACAAGAATATACTCGTCGGCTCAGGACAGTATAGATTTTCATCATGATTTTAATTCAATGTTTCAGACTCAAAATCTGCCCAATAATAGACTAAGGTCCTGGTTCGTGCACAACTCAGTCCTGCTACGTGTGCGGCTACGGTCCTGCAACGTGTGCGGCTACATTTTATGTATGGTATTCAGGATAAGTAATATTTAAGGAAACAGGGATGCCACACATGTGTTACATAACAACAATGGCTTGTCTGGAACGATATCGACGACCAGATATAGAAACCTTTTCAGTTTTGGAAGAAGGAAAAACTCGCAGGATGCTAGATCTGGTATGTACGGTGTGTGCGACAAGACGGTTGCCTTCTCCGGCTTCAGAAATTGTTTTACGATACCGATGATTGGGCTGGCGCATTATCATGAAGTAGTACTAAAAACATGCTGAAAGCTAGTCACCGGACGTTGTTTTTGATAATATATCTTGAGCTTTTTTAAGTTATACCGACTTGTGCCACTTGTGCCCTTAGGCACAGAAACGTATTTGGCTATACTGTCACTTGAGAAGAATATGGCATAGATTGCCTTCTTTGCTCAATGCTACAGGCCGTTCTCTATGTTCGATAAGCAATATTTTGTTTCAAGTTTTCCTAACTAACTAGATATAATGAACCCAAGTCTCATCACCAGAATTAATGTTTGAAATTGTCTATAGATGAAATTTGAAAACTTTTTGAGCAATTAGTTTGCCGTTTGTACGCCATGCCTTTTTTGGTCATCTGTCAATAGAGGGGGTATCCATATGGCATTAATATTATAGGTGTTATAAAACATGTTATAACATACTATTTGACAATGTTTCAGATTTTAAAAAGTATTCCTGGGTAGTAGAGGGTCAGTGGGGGCCTTCCCACCCCGGTAGCCTGTGCATTGCACAACATTTTAGAGATGGTTAATGCTGACAAGGACTTATATACATACATGTATTCGCAACTTCCGTTTTAACAGTTAAAAGTAATCAAATCCCGCGGTAATAACACGTGAATCAACGGGATTTCATGCTCTTGTTTACTAAAGCGAAACTACGAAAATGTCCGTGGTGATCCGAATGTCAATAACAGAGAAAACATCCGTGGTATTTCGAATGTTTAATCTCGGAGACAAAAGGATTATAATAGATGTCCTGATGCCTTTTTCAATGCTTATACTTAGATTATGTGGATTATAGATGCATCTCAATATCTTTAAGGAATTTGTTGCATCCTTTACCAATTTCCAGTGCATAATTGGCAGAGTTGTTTTAGGATAATCAAGTTCGTAAACATCCGATTACAGCTGTCGGACATTGTCGAGTATATAGCAATGCATTGTGGGATCGTCTAACGATATTGTTTGAGCTACTTTTACTAGTTGCGAAACTATGTATGTATATAAGTCCTTGATGCTGATAAGTCGATAAAGGGTTACAGTGTTTATCGCAATAAAATAATTTTTTTGCGCGTTCGGTTATATTGTTGATCGCTTGGTATGAAAGTATGATATTTATTCATTGTAAATAATTAAAGATATTAATTAACGTTTTTAGCGTATTAAGCCAATCACGATGCCTTAATAATGTCATGTCATCGTATAGAAATTGAAAGTGAAATATATAATAAACCTAAGAAAACACATAGAAACGAAATGCAAATTTTGTAATTCTCTTGAAGATGAATTTCACTTTATATCAGATTGACAATTTTACTCAAATACTCAAAAATATGCATCAGGAAATATTATTAAGAAGACCAACAATACCAATATTTATCGAACTAATCTCATCTGATAATGAAACAATAATCAAACAATTTTAGGTACATTTGCATGAATATCTAAAATAGCACGCTGATGCCCTGCATTTTCGATCTTAAGCGATTTCAACATTTTTAATTATCTTAAATTTATTCGAGTGTTTATATATTTTTTTTTATTTCTTTTGTTACATACACTATCATTTAAGATTATGTTTTGTTCAATGATTAATTATGCAATGTATGATTAAATATATTATATTAGTTTTTTTGTATATAGAGAAACTAAACGTTATGTATTATAAATCAAACAAAGGAACCACATACTCGTATATCTCATTAACATATACATACTGCTTAATCATAATGTATAATACATTAATTATAGGAACTACATGTAATTTACTATCTGATAAATGAGTTATTAGTAATATATAATGTGCGTAATTGTAAGATATAATAGTTTACGGATGTGTAATTGTAGAGTAATAGTGTACAGATGTGTTATTATAGTATGATAGTTCAAAGATGTGTAATTGTAATAGTGTAATTCTAGGACTGTAATTTTAAAATGCGATACTGTGGGATTGTAGTTTTAAAATGTGTTATGGTAGTTTAGTGGTTTTGTGTGGTGCGGTGAAGAAGTTTTTGGCACATGTCATTTATTTTTTGTTTAATTCTTCCTTTTAAAACGTATTTCCTTATATATATAGAATAGCCCTTAGGTCAACTTTCAAATAAGCAGTTGTCAGGCTGTCAGTTGTAACGGCAATTGCGTTTTAAAATGTTTGAAATGGTTACAAAATTTTATTCTAACAACATCCCAAAACATATGTGAAATCATACATTATTAAAATATGATAAATCAAACATTGTTTTTTTTTCTCCAATATATACGAAATCAAAATATATTAAGATAGAAACTATCAAGGATTATCAACATTTCGGAAATCAAACATTCTACAAGTTTGGTGGTTCTATTTGATTACAATATGATTCAATAAGTTTTAAAGGCCAATAACGTCATCGCTTATATTCACCTCCGTTTCATTGCTTATATGATCCAAACAAGAAATAATGCAAAATATAAACAACATTAAGAACGTACTAGTCAACGAGCTATACCCTGAAGTGTCATTACAATGCAATGGTTGACGTTCAAACCAATTACTAGATAGCTTGTTCAAATCGCTCTGGTTACAACAGGCGTGAGGTTGTCGGATTACCAATTTAATTCGTAAAATGCTGGTCTCAGGGCTAACTTTCAAATAAACATTATATATTTTATGTGTCGCTTTGAAATAAAGATTTTTTCCGCGAGCCTAGATTTTTCGTTTGGTTCGAGGAGCCGTATATAATTTCACTTTTTACTTTTCCACACGCTTTCAAATCCAATAAAAATCAAGATTTTTTTCTTTCCTGTCTATTCTACCGTTCGATTTCTTTGCGTGATTATTGTTACTGAATATATAATACTGTCAATTACTATTCTCAAACCCTCCTCCAGCAAAGGCACAATGTATGCTTTGTAACCAACCCCTACTATAATCATATACATAGTCAAGTTATTATTGGTAAGACATTAAAATGAGTGTCACAACATATTGCTAAAGATTAAGTTACTTAAGTGTTCATTGCATTAATCATGACTTCTCATCAGTCTTCCGTCTTTTCCGTCTGTTCTATAAACTTCCAAGGCGTTCTTCATCATGCTTTTCAAGAATCACGCAACAGAATTCCATTTGCTAAATACATGAACAAGATATTAGTCAGAACACAATGTATAATAAACTACTCATAGAACTTGTGGAGGGAAACTTGAGAGCTAGAAAAACACATTTAAAACCATCCATCTTGTACTTATTAGGTAAAGTCAGATATTTATTGCATTTACGATTTTTTGCCGGAGGAAAGATCATATAAAACCACGTGATTATGTTGCACCGAACAGCACTGCATTTCTATATAAGCGGACAAAATGCTTCAAAAAACGTCATTATATAGCTTTGTATTGGACAGTACACTGTGTTATATATTCACATCCGATCCGTAAGCATTTTTAATCATTTTATTTCTAAACTGATGTAGTTTAACAACCTAATAGGAAAAGTGTCTGCTACTAGTATTACATTCCTAACATTATTTCAATAAGAATTAATATTTTGTGCGTTTTTTATAAGGTTCTTGTAACTGCTAAATGCTATAAATTAACATTTGATGAATTGTACTCGTTTTTTATCTTATGATGGGTTGATAGTGCTATATAGATAAAATGCAGTGAATATTTTCTACCATCAGATTTCTATTTTAGGTATTATGGATATATTTATACAAGTAACCATCTTGGTGATGGTCAGTCTGGTTGTAACAGAGTGTTCACCTCTATCGTGTAATCTAGCGTATGACCAGGCGGCAACAAATTTCTATTCCGAAGGTAAATTTAGATTCATTTATTTATTATATGCTTGATAAAAAAATAAGAATTGCTTTGTTTTATTATGATGTGATATAATACTGTTACATTAATATCATGAATGGCATTTTTTTGTAATTCAAAGTGTATAGTTACACCTAGCTGAACAACACATTAAAAAAGTATCGACGTGTTTATCGCAATGCTTTCTTGTGTCACATAGATGCAAACTAACTTGAACTTTAAGATAATTATTACAATAAAACTTCAAACAATTTTTAATATGATCAAGTTTTTAAATTTGAATTCGGATTTAACAACCATTGACATAATGTAAGTATTTGTAGATATATAAGTCAATGTAAAAATATAAAAATATAAGTTTATGAAAAAATTTTAAAAAATACTCGTCATTGAAAAATATTTTAAAAAAAATGAGTTTATGAAAAAGTATAAAGATACAAGTCAATGATTTAAGGCAATGTAAAAATGTAACAAGAGCTGTCCGAAGACAGCGCGTTCGACTTTTATAAGTCTTCACAGTGTAATAAAATGCTTGACAAAAAGCGCAACTATTCGAATCATTGCCAGAAATTAAAACTTGTTTAACCAAAGTTTCTAAGTTAAAAGGGGACATAAGTCTTGAAATACTTTTGACAGAGTTATGCCATGTGTCCTATAGATGTACCTTGTCCCCATATGAAAGTATATCAAGTATGAGTTTAATATCTTTGATAATGTTCAAGTTATTGTACTTAATCAAACAATTTAACCAACGCCGAAGCCGGGTAGAGTAGTGTAGCTCTCATTTTTCTTCGACAAGTCGAGCTAAAATATCAGTGAATGAAAAAATATGAGAAAATATAAGTCGATGAAAAAATATCAAAATATCAGAGGATTAAAAAACATAAATATATAAGACAATGTAAGAAATGTAAAGATTTATATAGGTTAATGTAAAATATTACTCGATGTAAAAATACAAATATAAATAAATGTAGTCAATGTATAAGTGTAATGTAGGATAATTTGCCGCAAGTTGAAATAACTAATTTATTTTGATTGAAATAATTACCAAATTTATTCCAACTGACCACAAAAATCGGGCCCTAATTTGCGTCCGTACAAACATTGAATCGGGTTCAGTGCTTAAGTAGTAATTATGGCATTCAGTATAAAAAGTGATTCTCAAAATAACTTAGAAGCAATATTTTCAGCTAATAGTTAATTAAGCTACATAAATTGCCAGAAGTGATTAAACTGAATAAAATGTAAAACTAGAGCTGTTGAGCTAGATCGGTTATTAGGTAAATCACCAGATAGTGCTAGAGCGGTATTGTTTAGGTAGTTTTTTTGGTAATCATCAATATGTCAAACAATTTTCTAACAGCCTCGATCAAAGCAAGAGATATATCTGTGACATTTCAAATAATGTATCTCAAGATGGAAGTATTGAAGTGTTAAGTGACTTGTCCGTTCTTATTAATATAATAATTCTAATGATTATCATTATGATATTGATATTTTGACTCAATTATAAGTTCCAGAATTAAACAGATCTTAATATGGTTTAAACTTTTAAAAAAAAAAATTTTCTATTATCGGCATATAGTGCCTCTGGCCATTTCCAAATTATTTACATGTCAAGATGGTCAAGACAACATTTTTTTAAACAGAAAGTATACATAAAATAATAATATATACATACTTTTCAATACATACAATTAACATACAATTGCATTTTTGAAAAATTAAAAAACAAAATCAACACAAGCACACATATTTGAAAGAACATAATATTACCCCCCCCCCCCCAGCATTAAGTAATTCTAATTTCTCTTATTCTAATTTCGTTGCAAGAAAAATGAATTTTGAAATATTATTACATATTGTGTTTGATTGTTAGACATTCACGTAATAAATTTGTTTATGGAAGATAAGATGCAATTTTGATATATTTTAAAGAAATTAACGTTGATTTTTTTATTTAAAAAGTGGATTAACGGTACTTATTTCGGATTAAATTATTAATCAGAATAGTAGATTTTCTATCTCCTCTCCTACGTACAACAGTGTTTATGTTTGATCATGATCTATACTGCATGTACATGAACTAGTGTTGTTGAATGGATTTAAACTTTGGTAAATAATTAAGACAGTAAGTATAAATGAAATGCATATGTATTTGCACGATAATGTTCTTTTTAAGGAAAGAAATCAAGATATACGTACAATGACTTTCTGTACATACATCATGGGAAAATGTGCGACGTAAAATGCAACTCTATCGCTAATTACTACGACTTATTTGGTTTCAGGTAAATAATTATGATAAGACCATTTCTATTAATAAGATGTGACTATATATCCTCTATACTAGTATCATGTATGTCATAAACCATGTAATGATTCATGACAGACTATACATCCTCTATATGCCATAAGCCTTGTAATGAACCGTGACAGATTATATATTCTCCAAATGTCATAAACATTTTACAACTGTTCATTGTCACTTGTATTTTAATACGCACTGACTAATGATACGTCGAATTTTAGATCGTGTACAAAAGGTACTTGTCCCATTGTTGAGCCAGATGTAACCAAACCTATCCCAATAAACCAGTGCTCACGGATTGACAACTCCAATGTACACTGTGATCCACTACATCCTTACCGAACTATGGATGGCCAGTGTAACAATCTGATGTTTCCAAACTGGGGGAAAGATGAAACACCCCAGCCTAGGTTGCTAGCTAATGCATACGATGACGGTAAATAAATTTTACGTTAATTATGCAAAGTTTAATTAATTTAAAAAAATTCAATAAATTAAGACTACAATACAGAGATTTCTAGAGTTTTCTACCATTGATGGATATATAGAAAACAATGTTTTCCCTATAGGTCAAGGTGTTTTGAAGACGAAAGGTTGTAATGGTCCGTTACTGAATGAACGTGCAGTGAGTAACATCGTACATAAAGCAGGAGCTATTATGAAAATAGACCCCAAAGCATCGTTAATGTTGACGCTAATGGGACAGATCTTGGCTCATGATTCAATGTTGACAAAAATGGAGACGGGTACGTCTTGATATCTTATTTTTTTCTTTGTGTATTCATAAGATCATATAAAACCATTAATGACAGTTTGTTTCTTCTTATTGTAGTTTACTTTTACTTGCGAAAATTTCATAAAATTAATGAGAATACGTTTCCTGCAGAATATTTTGAACTTCATTTGTAATTAAAATATATTTTTGCTGTATAAAGATGTTTGAAGTTGGCAATTAAAATTTAGGTTTAGTTTTATAATGAGAACAAAATCATGAATTCAACAAGCTGTCAAAGTAGTGCTCTTATTACGACTTTCTGTATTTATTTCACAGTGTATAAATGTTAAGATTTTATGTTTCAAGATTCTAATGGCAACTCTTTGGAGTGTTGTGGGAAGAACAAAGAGGAGTAAGTAAAATAAATGACATGTATATAATTCATGCACCACGATACAAATTACTTCCTTTGTAGAAGCACTATTTTATAGATAAAATAAGAAACAGAATCTGTAGAGAATACAATTGCAATGAACAACATGGCCAAATACACATTATTATAACTAACATGTAATGGCAAGTGACAGGGAGAATATATGAATTCAATGAACACACCTAATCATTTTTTTGAACAGTCATTAAAAAAAATCTAATAGGATACAGTATATCATAATTTATAAGCGTGTGACGATATTACATTTATACTATTAAAATACTTAACGAAATTGGTAAATACGGTTTCAAACTTGCAGTAAAATTTTATTTTCCATAACAAATATATATTCAATATCAATATTAACTAAATTTGTTATGATTGTTGTGTTACTACATATGTATGATTTCTGAGTTACAATATAGTTTATGATTGTTGTGTACCTATATATTTTATGATTGTTCTGTTA
The DNA here is from genome assembly GCA_964023205.1 of Lutraria lutraria. Taxonomy (NCBI): domain Eukaryota; kingdom Metazoa; phylum Mollusca; class Bivalvia; order Venerida; family Mactridae; genus Lutraria; species Lutraria lutraria. The sequence goes on along the minus strand of OZ026848.1, from coordinate 31,834,030 downwards.
CTACATATACACGTGTCTGGTTGATATTCACAGTGCTGGATGTGATCCTATAACGGTGCCTCTAGATGATCCACATTTTACACCTGGTCAATGTTTATCATTCTCTAGATCGAAAGCTCAGATTGATTGTAATGGTGCGTATCATTTATACATTATACTTCGAACTCGTACCGTAAAAACTAAAAAGTTTAATGTGATCGTTCTTAGTTAACCAATCATTATCATTGTAATATGCAGACTTTTGATTGTTTGAATATAATAAAGTTTTGAACAATCTTAGGCATCAGACAGCAGCTTAATTCACAGACATCACCTTTTGACCTTTCAATGGTGTATGGCCCAAACGATAAAAAGGCAGCTGAAGGAAGAGCGTTTGAAGGAGGTTAGTATCAAATACATGTTCTTTCACCGCATCGTTCCTGGATAACAACTTTGTTAATCGTGCGAGTACCAGATTCTCAGCATACGACATATACAAAAGCATTTAGTATCCTATTCATGGATAAAAAAATATGTGATAAATTCAATCAACAATACGTACTTTTATATAAGGGGAAGAGCGAAAGAAGTTGTGCGCGCTTCCTGAAACGGTGTAATTTTGGCGAGCGAACAACATTTTTCTTGAAAAATATGACAACACTAACATCCGCTCCAAAAAAATGACGATACCGATCCGGTACAATCAGACATTTACTTTTTCTTGTAGGAAAGCTCAAAACTGTGGACAACAAGCTTCCAGTTGATACTGATGACAATTCGTGCGAACTCTCCAAACCAATCAATGTACCACATTACTACTGTACCTCAGCTGGTAGGTTCTCTTGTGTATTTATAACAAACAAAAATTCGTATAAATTGAAATCTTTAAATTCAGAGTAACCTAATTACACCTTATATCAACACAAATGTATTGGACCATTCTTTTAAATGCATTGTATGTATTTATCATGTCACATTTGATACAAAGATTCAACGAACAAACAGTTACCCCAAAATATAATAACTTACAGTATTATATAATATTTAACACTTACTATGATAGTATAGTATTAGATAATGTATAAATCACTAAATATGACAGTATAGTATCATGTAACATTTAATATTAATTATGATAGTATAGTAATGTTTTTTTCCATTACTCTAGAGCATGCATTGTTACAAACTGTTCTTATTTTCAAGTAATATAAAATGCTTAATCATATGTGAATACATGATTTGAAAAGTAAAATAGAATATCGGCAGATAATTGATTCTTAATTCAGGTGATCCACGAGCAAATGAGAACCCAGCGCTGTCATCTTTTCACACTATTTTGTTGCGAGAACATAACCGGCTGGCTGAGCTTCTAGCTATTGTCAATCCTCATTGGGATGATGAGAAATTGTATCAAGAAGCCAGGAAGATTAACATTGCACAATGGCAGAACATTATATACCAGGAATATCTTCCACTCCTAATAAATCCGTACACGATGAGGAAATTCAATTTAAAAATAAGGGTACGTTGACTGAGCTCTGTCTTCAAAACTAAATTTACATTTACGGATATGTAATGATCACTGTATGATAATGTTGATGATAGACGAGATCATCTTTTTACTGTCTGATGTATATGATCAAGGCGTTATTGTTTATCATAAATGTCATAAACTTATCAATATAGAAATAGCTTCTCCTAAAGATAAAGTAAAAGTGCTGAGAGTACTGTTAGAAGCGAAAGTTTTTAAAATCGACAGAATTATGCAATACATCCAACTTGTATCAAAACTGCAATCGATAGACGTATACAACCAGGGGTACTAATTTTAACGCGAATGTATGGATAAGAGGCGTCAGGTGATTGTAAGTACAAAACTGGGTGTATCACTCTAGAAGCTTTCGCTTCTAATAACTATTTTTTTTTAATTTGATGGCTGGTTACTTTTTATCTTCAGCGATCCGGGTATAATGATCGATACAACCCTAATGTTGATGTGTCTGTAATCAATGAATTCGCTGCTGCCGCATTTAGATTTGGCCATTCAATGGTACATCGGAATATATCAATGCTTGGGTATTCTCAGCAGTTCATAAGGAAAGACGAAAGACTAGACGATCATTTCTTTGAGCCTTGGATGTATCATGCTAATAAAAATCGTGGTTTGGAGTACATCATGATGTGGACTGCTAACACTAGATGTCCACGTTTTGACACGTACGTTATGCCTGTCTGCCTGCCTGTCCTGTTTGAGTGACTTTAAGGCTTATCTCAAATATATTCTTTATGCACAATTTGGTATAACAGTATTATATGTAGTACATTTAATTCGTATCACATGTGCGTGCACCATTTTATTGATACATACACTGAAAGTTATATGGACAACAGTAATATAATTAAAAGGAACAAAATGTCGATACTTCCTGTGGTAACAAAATCCTTTAACTACAGACTGACAATCTTTGACCTCTGGTGTCAAGCTATTATATGATGTTTTACATTTTTTTTTGTTGAGGCTTACTATACGTTTCAGGCTGTCAACACTGTCTAGTTCTAAATCATTACTCGATGTATATTTTATTGTTATGTTTAGGGAGCTAGAACCAAGTGTTCAGACATTTTTGATGAAAGACGAGGACTTGAAGTCCACTGACCTGGCCATGTTGAATGTAAAAAGGTTAACGTTTTATTATTGTAACTCAAGTTACTGGAATTTATTATGAGGTCAACATGCGAGTGCTAGAACATTTTTATCGTCTACGATGCTTGTTTGTTATTATGGTGTTCTATTGTATCAGGCTATATTTATGAGTGTCTATGAGAAGTACGGTTGCCTCATTTTAACATAAATTACTTAAGTTAAACTGTTGCTCAATATTTGTTGATACATTTACAACTAAACATTTTAATATATACTTATAACTTCTACATGCTGTCTCTGTAATAATACAAATCAGGTATATATAACAATCTACCTGTTCATGTTACAGAGGACGGGATCACGGTCTACCTGGTTATAATGCATATCGCCAACTGTGTGGATTAAGTAGAATACAACATTTTGGTACCTATGCTGGGGGTCTAGTACATCATCACCCAGGAGTTGCGGTGTTGTTACAACAAGCATACAGGTAAGTTAAACATCGTGATACTGGTATACTGTATACAGGTAAGTAATTATACATCAAAATACTCATGTCAAAAATACGTCGGGTAATTTCCATCTTTTATTATAGATCAACATGGGATTATTTCGCCTCTTACATGTCTTTTATATGCAAATATTAATTAGTCTGCTTATTTGTAACAATGTAGAGTTTCAACAAAAAGAAAATCATATTTTGTTTAGACGTACTACATTATTATTTCTTTTCTATGATGATTCATGTAGTGTTTAATTTTGTTTACTGCAGTTGTCCTGATGACATAGATTTATTTACGGGAATGTTGAGTGAACGACCGATGAAAGGGGCTATTCTAGGGCCTACTGCAGCATGTATACACGCCATTCAATTTAAACGACTCAAAGATGGGGACAGATTTTTCTTTGAGAGACGTGATCCAGTAGTGGGGTTTACACGGGGTACTAGTATAATTCTAAGAAACATTGTTTCCAGTGAATAATTTCAGATAGATCTGTGTGCACAGAACAACCGCTCCAAAGCAACACCCTTTGATGAGTTATTTTTGCTCTAGAGAAGTAAAATATCAATAGTGGGAAAAATCATGCTGATGTTACAGGGGGTTGTTGCTCAATAGAGGATCACTCTCGAAAGGTTTCACTGTATATATAGATGGTATACTAACGATCGGAGTGTGTTTTTATTATATTGGACCTCGACACTCATCGTTGTTAATATGTCACAACTTTTTGTACTCTCTTGATTTACTTGTACTTGTATGTTTTGTAAATTCAAAACGTATTCAACGATGTTTCATCAATGATAACCTTAAGTAATACGATTATTACAGCACCAATAGTTAACTGTTTATCCTTGTAAAAAAACATTTTTATTTATGTGATTTATGGGTAACTACCAACACTTTTATTCTAACATTTTGTTCTTGAATCTTTACAGCACAATTGGATTCCATAAAGAAGGTTAAATTCTCAACATTAATGTGCTTGAATACACCAGCTGAACGCCTTCAACGGAATGTCTTCAAACTACCTACAAATCATCAAAACTGGTTTGTGCTAACATTATTCATCAACCAATAACACCTTACAAAAAATATGCGTGTCATATGAAGGATATTATTGTAATCATACGATGTGATTTGATACAATCATATCATGTGATCATATTTTGTAACAGTTGACGTGGTTTAATGCAAAGTGTCAAATAAAACAGTAAAATGCTTTAACAATATCATTTTACTTGGAATTTTGATATAAACGAGTTTGACATAATAAGAATTAATCTATTATAGTTATACATGTTTCAAACCTGCACATAATTCGTGCCAACTTTATTATATTTTACAGGCACAAACGAAGAGGGAATGCACTGTCATCGTGTTCAAAAATACGCGAATGCAAAGTCGACTTGAACTTATGGAGGGAAATTGTGTAAAACTGTATTTGTTCAAAACATATGAATAAATCTATCATAAACAATGATATATGTCTTGTTTGATATAATTCACATTGTCCCACACAAATACCTGACAAAATAATTGTAAAGGAGTCATTCCATATTGTCATTATTGATGTGCAACTGAAAACTATGTATTATTAGATATCACATTTCGGATAGGGCGTCAGCAAAAAGTATCATCTTGAGAAATAATTTTGACGAGGGCAGCGTCGTGGTCAACATTATTTTTAATTGGGCTGACGATTTTTTATAATGTCCTTTCAGAAGCGCGATATTATACAAGACATTTCATGAAAGCATCAAAGAAAAAGTTGGCATTTTTTAATATGACCGAGTAACGCGTTTTCGTGGGTTTGAAGTAATTTAAGATGACCAACGAAAACACCAGTCTAATATAGTTTTTGTCTACATCGTTGACCTAGTTGACTTGAAAAACTCAAATGGACGTGCTTTTTTGAAACACAGGTCAGGTATTTAGAATAATGAATTTATACGATGATCATTTTGCAATAAATACAGCTTACCAATGTACCTCTGAACGCAACATACCAATGAACCACTGAACATAACATACTGATGTACATCTGAATATTACACATTTATATACCACTAAATGTAACATATTTTTTGTATACCACTGAATACAACATACTGATATACCACTGAATATAATTTACCTGTTTCTGATGTCCAATTGAATACAATGTACCACTTGCGAAGTATAACTGAAGAATGTAACATACTGATGTACTTCTGTATATTATCAGGGTCACTCAAATAGAAGGGTCTGGAGTCGCGCTCTTCATGCGCTTATCTAAACATCAAGTCGTGCTGCCAATACTTATCATGGGAGCATTTAGATAACAAGCCATTACGGATTTTAAGAAAGTGAAAATACAAAACATAGCAAATTGTCAATTTCCATTTAGTCACACAAAAAAATAGTAAATTAAAAACAAAATCATGGCAGTACGACGTAATGTTCTTACTAAAACGTGCTGTAAGAACTTAAGCGGGAAATGATTATTAAAGACGGAATCAATTATGAAAATCCCAAGTACTAAATAACAATTGGTCAAAATGGCGACTTCGTCAAAAAGGTTCAAATATATGTATCATTATTACTTAGCATCCGGAAAAAATGTAAAAGTAACTGCATGATCGGCTTCAAAAATCTTTTATTCTCAATTTCAATGAGGGTATCTTTGATTTGATAAAAATATTGTGGTATGGGGTATTTTCAAAGTCATCACAAGTACACGCTCTTGTATTTTCCCCATCTGTTAGTGTTTGTTTCACCACAAAAAACGCCAAGTTCAAGGACAGTAGTTAAAATCAGACATGATAAGAATAATAAAGCTGTAGTTTACCAAGCTTGCAAATATTTGAACCAATTCATGTTAGTGCATTTAATTGACTATATAAATAGATGTTGGCTGCAAATATGGGTGACTTAAGTATTAAATTCAACTTTAAAACCTATTGTAGCACAGAGCTGCAGCTTGAGCTCATCACAAGTAATTATATATGAACCAAGACTAAAGGAAAAAATTGCTTTTTACCAACAGCTGTTGCCTGCAGTTTGTCTGGATTGGCTTGCACTTTGCCATCAACACTACCACTTACTTTACTTTCTGACACAAGAGTCTCTATAACATTTTGTAAATTGAAATTTGCATATGAAAGGGCACTGCCATCAGCAGAATTATATATACTGCATTTGCTAAAAATGAAGAAGAACTCATTTATAAAAATATTGAAAGGGATTTGGCCTTAAATAGAACCCGGTGGGACTCTTTAGTATAGCTAAAAAGTCACTCTTAACACTATTGTCTATTTGCGATGTTTTCCCTCAGTTTACGTAAGTTATCAAAAACTAAATTAACAACTAAAACAATTTTAAAAACTGGTACCTATTATTCAAGCATTGTGATCTAAAGAGGAATGTGTATATGAATGGTGTTGCTATTGATTTGACCCAAAATATGACAATAAATATGCACGAACAATTCTACACAATTCAAACTCTTACAATAATTGTATATAGTGGATCCAACTAATATCAAATGAATTGTTTTCGATGACTTCTGCCGCATTTTAACATAGAAGAAGAGCATAACCACTGGTAGGCGAAGCACTCGTTTTACTCTCAAATTGAATGTTGTTTATTTCAGTTTATCGTCAGATATGTAGCAAAATAATTTAAATCAAAGTTTTGTACTGCCATCTGATTTCCAGACATTTCAGAGACAATTTGAAAAAGATAAGATATTTTGTAACTAGTGTCTTGTCAAGTACACTATTTCTCGCTATTGACCATTCGGCGCATCTCAATAGTTATTACATAATTATCCAGAGTACATGTATTCTCAGACTGAGTGTGAAGTCAGACAGTGGCAATGCTCTGACTTTAATGCAGTATACATTTCATGTCAGGACTGTTTTATTGACAGTGTAGTTCGCTTTCATTGTCAGCTTTTTATAACTTAAGTAGATAGGTACAGCCAATTATCGATTGGTTGATGCTGTGTTGTCCGAAATGTATGTTTGTAAGGGTTACCCATTTCGTATTAATTAGCCCTGTTCAATGTTAGCCATGTCCGTCTTAGCCCTCTCAATGTTAGGCACGTCAAATATTAGGCATGTTCGTTTTATCACATTCAGTGTTTACCATGCCAAAGTTAGTTTAAGTACTTTACAAATAACCCGACTTTCGAACATTTTATTGCATAGCGACACATGAAACTTTCACATGTTCACACTCAGACCAGTTTTTTTACATAATAAATACTGACAACCTTATGTAAGTAGTAACCTGTGTGATTTGAATTCCAGTATCTGGTTTTTACATAAATCATTACCTCAAGATAATGTTCACATCACGGTGTAGCTTGTTCTCAAGAACGTTCTTAATGTTGTTGCTATTCATATTCTCTCTGTTTGGATCGGATAAGCTATAAAACGGAAGGAGAATAAAAGCGATGACCTAATTGGCAATTAAAATTTGGTAGAAATCAAATTGAATCGCTAACCCTGTTTTGTCGCAGAATAATGTTTGATTTCTAAAATGTTGCTAATGTTTCATTTCGCAGATATTTATAATGTTAGATTTCCTATATTTCTATAATGATGCATTTCCCAGATTTTAAGAATGTTAGATTTCCAAAATGTTAATAGTCTTAAAAAATATTTCCGGGATGTTTGATAACTATTGATTTTCATCTGTTTATAATGTTTAATTTATCGGATGTACATTAGTATGTTACGTTTAGTAATACATTGATATGTTGTATTCAGTGGTACATTTGATATGTCGTATTCAGTGGTACATTTGATATGTTGTATTCAGTGGTACATTTGATATGTCGTATTCAATGGTACATTTGAAATGTTGTATTCAGTGGTATATTGATATGTTGTATTCAGTGGTACATTTGAAATGCTGTCTTCAGTGGTATATTCGAAATGTTGTATTCAGTGGTATATTGATATGTTGCAGTTATTGCAAAATGGTCATCATACAAATGCTTGGTTCTATAAATTTGACCTTTGTTTTAAAAAGGACACATCCATTTAAGAGTTTATAGTTAACTAGGTCAACGGTGTAGACGCTAACAGATTGGACTGGTGCTTTCGCGGGTCATCTCAAATCACCTGAAACCCACGAAAACGCGTTACTCGACCATATTGAACAAGTTTCATATTCTTATTTTTTTAAGAAATATTTGGTATAATAAATAAATATCACACTACTAAAAGGGTGTTATTAGAAATCGTCAGCTCGAGAAAAAGTAATGATGACCGAGGCAGCTGATCTCAGGCTGACAATTTTTTATGACGCCCTCTCAGGAATGTGATATTTATTAGTACAGTGTATATAATTTGAGTTGCACATCAATAATGACAATATGGAATGACTTCTTTAGAATTCTTTTGTTGGGTTTTGTAAGCGGCAATGCCAATCATACTAAAAAATTATCATTGTTTATGATACATTTATTTAAATGTGTTTGAACAAATGCAGTTTTACACGATCTCTTTCCATAAGTTCACGTCGACTTCACATTCGCGTATTTCTGAACACGATATCAGTTCATTCCCTCTTCGTTTGTGCCTGTAAAATATGATATAGTTGACACGAATTAAGTGCAGGTTGGAAACATGTATAACTACAGTATATTAATTCTTATTGTGTCAAACTCGTTTATATCAAATTTTCAAGTAAAATTATATTGTTAAGGCATTAATTAATGTTAAGGTGTTATTGATTGATGAATGATGTTAGCACAAACCAGTTTTCATGATTTGTTGGCAGTTTGAAGACATTCCGTTGAAGGCACTCAGCTGGTGTATTCGAGCACATTAATGTTGAGAATTTAACCTTCTTTATGGAATCAAGTTGTGCTGTAAACAAATCAAGAACAAAATGTTAGATGCAAATTCTGGTAGTTACCCATGAATCCATACAAATCTGAATTCGAAATTAAACGTTTTTTACGAAGACAAACAGTTAACTATTGGTGCAGTAATAATCGTATTACTGATAAAACATCGCTGAATAACAATTCATTTACAAAACATACAGTAATATAAAAGAATACAGAGTTGTTAACACCATGTGAGTGCGTGGTCAATCATAGTAAAGAACACACTTCGATCGATAATATACCATCTATATATACATTGAAACCTCTCCAGAGTGACCCTCTCTTGAGCAACAACCTCCCTTTAACATCAGCATAATTTTTCCACTGCACGATTTCACTTTTGATTTTAATTTCTCTGGAGCAAAAATCACTCAACAACAACATACTGTTGCTACTCCTAAAGGGTGTTGCTTTGGAGAGGTTGTTAATGTGCACACAGATCTATCTGAAATTATTCATTGGAAACAATGTTTCTTAGAATTATACTCGTACCCCGTGTAAACCTCACTACTGGATCAGGTCTCTCAAAGAAAAATCTGTCCCCATCTTTGAACCGTTTAAATTGAATGGCGATTAAACATGCTGCAGTAGGCCCTAGAATAGCACCTTTCATCGGTCGTTCACTTAACATTCCCGTGAATAAATCTATGTCATCAGGACAACTGCAGTAAACAAAAGTAAACACTACATGAATTATCACAGAACAGAAATAATAATGTAGTACGTCTAAACAATATGTGGTAACATTTTCTTTTTGTTGATACTCGAATAACCAGACTTATATGTGAATGTAAAGTGATGTGACAGATCGGAATAAAGGGCAGCCGCATGTAAATCTACTTATAGCTTGAATAACCCGACATATTGGAGACATGAGGATTTTGATGTGTAGTATACAGCCTTATTAGTATCATGATATGTAATAAGATACCTGTATGCTTGTTTTAACAATAAAGTACACTAGCTTCATGATGTATAATAATATAAATGTGTGCTTGATGTAACAATACAGTGCACTAGCATCATGATGTATAATAAGATACCTGTATGCTTGTTTTAACAATAAAGTACACTAGCTTCATGATGTATAATAATATAAATGTGTGCTTGATGTAACAATACAGTGCACTAGTATCATGATATATAATAACTTACCTGTATGCTTTCCTCAATAATTTTGCCACTCCAGGATGATGATGTACTAGACCCCCAGCATAGGTACCAAAATGTTGTATTCTACTTAATCCACACAGCTGACGATATGCATTATAACCAGGTAGACCGTGATCCCGTCCTCTGCAACATGAACAGGTAGATTGTTATAATACATACCTGATTTGTATTATTACAGAGACAGTATGTAGAAATGTAGAAGTTATAAGTATATATTAAAACGTTTAGTTGTTAATGTATCAACGAATATTGAGTAAAACTTCTCATAGACACTCATACATAGAGCCTGATACATTAGAACACCATAATAACAAACAAGCATCGTAGACGATAAAAATGTTCTAGCACTCGCATGTTGACCTCATAATAAATTCCAGTAACTTGAGTTTCAATAATAGAACGTTAACCTTTTTACATTCAACATGGCCAGGTCAGTGGACTTCAAGTCCTCGTCTTTCATCAAAAATGTCTGAACACTTGGTTCTAGCTCCCTAAAAATAACAATAAAATATACATCGCGTAATGTTTTACAACTCGATACTGTTGACAGATTGAAAATATCAACAAATGAAATGTAACGTATCATAAAATTGCTGGTCAAAGTTTGTTAGTCAGTATGTAGTACAGAAACCTTTTAAGTTTGTTTCCTAAGGATTTTGTAACCACAGGAAGTATCGAAATTTTACTCCTTTTAATCATATTACTGCTGTCCATATAATTTTCAGTGCAAATGTGTAACACTAAAATGGATCACTAAGTGCATTAAGAACATATTTGAGATAAGCCTTAAAGTCACCCAGACAGAACAGGCAAGCAGACAGGCATAACGTACGTGTCAAAAAGTGGACATCTGGTGTTAGCTGTCCACATCATGATGTACTCCAAACCACGATTTTCATGAGCATGATACCAAAGAGGCTCCATGAAATGATCGTCTAGTCTTCCGTCTTTCCTTATAAACTGCTGACAATATCCAAGCATTGATATATTCCGATGAACCATTGAATGACCAAATCTATATGCTGCGACAGCAAATTCATTGATTACAGACACATCAACGTTAGGGTTGTATGTATCCTTATACCCGGATCGCTGAAGATAAAAAGTATTCAGCCATCAAATTAGAAACAGTTATTAGAAGTGAAAGCTTCTAGAGTGATACACCCAGTTTTGTACTTACAATCACCTGACGCCTCTTATCCATATATTCGCATTAAGAATAGTACCATTGTTTGAATAAGTCTATCGATTGCAGTTTTGATACAAGTTGGAAATATTGCAGGATTCTGTCGATTTTAAAAACTTTCGCTTCTAACAGTACTCTCAGCACTTTTACTTTATCTTCAGGAGAAGCTATTTCTATATTGATAAGTATCGATATTTATGATAAACAATATCGCATCGATCATATATCAGAAAATAACACTGTTGAAACCAAAAGTAATTGTTTCAATGCAATTAATGTTAGGTCAGCTAAATGAATTACGTATTTACAAAATGTAGTCATGTCTGTTGTATATTAAATTTTACAACCACAAGAAGTGCACATTAAACAGTTGCAGACTCGCTATAAGTTGGTGTGGTCTTAATTGTTCTACGCTTGTAGATTTCACCCTATGCTATGGAAGGAAGGGTTTCCTCTGAATCATCCAATAGAATGACGAATTTCTTCTGAATAATTAATATGTCATACCAAGAAATATAGGTCAAAAGTGAGAATAGACACCTTCGCGAAAAAGATGATCATGTCAATCATCAACATTATCATACAGTGATCATAACTCATCCGTAAATGTAAATCTAGTTTTCGAAGACAGATTTATGTCAACGTACCCTTATTTTTAAATTGAATTTCCTCATCGTGTACGGGTTTATTAGAAGCGGAAGATATTCCTGGTATATAATGTTCTGCCATTGTGCAATGTTAATCTTCCTGGCTTCTTGATACAATTTCTCATCATCCCAATGAGGATTGACAATAGCAAGAAGCTCAGCCAGTCGGTTATGTTCTCGCAACATGATAGTGTGAAAAGATGACAGCGCAGGGTTCTCATTTGCGCGTGGATCACCTGAATTAAGAATGAATTATTTGCAAATATGTATTCTATTTTAATTTTCAAATCACTTTAACACACATAATTATATATAAACATATAATGAATCTTGAGCATAAGAACATTTTGCTAGAGTAATTAAAATCAAAGATCTTAAGGTTCTGCAGTCTTTTCTATACCCGACATGTAATTGTTAAATTTAGGTCTTTGATTTATGATTCCTATCTGATCACCGAAAGTAGTTCAGCAATTAGCATAAAAGGCTGCATTACCTGCCCCTTCATATACTCAACTTATGCAGAATGTAATATCTCATACATGAAGACATGCTCGAAGAAAAAGTTGCACGTTATAAGCATTAAACTATTCGATTATAATTTCTCGATGAACCACTGTTGACTCACAGTTATCACCGCATCGTCCATGAATTTAATGATGACTTCAATTTGTTTACAACCAAATTAGCATACTAGTATACGGTAAGTGAAGTAATCCGAGGTAGAGGATTGTTTAGAATTTTAGGACTGTTTTGTATTGGTCCTTTACGATTTTGCATAGCCATCTGATTTTGACTAGATTGCACTTAATATTTGAATTTGTATTTATGCAATTGAATTGATAAAATGGAATTATGCTCGTAGGCGGAAGGTTAATGGAAGCTCTTAAGTATGCAGGAAAATTAAAACTGACCGACTGTTGAGAAATGGTATTAACTGTAAGTTCGTACCGAACAACAAAAATAATTATTACCTAATACTATACTATAATATTTAGTGATAAATATTACATAATACATGTTACATTACTATTATAATTATTAAGTGTTAACTAGTACATAATATTACATGTATACTATAATGCTAACAATATATTGACTAACGGTGATGCATAACGTATCATTTTAGCGAATGGAACCTATTCCATATTGTTCTAAATACACAAGAGAACCCTTGAGGTACAGTAATAATATGGTACCTACCATTTGAGGTACAGTAGTAATATGGTACCTACCGGCTGAGGTACAGTAGTGATGTGATACCTACCAGCTGAGGTACAGTAGTAATGTGATATCTATCAGCTGAGGTACAGTAGTAATGTGATACCTATCAGCTGAGGTACAGTAGTGATGTGATACCTACCGGCTGAGGTACAGTAGTAATGTGATACCTATCAGCTGAGGTACAGTAGTAATGTGATACCTATCAGCTGAGGTACAGTAATAATATGGTACATACAAGCTGAGGTACAGTAGTAATGTGATACCTACCAGCTGAGGTACAGTAGTAATGTGATATCTATCAGCTGAGGTACAGTAGTAATGTGATACCTATCAGCTGAGGTACAGTAGTAATGTGATACCTATCAGCTGAGGTACAGTAATAATATGGTACCTACCAGCTGAGGTACAGTAGTGATGTGATACCTACCAGCTGAGGTACAATAGTAATGTGATATCTATCAGCTGAGGTACAGTAGTAATGTGATATCTATCAGCTGAGGTACAGTATTAAAATGGTTCCTACCGGCTGAGGTACATTAGTAATATGATACATATCAGCTGAGGTACAGTAGTAATGTGATACCTATCAGCTGAGGTACAGTAGTAATGTGATACCTATCAGCTGAGGTACAGTATTAATATGGTTCCTACCGACTGAGGTACAGTAGTAATGTGATACCTACAAGCTGAGGTACAGTATTAATATGATACCTACCAGCTGAGGTACAGTAGTAATGTTGTACTAACCAGCTGATGTACAGTAGTAATAAGGTAAATACCAGCTGAGGTACAGTAGTAATGTTGTACTAACCAGCTGATGTATAGTAGTAATAAGGTACCTACCAGCTGAGGTACAGTAGTAATGTTGTACTAACCAGCTGATGTATAGTAGTAAAAAGGTACCTACCAGCTGATGTACAGTAGTAATATGGTACCTACCAGCTGAGGTACAGTAGTAATGTGGTACATCAATTGGTTGGGAGAGATCACACGAATTGTCATCAGTATCAACTGGAAGCTTGTTGTTTACTGTTTCGAGCTTTCCTAGAAAAAAGCAACAGTGAATGTCTGATCTAGTATTCGTACAAACTCCAGAGCGGCCCTCTCTTGAGCAACAACTTCCCTTAAACGACATTATCATTTTTGCCCACTGCACGACTTAGCTAATAATGTAACCTCTAGAGCAACAACCTCTCAATAGCAAAATAATTTGCTACTCCAAAAAGGTGTTGCTTTGGAGAGGTTGTTTTGCATTTACAAAGACAAACTATTATAAAATGTGTAGAAAAGTATGTAGAATAATTAAAACTAGTATTAGAATTGAAAAAAGTTTTCACATAATAGGATTGTACTAAATGTTTTTGTACATGTCGTATGTTATGAATCTGGTACTATCACGATGAAAAAAGTTGTAACCAAGAACCACGCGATGAAGGAACTAGTAAACTTATGTATTTGATACTTAACCTCCTTCAAACGTTCTTTTTTCTGCTGCCTTTTTATCGTTCGGGCCATACGTCATTGAAAGGTCAATAGGTGATGTCTGTGAATTAAGCTGCTGTCTGATTCCTGAATTCGTTCAAAACTTTATTATTATTATCATCCAAACAATTAAAAGTCAGCAGATTATAATGCTAGGATTGGTGTACTAAGACGATCACATTAGACTTTAAGTTTTTTTTAAGATTCTTAAAATAGAACTGTTTAAAGTTATTCATTAATAACAAACATGTAAAGACCTCTCAACACGACGCTTATATCTAATAGTTTTTACGGTAAGAGTTCGAAGTATAATGTATAAATGATACGCACCTTTACAATCAATCTGAGCTTTCGATCTAGAGAATGATAAACATTGACCAGGTGTAAAATGTGGATCATCTAGAGGCACCGTTATAGGATCGCATCCAGCACTGTGAATATCAATCAGACGTGTGTTAACATATACCATATGCATATATAGTAACACAATAGTAATAGTATACATAATAACACAACAATGATACCAAATACATAGTAACACAACAATCATACCATATATATGGTAACACACTATTCATAACATGTATACAGAATATTATCAGAACTATACTTCTAAGTAAGTACTCCGACTGAGCATTGTGTATATTTGTTTTCAGAAGATTAACATGTCAAAATTGTGACTGTATGATGTGACTCTCTTGCACGAATCGTATACGATATATACTTAAACGTATAATTACATTATTGGTTGTGCGTGTGTACATGTATTGTGGAAAATAAAGTTTTTTTTTAAAAATCTGAGTTTTTGATGATTTGTTAAGTACATGGCAACCTCTCAAAGCAACACCCTTTGGGAGAAAAAAATCATATTGTTGTTGAGAGGTTGTATAAAAATTATTATATGATCGTCATGAAATGTACTTAGTAAGAATGTAAAAACGTCACACGCATGTAAATAATGATATTCTGTATTCGTTCTTTTAAGAACTGTTTAATTAGAATGTCAACTAACTGTCAATTTAATTCCAATATTCGCTGTCACTGGTCTTTACATGCTAGTTATAGAAATGCACGTCTGACCATGTTGGGTTAGGGTTAATTCATTGCAATTTTATTCTCTATGTACAGAATATATTTCAGAGTTTATCTTAAATTTTAAAATACATTTAGTTTTTTACAAGTATGAAGTAAGTTGTATCGTGGTGCATGAATTATGTGGATCGTTGGGTAACTAGCGATCCGATTCAATCCACGATTGAACATTGACGATCCACAAATCGAATCACAAATCTTTTGTAATCAAGTAACCCGTTTAAAAATTTCAACATTGCAATCCTGAAGACTGCCAAACTTAATTTTCTTTCAGAAATAACAAAGTATCTATATAAATTGTACTATGGCTTAACTTATACGTACTCCCTTCCAATTAATTGTTTTACCAACATCATTTTCTGGTTTAAGTCTGTGACCCATTATTTAAAGATCCGATTGGACCTCTTGGCAAACAGAGCAGTCCATGATAAGACAATATATATTCAGAGAAAAGGAAATTATAAGAACATAGTGTACACTTTATGTTAAAAAATAAGATCGCGAACCACAAATCTCAGTAATGACGATTATTTGTACTCGATTTTTCAATTTGATTCGTGATTACCCAAGTACTCGGATACTCGCCACAGCCCCAATGAATTTTGAACATGTCATTTATTTTACTTACTCCTGTTTGTTCTTCCCACAACACTCCAGAGAGTTGCCATTAGAATCTAGAACATAAAAACTCAACATTTATGCATTGTTAAATAAATACAAAATGTCATAAACATAACGCTACTTTGGCAGCTTATTGAACTCATGATTTTATTCTCATTATAAAACTAAATAATATATTTTAATAGCGAACTTTAAACATTTTTACACAGCAAAAATATATTTTAATCAATTAAATAAATACTGAAGCAAGTACAATGTATATTCTATTTTCGCCAGTAATAGTAAATCACAACTAGAAAAAATACTGTCATTAATGGTTTTATATCATATTAGGAATACACAAAGAATAAAACATAAGATATCAAGACGTACCCGTCTCCATTTTTGTCAACATTCCATCGTGAGCAAAAAACTGTCCTGTTAACGTCAACATTAACGATGCTTTGGGCTCTACTTTCATGATAACTCCAGCTTTATGTACAATGTTACTCACTGCACGTTCATTCAGTAACGGACCATTACAACCTTTCGTCTTCAAAACACCTTTACCTAAAGGGAAAGCACTTTGTACAGCATATCCTGATTAAATGCAAGAAACCCCTAGAAATCTCTGTACTGTCTTAACTTTCTATTCTAAAATTCTATTTTCATTGTTAAATAATCAAACTTATATATATAATTAACGTAAAACTTATTTACCGTCATCGTATGCATTAGGTAGCAATCTAGACTGAGGTGTTTCAGATTTTCCCAAGTTTGGATAAATCAGATTGTTACACTGGCCATCCATAGTTCGGTAAGGCTGTAGTGGATCACAGTGTACATCGGAGTTATCAATCCGTGAGCAATGGTTTATCGGGATGGATTTGGTTATATCTGGCTCAACAATGGGACAAGTACCTTTTGAACACGATCTAAAAGTCGACGTTTCATAAGACAGTAAGTTTTTAGATAGAAATCTACAGTTATAAAAGGTTTATGACATATAAAGGATATACATAATCTGTCACGGTTCATTACAAGGTTTATGACATAATTATACATGTATAATCTGTCACAAATCATTACATGGTTTATAACATGTAGAGGATGTATATTCTGTCACGTTTCATTACATGGTTTATGACATATCATATAGAGGCATAATCTATCACAAATCATTGCATGGTTTAAGAGATGATTATAGAGGTATAATCTGTCACAAATCATTACAAGGTTTATGACATATAGAGGTATAATCTGTCACAAATCATTGCAATATGTTAATGACATATAGAGGTATAATCTGTCATAAATCATTACAAGGTTTATGGTACGTAGAGGATATATAGCCTGTCACAGTTCATTGCAAGGTTTATGGCATATAGAGGTATAATCTGTCACATATCATTACAAGGTTTATGGTTTATGACATGTAGAGGATATATAGTCGGTCACGGTTCATTGCATGGTTTATGACATATAGAGAATATATAATCTGTCACGGTTCATTACAATGTTTATGGCATAAATAGGATGTACAGTCTGTCACGGTTCATTACAAGGTTTATGACATATGGAGAATTTATAGTCTCTCACAGTTCATTACAATGTTTATGTCATATAGCGGATGTATAGTCTGTCGCGGTTCATTACAATGTTTATGGTATATAGAGAATACATAATCTGTCACGTATCATTACAATGTTTATGGTATATAGAGAATACATAATCTGTCACGTATCATTACAATGTTTATGGTATATAGAGAATACATAATCGGTCACGTATCATTACAAGGTTTATGGCATATAGAGGATGTACAGTCAGTCACGTCTTATAAATGAAAATGGTATTATCATATTTACCTGAATCCGAACAAGTCGTAGTAATTAGCGATAAAGTTGCATTTTACCTCGCACATTTTTCCATGATGTATGTACAGATAGTCATTATACGTATATTTTGGTTTTCTTCCTTAAAATAATATAATCGTACAAATAGATACAGTCGTAACAAACAATATACACAGAAATAATTTACATTCCAATTAGGGCAATATAAATCAAAGTAACGTTAATTGAATGACACTTAAATTATGTATTTCATTTCTACTTACAACTTTAGTTCTTTACCAAAGTTTACTTCTATTCAATAACCATGTAGTATAGATCATGATCAAACAAATACAATATTATACGTAGGATTTTGTATCACAAGAGGAGATAATCTGCTATTCTGACACATTAAACTTAACGTGAAGTACGATTAAATGCATTCCAATATACCCACCGTTATTCAACTGTTTCAATAAAAAAATCAACGTTCAATTAAATAAAACTATTAGATGAAAAAGAATTGACAAATCGCTTGCCATTTCAATATTTCTATCTTGAGATATACTATTTAAAATATCACAGATATTTCTCTTGGTTTGATTGAGGCTGTTTGCAATTTGTTTATAACCAAATTGAGGATTGCCAGAAACTACCTGTCAATACCGCTCTACTTACAATAGGCAATACCTCTACCTAGATAATACCGCTGTACCTAGACGATACAATACCGCTCTAGCTCAAGTAATGCCTAGTGATAAACCAATAAGTTTACATTTTTATTTACCGGTCTAGCACAATGGCCCCACTACTTGTATTACATTATATACAGTTTTATTAACCGTTTTATCAAAACAGTCTTAGATTTAAATTTTATCCAGTTTTAGCAAGTGGCCATAAAAGTAGCTTTATTGACTGTCAACTTGTCAACAGAAAAATGCCTCAAAATTTACTACTCAAGTTATTTTGAGGATCATTTTAACAACAAATGCCATAGTTATAACGCATGCTTTGAACTCGATTCAGTGTTTGTACGGTCCTAATTAAGGGTCTGATTTTTTGCTGTCTGTTGCTGTTGGAATAACTACAGTAATAATTATACTTTAAATTTAATTACAAGAGTTACTTCAACTGATGGTAAATATTACATTATAATGTAGGAATGATCACCTATATTATAGGGAGACAAACATTACTATGTCGTACTATACATTTGTGATATGATTGCTCATCTAATACGCCCACTTTTACTAATATTTATATAATTTTATTGACTTATGATTTCGCTTTGACTGATACATTGATTTTTTTACATTGATTCATATTTCAAGCATTGACAAACTTAAACATTTTTACATAAACGTATATTTATAATTCTATATTGAACGTAATCTTTTACATAAACGTATATTTATAATTATATATTGACGTATACTTTTACATTAACGTATATTTATAATTCTACATTAACGCATAATTTTACATTAACGAATGTTTATAATTCTATATTGACGTATACTTTTACATTAACGTATATTTATAATTTTATATTAGCGTAGACTTATAAATAATTCTATATTGACGTATACTTATACATTAACGTAGACTTATAATTAATTCTATATTGACGTATACTTGTATAATTATTGACTTATGTCTTGCACGTCTATTTTTGTTGGGTTTTGTTGTTCATTATGCTCTATTTTTTTCAATATATGCGGATCAAATTCAACATCCCTAGCGATTTCTTTTATTTTTCAACATTAACTTCAACACTATTGAAGTTAAGCTCACAGGTTTTAGAATTATCTCATCATGTTGATAAAATTGGACAAAAGTCGATAATGTTTACGATGTTCAAAAATATTTTTCGCAAATAAATATTTGTATTTTGCGAAAGATGTGAGATTCAGCTTTCATTTAATAAATTATCATGTATAAAATCGGTGTGAAATAGACGGATAAAAAATACAGTTGCTGAGAATACACTTCGGTCAGATTTTGTTACGATGAATGTTTTATAGAATCATTAGAATTATAAGATGCCTAAATGTTTCATATATACTTCATAAAGGCTCTTACTGATTTAACAGACAGCCAGTTGTTTGTTTGTTTTGTTTTTAAGTAATTTATTTACAACATTAAGATATTTTCTGTAAATACGTTGTGACACAATAAAACATTACAGTAAACACAACGATACTTTTTAAATGTGATGTTCAGCTAGGTGTAAGCATTCAATAAAATACCATTCATGATATCAATATAACAATATTATATCACATCATAATAAACAAATATAGGCAATCGATATTTTCTTATCCAGCAAATAACCTTGGCAAATAAATGAATCTCAATTTACCTTTTGAATAGAACTTTGCTGTCGCCTGGTTGTACGCTTCATCACAGGATTGAGGTGAGCACTCCGCTATAACCAGACTGACCATCACCAAGATGGTTATTTGCAGAAATATATCCATATTACCTTGGAAATAGAACGTAATAACCATTCAAGACAATGATGTTACACTCTTGATAGAAGAAAATATTCTATATAATTCAAGCAAGCCATCCTTAGATTAAGGCGAGTAAACTTCCTCATTCGTTAATTTACAGCATTGAACAGTTACAAGAACCTTTAGAAGAACACACAAACAATATTACCCCTTTGTTGTTGTGTTGAAATAATTTAAGGAATATAATAACAGACACTTTTCCTATAAGATTGTTAAACTACAACAGTTAATAAAAATAAAATAATTAAAATACCTGTGAAAATGTACAATTAACGCAGTCAGAGAACTGTTCAACATGGATTATATATTATGAGGTTTTCTATGCATTTTGCCCGCATATTATAGGCATGCGATACTGTCCTGTCCAACGAAATCAAGTGGTTTAATATGATGTTTCCTCCGGCGAAAACTGTCAGACTTTACCTCATAGATACATGATATGTTTAAATGTGGTGTTCTAGCTTAATGTTCCCCTCTACAAGGACCAAGAAGAGCTCATTATATGCATTGTGTAATATCGTTTTCAATTTTCAGACGGATTCTTGAAAAACATGGTGAATGTCGTGATTAGGAGAACCTTTGAAGTGAATAGAACAGAATATAACGACGGAAGACAGAAAAGAAATCATGATCAATGCAATACACACAATAATTATGAAATGGATAAGGGGAACTATGTATGCACATTACAGATCTTGTGTGAAAATATACAATTAACACCGACAGTGTTCTGTCCAGTATGTTTATAATTATATACAGAACTGTTACATGTATACGAAATCACACGTTACTGACATGCGGAATATCAAACAATCGATAACTGTACCTATCTGCTTATAAACTAGATGCACAAGGGCAACACGTCAAGCCCGCTATTTAGACAGCTTGTGACCTTGACCTTTGAACTACTAGTATGGTGATGTTCATGATGCATCATTTCATTGAAGTAAACTTTTATACCAACTTATTTCAAAATCCTTGAATACACACAGAAGACACAGCACAGACAAGAAAACTACATTTGACCGTATGTGTAATCTTGACCTCTGACCTATGGACCTGGGTTTTGCCAAGGACACATGGTCTCATTGTATTATGCCGGGTCATTCTCAAATACTTAAATGCATAAGGTAAATACAGCTCGGACAAGATCTAAAATGCTCATTTCTGACGTTTGACCTCTAAGTGTGACCTTGATCTTTGAACTACAGACCTGGTTATTGTATACTGCACACCGCCTCATGGTGTTTAACACTCATGCCAAGTTATTTTTTAAAAAATTGCCAATGCATAGGGGAGATACTAGTACAGCCCAGACAAGGTCTATAATGCTCATTTTTGTTTGACCTCTAAGTGTGCTAGAGACCTGGATCTTGCGCACTGCACACCGTCTAATGATGTTTAACAATTATGTCAAGTTATGTTAAAAATGTCAATGCATAAGGGAGATACAACCCGGTCAAGGTCTAAAATGCTCATTTTTGACAGTTGACCTCTAAGTGTGACATTGACCTTTGAGCTGGAGATCTAGATGTTGCGAAGTGCACACCGTTTCATTATGTTTAACAATTATGCTAAGTTATTTCAAAATGGAGATACAGCCGGGACAAGGATCCGGACGGACTAACTAACCAACTAACGTACACACGCAACCGCCATCGTCTCGACAAAAAATGACAATTAAAGAGAACTACACTGTCAATAAAACAGACCTAACTGGAAATATACTGCCTTTAACAATGTCTGACACTGACAATGTACTGAATATGTAATACTACACTGTCAATAAAACAGACCTAACTGGAAATATACTGCCTTTAACAATGTCTGACACTGACAGTGTACTGAATATGTAATACATTTTGTATTTAACTCGTGAGATGCGTAACTAGCAAGAAATTGTGTACTAGTATATGGCAGAACACTTTACAAAATATTTTGATATTTTTTTCAAATTGTATCTGAAATGTCTGGAAATCAGATGACAATACAAAACTTTGATTTAAATTATTTTGCTATTAATACGTCACGATAAACTGAAATAAAACTTCTATTTGGGAGTTAAACAAGAGCTACGCCTACCAGTGGTTATGATTTTCTATGTTGATAGTCGGTATAAGTCATCGAAAAACATTTAATTTGATATTCGTATCCACTATATAAACTGCCATATGTTTGTATGATCCAATCAATTTAGCAGCATCATTAATTAACAGTACTCACTCTAATCATAATGCTTGAAAAATTGGAACCACTTGCAGTTTTGTTAATTGTTGCCAAATGTTAATTTGATTTTAGATAAGTTGTGTAAAATTCGGGAATACACTGAAACAACGGTTAAAACCTGTTGAAAAACGTTTATTACTTTGTCATAATCTATGAAAATGCTCCTCCGTGAAACATTTTCTGACTGAGTACAATCCATTTATGATATACTGATTCGTCCTGTATAATAGATTGGTCAGTAACGTGTAAATAGTAACTCCCCAGTCTTCGAATTAGTGGGTTGCCCCCTGCCCGGAAGGATTTCTTTCCTTCTTTAAGTCTTTTGGGGGACAACCTAGTTTTAGAGAGTTTCCTTCATAAAGTATATAGTCGGGCAACCTGTCACAAAAAAATTAATTCAAAGAATGTTACTCTCTGTTATTGAACATAAACGTCGTGAGTACAAACCGATATGTGATGCCACTATATATACTACTCAAAGAAACACCAAGAATGTTTTTGTGCACGTGCGTTATGCCAGTTGTTAGTTTTATTTCCTTTTATGCACCTGACATTATAGACAAATGCTTAAACAATTGAAATGTGTTTTAGGGGTTTACTCAGAATGTGGATGGGATTGTGTTAAAGATGGGTATGTTGATAATATTTTAAAAAGGGATTTTTGCCAAAAATGAAACCGTTCTGGATTTATTAACGGGTATGCGACCCGTTGATGTCAATGACAGCTCAACACCGTCGTTACAATTACCGCTTATGGAAAGGCTTCTACTCTTCTACAATGAAAGTCCAAGTTGACTGTATGAGGATGTGCATTATCGTCCATTAAAATGAAACCATCATCAGCTGCTCCAGCAAAGACCTTTACTTGGAAATTAGGGAGCGACGTTGTATGGGGTGGTATTCATGAAAGATCTTAAGGATAAAATTGTCCTTAAGATCTTTCGTGAATACCACCCCATACGGAAAAACTTTAACCTTAAGGATAAGTTTCAAGAGGTTTTCCTTAAATCTAAAATAAATCTTAAGTGGTATTCACAAAACATTTTAACTTAAGATTTTCCTTAAAACTCGTGATTTTTCCCTATATTCTAAGGAAGGTATTAGCTTCCTTAAATCTGTTAAGGACATCCCTAAGTATCCAAACTTCCGTGTGTTTAAAAATTGTCAGATTCAGGCAGTTTACGATTCTTCGTGAATACCACCCCTATTCAGGTATTTAGTTAATGGTAAAATTTAATAGCATATAATGGAGGCGGTGCGATCACAAAATTCAAAAACAATAAACATTGGTGAGCTTCTCGGGCCACTTGTATCAACATGTCAGTAATTAAGTCAAGTGGCAAATATGAAGAAATGAAATATTATTTAAACACTACAAATTATCACACATGATAAATACTTACATTTACAATGGTTGTCAGACACAGAAGACTGGAAGCTTACTCTAGATCAAAATAAGTATGTCTCAGCAATTTTGATTGACTTGTAAAAGGCCTTGATTGCTGTCCTCATGATCTTCAACTTGAAGCTTAAGACCTGTGGAGTTTAATTTAATTCACTATATAGCTTACTGAAAGTTACCTCACAAACACACAAAAGTGTGTCAAACTTTGTAGTCTTATTTTCATGAATGGTATCTTCTTCATTGTCAACAAATGCAGTATATATAACTCTGCTGATGACAACAGATCCTGGCCCATATACCCCACAATACGCAAGGCATCAATTTGAAAAAAGATGTCTTTGGACTCTTTTCCCTATGTTACTGTTCATTTCATAAAGTAGAGATATTGAACTATATTGTGTGAAAAAAATGTATTTTTTGGTAAAATTTCTTCATTATGTAAAATTCACCCATGTCCTTTCAGGCCATAGCTGTTAATTGGTAAGAATACTCAAAAAGAAAATATTTGCTTTAGTTTTGGTTCAAAAGTGTTTACTTGTTATGAAGAGGTCAAGCTGTTCGGTGATACAGTTGATTTTTAACTTACATTTAATGCAATCACCAGTATTTGCAGGAGAGCTTCTGGTCAATTAACTTTGCAAGCTTGGTAAACTACAGATTTATAATTATTTTTATCATGCTTATTTATAACTACTGTCCTTCAAGTTCAGTCGTGGTGTGTGTAATAAAGGTACACTTATTAAAGCAAGAAGGATATCATCAGTAATAAATATATAATTATATCAACATGTATAATTATTGTAATAAGAGTTTACTATTTACCAGTCCCAAGCAGGTCCTGCTCCTGTAGCGTTTATATTTCTTCACTCGACAAAGATTCTGTTTTTTACTCTGTTTACTTTTCCCTTGGCTTTTAATGTTTTCTTTTTGCTTCCAGTACACTGCTGGAGCCATGAAAATGTACCATATCACGTTTTATGCTCAATGTTAGTTTTCCCCCTTAAGTCTTTTAAAAATGTTTGTCGATGCTATTCTGGATCCCTGCAATGGTGTCTGGCACATATATATTAAATCAGCACCATCTCTCTCGCAAACAGCTGCATAAGGAACAGGTGATACCAAATCAGAATCATTCAACTAATTAATGAATGACGTGATATTGTAAACATTGAAATTTATTTAAATTAATTTCAAAATCTTTATGATAATAAGATGAAAATGAATTTACATACCATAGCAGTTGCACCAGATGATCCTGCGAATAGCTTTGAACTCTGCCTGGAAAATCTGGACTTTTATCAGGATTTAGAGTAGACATACCGAAACAGTACGCGGACACTACTAGTGCGCGGGCACCCTCGTATTCGGCGAGTTTTAAAAGCTGTAAAACATCACGTACGATACCGATAAATATTACATATATTTGTAAAAAAACGTGCCATTCTTTCGGTATGATATATTACATTGTTTACACTTCCTGTTTATACCCAATTAGTAGACGATGTAAACAACATAAATTGATATAGGTGAAAATATATACGTCATTGTGTAAACGGCTTAAAATCGTCACTGGTTAAAATAATTTACGTATTAAATAAATATGTTACTTTAAAAGACAATTTCACTAAACAATATACCTGAACTCCTTGCAAATATTGAACTTCACATCTTTTATCACTTGAGCGCGTGAACCATGTGACTTCAGATACCTGCCAAAATGATTTTGCTGACCATTTTATTTCTTTATGTTGATGTCATTAACTCCCTTAAGCTACATACTTCGATCGTGATGGAAATCAAGATAAGCACTCTTTTTCTGTAAAGTACAAACTAAAACTGAAGGAGATATCGAGCCTTGGTTCTGCATGATGTTTGCAAAGACCTTTACTATACACAATTTATAATATAGATAGATAGTTTTATTCAGGTAAATATGAGTACATGTCACAAGAATAATACTAATTCAATGTCGTCATACAATAACATGTAAACAAGTGCGTAGAAGATGACACATAATCAATACCTGGGATGACACAAAAAGAAGGCATTAAAGCCGACTTATTTCCATTGCGGTCCTTAGAATTTGATCATGTGACACCGGAAAGGCATATTAATTGATAAATAAATTATTGTATATACTTTCGAGTTACATTTTCATAGCACATAATAGCACATAAAATTCTAACACAACCATCACAAAAATGCTTGACATTGAACAGGTAATAATACTGAAAGGTAAAATAAAATTTTAAATAATTACAAATGACCAGATAAAAGGACTAGACTGTTACAGACTGCATATTAAAATGATTCTTAACAGCTTTTTTACAAATGACTAGGATTCGTTATAGATCTAAAAAGTGGTGGTAACGTTGTTCCATAACTGGCAGCCGTTAAACGCAAACAAACCCTTCCCGAAACCCTTAACCCTGGGAATAGAATAACTATTACTATTTTTTCTAAGACGAGTGGAATAAGAGTGTACCTCACAAGTCAATTTAAACTTTTCATTTAAGTAGCTTAATTGGTGCACTTTTATAGTTTATAGTATAGGTCGTTGATGTTTGCAAAAATAATTTGAATGATCGAATTGACATGTATAGTGCAGTCAGGGCGTTTTTAGTAAAGAAGAATATTTTCTTTTCACTAATTTTCATGTGTAAATGTGATAAATATAGAAATCACACATTTCCAGGTGAGTTTTCCTGATCTGACCACTTACGATTGCATAAATAGAGGATATATTCAGTAATGAATTTATTTAACGAGTTGAATAAAATAGTATGAAGCGACCCTCTGGCAAGTTTCATACAGTTTTTTTTCAACGAGTTCACTAAATTCAAGACCGTATCTACACGAATTTAATATTTTTTTATCACATACCCTGAAAATACGGCGAAAACCAACATACCTGTTTGACATTGCTACTATTAACAAAAGAGTGACACGTGTGTAATAAGGCTTTTTAATCAGGAGCACAAAAAATAGTTCCATTATGAAACATCATAAATAATAAATATGTGAACAAATCAAACGATATAAACCGTGAGTGTCTTTGCTTACTCAAATTGTTAATATCAATTCAGCATTACCCCTGTGAAGTTATACATTTTGTTGACAAACAGTGTAGGAATAAATTCATGTGAATCGGCTCATTTGCATATTTTATGCACGGCCGTGCCATATCGTTTTTACGACACGGCCAAAACGGCACAGGTGTCCGCATAATGCCATTACTGCATTAAATCTACTGATTAAATTGTACAATAATTTTGAGCCGTGACTGTACCTTCTGCGATGCCTGACTGTTGTGCATTGTTTACAATTGAAGTTCCTGTAAATTTCGAGGCAAGAATTCATCTTCAAAACTACAAAGACTGGATGATTTGAAACACGGCCTGATTTACACGAGTAAGTTACATATTAATGTGTGGAAACGTGGGTCCGCGTACTATTCCGGCCTGTCTAACCATACAATTCCATTTAAAAAAAGAAACAAGATCTACACAATAATAATATAGATTACCTATCCTAATTTAAGACATCGTCTGATAACTGCTCCAATTAGCGTTAGAAAATGTCGTCTGACGAAAACAATGACGTGTGTATAAGCCGTCTGACCCGTTCCTTATTCCGCGAAATTTCAGTTGTTTAAAGACATTTGCAAGCTTGATCTCGATCTTCTCTTCGAATCAGCCTGTGAGAGTTCTCAACGGAGATTTTTATGTTGATTAATGTACGAAAGCGACAAAGTACCTCCCTTTGCAAAAAGCGCACATGTTTTAGTGACGTCTACAATATTTCGCATGAATTTTCCTGCAAATGTCTCTGCAGACGATACTGTCTACAATTACTCGGCTCGAATTTTCTGCGTTAGTATATTTTACTATTTGTGTGATTTGTGTTGTTCTGATCAATAAGTTATCTAGTAGATTCTATTAAAATGTGCGATTTGGATATTTGTAAATTGTATACTACATGTTAGTTCTGGGTCCCATAACTAGATTGGTCTTTTTTATTTCGTCTTGTTGACCATTGCAGTTATGAACTGCAATGCAAACGTATCATTGTCAAAGACCCTTCGACTACCTACATGTATGCACACGTACGTTCCTGTAGTGTGAACAAAGCAAATTTTTCATATATTCATAAGCCGCAAGCGGATAATAAACCAAAAAGAATGATATGTGAAAACAGATCTATCAGTATCTACTAAGATCCTGCCTGATTATTTCGACTGTCACCCCCCCCCCCCATTTTTGTGGTCATGTATTTAATTATGTCTCTGAATTTAGCTCCTGTAATTGTTAGATCTATATTTCCCAGGTCCAACATGCTCCAGGACAGTTTAGCAGTTACAGAGTCAAATGTTGAATATTAGCAGGTATGTATTTTGTATATATGTACCTGATATTAGACAAGGGGGTAAAGGCCCAGTTGATTTTCTTCATTCTGGTGAATCGGTGTGGTATATTGTAACTATAGTAGATTGGCTGGGATATTTACTAGCCCAGTTTGCTCCGTTGGTAGTGTAACAGGGACTTAATGGTAGAACATCTGACTTACAAGCAGGTGGGTTCGAGCCCTGCATCATGTAATCATTTTCCTCCATCACTCTGACAACAGTCCATCATAATAAATATAGATAAATAACTGATAATTCATGTTAACTAGAACTAACTGAACTAAAAATATGACCCACTTGGTAAAAGATGACGCTGCATAACAAAGACTGATCACAAATTTAAAGCTCACCCTGAGCACAAAGTGCTCATCATCTGACATCATGTGAGCTAAAAAGAAATACAAAATTCTGAGACGAAGTGACAGTTCAGTATGACTGTTTAAAGAATAAGGAGTTTTTCTGCCGTCAGTCTCGGCATACAGTATGCGTCACACTGTAACTTATCTTAATATTGTGAATGCAGTATCCATCAAGGCTGTATCTCAGTAACTACATTACAACCTCTCTACAGCGGCCCTCTGTAGAGCAACAACCTCTATAACAACACCTTCAAAATTTCCCTAAGCTGATATCTATAATTTTACCCTCTGTAGAGCAACTACCTCTGAACAACGACCAACATTTTCAACTCCCTCAGGGTGTTGCTCTATAGATGTTGTTCTGTACTCGTCAGATGTTTTGTTTTTAAGAATGTATTACAGTACTGGTGGAGCAGTACTTGTGTTTATAAGGTTTTTGCAGACATAAATATTGTGCATCCTGATTTGGCCTTTAGCAATTGCACCTAAGTTTATGATGTTTAGAAAATGTGGATTTATATTATTGACATTTTATAAACAACGTATAGTTAGGAATAAGGTAAGATAATTTGACAAGTCAGAAAACATGTTTGTGAAATGTGAAAACATGCAGTAAAACCAAAGGTTTTTGCAAACTGATGACCCCAGACAATCGGAAGTGCGAACAACATTATGGCAAATTAAAATTGAATTATCATGTGCAATGTTTTCGTCACAAACTTCTTGTCTGTACCAAGTTCACCAATAAAAATAATCAATTTTTGAGTAATTATTGCTTGATTAATCATTTAATGCAGTTCTAGACTTTTTATTGTGCAACTTTTCACTTTAATATCGACAGTCGTTGTATATGGTTTCTTAAATTTTCGATTAAAAGGTCGAAATTTGATCAAGTCTTGTGTTTCAATTTGGTTTAAGCTTCAGACGCTCGTTCATATGTGCTCATTTGTGTACACAGTGTATTTTTACAGTCAATGTTTACCAGTCTCTTGAGGGATGAGTTTTCCCCATACAAACATTTATTAATTATAGCCTTATTATAATATACATGTAATTGTAATAAAATACATCTAATGAACAATAAAATTGTATTATTTGTTCTGCATAAAACAAGAACAATGCACAACTGCCGACAATAAAAGAACAGGAACTACAGTTGTACTTACATACCAACAATGGCA
Source organism: Lutraria lutraria (assembly GCA_964023205.1). Classification (NCBI taxonomy): domain Eukaryota; kingdom Metazoa; phylum Mollusca; class Bivalvia; order Venerida; family Mactridae; genus Lutraria; species Lutraria lutraria. The sequence goes on along the minus strand of OZ026848.1, from coordinate 31,803,692 downwards.
TACAACAGATGAAGTAAATCTTCCCTATAAACTCTAAATGGACAAAACCTCTCCAATCCGAACTTTTTGGTCAGTCCGAAGGGAGCTCGGATTAGGGAGTTTCTACTGTATATGATATTTATCTCTGTCAACACTTTTTAAACCATTCATATCCCCAAGTAGGTCCCATTGGCAGAGGGTCAGCCTGTAATAACAGTTGAGCATGGTTCCATCCCAACATGGAGTGTAATACTGGTTCTACACAGCAAATATTGAGGGTCACTTATCTCATTTTTGAGTTATCTGTCCTTGAATCTGATTTTTTTTCATACTTCACAATGAAAGAAAGCAAGGCCTTATTTATTTATTTTCCTTTTTATGTGGCCGACTTCATGTGATCATGCACAATTTCAAGAATTTGTGAAGAAGTTTGTTTTTTCTTCTTTACCTGAACTATAATGTCAATTTTCTTAAAGAATGGCCTAATTTTGAAGAATGTTCAGTCTCTTCAACTGAGAAAGGCCATAAAAAGGTTAAATGGAATTGCATGAAATTTTGTATTTTATATTCCATTTGAGATTTCTGTAAGCGTGATCTGCCCTTGAAATAACTTAAAATAAGCAAAAATTCAAATTCAAGGTTATCGCAAAAGGGTCCTTGTCTTTAAGATCATTCAGAATATGAATTTACCAAATTTCCAAATAGCGACTTCTTTTTTCTTTGAGTTACAGCAGTTTCATAATGGCCAAGCTGGACAGCCAATCAGAATTATGGAATCTGATAATAATCAAGTTTTTTTCATGAAGGTCGTATTTTTTTCGTAATAGCCGAGTTTTGTGTTCATAATGCCTTTGAGCACTTCATATCGACCCTGCATTTGAAGTGAAAACACGCCTAATATTGAATATTTAATATATACTCTATTACAACAATGTACAATATAAAACAAAATGGTGTTTATTTTTTATTTCAATTTACAAATAAAATATATGTCCTTGTTATGTATTGTTGGATAAACAATCTATTCTAACAGTTTACAGCAGTATGCATCAATAAGTTGATTTTATTGAGCCTCTGAGTTAACAGGTCAATACATTTTATAATAAGTACTTGTAATAAGAATTGAAAACCTTGACAAATAGTAAGAAGGTTATAAGGATTTCCAATCATCCATCCATGTAACATTGGAGACCGTGCAACATGTACGGGAATACAAGGGTAGGAAAACAATAATGTGAACTAAACATGACTTACTTGACATGTGGGTTAAGTTATTAGGATCCTTATTTTCAATTTGTCATAGGTATTTGCTCATTGATACTCAAAAAATTTAATATTACAAAAATAGTAATGACCAATTGTCATAACTTCTTTGACACAGTTACCACGGATGTTATAATTTATTTTACGACAATTAAAAAAAAAATTAATGAGTTTTTGCCCTTGTAGAAAAATATAAATTTCTTCAAATATTGCATGGTGACCTACCAGTATATTTTTCTTTTATCAAATTATACTGATATTGTGTAAATGAATGTTTTTTTACCATAAGTTTCAGTTGATCTCCCATAGGCTTTAATGTAACTTTAAAGGGTAAATAACTGAAATGAATGACAATTGTTTTTGAAAAATCTCATGGTAAATTATTTTCGGTCAAGGAACCCTATGAAAATTATAAACATTTACAAAATGTGTCCGCCCTATTTGTGTAATAATTTTGAAAGTTAGGATCCTAACACCTTAAATAATGGGAGTGTCTTACTGTATAAACCATAAAGTTGTCCGTTAGTATATTATAGAGCATTCCACACAAAAATACTGCTAGCCCTGAGCTAACTGTAAACATTTAAAACTATAAATGAGTTTCCCATTGAACCAAAATGAATAAACACAGTAACTGACTGATGGTCCAATGTTTTGTCCATTCATTGTACAACCAGATACAAATAAAAGCATGAATAGGCAAGTATCAAAAACATATTGGCATGCAATTAGATTTAATAGAATTCACACGAAACATGTGATTTTCATACAAACAAAGAACCTATACTATACTTCCAATGTGTCTGAATTAAATCTACAAAATACCAATTTGATTGTCATGTGACTGTTTTCTAAACCTACCATGAAAAGGGAGTCCATGCCTACTGAAGCAGAAAGTCTACATTCTATACAATAAGTAAATGTTTGATTCACACAGATTGCAGACAATGAATCAAAACAAACTGACTAAAAATGGATTTAGAAGCTGGCCTGTTTCATGTGAAGGTTACACATTTAACCATGCTCTGAGAACAAAGTATACGAAATCTTACATCAGAAAACTAAACAAATGTAACAACAAGCAGTGTTATCATGGTGTATATGCATCAGCTAGTCACCATGTAGACCCTAATAGGTTAATCCCCTAAATTTTTATTTTATATAAAGTGATATATCTAGCAATCATAAGGTAACATAATTTATACAGCACACAGACATAGTGAGATAATGCAAACGATGGCTTCAATTCTATAGTAGCAGCTTATCCATATGAAACAGAAACGTATACAAGAGCGCCGCAACCTGTGCCAATGCTCATCATTCTCCACATCAAGTGAGATCTACCTACCTATGAAATTTCATGTAGGTACCTCTAATAGCTTATGAGCCACATTAACGTTTTTGCACAGACAGAGCAGTGATCACAATAGCTCAACATTTTTCTTCTTCGAAAACAGCTGAGCTAAAAATTATATAATGTATGTATTAATAGATATCAGGAAGCGTTAATTAAGTTGACTGATACAAACCTATAAGCTAGTGTTGTTAGTATAATTCCTTCCCATGTTAAATGTATGTCTGATCAATGTTGAACTGATACAACGTTTATACTTGGGGAGTCCTTGACCCCACATTGTGATACCAACACACGAAACTAGTCTACTATTATAATTATGAATACATTACGATTAACTAAATCAATTCTACAAACAGTCCTCTGTATTATCTCCAAGCCTTCCCTACCTATAAAATGATAGTCTTTATCCAAGATAAATATTCACTATTCATTTACATACAGTCAAACCTGTAAACAAAGGCCACCTTTGGGAAAGACAAAATACGACTTTCATTCACAGGTTGGCCCTTTATCAGAGGTGGTCACTAATACAGGTTTAATTGTATTATAAACAGACGAAAACCTAAAAGTTATGATACATGACTTGATGAAGGTTTGCATTCTGTACAAACAAGGTGAATAACATCTTGCTAGCATTACCAAGTTGATGGTATATTCAAGGAATTCGCCTGTATGGAGCAATTTGCCAGTATAGAGCAATATAGAGTGTATAAATTTATATGTATATATATATAAGCAATGTATGCAGACTATGCAAGATGCCCACTAATGGCTTTATTCATATTAACACGTCATTATTCATATCAAGCATCACACAGATTTAATCATGAGGAAAAAGAAGCAGTCTGGTGACACTTTATTAGGATTAACTCACATATCTAGATCCAAAGAACCAGTGGATGATAACTCAAGCTTGAAGTTCCAGGCAAACTTCTCTCAATGCAAATAAAGTAAAAACACAAAAGTATAAATGGTTGTCATGCCAATGAATGTATCATACAAAAATTTACATCATTTCATAACAAGATAATATATAACACACAAATATAGCAATAATATAACAAATATAGCCTTATATCACAAGCATTGTGCAATGCAAAATACCAATACATTAAAAATGAAAATATAAAAAATACAAAAATATAATATTATGTATTGCAGAAATATCAGATCTAGAGATAATTGACAATGTAAACCAAAATGTAACCATAGGCCACATTTGACAACAACTGTACATCATCAATCCCACACCCAAAAACTGTCAATGAAAGTTGATTTTCATAATCATACTATTTGTTAATATGCTTTTTCTAATCTTTAATTCTAAATCACTACATTGGTATAAACAATCCTATCAGAAAACTGTTATTATCAAACAAGGATCCCACGACCAAACATCAATTTACCAACAAAAGTATGAAATAATATTTGCAGGTCTGTATAAAATAACAATGATGTAAACAAATTAGAAAATTTTCTTATTTAGTACAAGAGAACTTAGAACAAATACAACATATTACCTTATACATGTAAGATTATGTTTATTATTCACAATAGATAAATGCATATTGTAAAATTGCCCAAATGGTATTTGTAAAAGTTCTTAAATAATGTTATCATGTTATCTGAAACATGTGATCATGTGACCTGAACCATGTGATCATGTTATCTGGACCATGTGATTATGTTATCTGGACCATGTGATCATGTTATCTGAACCATGTGATCATGTTAACTGGACCATGTGATCTGGACCATGTGATCATGTTAACTGGACCATGTGATCATGTTATCTGGACCATGTGATCATGTTAACTGGACCATGTGATCATGTTATCTGGACCAAGTGATCATGTTATCTGGACCATGTGATCATGTTAACTGGACCATGTGATCATGTTAACTGGACCATGTGATTATATTACCTCGACCATGAAAGTATATTACCTGGACCATGTGATTATGTTGCCTGTTAATCAGAACAGGAAACTGTTACCACTTCTATCAAGCTTCCATTGGAAGAAATTTGAACAAAGCATTAAAATGACACACAGTATTTAGATTTGTCATATGAGGTCAGAAAACAACAGCTGACATAATATATCTCATTGTGTTCACTGTATATTTGGAATGTATAAACTTATATAAGACACAGTATATGATATGTTCTACTTAGTAAACTCATGGCATTTATATCATCTTGATTTGTGAACATCTCTATATCTTTCAAATCAATATAATATCATTAAAAAGGCACTGTTTCAATTATAGCAATTTCATTTATATTCTATTGTATCACAAAAAACATGCCATGTTTCTATATAACAAATAAAATGGTATAGTCATATCTTAGTATCAAGTAACACAATTATTTCTTTACCAGATTATATCATTCAAATGTGAACTGAAAACTAACACTAATTGAAATATACTGTATACTATCATAATGTACTGTATACTATTATACTATACTGTATACTATTATAATATACTGTATACTACTATAATATTCTATATACTATTGTAAAATACCACTATTACTGTACCTAATCTGTATACTATTGTACAAAAACAAACCTTTTTGCTGGGTTAATTTAAATGTTTGAAGCACCTTATTACTAGTATCTTTTTTTGTAATGGATTTAATGAATTTTGTCCAGAATAATTTATCACTTATTTATCCGATAAAACCAAGTCATTTGGGATTTTGTAATGAATATTTAACAAGAAAAATCCCCTATATCTGTATGATAGTATACTGTAACTTTCACAGTGGACTGTCAATAAAAACACAACTAACTGTCACCTGGACACCAATATATGATTTGTAAAATACCACACAGTTTATAAATCGAATATACATGTACATACAGGAATAAAACAATACAAGCAGTGATATGGTCAAGTTTAAAACAAATTTGTTCTATGAAGAAGGCCAAAACAATGCTAATTGTTGTCCATCTTTTTTGAACACAGGTCCACCATTTGCAGCAGTTGACTTGACAATTAACTGTCTGGATTTGTTGCCTAGGTTACATTTTGGCTGTTTGTTCACTGTCACTTGAAGCTTTCTATGGCTCCTGAAATGAAACAAAGTATGATCCAGTATTAAAATAATTTATCAGCTAAAGAAACTAACAACCAACAGCACACAATATTTATCATATATTTATACACACATACACTGACATACTGTAAAATTGACATTACACACATATATAGGCAAACTGTCGAAATTACGCACACATATAGACATACTGTCAATATTACACTCATATACTGACATACTGTCAATATTAAACACATATACATACATACTATCAATATTACACACATATACATACATACTATCAATATTACACACATATACAGACATACTGTCAACATTACACACATATACAGACATACTGTCAACATAACACACATGTACAGACAAACTGTCGAAATTACACACATATATAGAAATACTGTAAACATTACACACATATAGACATGCTGTCAAGATTACACACACATACAGACATGCTGTCAACATTACACACATGTACAGACAAACTGTCGAAATTACACACATATATAGACATGCTGTCAACATTACACACATAGACAAACATACTGTCAATATTACACACATATATAGACATACAGTCAACATTTAAAACATATAAATACATGCTGTCAATATTACACTCATATAGACATGCTGTCAACATTACACACATATACAGACATACAATCAACATTACACACATATAAAGACATACTGTCAATATTACACTCATATATTGACAAATTGGGAAAAGTATGGAACTGTATTGGTTCTTAGATAAACCCTTATTTCCCTTATTTCTTTTACATGCCTTTTACTATCATTTCTCCAGTAAAAAAATCAACTCAGTTTGTTCCGATTTTGAACATTTTTTATACATGGAAAACTTAGATCAATGTTATAAAAACATGGGTCTTATACATGAGTGATTACAGTACATTGTTTATATGCCCAGTGTTTCATACACTATGAATTTAGGATATACAACTCGTTTTAAGGGGGGCCAGTTGCTTTCTTTTCTTAAATAATGAATGAGAAGAAAAGAACTGACAGAACAGTTGTTTTGGACAATATCTAGCACATGCTGAAGTATTTCAGCAGATTGCTATTAATTATGGGAGAAAACCTTTATTTCTTGTTGTGGTACTGAAAGCGAAAGGGTATCCTTAATCTATTTATAGAAACGTGTACTTCCTATTTTGATTCGCGCTATCTATGTAAAAAGCGAAACATGTCCGACAGTCCGTTCACAGTGAAGAAAACGTGCTTTTTAATGAATATTCTATCAATACAAGGTTTTAGTTAAGGTAGGTCGTGGGTTTCCTCCCGAAAAAGTGCCACCACTACAGAGTTGCATCAAAGTCTGTTGAGATTTAATGACGGCAAAATGCAGCCATATTGACTTTTTCGGATTTGTAAATGATTCAGAATTGCAGTAACATGAATTACATAGCTTAAAATACAAAATTGTCGGAGCTGTACAGGGAATAACGCGAAAATCGATAAAAACTAAACATTTCACTCCGCTAGGTCAGCGTTTTTTTAGCGTTTTCAATGGAAATATTAGGGCTGTCCCGATATGGCTGCGTACCGGTACGTACCGGTACAGTGCTGAACGATATGCGTATCGTATCGGAAGGTCCCGTATCGGCCGTATCGCGGTTTTTTATTTTATATTAAAAAACTCTTAGAATGTGGAACAACTGAACTAAATTTGCGAATTTACTCTCGTATCATCGTTGACAATGCTTACTCAACTAATATCCAGGATTCCATACTCTGTTTATAGACATTAGCAGCGTGAGGTAAAGCTAGACAACGAATTCGATTCGAGTACTAGTACTAGTATTCAGATTTTGTCAAGCAGAAATTGACTTATAATTTGTATTACGCCACCATGTAATTTAACTTAAAAATATGGCAGCATTTTTGTTTGCCGATGAATGAAACAAGCACGTAGTTGTCTGTAAGAAGTGTCAACGCGATGTCAAGTATAGTGGTGGGACTAGCAACCTTAGAACAAATATGTCTCACCATCATATGGTTACTCATTATTTATTTAATTTAGTATTGTTAATCAATTTGACAATCATAACCCTTATTCTTTAAACAATTTTATGTGGCTAGGTTCAATTCTTGATATAAGGTCATTTATGGGACCGAGATTAAAACTTGCTTCTGTAATAAAATTTCTCATAATTATTTTATTTCCACAAAATCAACTAACATATATGTGAATCAAATTGATGACTTTAAGTACAAGACACTTTCAGTTTATATCTTTTTAACAGTTAAGTAGGACTTTCTACCACCAAACAAGTGTGCAGAGTTCCCAAAAAACACTAATATTACAACGTTTTTCATTACTTTGAAATATTTTTATATCGTATCGTTGATATCGTATATCGCTAGTACCATATCGCAATACGTATCGTATCGGCTGAGATCTGTATCGGGACAGCCCTAGGAAATATCATTTGAATATATCATTTCTGCTCCAGCCAATACTTTGAAGGATGTTCATGCATAAGTCTTCATTGTGCGTTGACTCCTAAAAAATGTCGTTCTTCAGGAGGAAGCCCGTGACCCACCTTAAGTATTAAAATATATTTGACTTATTTATGTTTATACAACACCACTAACATGTAGTTTTTGTGCATTTACCTAGTTTTGAAAGCGAGGTTTATTCTTCCGCAGGATTCTTAAAATACATCTGTCTAGGGTGTGCACCCTATATAGAAAATACCTATTTAATTCAAAATAAAGTATACTATCACTTTTCTAAAAATTCTTTCTACTCAAAAATTCCAACATAAAACCTTTAATCTCAAGGATGGTACATTTTACAATTTACAAGTGGTTGATCAATTAATCTTTCTGAAGATCAAAGATTAACTGATTGGTAAAATCTTGACAAACTGGCATCGCTAATTTATGTACATACTGAGCACTTATTGACTACTAATGTTAACATAACAACCAGAATTTTGACCTGAGGGAAAAACAAAATGACATGTATAATCGCCACAACATATTCATATAAGTTAAGTGGTTAAGTTATATTAGGATCTAGTCTTGAGGCGGACAGACCGATGGACTTATAGACTGACATACATAATTTCCACTTTGCCGCCAATTCACAAATCATCAAATACTGGTTTTTAAACGAAATTTCTAGAATAAATATTTCTTTTTGATTATACAACATACTTGTTACCTGCTGTGAACCTCATCACAAAATATTTGCAATGTCGCAGCCCTCAAAAAAGACAAATTACCGACTTTTAGTAAGTAAAATACTGAAAAATCGACCAACCGTTCTTTCTTAGATGAGCCCTAAATTACCATCCGAAAAGGATTCTAAAATAGGTAAATACCCTGATACTTTGAAGAATTCCCCCACTTTCTTTAAGTACCCGGTAAAAATTCCCCCTACTTTCAAAATCCTGAATCAGACACATTACATTGGACACTGTCTTACCTGTGGAATAGTCTTGCTAATATGCCAACAACTTCTCCCACTCTCTCTTCTTTACTTGGTGAATTCAGACATATAACCAGATCATTACCGTCTGTCAGGTGAAACACAATCAGCTGATCTGGGTCAGGGCTCACACTTAATCCAGATAACTGAAACATAACATAAACCATAAAGTAATGTGTGTTGATCATATTGAGATTAGAGTGTAAGTTATGGGTGAGTTATGTCATTCTTGATTGAAACTGATGCTTTATTGTGTTAAGTAAAAGTTCAGTAAACCATTTAGCAGGTCCACGATTTGCGACAAACTGTTTGATTTTAATAAGATCAAGTGTGAACACTGATTGCCTCAATATTTGACATTGATATTTTAAATTTTGACTTTTTTGAGGAATGAGTCTCTTCTGTGTTCGATTCAGACCAAATAACGACAGATAAATTGAGATAATGAAGTTCCTTTGTTTCATTGGGTGATCCTGTTTTTTAAGGTGATATTGATGACCAAATAATGAATGGACATGTAATTACAACTTTGCTTACACAGTTTCACTTAGTGTCACTAAATCATTCAATTTTTCTCAAATGGTTTGGCATTTAATGCTATAAATTATTTAATTTCATTGTTTTTTCTTGCATTTATAAATTTTTTTAGTTCATTTAAATCATCATTAAAATATTAAGTACATTAGTACATGTATATGTTTAAATTAAACAAATATATTTTTCAATTTGAATCCAGAATATTCATACTGTTGGTACCATTGGAAAGGAAATTTTATTCACTAAAATTTTATATTGTTTAAAAGTGATAGCGTTATGAATTCTTATTGAAAATGAAGTCCACACCATGTAGGTAAAGACTTTTACAGTTTTCCAATAAATATATGATAGTATACTAAGTCATCCAATTAATGGTTTAAACCTTGAATTAAAGTTGAATAACATTTATACACATACCTTACAGGCTTTTTATGTCTGAATATCTTAAAACAGGCAAATAAATGTGTATGAAACACTATATTTGAATGGTTTTATGGGCTAAAATTGGAAATATTTTCAAAATAACATACCTTAAAAACAGACAAAATCAAATTATTGTGATATATTTCTATACTTTTGGGGGGCGGTGACAGATTTCCTTTCAGTCAGACAGAATTTTCAAGTTTGTCAAACCAAATGTCTTAACAGATTTTGATGCCTTTTGTGAATTCTGTTAATACTATGATTACCTCAATATACTGCATTTTCTAGCTAAAAAAATGGTCTATATATCTTTCCTAACTAGAGCTGTCAAAGAGGTGACTAATACCCCGCCGCCGCTTTGACACTAAGAATGTGATAGTACACTATACGGCTATGTTCAAGGGGACATAACTCTGCAATTAGTGGTTCACTGGGCATGAAAATTGTGTCTTGTACATCTACATTTTATATTGATAGTATATTTCAATTAAATCCCTTGAAAAATGTCGAAGCAGTTCGCTCCACAAACTAAGACTGCCATTCTACACTATATGGCTAAGTTCAAGGGCACAAAACTCTAGAACGAGTGAATGGCTGGGCATGAAAATTGTGTCTTGCACATGTACATTTCATGGTGATAACATATTTCAATTCCATCCCTTGAAAAATGTGAAAGTAGTTTGCTCCACAAATTTTTTATATTTCATGTGGACAGACCGACCGACTGACCAACCATCGACCGACCAACCGACCGACAGAGTGACTCCAATATACCACCTCTCAAACTTCGTTTGCAAGGGTATAATAAGAAATGAAGTTACATGGGAACAAGATGGTGAGTGTACACCTTAACCCCCCAATATGTTGAATAGAAAATCAGAGAGAACCATGCAATTTTTACAGGACATAATGAGCAGGTGTGTTTATCTGAGAGGTGATTGTATACCATGTATTTTACAAGAGAGATAATGAGCAGGTGTGTTTATCTGAGAGGTGATTGTATACCATGTATTTTACAAGAGAGAGAGATAATGAGCAGGTATATTTATCTGAGAGGTGATTGTATACCATGTATTTTACAAGAGAGATAATGAGCAGGTGTGTTTATCTGAGAGGTGATTGTATTCCATGTATTTTACAAGAGAGAGAGAGAGATAATGAGCAGGTATGTTTATCTGAGAGGTGATTGTATACCATGTATTTTACAAGAGAGAGAGATAATGAGCAGGTGTGTTTATCTGAGAGGTGATTGTATTCCATGTATTTTACAAGAGAGATAATGAGCAGGTGTGTTTATCTGAGAGGTGATTGTATTCCATGTATTTTACAAGAGAGAGAGAGAGAGATAATGAGCAGGTATGTTTATCTGAGAGGTGATTGTATACCATGTATTTTACAAGAGAGAGAGATAATGAGCAGGTGTGTTTATCTGAGAGGTGATTGTATTCCATGTATTTTACAAGAGAGATAATGAGCAGGTATATTTATCTCAGAGGTGATTGTATTCCATGTATTTTACAAGAGAGAGAGATAATGAGCAGGTATATTTATCTGAGAGGTGATTGTATACCATGTATTTTACAAGAGAGAGAGATAATGAGCAGGTATATTTATCTGAGAGGTGATTGTATACCATGTATTTTACAAGAGAGAGAGATAATGAGCAGGTATATTTATCTGAGAGGTGATTGTATACCATGTATTTTACAAGAGAGAGAGATAATGAGCAGGTATATTTATCTGAGAGGTGATTGTATACCATGTATTTTACAAGAGAGAGAGATAATGAGCAGGTATATTTATCTGAGAGGTGATTGTATACCATGTATTTTACAAGAGAGAGAGATAATGAGCAGGTATATTTATCTGAGAGGTGATTGTATACCATGTATTTTACAAGAGAGAGAGATAATGAGCAGGTATATTTATCTGAGAGGTGATTGTATTCCATGTATTTTACAAGAGAGAGAGATAATGAGCAGGTATATTTATCTGAGAGGTGATTGTATATCATGTATTTTACAAGAGAGAGAGATAATGAGCAGGTATATTTATCTGAGAGGTGATTGTATACCATGTATTTTACAAGAGAGAGAGATAATGAGCAGGTATATTTATCTGAGAGGTGATTGTATACCATGTATTTTACAAGAGAGAGAGATAATGAGCAGGTATATTTATCTGAGAGGTGATTGTATTCCATGTATTTTACAAGAGAGATAATGAGCAGGTGTGTTTATCTGAGAGGTGATTGTATACCATGTATTTTACAAGAGAGATAGATAATGAGCAGGTATATTTATCTGAGAGGTGATTGTATACCATGTATTTTACAAGAGAGAGAGAGATAATGAGCAGGTATATTTATCTGAGAGGTGATTGTATTCCATGTATTTTACAAGAGAGAGAGATAATGAGCAGGTATATTTATCTGAGAGGTGATTGTATATCATGTATTTTACAAGAGAGAGAGATAATGAGCAGGTATATTTATCTGAGAGGTGATTGTATACCATGTATTTTACAAGAGAGAGAGATAATGAGCAGGTATATTTATCTGAGAGGTGATTGTATACCATGTATTTTACAAGAGAGAGAGATAATGAGCAGGTATATTTATCTGAGAGGTGATTGTATACCATGTATTTTACAAGAGAGAGAGATAATGAGCAGGTGTATTTATCTGAGAGGTGATTGTATACCATGTATTTTACAAGAGAGAGAGATAATGAGCAGGTATATTTATCTGAGAGGTGATTGTATACCATGTATTTTACAAGAGAGATAATGAGCAGGTGTGTTTATCTGAGAGGTGATTGTATTCCATGTATTTTACAAGAGAGAGAGAGAGAGATAATGAGCAGGTATGTTTATCTGAGAGGTGATTGTATACCATGTATTTTACAAGAGAGAGAGATAATGAGCAGGTGTGTTTATCTGAGAGGTGATTGTATTCCATGTATTTTACAAGAGAGATAATGAGCAGGTATATTTATCTGAGAGGTGATTGTATTCCATGTATTTTACAAGAGAGAGAGATAATGAGCAGGTATATTTATCTGAGAGGTGATTGTATTCCATGTATTTTACAAGAGAGAGAGAGAGATAATGAGCAGGTGTGTTTATCTGAGAGGTGATTGTATACCATGTATTTTACAAGAGAGATAATAAGCAGGTATATTTATCTGAGAGGTGATTGTATACCATGTTTTTACAAGAGAGATAATGAGCAGGTATATTTATCTGAGAGGTGATTGTATACCATGTATTTTACAAGAGAGATAATGAGCAGGTGTATTTATCTGAGAGGTGATTGTATACCATGTATATTACAAGAGAGATAATGAGCAGGTATATTTATCTGAGAGGTGATTGTATACTATGTATTTTACAAGAGAGAGAGAGATAATGAGCAGGTGTGTTTATCTGAGAGGTGATTGTATACCATATATTTTACAAGAGAGATAATGAGCAGGTGTGTTTATCTGAGAGGTGATTGTATACCATGTATTTTACAGGAGAGATAATGAGCAGGTATATTTATCTGAGAGGTGATTGTATACCATGTATTTTACAAGAGAGAGAGATAATGAGCAGGTGTATTTATCTGAGAGGTGATTGTATACCATGTATTTTACAAGAGAGAGAGATAATGAGCAGGTATATTTATCTGAGAGGTGATTGTATACCATGTATTTTACAAGAGAGATAATGAGCAGGTGTGTTTATCTGAGAGGTGATTGTATTCCATGTATTTTACAAGAGAGAGAGAGAGATAATGAGCAGGTATGTTTATCTGAGAGGTGATTGTATACCATGTATTTTACAAGAGAGAGAGATAATGAGCAGGTGTGTTTATCTGAGAGGTGATTGTATTCCATGTATTTTACAAGAGAGATAATGAGCAGGTATATTTATCTGAGAGGTGATTGTATTCCATGTATTTTACAAGAGAGAGAGATAATGAGCAGGTATATTTATCTGAGAGGTGATTGTATTCCATGTATTTTACAAGAGAGAGAGAGAGATAATGAGCAGGTGTGTTTATCTGAGAGGTGATTGTATACCATGTATTTTACAAGAGAGATAATAAGCAGGTATATTTATCTGAGAGGTGATTGTATACCATGTTTTTACAAGAGAGATAATGAGCAGGTATATTTATCTGAGAGGTGATTGTATACCATGTATTTTACAAGAGAGATAATGAGCAGGTGTATTTATCTGAGAGGTGATTGTATACCATGTATATTACAAGAGAGATAATGAGCAGGTATATTTATCTGAGAGGTGATTGTATACTATGTATTTTACAAGAGAGAGAGAGATAATGAGCAGGTGTGTTTATCTGAGAGGTGATTGTATACCATATATTTTACAAGAGAGATAATGAGCAGGTGTGTTTATCTGAGAGGTGATTGTATACCATGTATTTTACAGGAGAGATAATGAGCAGGTGTGTTTATCTGAGAGGTGATTGTATACCATGTATTTTACAAGAGAGATAATGAGCAGGTGTGTTTATCTGAGAGGTGATTGTATTCCATGTATTTTACAAGAGAGATAATAAGCAGGTGTGTTTATCTGAGAGGTGATTGTATACCATATATTTTACAAGAGAGATAATGAGCAGGTGTGTTTATCTGAGATGTGATTGTATACCATGTATTCAACACATTAAAATGCCCCATGAGTAGAGGCTTAGTCACATCTCAAACAAATATATAATCATGAATCAAATACTGGAAGCTTAAGGACAAGTACATACAGTTCAAAAGACAATACCCACTAGATATACCAAGGTCACATGACACAGCCATCAATAACATACTGATCGCACACCACAAAAATGTCTAGATGAGAAGTCTCCATTGCTTCAAGTCAAATTAACAGACATCAAATTGTTGTTTTAAGTCATACATATAGTTACTCCATTACACATTTTTATTCCATTGCATTACATACTTATTCCATTGCATTACATATTTTTATTCCATTGCATTACGTATTTTTATTCCATTGCATTACATATTTTATTCCATTACATTTTTTTTATTCTATTAATTAATTTAATCAAGTATTGGCATATAAAATAGATGTTCAAACATGTTAATGTTTGATTTTGATAATTATTTATAAGTAAGGCATAAAAAATATGTTTCAGGTGACATACTGTAAGTCTTATAAACAGAAACAAACATTCTTTCCTTCCAAATGTCATTATTTCTCATTTTTTCTCATTACTGATGGCACATGTATGACTTAAAACACATGATAATACCTCTTGGAATGGAATGATTGCTCTCATAGGTTTGTATTTCTTCTTTGGGTCCAGTTTGTAGATACCCTTGTCTGTCAGTGCTACTGCTCTGTCTGCACATTGGTTGTGTTTGTTTACCTAAATATAATGAAAATAATGTTCAGATCACCAGGATTCCAAGAACCTCCCCCTGAATAATCAGTATCTTATTATGTAAGTTTTCTAGTTAAGATAATGCAAATCATCTTTATAAAACAGAGTTAAAAGCATAATACTACAATCATATCACATGTAATGTGGATATATACAGTTTATTACCTGCATATTATATGTACTGTGTACATATCGAGGGTTCAATGCAAGTGTCATAACTCATACTGGAATAAGAACAAGTTACGACAGTGTTGCGCTGAACCCTTGATATACAGTTTATTACCGGTATATAACATGTACTGTGTACATATACAGTTTATTACTGGTATATAACATGCACTGTGGATATTTACAGTTTATTACCGGTATATTACATGTACTGTGGATATATACAGTTATCACTGGTATATTATGTGTACTGAACATAATATGCTAATGCATTAGCATGTCTACACTTTAATCCCTCAGCCATCTTTCTAGCACTTACACCTTACATTAGTGGGCAGGATTTTGACAATATGTTAGGATGGTTGAATCATTTTGTTTATTTCCACAAGTTGTAATTTATGCTGCAATTTTAATGTGGCAGTACTACAATCAAATCACCAACTCACCTTTTTGCAGTAAGAAGAGAAATGGATTTTTGTAAAGCCATCTTGGGACTTCAATGAATTCATTTTGCTAACAAAATCCGCTGTAGATGGGTTATCCTTTGTCTAAAAACAACATAAATATACTTTGTAAATACAGAATTATGTAGTTTACACTCAGGATAAGGAACAACTACAAGATAGCATCATTAAATTAACACAAGAGCGCCACAAGCAGTGCCAACCCTCTGTTCACCGCCTCAGTGAGTTCTATCCACTTGAAGGTTGCTACCTCTTATAATTTCTGACTTATGAGTTACATTAAAGTTTTTGCGCAGATGCACTTGATGCTGTGATCACAACAGCTCAATTTTTTCTTTGAAAAGGACCATGATGGTCCTACATGCTGATCTCAATACCTGAGAAATTCTATACTATGTACTATTGTCAGTCTACAGGTTTAAATTCTTACTGAACATTATATAGCGCATTCAATATACAGGTTTATACAATAGACTCTCAATGGCTTGTACTCACTTGCCTCAAATAGTTGGATGACTGAACACTCACACCGATAAGCAGGGAGCTCTGGTTGAAAAGAAACTTGCTTCACTAAAACTGATAAGCAAGTCCCTTGGGTTCAAGGCTGTGAGAGTCCCTTGTATATAACTAATTTTACGGATGAATCAAAAGTAAATAACAAACCATGGCTAGATAGTTTCCTTCCCACTTCCTTCTCATTCCCCAGTCATGTCTTTGACCTCCCAAGGCTGTGTGTGCAGAACATTTAATCTGTAGAGCAGTCCACTCTTCTCTTGGAACATTACGAAGAATCATATTAGCTCTCCACCTGTATTATAAAACATGTACATAAATAAACTTTACATAATGGAAGTACCAATCGAATATAAGTCAGTTCAAGAAAGAAAACAAACTTTCTTGTACCCAGCCATAGCTACATGTATGGTCCTTTCCAATAACTAGGTTACTTCCTTCAGTGAATCAATAGTGAGGTCCCCTGGTAAGGAATAATTCTACTACCGGGGTGTTTCACACTGACATTGATGATAATGGTGGATGACTGCGAAATTGCCAGTGCGTTAAAGAAATGCATTAAATTACATGCTTGCGAAGTTGATCAGCTAAAAAAATATTTAATGGTTGTTGGCAAACATGTTAATGGTACTTAATATGGTCAATAAGACACATGGAAGGGTAATTTAAGTCCTGTTTAAGGAATGTGTACAATTAAGAAAAATTGAAATATCAATGTATGTCAATAGCGGGAGTCGGAGAATGTTTACAAACTGTTGTTGGAGTTACTAGTATGTTGAAATGTCTATCTTATATTGATGATTGGTGAGATGATATACTATTGATATCTGAACTCTGTACATAAATCATAGGCAATTATTTTGTTGACAAGCTGAATACAAAACTACAAGTCCAAAGTCGTGTATGAGGATGGTCATATACAGTGTCTGTCTAATTGAAGATCTGTGGTTTATCAAATACTTACACAAATACAGTATGTATTTACCAAACATCATACTAATGTTATTTTCCTGTTCATCATCATCAAAATATATTTAAATAACAAACAAACAAAAATAATTAAAGTCATCTGTGATGTGTTTTTTAAAGCTTTAAGTGTTTGCCCTATTTTTCCAGCCAATCAGCTACCGAGATTATTTGAATTTTGTACCAATTAATTTCTGGTCTGGTCTGGTCTCTTCAGCAGATAGAGTCTGAACAACTTTTATTAAGAGTATGATGGGAAAAAGTTGGTTAGTGACTAAAAATGAATATTTTCTCTTAACTACGCGAGAGAATGACAATTGGAAACCCTGATCTTGTATTTACCTGAGTACAATAGCATTACTGAGTGTTAGACACGTTTTCACCTGAGTAAACTATGAAAGTTTAAGGTGTTTTTCTCCCATATGTAACACATCAGTGTGTGATAAATGTACAGTATTACAAGTACCTATTGTGAGCCTTCTGTAATTCTTCAACCCAACCAGTCAGTACTTTAGGTGGTGTAGGCCATTGTATATTCTTCCCATAATCCTTCATTGTTCGTACATTCCTGAAAGTGTCAATAAAAATTGTAACGGTATGGTCCAAGGCAACAACTGTTTAAATATCATAGTGTTCTTGTAGCAGCTTGTGTTGCTGTGTGACAATTACAACAGTAAATGCTAGTAGCATGATGCTGATGATGTCTTTTATGAATTTTGACATGTTTCCAGCATTGAGAGCCAAAAAGGTGCGCTGAGAACGCAATCAAATTTTGTGATTAGGGATGCAGCTCTGAAGATGAAGCTTTGCAGATGGCACATGTAGAAAAGAACAACTGTTGGTGTGCACTGCGGCCTCCAGTAATGACAATGTCATCTGACATCACAAAAGATAGGTGGATCACAATCAAGGACAGCGATTTTTTTAATTGACATATCAAATTATTTAAGATCAGTATTAATTTTACTTGTCTTGAATCAGTCTATACTAGGTAAAAATTTCATTAAACACTGCATGTAAAATAAAGAAAGAAGACTGGAACTTTTTCAAGAACGTTTTTATCAATCCTTTTATATCGCTATTCAAGTATGACCAGAACTGTCAGGGTTTGCAATAATATTTAATACATCAGATTTTCTTATGAAAGTTGCAGATTTGGCTCGAGGTCAAGGGGTCCTAGTTAATAAGTTTTTTCGAACTCTGGGGATTGCAACCAATTTTTTGCAATTTTTAATTTTCTTCAGTTCTTAAGGAAAATCCAGGCCTAAAAACAAGTAATAAACAGGAAATATCTACAGTAAAACCTCGGTATTATCCGAATAAAATCTATGGTCCCGATTACGTCTCTATATATTTCAAGTACAACAAACCCCAGTTATACGAATCGGATTTTACGAATACCTGGTGTAATCCGAATGCATTATTTGGTCCCTAAAGTTACGAATGTGCGTATTTTCACACCTATTATTCGAAGTTGTCAATTTAACAATGGCCGATTGAGAATCAAATGTCGTGTGACAAACAATGTGTCACATCAATTCATACACGAAGCGTGTCAACAGTTTAATTATCGTTAAGTTGACCATATTGTTTGTTACGATTTTATAACAATCGCGACAAATATTTAACTATGATCTCGAGGTATAATAAGTTAATATGTGTACGTACCTGGTGATCTGTATGAAATTATTTGCATTTCTGCGTCAATAAAAAATTAAAAACAGATTCGAACACAGTTAAACAAAGCTAACTAGAATATGATGAAACGTACCAAACCTAAAAACATAACGTCTTCTTTACGATTGTTTAATTGTCTTAGAATGTTACGATAGCGATGCCTTGTCGATCGTTAGTTAAGTGAAGTGAGAATGACATATTATTGTGTCGGATTGTGTTCTGCATAATTCATAAATGCGCTGGTATTTATTTGACAAGAATGATTGTTTCATTGGTTAACTCATATACATTTATAAAACAATGATAAATAATAAGTGTTTGTTGTACATTTTATTTTATTCTTATTATCACTCAAATAAATAACGTCATGTTTACATACGAGAGTTAACTCCCTTGCAATATACGGACAGTATGGAATTTATCGTTTCCAACCAATACATTATTCTGAAATGGATTATTCGAAACCATGGATTATCCGAATGATTTTTCAGGGCCCAATGACATTCGATTAACCGGGGTTTTACTGTATATGAAGGTTAAACAGCGAATACATGATTATTTTATTCACTGTTTAATTATAGTATGAAATATCTTGCCTGAAGAGTTGAATGATCTGTGAAATGTAGGATCTAAGCTTATATCTACGGAATCGTGACATGATGAAGTAGATAGCTCTCATCTTCTTGGCCTTCCTACGAGCATTTCCACCTCTCCACATCTAGTTTAAAGAAAAGGAATGAACATGTAAAGGCTGAACGGAAAGTTAAACAAGATGTGTTTCAAAAACCCTCTGGGTGCCCTTTAACTTGAAAATGCATAAAAATAAACAAAGGGCCATAATTCCGTCAAAAATGATCGAATCACAAAACCTGGAATGTCTGTGCAGGGGTTCTTGGTAACAACCAGTCTGTGAAAGTTTCATCAAAATCCCATGAAAAATGTTGGGAGTAGTATCCTAAAAGAAATGTCGGAACTTTTTAAAAATACTGACCAGAAAATGCACAGGTTCTGTAGAGGTTGTCATGAGGAACCTACATATGAAGTTTGATGAATGTTAGTGCAAGTGTTTTGATTTTATAGACAAGGTTAAAGTTTGGTACAAACAGACAAATAGACAAACAGAGAGACCAAAAACAATATGCTTATATGATAAGGGTTATACAGCAACACCCTTTGGTAGCAGCAAATTTATGTTGTTGTTGTACTGTAATTTCAGCAAGCTTCTAAAATGCTGCTGGAAACATTCCAGAACTTGCATTGAATTTCCAAAAACAAATAACCAGTATACTACATTGAAAATTAGTCATACTTATAATAAGGTGATGGGTTTGGCTTATTTCATTAAATTTCACTATATCACTTGGTTGCTTTTAAACTATTAAGCATACGTTCAATAATTGGTTTTACAAAAACTCAAATCCTTAGGCATTTGTCAGTGCTTTCAAATCAATCAAAAAGAGGGAGGGAATTTAAAGAAATATTTTTTTTTTCGGACAATGATAAACAGCTCTTTCTCAGGGGAGTTGGTATATAAAATAAATTAAATGTAGATTTAAATGAAAACTATTCTGCTTCTTAATAAAAAAATTATCTAAGTAATATGATGCCTGATAGTCAGTGTAGTGATTTTCAAGTTGAAATTGTTAATGTCAACTTAGTCCCAAGTGGCATTGTCTAGAATAAAACGTTTTAGTAAGTATGTCATTTAAGAGAAAAGGATCTAGAGCAAGGAAGGCTGCTAATCTAATACACTTCATTAGGAAATATGTATGTGTATATATATAAAGTTATATATGTTCATAAATTTCACCATTTCAGTTTGTGAGTCAACTGAACTGAAATTTATAAGGAAATCCACATTAATTTAATAGCTTTTGGCAATCAACAAAACATGTATTAACGACATACACAGATTTACTTATTCATGGTAATTTATGGTTTGCTTAATTTACATCACTACACGCCACAGTCCACTCCTTACAAATTACTGTGCTTTTTTATATTATAAAATAAGACAAAGTTATCAATAAAGATGATGTATAAATTCTCAACATATTTTTTTTTGAGTATTTATTCCAAATATCATGACAATTGTATGGGACAACTTTATTGTTGCATCATGTTGCTGAACGGTGATGAGACTGCCAAAGAGAGGCATACTGTGTGTTTTTAAATCAAAGTTAATGGAGTTTCGAGACTAATTTTGCTAAAATGGGCTTGCCAGAGGCTTGTCCAGTTCAGCTTTCTAAGCCTCATAGGATGAACCTTCTCCATCTTGGCACCAACCAGGTATTCTCTATATCGTTGTACTTCAGGTGACAATAAAAATACTTGATATATCAGAAAATAGGACATCCTGTATTCTGGGGGATATTCAACAATATTTGTCTGCAATCAATACACAGTGTTCTCAATTATAAAGGTACTGACATTTTTTTAGCAATATTTTCAAAGTTAGGGTATTTCCAACTGGCCCCATCTTGTTTCTAAGAGGCTAAGTCAGCCGGTTGCCGGTTGTTATTGACCACTCTGAATACATAATGTAAATACCTTCTGCATGAACAGTACAATGCCCGGCATATGTCTGTCTCTTTCTTCTTCCAGTGAAAACAAGGTTTGTGGAGATCTTATAAAGATCTTGGACTTGCCGTACTTGACATCATTGTCAAATCCCATGTGATTGATAATAACCTTACATCCATCATACGCAGTACCGCGGAAATTTGGCCATGTCTTTCCTGTGATCATCTTGTACCTACAATAAACATTTACAACTATTATGTCATGTAAGAATTCATTTTGTTTATTTGATTAAGTTGCTCAATATTCCATTACTGAAATCAGTTAAATAATTATGATCAAGGATAAATGACAAATTGTATTCAAAATGTAGTAGAGTAGAAAGAGGCTAATTCGTGATCAATTGGTTGAACAAGATTATTATATTACTTAAATTGTCTTTTATAAGGAATTCACTAAGCTTTCTACATAATGTACTGTGTACACAGTATACAATCACTACATAATGTTTTAAGTACACAGTCAAAAACTACTAAATAATGTACTTTGTACAAAGAGAAAAAACACACTAAATAATGTACTTTGTACAAAGAAAAAACACACTAAATAATGAACTTTGTACAAAGAAAAAAAAATTGATATACTGTACTTTGTACAAAGTACAGAGAAGTACAAAGTACAGAGAACAGGTGTGCTGTATGAAATTGATTGACACCATATTTAATTCAAGTAAAAATGCTTGTACAACATTATTGTTTTTGTATATTACCTTGACAAAAATCGTTCATAATGTGACCTGAAGGCAAAGCCAGCTCTGCGTACACGGACATTTTCTAACAATCCAAGATACATAACTTGGTGGCGACATCTGGTGTCATCAAACTTGCTCGGAGATTTAATCTCATTTGGTTTTATACATCTGACATAATGCGGCTCCTTAATATAAATTATATAAAAAAAATGTTTAATAAAATTCAATACATAAGTCAGATTTCCAAATAAATAAACAGGTGAATTTGTTTGTTTGTTTGAGTTTTACGCCCCTTTTCAACAGTCAGAGTCATATGAGGCGGACAGTTCACATAACCATCATTCCTGGGAAGAACCAGTAATAGACCTCCATCCTTCGTAAGCAACTGCCTACTTTCTAACTTAAAGGGACATGGTTGTTAGCTGCGCTCAAACCCACAACCCTCTATCAGTGAGAGGATACAGTGATCTGAAGTCAGCGACCTTAACCATTAGACCACGGAGGCGGGTATAAATAAATAGAATGGTTAGGTTAGTAGGTATAAATCAATGTATATTAACCATATTGAGCATTATCAACTGATACCCAGTGTTTCAAAAAGCACACAGTACAAATAACACAACATATTTAATCTGCATGATATTTATACCATATAACATGCTATCTTTAGAAAGCATTGAGGTAGATGATTTTTTCCCCATGGTAATTTTTCTGGCTTTCTATATGTGTAAAAATGATACAACCTGTAGAATTCATTGTATCACATTGACAACACAGTATATAATGGGATTTTATTACACTGTCAAAGCTGAATAATTACACTGAATGTGAATGTGTTTGTTTTTAGCTTCATATCATATATAAGTCAAAGGTCAATTATAATTAAGTTAAATACATGTACATTTGAGAACCATGCAGTATTACAAAGATCATTCAGTGTATCCATATAGTTTGATACAATCGATGTATCCGTCATAGGGTTTTAGTAAAGAAGGAAAGAGTCAACCACAATAAGTCATTTGAAGTGCGTCAATTAATTTAAAAAACATGTTTATTGAATAAAACCACATATCAGGAAATGACAGTAAAGGAATATATCTCACATATACATAATATCATCATCAAATTCAAATAAAAAAATAAAATATAGCGCATGTGTTAAACAGATAACAATAAAATGAGTAAAGGTATAATATGTGATATGGATGTCCTTGATAATCAAGAGCATAAAAGACTCTCAGACTGATCATGCCTTGTAAAAAATGAGCAAGCCACAGACATAGCCTTACTATGTGACTTATGTGTAAAGAAGAGGAGGATAGAAAGAGGTTTGACAGTATAAATGTCAGCAATATTCATGAACAGATAGAAAACAAGATAATTTTATGAACATAACATTGAAGTGAAACTGAATGATGATACGTAGAACGTTATCTCATCACAGACTGTGACAGAGTACATAGATTAAAACATAACAGAAATCTCAGATTTGTTGCAATTTATAAAAACTACCGAACCTGCCTTCCTTCCTATTAGAATAAATACAAAAATAGATCACAACAATTAACTGCATACTTCAGCGAGTTTATGTACAGCGCTATTCACTTAATACAAAGACAGCTTGATAACATACTTCATTGATACCAGTTTCAGTGTCTGCTTATAAATATCAGTTATTTTATGTTGGACAAAAAATGGAGAGTTCATTTCATCAGCTGCTAATCTAAGTAAAAAGTCTTCTTGTCTAAAACCGACCTGTTAAATTTAATACTGGTAAATCTTAATTTGATAAAAATTCATAGTGATAAATAATTGGTCCCATTTTAGAGTTTTTCTTCATAATTATTTTTTCCTAGTCAGTGCACATGGATGGTTGACTTCAGTTAAACAACTGCCATACAAAACATATGGGAGTGCCCAACTAAAAAGGACAAGTATTTCAATATACACTTACTTTGGTGGCAAGACGATCAACAAGTGCAATAATGGAATTCTTGAAATTACAGCCAGCAGTGACAGGTCTTCTTGTAGTCTGAAACGTTTATAATTTTACAATCATATATTCAACAATAAAGCTTGTCAGGAATCCACATTCCATTGAAGCATCAACAAGAAGTGTTTGTGAAACACGAATACCCCATAAAGGCCAACTGGATAGAGATCATCTACATATGACCAACCTCCCAACCAAATCTGAGGAGCTATGCAAAATACTTCTCTAGTTATTGCCTGGACAAGGTTTGGTTATGGACCGATCGACCGACGAAAGGGGGCATGACTAAGTTTCCAGATCATATGTACTACATTACAAGAACATGTGTATAGTTTACAGTGTACAACGTTACTAGAACATGACATATGGGTATGGTGTATACACATTGTGTATGGTTTAGTTATCCAAACATTTCATACAAGCATAATTATATTAAGCATATGACGTTGAGCTGGAGTGTAGATGAAAAGATGACCTACAGTCAATACCCTCTGCTGACACATCTGAACTAAAGATCTTATATAATTATACTCTTCATTATAACGCAGTTAAGATTAATGTTAAGTATATACCTAACAGCCAAAGGCCATTTTAAAATAGTCTCGACATTGAATTTTAAAAAGAGTAGAAATGCAACAAATTTAAACAAGCGGGCCAAGATGACCCATTACTCGCTCACCTGCATGAGTAAAGACTACAACTTCTTTCATATCATTACAACTTCCCTAATATCAATGTTTAATTAAAGTGCCAGGTCACAAAATGCACCCATCAAAATTCATTTTTCAAAGCGTCAAGGGGCATAACTCAGAAGTGCCAGGGTCAATTAGGCTGGTTATTGAACTTGACCGAGATGCAATGGCCATAAACATTTCCATGAAGTTTGGTGAGGATCCAGAAAAAAATGTTTGGATTAGAGAGTGGGCACTGTTGTGGATAATCTCCCACCCTCTCACCGGCTAGGGCTGTGGCGAGTATCCTAGTACTCGGGTATTCACGAATCAAATTGAATAATCGAGTATGAATAATCGTTATTACTAAGAATCGTGGTTCGCGATCTTAGGTTTTAACAAATTAAAAGTGTATTCTTTGTTCTTAAAAATCCCTTTTCTCTGAATGAATATTAAATGTCTCATCATTGATTACTTTGTTTGCCAAGATGTCCAGTCGGTTCTTTAAAGAATGATGCTGGTAAATCAATAACTGGAAGGCAGTATGTATAAATTTAAGCCATAGAACAAATTATATTGATTTATTTCATTGTTCCTTAAAAAATTACCTGTCTTCGGGACTGCAATTTTGAAGTTTTAGATGGGTTACTTAATAACAAAAGATTCGTGATTCGATTTGTGGATCGTAAGTGTGGAATTGTGGATTGGATCGGATAGCCACTTACCCAACAATCCGCAGCCCTAATAATTTATGACCCATACAACTAGGAGAGCCTAACACTGACCTAGAAATCAAGACATTCTGAGCAATTTTCATCAAGACTTGATAAAAATGTTGTCTCTACAGCGTTATCAAGGTTTTTTCCAGAGATTCGACCTAGATGACCCGATGCATGTTTTTACTATTCTGAAAGATTATTAAGACAACATTCTGACGAGGTGGGGAGAAAATCCAATCAAAACTGTGACCTCAACCGTGTTAACAAGCTTTTACTGTAATTTGACCTGGTGACCTTATTAATGCCCCAGATGGCAGATGGCCCATGTTCGAGCTTGTCCAAAGATTCATTTAGACAAAAATTCTTACAAAGTTTGATGAAGATCCATACAAAACTGTTTACTTATGACATTGTACAAAGACTGAGCACAAAGGCTCACAATGAGCACTTTGTGCTCAGGTGAGCTAAAATAGCAAGTGAATCATAACTACATAACATACCTCAGTGATGGACAGTTTCCCCTCAGGCCACATCATCTTGATAAGTTCATCATTACTGTTTAATGGAAATAAGAGTGTACAGCAATATATACATGTAAATATATATTAGTCTGAGCTAATATCTTCCATACAGATTTGATAGCATGAGCACTTGAGACCAAGGTAGATAAAGTGGCACCTATTCCACTATATTGACATCAATGAATCAATACAATATCAATTAAACGAGTGTAGGAATTAAGCACTGGGGGGCAAATGCCCACTTAGAAATAAGCACTGGGAGGCAAATTTCCACATGACCATTTTTTCATTGGGAGCAAATGTCTGGGGGCAAATGTCCGTATCCCCAATTAAACATATCACATAATGAGAGAGATAATGACTTGTAGACATTGGACATATTACATGATAAGAGATAAGGACTTGTAGACATTGGACATATTACATGATAAGAGATAAGGACTTGTAGACATTGGACATATTACATGATAAGAGATAAGGACTTGTAGACATTGGACATATTACATGATAAGAGATAAGGACTTGTAGACATTGGACATATTACATGATAAGAGATAAGGACTTGTAGACATTGGACATATTACATGATAAGAGATAAGGACTTGTAGAAATTGGACATATTACATGATAAGAGATAAGGACTTGCAGACATTAGACATATTACATGATAAGAGATAAGGACTTGTAGACATTGGACATATTACATGATAAGAGATAAGGACTTGTAGAAATTGGACATATTACATGATAAGAGATAATGACTTGTAGACATTGGACATATTACATGATAAGAGATAAGGACTTGTAGACATTGGACATATTACATGATAAGAGATAAGGACTTGTAGACATTGGACATATTACATGATAAGAGATAAGGACTTGTAGACATTGGACATATTACATGATAAGAGATAAGGACTTGTAGACATTGGACATATTACATGATAAGAGATAAGGACTTGCAGACATTAGACATATTACATGATAAGAGATAAGGACTTGTAGACATTGGACATATTACATGATAAGAGATAAGGACTTGTAGAAATTGGACATATTACATGATAAGAGATAAGGACTTGCAGACATGGGTTAGATTACATACTGAGAGAGGTAAGGATATGCTGACATAGGAAAGATATAAGGACATGTAGACATGGATATATTACATAATAAGACAGATAAGGATATACAGACATAGGATCACATACTAAGAAATAAGGACTTGCCCAGATTAAACAATTAAGTCACATACAGAGAAATCAAATTTAAACAAATTTAAGAATGCATAATGAAAGATTTAACAAGTTTAATCTATTTTAGTAAGATGATAATGCTTGTAAATGCCTCAATGTTACATCAACTTCAAACACTAATATTGCCACGTACTGGTATTAGTACGTAATAAACCCTAAAGCAACAGACAGTATATAAACATGTTGACACCAGTGAAGTCCAACTAGAAAGTAAATTAATCATCAATCAAATTTAATTACACCATCAACTAATGTAAACCACATTTAAACATAACTAATGTTAACATTACTGTCAGGTAGGGAACAATCCCAACACAGTAATAAGACCCAAGGGGAAGTAAAGGCAAGTACAGAGCATAGATTCACCACAAAGAACATATAAATAAATTCAACTATCAGTTGATCCTATCAATAAATAATTAATCATGGCTTTTTTTCCTTCCATAGCAGGGGCTGTTAAAAGGTATCTTCCCCTCAGGAAAATTCATTGATTTGTTCTATGATTAACATCCATTATACAAACATGTCTTTGATCACTTGAGGTCCCGTTAATTACAACTTTGCAGACATATGGTCTCCGTATATCACAGTTAATTGTAGATAATGGTTTGATTGATACATACTATACAACCATACGATCGCCTGGGGTGCAAACTGGATCTTAAAGCTTGAATAAATTTTACAGGGTGTCCACAATTTAAGTAAAGCAAAATTCCCTGACTTTTTCCTGACTAAAATCAAATTTCCCTGACTAAATTTTTTATATTTTACGCATAAGTACTGACATCTGTTGGTCCCCGCCTCCTATACATCCAACAATTTTTACCTTTTACT
The DNA here is from genome assembly GCA_964023205.1 of Lutraria lutraria. Classification (NCBI taxonomy): domain Eukaryota; kingdom Metazoa; phylum Mollusca; class Bivalvia; order Venerida; family Mactridae; genus Lutraria; species Lutraria lutraria. Next base: position 31,775,131 of record OZ026848.1, on the reverse strand, counting down.
TTACAAACTGTTATTGTATTACTCTTTTGTACATATATTTAATCTAGATTGTTTGGAGGTTTGTTTTTCCTTCATTTTTATTTCTATTATTCTTTTTCAACATACATACATTTATATGTATGTTTAAACAATTATTGATTCTATCAGATGAGTGTCTGCTATTAAATACATGCCATGATAATACATGGAAATCTGTTGGCCTCCTCCTCCCCTTCAGCAAGCCCTTTCCATCTTTTTACTATCAATCTGTCATTTTATTTCTAATTATTTATCTAAATTATTTTTAAGAGCTTAATTATCTTTGATTTGATTTTCTATATATTATGCACATGTATTTACATAGGCAAGCTATAACTGTTCAAAGTGGTGCTCATGAAAATAAAGTCATGCAACAAGCTATAGTCTAATAAGATATATATATATATATAAAGTATCTGCAAAAATGAAATTAATGTAAGTTTTGTTAGTCACTTTAAAATTCAATGATATAAGTCTTTTTATATATTTGTATTTTGAAGTGCCTTTTCTCACTTTCGTTTTCAAGTAACGCTTATGAAGAGATATAAATCTTATCAGAATAGCTTTTTTATTTTGTCCATCATTGGCATGCTAATCCACAATATGCTACAACTCATAGAATAACTGGTCAATCATATAAAAACTAAAATGAAATTTGTCTAATACAAGCAAAGAAGAATGTTTTAGCTACCACATATTTTAACATGCATGCATATAGTTTTGTACAGTTACAGAGAGCTTAACATATAGCTCTTATAATATTACATTATTTAAGCAATCCATGCATATGCTAAGCAATTAAATGTATATATATATCAGTTACAAATGTTGACTTCTAATAACTTGTAGACATTAAATGAAAGTAAAGTTGAAATTCTTAATAAGCATGACAAAATATTAAGTGCTACAAAACAAAGAACCCATAGCCGTAAGTATTGAAAATGAGAAGAATTACACTATTTTCTTAAGTAGGGTATATTTATTGATTTGTGGTACAAAATGTTACACAAGACAGATAGATGCACAAACTTGCAGTACAGTTTACATTTCCTTCATAATAATATTATTATTATTACATTAAAGAAACTGCCTTAGCCTTTATTCTTCATGTTTTATCATTCATAGATTTGTCATTTCAAAATTCCCTGACTTTTCCCTGACTTTTACTTCAATTCCAAAATTCCCTGACAATTCCCTGACCTTGAAAAAAAAAAATTCCCTGACTTTTTCCCTGACCTTGGACACCCTGTTTTAGGACCTTTTTCGAAGAAAAAAAAGAAAAATCTTCCTTATTTTTAAAATATCTTTTTGAATATTCTAATTTGTTTTTTTCATGTTGGAATATTCTGCGATGTTCTGAATATTCAAATAAAATTCCTGACCTTGAGTTTTTCATTATTTTGCTTCCCGCAAGAATATAAAAACAAAATTAAAAAGGTTACACTTTTTAAAAACATGATATACTGATATCATGGCAGTTAACATCAAATACTATATGTTAACATAATGATTAGAGGAACAGTAACATGGCATATACAGTAATACCTGTACTAGTGGCCATCTTTAAATAGCGGCCACCCAGTGTGTAAAGGCTAATCCTTTAAAAAAACTGTCATTGATTATTTAGAACAAAATGACCTTCAAATAAAGGTCATATGTCATTAAAGGCCATATTTTGGCTTTCCCAAGGGTGGCCTTTGATCACAAGTTGGTCTGTACTTAGATAAATGAATGTGTTCTGTACAATACTGACTGTGAATTACTTTGTGAATATTTTTAGATTTCTCAGCCCAAACATTCCATACAGTAGGATTTATCATCACTGCAATGTAAGTAAACTACATAACTTCTCCATCAAGGGACGCAACTCCTCCCGTATATCATGTATTCTTATCATATTTATCCCCAATATAACCACATAACTTTTACGTATAAATGTCCTCCATCTTCATCTGAAGACTGTTCAATGCTGGATAAATCAATCTATCAGTTTTATCTTATATAACAACTATTAAATTGTTAAACAGCAATATAGCAAACATAAATTGGCTGGACAGGAAATTAACAACATGACTACATTTCTCTTCCACTGGTAGCAAGAAAAGTTTATTCAAACCAGACTTCATGAAGTATAAATGAAGGAAGTTCTTAACATTGAATACATACCTGTTAAATAAGAGTCGTTTGAAGTCCTGGTATAACTGATCTCGATTCTTATCGATAAAACCAACAACTGAATAGTTCACATCTCCAGCATAATGTCTGACACGGAACTCTACCTTATGTTCTAATGTCTTATCAGATGGGTTCAACTAAAACATAAATAACAACATTAGAAACAACACAATTCTTTTCTAAAAACAAACAAGAAATGTGTCCAGAGGACACAAATGCTACTGCTAAGAGCTAAGTCAAAAAGGGGCCATAACTCCACCAGAATTCAAACTTGACCTGTATCTTATTATTGTACACCTTTGTGTAAAAAAAGAAACTAATCCATGAAATATTGAGTTATCGCTCGGAAACCAAAATTTGAACTAACGGACAGGGGTAACTCTTCATGCCCTTCAGTCATTTCGACTAGCGGGGGTAAATAAAACAAATTACGTGTAGATACATGGAAATGTAATGTTATTTTCTGTCAGTTTTATAGTGTAGAAAACATATTTAGGTAAAATTTGTTCAAATATAGATGAGTTCTAAAGACTATTCAACTAGTTTTAATACGCATAAGTGTATACATATAACAATGTGATACATAATGTACATGAATCAATATGTCACATGGGTGTTAAAGTCCCATAAGCTTATAAATGTATTGGTCTTAATAGGTTCTGCTTGTTCTATAACAGAGGAATCTGGTGTGTTTTTCTCCCGTGCATACTTTATAGCAAGAAAAAATGTTTCCGAAACTACTATCGTATTATTTTCAATATCATTGAAATAAATACTATTTATAGAACACCTGAGTTTTCCTGCAGTCATGCTATGCACACGTAGTAAAGTGACATCACGCGCTCTACATATTTCAAGTTTACAAAAGCAAAATTCACAGCGAAATGAGTGCTTTCAGACAAAAAAGGACTTGTTTCGACGGTAATAATTATCTTGGGATAATATCAGCAATTAAATGTTTTTGCATAATATTTTTCTACAGCAAAAAGCTTATGGGGCTTTAAGTTATCACACGTAAATGTTAAGTAGATGTAAATGAGTGGTCTTCTTGGTCAAGTGATTAAGGTCTCTGCTTACTAATCACTAGCTCCTCACAACTATTGGTTCAAAACCCATCTAGGACCTATAAAATTTCACATGTGAGCAGGGCTCGATGCTAACTTATTTTTCATGGTGGCCCAAAGGACCACCAGCTTTTGAAACCTGCTGGTCCAACAGAATTTCAGGTGGTCCTTCCACCGATTAAGATATTATTTGTTTAATTACAGTGAAATATTGATACTCCTCCTAGAATTTTCAATTGTCCATCGGAGCTAATGGTCCTGCACAAAAACCACTGGTCTCGGACTAGCGGACCAGTGTTAGTGTCGAGCCCTGGTGAGGAGGCAGTCCAACTGTTTATGGAAAAGTTTGATGATTGTATAAATATCTGTTCACATATCAGTTGTAATTCATTTGGGAGTGATCTCCCTTTATTCTAATGCAACCAGTCCTGATTTCCCATACCAATAATACTCAGAGACCATGGATCATCTAAATTAATATCAATTTCGGATAATCAGGTTTTTAATGTATACCTGTATATTTGGTCACACACCTGGGGCATAAATCATGTTAATTACCCCCAAAAACCTATAGATATGCTCAGCTGACTGCTAGCTTCATTTCTAGTAATTGTTGTGTGATAAGAATAGTTATCAAGTGACCAGAATAAATTAAATTTCAAGGTTCAATGCAACAGTGTCGTAATTCATATTGATTTAAGAACAAGTTACGACAGTGTTGCGCTGAGCCCTTGTGATAATGGGTTTGACAGTTTAATGTCACCATGTACACAGAATAAGTACAGTTGGCACTTGAAAGCATGCTAGTGTCAACCAGCATACATAAAGTTAGTAAGTGACAACCTGTGTGTTTAATTTAAGCCAGTGTACAAAGAAAGGCTGAATTTTAGAAAGAGATCTGTTCATAATTTCTACAATATGCATAAATGAAAAGAAAAATGCACAAATAAAAATTTTGACAGTTTGGACCCCCGACGTTGAAGATTTATTCTCGATATTAAAAATACTTACAGCTCTACAAGTAAATCTGTCATTTTTACTCAGTTTCTGACTCATGGCTGTCAAGAACATCTGAAAAAGAAGGTAAAATCTCTAAGATACAGAGTAAATAATGTGGTCTAGCACTTAACACTCACTTAATTACCAATACTACTAATTCAAATTGTACAATATTAAAATCGACTGTAGAAGACTTGTTCCCCTTAATAAAGAAAAAGATTTATTTCTTCACATTCTAATGAATTTGCCTGTATTTTTGTGACTGAGTTGATCTCTTGTTTTGAAGCCAGGCAAATCTTAAAAATATGATCCATGGAACATCATTGTTACATAGAATTAATGAAGAAAGAAATATTAAGAAGAAAGAGATGATTTGAACACATACAGCACACAGTTTTTGTTTTTTTTGCTAATTCTGTAGCCGATATAACTATTCGGTCATATTCCCAATTGAAAATAGTATCTTTTTTCCAATTCACAGACAAAAATCACCAATTGAAACTTTGAAAATGAGAGATCTTTCACTGTAATAGACTTTAACGGTTGAAAGTTCCCATTACGGACAGTGAGTGTTTGTGTTCATTTAAATATTGCAAAATTGCAGTCATGCATATTTTCCCGATTTTCAACAATACACCTTGAAATTCCCAATCACAAATGTATGGGTCATGTTCCCAAAATGCTAAAAAAAACACCTGGTCCATGAGCATGAAGAATGTTTTATAGACCTACCTCATCTGTAACTTTACCCACACTAAGGCAAGCTTCATCAAGAATAGATAATATTCCTTTATGTTGTTCCTCTACAAGATCACAGATGACTTTATTGTTAAAATAGTCCACATGTTGCCATTGGATACCTTCACGCATGTATTCCTCTTGCTCTTGCTGAAAAGAAAATTAATACAGTAAATCCTTGAAAACCGGACTCCCTGAAAACCGGAATTCCCCGAAAACGGACAATTTTCAAGGTTCCATTTTTCGGATTGTTAATCCTAAGTTCTGTGAAGTCCGGAATTTTCAGAAAAACTGACTTTTCGATGGGCTCCAGTTTTGTGCAACAAAACTTCATGTCAGACAGTTATGTAGTGTGTAAATTTTGGATCTGTAGTTATCAGTCAGAACAACTTGGGCATTTCCATAACTGAGAAACATGCCTTGTATGTAAGTGTAGGGTTACAAATTTTGGTTATGTAGTTTCCAGTCACTACTTTTTCAACACTAGGCACTTGTTTTCTTAGAATGGCAGACTTTCAAATGTATTCTATTGGTCACAATTTTCAATATTGGAATCAAGTTCCCATTGAAAGAGAAACAGGTAGTTCCCATAATTGAGATTTCCATGGTCAGCCATGACGGAAAGTAGCCCATGAACAACAACAACAAAATGGCAGCCTGCCTATTATGTCCTAGGCAATTTCTTTAGACAAACGCTGAGGAGTTCCGATTGCTGAGGTATAAGATTCTGAAAGTTTAAAATCTTACCTTCAACACAAGTTCAATGAAGAGTTGCTGTAACTTCTCATTACAATAGTTGATACAAAATTGCTCAAAACTGAAATATACAACAAAGCAATCACAATGAGTACTTTACAGGGTTTTTAGTACTGGGTCACATGGACAGTTCATTAAGAAGCATAGCAACTCCATCTCTATTTCTTAGCCAGACATACACCTTGAACATAAATACTGAGATCACTACATATCTGAAATGAACTATCCAAAGTTGGTACACTTTAGTATGTTTTTCATAATAGTTAATTCATGCTTGAATACATACAGGCACTAATGTTACTATATAACTCACTTGTCATAATGTATATCGTTCATAAATAGCCGACAATTGTGATGATTTAACATTACATTTACTACATCCTAGAAATTTAATAAATTGCTTGTGACAAGGGACATTACTCTGATATTCTGGGTCATCTATAAGCACAGGTTAGACAGTGTATTAAAATTGTAATGTGTTTGGCCAAGTACAGTGCAACCTCTCCAAAGCAACACCCTTTGAGAGTAGCAAAATTATGTTGTCAGTGATTTTTTTCCGCTATATTTACTGCCAAATATGGGCAGTTTCCCCTAGTAAAATTTCCTTTGTTTTCCCCCCCAAAAATGGCCAGAATTTTCCCCTTACAAGAAGTGTTTACCACATGATCATGTAAAAAGAAGAAAAGTACAAGTTTTCTCACCATTGTCACCAATTACAGTGTAGTAATATTTATATTCATGATTTAAACAACTAAATAATCACATATTCCATAGAAAAAAATGTTACTATATATTCCCATTTTGAAATTTGTTGCACTAAATTTTGATGGGCATGGGTAGTGAGAAAATCTTGGAAAAAAATCACCGGTTGCTGTTGAGAGGTTGCTGCTCTAGAGAGGTTAAATAAAAAAAATTATGTAGTTAAATTGTACAGTTGGGAAATATCACGCTGTTGTTGAAGGGAGGTTGCTGCTCAAGAGGGACGCTCTAGAGAAGTTGGATTGTACGTGTGTATGACAAGTTCTAATGTACTAGTTAAAATAGAAATAATTCCACATGTTTCACGTGTGTCAATAGAGCCAAATTAAAAATCCTGTAAGTCATATGTGGCTAACCATTTTTGCCAAACAAGAGGCCTTCAAACACATTTTTTCCATATTTAACTCAGTTTGTATTCAAGAAAATCATTCATAGCCTATTAAATTGACCATAAGTTAACTTTGCCATTTCTTCAGACATTTTCATCAAATAACTTTTATTTTCCTCAGAAATCATAGCTGTTTCAATGCAGATAACTCAGGAATTCCAGCTATATACAGAATATTGTTGTTTCTGAATTGTCTGTAATACAGATTGTATTGATTTCTTTTATTACTGATGGCTTCAGTTTGGAACAGGTCTACATGTACAGATTTTGAATCAGTAATACACATACCTGTTGTTATCAAATATTTCAAATCCATAAATATCCAAAACACCGATAACAGTGTTCTTGCCAACAAACACGCCGGATGATTTAGGATCTATTGCTTCATTGATACGGGTTACAATCCATGTAAACATTCTATCATAAATTGCCTGAAATACATACATAGTAGCTTATATGGACATCAAGTAAACTTTAAGAACAGCAAAATGACAGGATTACATTTAAAACTTTAAAACATTGATATCAGTAAGTTAAATTATGCATATCATAGAATAACTAGAAATATGTGCGGAAGACATGTATTGAATGCCCCAACAGAGAGCTAAATAAAAAAGGGGCAGTAACTCTTGTGAAAATGCTTGTTTTTTAACAGATTTCGAAATTGATCTGTATTTTATTATTACATATCTTCAGGAAAAATATGAAACCAATCCATGACAGATTTCTTGAGTTATCGCTAGAAAATCAAAATTTGAACGGACAGACAGGGGCAACACTTAATGCACTTCCACCATTCTTCAAATGGCAGGGGCATAAATAGTATAGAATAATTTATAACTTTTTACAGGAAGCTACAAATATTGTGAAGAATATGCAACAACATTGTTACAGTAATAGTGTAACGAAAAAGTTGAACTAACCTTAGCAAATGCATTTCTAGCAAAGTATGCATCAGATACAGTAAGCCCCTTATCTACAACATTACCACCAGCTGCTATCACACGATGAGTTAATGCTTTCCTTAAATCATCTTTTGTCACACTCAGTAACTGACTCAAGTCAGACAATAGTTTCTCATCTGTAACTTCAGAGAGATCATGTACATCATCTTGCGCATGGTATTCAACATTACCCTTAAAGTATATAAAATTAGTGCATTCAACCTACATATAAATATTGATGTATTCAACAAATGTACTTGTCACATAAAACATAGTCATAAAAATTTTAACAATGATATACTACCTTCTTGATCAACATGAAGTAATCAAAATAATAACTATCTAGTACAGAACCATTGATCAAACAGAGTTAAGTTCATTATAATTAACCTCCATAGGTACCTTTGTATGCTTAGGACTATGAATACTTACAGTGGACTATGAATACTTACAGTGGACTATGAATACTTACAGTGGACTATGAATACTAACAGTGGACTATGAATACTTACAGTGGGCTATAAATACTTATAGTGGACTATGAATACTTACAGTGGACTATGAATACTTACAGTGGACTATGAATACTTACAGTTGGCTATGAATACTTACAGTGGACTATAAATACTTACAGTGGACTATAAATACTTACAGTGGACTATGAATACTTACAGTGGACTATGAATACTTACAGTGGACTATGAATACTTACAGTGGGCTATAAATACTTACAGTGGACTATGAATACTTACAGTGGGCTATAAATACTTACAGTGGACTATAAATACTTACAGTTGGCTATGAATACTTATAGTGGACTATGAATACTTACAGAGGACTAAGAATACTTACAGTGGACTATAAATACTTACAGTGGACTATGAATACTTACAGTGGGCTATGAATACTTACAGAGGACTAAGAATACTTACAGTGGACTATGAATACTTACAGTGGACTATGAATACTTATAGTGGACTATGAATACTTATAGTGGACTATGAATACTTATAGTGGACTATGAATACTTATAGTGGACTATAAATACTTACAGTGGACTATGAATACTTACAGTGGGCTATGAATACTTACAGAGGACTAAGAATACTTACAGTGGACTATGAATACTTACAGTGGACTATGAATACTTATAGTGGACTATGAATACTTACAGTGGACTATGAATACTTACAGTGGACTATGAATGCTTACAATGGATTATGAATACTTACAAGAATGAGAACAGCAGCAACCACCTTCCATAAAGTCTCAGCATGTTTGAACGCAAACCCTAACGTCTTCATAGCATTCATAACATTTCTGTAATCTGACTGATCATTGATTGTAGGACACTGAAATAGCGAAGACATTTTAAAGCATATTTGAATAAAGTATTGTTAAATCCAGTGTAATAGGAGGAGGAAAATAATGTACCCGATGCGGGGCTCGAACCCTCAACCTTCTGCTGGCAAGTCAGATGCTCAACCAACTGAGCTAATTGGGCTGGTGAATATCCCAGCCAATTAATAAATACTATATAGTAATAATACCATACTGCTACACCAGTACAATGCTGATATAATTCTTCCATACAAATATATATACAGTGCAACCTCTGTAAAGCTACACCTTTTGTGAGTAGCAAGATTATATTGTTGTCTTTGAGAGGTTGTTGATCTAGAGAGGGCGAATTAATAGTTAAATCATGCAGTGGGAAAAATCACGCTGTTGTTGAAGGGAGGTTGTTGCTCAAGAGAGGACCTTGTACAGTATTTAAACAACTCTGATTAGCAATTAAATATACATGCCAAAGAATGAAAATAATGAGTAATCATGAGAATATATATTATATTAAACATGAACAGATTTTTTCTTGTACAAGGGAGACAACTCAAAGAAGAAAGTAGACATTTAATGTATTTTATCTTTTTTGAGTTGTCTCCCTTCTACAAGCATGTTATTCTTTTAAAGCATACCTTGGGTTCGCCCCCTTGTCTTACGTAGTGATAGCCATGGGGATCTCTGGAAAGTTTCATTTCAGCTAATTTCTGGTCTGTTGCTCCCATCAATAATTGATAAAATGAATGGAAATTTCTCTCCCCTTGTTGTTGATGTACCACACGAGACTGTAAAAATATAAAATTAGATCTGCATCAATCACACATAGAGTGAAATAACAAAATATCACAATCATGTTACATCTTCACACATATACACACACGCTGAAGACTTATCATATGTCATCTCTATACAAAACTGTTAACATCAGTAAACATTACTATTCATGTTCCCAGTATTAATGATAATAATAAACTTCGTCTAAATTGAATGAAGAATTTAAGATTTTCTAGATTTAAGATACCCGGTAGATAAGAAAAGATCATTGAAGTGAACAATCAATACATATACTTCAGTTTACACATTTATGTACGCACTTCTACATTAAAACACTTGCTACAGTTTCCAGGTTTTTTCACATAGACATATAGGGAAAATGAAAAATCCTTCATGAATTTCTTTTAACTTTGCATGATCATAGCATATGATAACAGAAACATTTTAAATAAATTGGGATGACAAACTCGTTTTTTGAGTGATCTGCCCTTCAATATTTATGTGGGAAAAAAACTGGGATCTGTAGCAAATGTCTTTAAATACACTTCTCTAAACTATATACATGTAATTCTTCATAATATACAATTCTATTATAATATACATCTATATAATATACAATTCTATATAATATACAATTCTATTATCTAATATACAACTCTATATAATATAATATACTTCTATATCATATACAATTCTATTTAATAGAAAATATACAATTCTATTATCTAATATACAATTCTATATAATATACTTCTATATAATATAATATACTTCTATATACTAAACACTTCATTATAATATACACTTTTATATAATATACACTTCTATATGATATATTCATATAATTATACACTTAATATAATTATAAACATCTACATAATACAATAATTCTGTATAATGCAATAATTCTATATAATTCATACTATTCTATACAACATACACTTCTATATAATGTAAATAATACTAACTTTTATATAATATAAACATATATATGATAAAACGTCATACTCAGGATGTTCAAAATTTGAAGAAAATATACCTTCTCTAATAAGTAGTTATTGATATGACCACCTATAGGATCTCCTTTGAAGTCAAAGTTGATGTCCATGTATTTGCCAAACCTACTGGAATTATCATTTCTATTCGTCTTCGCATTACCAAATGCTTCAAGTATAATATTGGACTTAATTAGGACATCTTTCACCCTGAAAATGAATCAGAAAAATAAATAGTGGTTCTTCATTTGTGTAATCTTAGCATTTATTTATTATTATTATTTCTTCAGATTTAACGCCATTTTCAACATTATTTCAGTTATATCGTAGTGGGCAGATATCCTAACCAGCTTTCGTGGATTTCATTCCTTTAAGGCCTTATAACCAGTACTTACTGCATTCTATCAGTAAGCTACTACCAAGCTACCCTGAATAAATCAGAGGTGGAGGACAATTTAACATAAGATGTAACATCTTCAGTCAAATTTGTAACGGATAGCGTAAGCTTTGTCCGGAGTACGAACTCACAACCTCTTGATCAGTAGACCAACACTCTAACCACTGAGCTAACCGGGCAAGCTTTGTGTAATCTAGTTGATAATAAGAAACCCATCTTAAATTGTGTACATCCAATTAAAGTCAAGGTAAACTGGAGTTTGGGTGATTGGGTGGATTGGGTCCTATGTATCAGCTGAGTCAGTATCAAGGTACTAGATGAAACATTAAACCTATTTAACCTCAGATAGATTAGTCATTAACTATATCAGTAGATGCCAAAGGGGGGAGGCATAAAAATTTTAACAAAAACAAGAGTGCCAGGTTACAAAATACGCCCGTCAAGGGCCATAACTCAGAAGTGCCTGGGCCGATTGGGCTGGTTATCGACCTTGACCGAGATCTCATGGCCATAAATATTTCCATCTAGAGGATCTGAATAAAACTGTTTGAATTAGAGAACGGACACAGTTGTGGACACTGCCGGCCCACCGTGGGTGTTCCCATAATACGACCCTTGTGTATAAAAAAAATATGGAAGAATTTTATAACACCAGGAAAAATAAACAGATCATTTAATTATTTATAACATAATGTTATCAGAGTATAAAATCAAACTTCCAAAACTTGTAACTTTAGTAAACAATAAACATACAATATAAACAGCAAACATAGTCAACATAAATAGTTTATCTACCAGCAGGAATTTTAATCATTTCATAAAAATGTTTGATATGTAAAATGTGGAAAACTCCATATGTTATCAGTAAATCAACAAGAACCATAAATAATGTAAATAGAAATGAATTAAAAGCTCAAATCCTGGGGGTCGTATCAAACTACTTTCTATGATTAAAATACAAAAATCACAAACACTGTGTATATCAATAGTTTTATCAGGGGTGAAAGTTAAAAATCTAGAAAATTTGAAAATAGAAAATTTGGAGAGAAAGCTGCAATAACAAAGAGCAAAAATTGCGAATGTTGTCAGCATATATCAAACTAATCAGACAACGGGTACCCCCCCCCCATCCCTTCAAATTTCGCATCGCATTTAAGTGATTTGGAAAAATGACCTTTCCAGGATGTTAAAAAAACAGAATTTTAGGCAAAAACCTGAACAGTTTTATGCCTATTTCATATACACATATTTATCAACACAATGTTCATGATGAGTTTAGTCACTTGTCAAGTGGTACAGCTGGACAATCATGTTCTGTGTCAATGTATAAAATAAGTATCTGTCCATATAAGGAGTATATACTTCCATCTGTTTACACATAAGACAAGATACATAAATAGCTACTGTTTTAGAAAACATTGCAATATGACAAAGAACCGGAACAAAACATCACAATATTTGGAAACCAACAAGTTACAGCAGAACACAATGACTCAACTCAGCTCATTTCAGTGAATACATAAGTAGAAAAATCAAACAATAACTTTGTTTATATACTAATACATGACATTGTGGTCGACACAAATAGATTCTCTGTAAGTAAGTTAGCTTTTAAAGTTAGGATGTGGTTTGTCATTGTCAAAGTATTAGACAAGAGCGCCACAAACGGTGCCAAAGTTTGTCTAGCTGTTCACTGCCTCAGTGAGATCTATCCACCTAATAAGTACTAAGTTTCATGTTACTACCTCTTAAAGTTTCCGAGTTATGAGCTACATTCAAGTTTTTGCAGACACAGACGACGCAGGCAGTGATCTTCGAAAACTGCTGAGGTAAAAATGGGAGACTGAGATAGTCAGGCAGTATGCATACCGGTATATCTCAAATAAGAACGATTGAGTGACCATGAGATATACCCATAATGAACTTCTGCTTGTGTCTGGTCTGACTACTGGTACTTCATATTCTGATGAAGCAAAATTTAGCACAGATATAATTATGGAAACCAACTTGCTAATCACAAACATAGAGCTTTAGCAGGACTATGTATCGAGGGCTAAGCGCAACACTGTCGTAACTTGTTCTTATTTCAATATGAGTTATGACACTGTTGAGTTGAGCCCTCAGTATGTGAGGTTTAGTAAACAAGTGGTTACGGAAGAGCTGACAAGCTTACCAACATGTTCAAAGCAAAATAATCCCATTTCTTTGAAAGGGGGCATAAAAAGTATATCAGATCCAATAATAAACAAGTCGTAGTTTTCAAGCTAAATACCCCTGGCAGCAGCAACAATTAATCAAAACACTGCTGTTGTTAGGAACAGCTAAGTAGGCAGAACATTTACAAAATTAGCCTCTAAGATGTGAACACAGTATTTATGTCTAGTTTATATGCCAACATTTACTGTTTTTCCAGGTTTAAAGCTTCAATATATTGATATCAATATGGATTTACTGGTTTTTAACTATCAAACACATCAAATCTCACTGGAGAGAAGAACCTTCTCCGAGGTTGTATTTACCCGATTGAATTACCTTGGTGTTAATTAAAATTTTCATGTAAAACTCTGACCATACGGTTATTACCTGCCAACAGTTTGTTATATGTACGGTAATGTACCTATACATTTAAACAAGACATAGCCAAGATCTTTTTTTCAGATTGAATGTGATTTTCAACATTATTACAGTTACATTGTGGCGGCATTTATCCTAATTACATGTAGCAAACTTCCCTGGACTTCATTAAGGACTTAACCAGTACTAACCACATTCTACCAACAAGTTACTACCAAACTACCCCACATAATTCAGAGCTGGAGGACAATTTAACACAGGATGTAATATCTTCAGTCAAATTTGTCATGGACAGTTTGAGCCTCACCCAGGGTTCAAACACATGACCATTTGATCAGTAGACCAATGCTCTAACCACTGAGCTATCTGGGCAGGCAGCTAAGATATGTGGTGATATATAGCACATAATGAGATGGTACCTGATTTAAAATCAATCACGATTATTACCATCCGATAGAGCATGACAAGTTTACCGTGAAGACAGAACCGTGAACAAGATATTTAAATGTAAGAATGTTCCTACTTGTGTGTATCATTAATCAATACTGTTATAGTTGAACAGCTAATAGAAGCATGTGTTGCCATTGTATTATACTTGACAGCATCTGCTATATCTACATACAAAATTAATTGCATCCACTTTTGGTTTTCAACAGAAGAGTACAATGAACATGTGAATAATATATTTAATGGTGTCAACTAACAGAGAGATTTTATCCTCTACTCCTTAATTGCATCCTTTAATGTTAACTGAAAGCTTATTTCCAATTATACAAGTTTACTAGGCAATACATCAAACTGTTCCTGGAATATGATGCACTATGATATGATAACCAGTTTAGAATTTAAACTCGTTCTACAAAGAATTGCAGAGTCAATTTCTACTCATAATTACGATTTCTTAAGTCCTAGTCGTATACTGTAATGTTAGTGATGATCGAAACATCGGCTGGAAATCATAATTGATCATCAGTAGGAATCAGTTGAGGCATCCGATATGATCATACCGCTTATAATTGGTTAGAAATTCAACACGTGTTGTACGTTATTCTGTTCACTTTTTAATAAACAAAAAAATAAAAGAATGTTTGTTTCATGTTTGCATAAGTATTAAATTCAAACAAGTCATAATGATACTGATGGAACATTTTAATCAGAAACAAGGAGGGCCAACTGGTCCTGTTAAGTTAGCACTGGCAGTCTGGGATGCTCAACAGCCTCATCTTAGACAGTAACCTTGTAGTAAATTCTTCAACCAAATTACAATGATAGGAAGAACTTGCATGCATTATTTCATTTTGCATGCAGAACACTGCAGATGGAATAACTTTCCTCTGATGTGATGCGGTCTAAAATACAGAAACCAGGACACGCAAATTCGGATTCTATTCTAGCGCATATATATCCAATAATGGATCGTGAAAATGTGACATCAAACATCGCCAAGCTTCTACTAGTAGCTAAATCAATGTTTTCCAATCATTGGTTCATCACTATGTGATGTCATATACTGTGGCGTCATATACTGTGATGTCATATATATTGATGCTATTCACTGTGGTGTCATATACTGTGATGTCATATACTGTGGTGTCATATACTGTGATGTCATATATATTGATGCTATTCACTGTGGTGTCATATACTGTGATGTCATATACTGTGGATTGTATACTGTGATGTCATATTATACACTGTGGTGTCGTATACTGTGATGTCATATAAACTGTGATGAATGATCATTTCAAGCTTTTAATAAAACTCTAATATGTGCTTAATACTGAGAAAATCAAATATCAATGATTAAACAATAAAATCTCTTCTTATAGACCTAATCTTCTTGTTTTTGAAAGGTTCATAATTTCCTGTTAACAAACAACACCTCCATCTACAATGTTCATGGAAAATGATTTTATAAAATGATTCAGCAGGATAGAAGATGACTAAACAAACAGCATAAAATCCAGGGACATATCAACTTCAGATCTGTCAGTTTGTTGAAATAATCTTTTGTCATGAAGTCACAGTAAAAATTTAAATCTAAATTTTACCCAGCAACGGTAATATCTCACATTGCTTGGTAAGTTATATCCTTAACACGAGTTAACTCCTTAATTCAATACATGTACACTTCATGATTTATGAAACAGACATTCAACTAAGATACAGAACTCATCCAGAATTTACAATATTGAGATGTGTACAGCACTGAGATGTGTACAGCACTAAGTTGTGTACAGCACTAAGTTGTGTATGGCACTGAGATGTGTACAGCACTGAGATGTGTACAGCACTGAGATGTGTACAGCACTGATATGACTGTGTACAGCACTAAGATGGTTACAGCACTGAGATGTGTATAGCACTGATATGACTGTGTACAGCACTAAGATGGTTACAGCACTGAGATGTGAACAGTACTAAGTTGTGTACAGCACTGAGATGTGTACAGCACTAAAATGTGTACAGCACTAAGTTGTGTACAGCACTAAGTTGTGTATGGCACTGAGATGTGTATAGCAATGAGATGTGTACAGCACTAAGTTGTGTACAGCACTGAGATGTGTACAGCACTAAGTTGTGTACAGCACTAAGATGTGTATGGCACTGAGATGTGTACAGCACTGAGATGTGTACAGCACTAAGTTGTGTACAGCACTGAGATGTGTACAGCACTGATATGACTGTGTACAGCACTAAGATAGTTACAGTACTGAGATGTGTACAGCACTGATATAACTGTGTACATCACTAAGATGGTTACAGCACTGAGATGTGAACAGTACTAAGTTGTGTACAGCACTGAGATGTGTACAGCACTAAAATGCGTACAGCACTGAGATGTGTACAGCACTAAGATGGTTACAGCACTGAGATGTGTACAGCACTAAGATGTGTACAGTATTTAGGTGGTTAATACATTAATGTAGTTAAAGCTGCTGACTGTTAAATCAGATCATGTTCTATATATAGGTACCCTAGGCTTTGAAGATGTGAAATACTTATCAGGAATGATTAATGTAGTATGTAATGTTCAACTATGCGGAAAAACAATCTTAAGTCAAGTATAAACAGTTCAGTAGCTTTGAACAATATGAACACTTCCTTAATACAAGTACGGATGTTTGGTGATGTGAACCAAAGGTCAAACAAATAAAAGTTATTTATTAGTCCCTTTCCATAATTACAATAATTGTGTATATGAAAACTAGGCCCTCATACTAGATACATCTAGAAACTATATAAGGAAAGAAGAAATATAAAATACATCAAGGATCTGGCTGTCAAATGTAAATGCATTCGTTTCCTCTCAGAATCAAAACACTTCAAATGATAAGAAAAAGTATACGACAAAACTTACATGATAAAACAAGGAAAATGTGAAACTACTTTTTTAAGAACAATATACGGGGCATTGTTCCTTAGCAACATTACAACCTTGTTGTTTTATCTTAATTTATCAGTAACCAAAATAGACTTATCTTCACTGAGCTGTCTACACTTTTTGTTCAGGAAGGATTCGAAATACTCACACCCAGATTTTGGAAATAAACAATTACTTTGAGCCACCCATCAACTGGCTCATACAGGAGTTTTATGTTACTGGGTTGTATTAGATATACAGACAGGGACATACAACCATAATCTTATCAGATCTAGACAGATTAATCAACATAATAGGTAACAAAATGTTATCAGATGGACAGACAAACTTATTTTAGTTCAACAAATCCACCTTTTTGTGTCATACTAGCAACCATAAGCAATATGAAGAAATCAGTCAACAAACAACAGTATGAAGAAATCAGTCAACAAACAACAGTATGGAGAAATCAGTCAACAAACAATATTATGAAAAATCAGTCAACAAACAACAGTATGAAAAAATCAGTCAACAAACAACAGTATGGAGAAATCAGTAAACAAACAACAGTATGGAGAAATCAGTCAACAAACAACAGTATGAAGAAATCAGTCAACAAACAACAGTATGGAGAAATCAGTCAACAAACAACAGTATGAAGATATCAGTCAACAAACAACAGTATGAAGAAATCAGTCAACAAACAACAGTATGAAGAAATCAGTCAACAAACAACAGTATGGAGAAATTGGTCAACAAACAACAGTATGGAGAAATTGGTCAACAAACAACAGTATGGAGAAATCAGTCAACAAACAACAGTATGAAGAAATCAGTCAACAAACAACAGTATGAAAAAATCAGTCAACAAACAACAGTATGGAGAAATCAGTCAACAAACAACAGTATGAAGAAATCAGTCAACAAACAACAGTATGAAGAAATCAGTCAACAAACAACAGTATGAAGAAATCAGTCAACAAACAACAGTATGGAGAAATCCGTCAACAAACAACAGTATGAAGAAATCAGTCAACAAACAACAGTATGAAGAAATCAGTCAACAAACAACAGTATGAAGAAATCAGTCAACAAACAACAGTATGAAGAAATCAGTCAACAAACAACAGTATGAAGAAATCAGTCAACAAACAACAGTATGAAGAAATCAGTCAACAAACAACAGTATGAAGAAATCAGTCAACAAACAACAGTATGGAGAAATCAGTCAACAAACAACAGTATGAAGAAATCAGTCAACAAACAACAGTATGAAGAAATCAGTCAACAAACAACAGTATGAAGAAATCAGTCAACAAACAACAGTATGAAGAAATCAGTCAACAAACAACAGTATGGAGAAATCGGTCAACAAACAACAGTATGGAGAAATTGGTCAACAAACAACAGTATGGAGAAATCGGGGAACAAAGATAGTGGATATGGACGGACAAACAAACATTTCTACTTTACTAAATAAACATGATATGATATAAAGTACCTCTCTACTTCTTTTCTTCCACCAACATTTGTAACAGCAGCAATGTATCGCATAATTATCTTAGAAGCCTCCGTCTTGCCGGACCCACTCTCACCTGAAATATATATGAAATATTTTTATTTGTTTGTTTGTGATTTATTCGAGTTTTACGCCCCTTTTCAACAGTCAGAGTCATAATTATGAGGCGGACAGTTCATCTAACCATTGGTCCTTGGAAAAAACGCAAAGGCAGGTACCATGAAATATTTACTATCTTAAACACTCACAGAATAACAGTTTAACAATAGAATTTGAAATCAAAGTACAAACATATGTATAAATCATATTATATGAAATTTTCAAGATTTAACAATAAAAATGCATGAAAAACCAAAATAATAAAGGTGACATTCTAGTAAAATGATATATATGGAATTTGATATCAGATATCTCTCATACATACAACTAAAAAAACATTTTTAACAAAATGTGTTGAAATTTCAAATGTATCAGTAAAAGGTGGTATCAGGATGTAATTCAAATTTTATCCATTTTTTATACATACAACTTGACATTACATTATATTCTAAAGTAAATTAAGTCACAGATACCATGTTAAATTCACCAAGTATACATTTGTGTATGAAAATTAAATATCGACATTATCTCAGAATTGACTTACACTTCTGTGAAAATTTCAAGGAATTTTCAAAATATAATACTTTAAAAGCAATTTTTGAGCATCAAGCATAATGAATCTTTAAAACATTACAGAGCCTCAAACATGTAAATCCTCAAAAAATTGTAATTAATATTAAGTTCTTTTGTTGCAGTAGCAATATTTCATCCCTTTCATAAAATGTTTGCTTGAATATCATGAAGAACAAGATTTTTAACACCAGTACATGATATTTGGACCATTACTTAAATTCTTCCTCGGCTGCAATTTTTACAAGAATATCTCTAACATTAGAATGGGTATTATTTGGTAAATTCTGAACTATTTAACCCGGGCAGCATAAATATGATCAGTTTACATTATGTTTCTGCACAGAACCATCCAGCAGTATGATCATTATTGGATATTGTCCTCCACCTCCCAATAAGTAGGCTAACTCAGCTTGTTTAAGCTTTAATCAATCAGCAAGGTTCGTGTTCTCCGCTTACCTGATATAACGATACACGTGTCACAAGCTTTTCTTTTCATTGTTTTGTATGCACTGTCTGCTAGGGCAAATATGTGTGGTGGTCTCTCATAGATTTCTCTCCCCTTGTAGTCATCCACATAGGATTGGTTGTAGATGTCCATTGACTTATAAGGATTGACGGACACCACGACCTCTCCGATATACGTGTATATTCTGTTCTTTTCATATCTACAAAAAATGAAATAGCGATCTTAATTAGACATTGTTTCATGATATCTAGCATTGAGGTAAACACCAGTGGACTCCACAGTCATACCTTGTGCTTGAAATCATTTTGTTTAAAAAAATGCAAAGACTGAAATACAAGATAATATTATACTCAGTATCACTTGCTGTACTAAAATGTGATCTTTGTTTTGTTTATTTCGAGTTTTATGCCCCTTTTCAACAGTCAGAGTCATATGAGGCAGACAGTTCACCTAACCATTGTTCCTGGAAAGAACCAGCTAGTACTAGACTTCCATCCTCCGTAAGCAACTGACTACTTTCTCACATAAAGAGACATGGTCGGTAGCGGGGCTCAAACCTACGACCCTCTATCAGTGAGAGGTTACAGCGATTTGAATTCAGCGACGTCAACCACCCGACCATGGAGGTGGGTCGTCAAATGTGAACATAAAACAAATTTACTCATGAGTGATACTAATCATGCTTCCTATGAAAACAGTTCAAACCTATGATGTCTTAGTTCTTTTTCAAATTGATAACAATTTTAAAAATATCCTGCACATATAAATGAATAAATGATATTATATGTATTTGGATGGGCTTGAGTTCTGCTGTACAAGAAATGCATAAAATATGGGAAAGTGATTGATTAACATAATCTTTATTTTTCCTCAATTTTTCAGTGATTTTTGTAAGTTGAGACATAGTCATCAGTCCATTTAGATCAATATTCTGAATTACTGGGGAAAAAACATTTCCATTCTAGTTCAGGATGTTTTTCTTAATGTTTTGTCAAGTTTCAGTAGTTTGTTATTTGTACATTCTGATAAGGCCATCCTCAAAAAAATATTTTGTTTGCAATAACGCTACCTACTCACAAAAAAAAAGCCCCCAACCAATTTTTTTGGCCTCTCAGGGTTTTTTTTTTTTTTTTTTTTTTTTTTAATAAAAAAAAAATAGCATTCTGAATTTCTGATATGTATTTTGGGTTCAATATAAAAAATAAATTGTATAAAAATTATTTCCTGTAACTACCCACTGAAAATTTCAGGGTCAAGTTACCACAAGCAAACATTTTTTTAAGGATGGCCTAGTCATAAAATACATGTCATGTTTTATGCTTAAAGAGAATGCAGATTTCATGTAATATCCGTACGCATACTGTAAAAAGCAGAATAAATGTCCATGTGTGTTGTTTACAGCCATAACTTACATGATTCATACATATTTATTATAACTAATACATGTCAATTTTATGCTATTCTGTCAATGGCCAGATAATTTTACACAAGTCATACAAATGATCCAAACCAGATCTAGGCCAAGTTCATATTACCATTTATAGTTATACTATATACCTGCCATACATAATAATGATTGTGTGAAATAAACTGTAGTTGTAGAAATGGTTACCCATATCTGTATTTATTTTCATTTGATAGTTTAACAGTTATTTAAATCTTAACAATATTTCACAAGGTAATGCATTGATAGTGCACAAAAATGCAACTGTTCAATATAATTATATAATGACATGCCTTAATGCAAGGTGACTTGCTGACTGGTCATATCAAGTTACACCAATTTATAAATTTAAAACTTTAAAATTATTATACACCCTGTAAAAAGTCCATTGCAAATGAGTTGCAACTATATTTGATTATAAACCAACATTGCACATAATTAACGTATTTTTTAACAAAGATAACTACTCTGTATACAGGGAATATATTACAACAATTATCATAAAAAAATAACTATAATTGTGTAATGCAGTGAACTGTGCCTCAGATATTTTGTAACGTCCTTCGTTCATTAGATATTTGACTTTGAAGATTCCATACCCTGTACCCTGCTGTTTATTACGTATTATAATACGCCATAGATTAAAAATGAAAACATGTATCACAATTCTGAAGCATGTTTCCCTATAGATAAACAATGCCGCTACAAAACAGAAAGCCACTTTGAAATCCATTTTTAATCTTTATTCAAAAACGACACCCGCTGTGGATTTTTTAAGCGAGCAATTATCAATTAAACTATCAGGTCATTATCGTCTCATGTAATCAATGAGTTTTGATTAATTGATGCATCCCATTTAATTTTGATAGCCAATCAAAATCCTCGTTTACGGTTCAATAGGGTACAGTGTTCATTGCAATAACACTATTTTTGCGCATTCAGTTAGATTTTTTGTTGCTAGCAATATGAAAGCATGATGATTTTATCTTTGCAAATGACTTAAAATATTTTTTACATTTTTTTAACAATAAGAATTTACACAACAAACATCTGTATACATATAGCTTCCTTCATGATTAGATGTAATACCTGAACGTCCATAATTGTTTACCATCAGCTCTATTAAAGCAATAGTTTTGTTATACTCAAGTTTTTAAGTCAGCTTATTTTCCTGAATTCTACCACAGTAAAATTTTGTTTGTTTATTTGTTTATTTGAGTGTTTCAGTATTAAATTTTGTTTGTTTGTTCTGAGTTTTACACCTCTTTTCAACAGTGAGTCAGAGTTCATATGAGGTCGACAGTTCACCTAATCATCTTTCCCGGGAAGAACCAGTACTAGACTCCCATCCTCTGTAAGCAACTGACTACTTTCTCACATAAAGTGACATAGTCGATAGCTGGGCTCGAACCAGGTAAAAATTCTGATTATGCAAAATTTATCTATATAATATCAATTAGGGCTGTCCCGATATGGCTGCGTACCGGTACGTACCGGTACACTGCTGAACGATATGCGTATTGTATCGGAAGGTCCCGTATCGGCCGTATTGCGTTTTTTTATTTTATACTTAAAAACTCTTAGAATGTTGAACAACTGAACTAAATTTGCGAATTTACTCTCGTATCATCGTCGACAATGCTTGTATACTTAACTAATATCTGGGATTCCATACTCTATTTATAGACATTAGCCTGACAACGAATTTGATTCGAATACTAGTACTAGTATTCAGATTTTGTCAAGTAGAAATCGACTTGTCATTTGTATTACGCCATCATGTAATTTAACATAAAAATATGGCAGTATTTTGGTTAGCCGATTAATGAAACAAAGAAGCACGTAGTTGTCTGTAAGAAGTGTCAATGCCATGTCAAGTATAGTGGTGGGACTAGCAAGCTTAGAACAACTATGTCTCACCATCATATGATTAATTATTCATTATTAATTTAGTACTGTTAATCAATTTGACAATCATAACCCTTATTATTTAAACACTTTTATGTGGCTAGGTTCTATTTTTGATATAAGGTCATTTATCGGACAGAGATTAAAACTTGCTTTTGTTATAATATTTCTCATAATTATTTAATTTCCACAAAGTCAACTAACATATATGTGAATCAAATTAATGACTTTACGTATAAGACAATTTTAGTTTTACATCTTTTTAACAGTTAAGTATGACTTTCTACCACCAAAAAAGTATGCAGAGTTCCCCAAAGCACTAATATTACAACGTTTTTTCATTACTTTGAAATAGTTTTATATCGTATCTTTGATATCGCATATCGCTAGTACCGTATCGCAATACGTATCGTATCGGCTGAGATCTGTATCGGGACAGCCCTAATATCAATTGATGTAAATTTATACAAAATTTCAACAGAAATATTTGAAAGCAAAGGTCTTAAACTAAAGATCAGGGCTTCAATAAATATAAGAAGGCCATGAAGGCTCTATATATCACACACTGGAGAATGATTTTTCAAAAGCCGCCAGAGCGTTTATACATAAACGGCTAAAAAAATAGGTAACAATCTTTAATTGAACTTCGATATATTTCACAATAAGTATGTGCACGTGTGTGAAATATTATCAACATTGTTATCTTTCTTACATTGTACATGAAAGTTATATACCTTGGGAAACAATACTCCTTACATACCAAGGCCCTAAATCAATCAAATGTGCCACCGAAGTTCGGTGGTAGTCCCTCTCCTGAGAAATATGGGTTTTTTATTCTCAAGAATTTTATGATCCCTCCCCCCCCCCCTCAGAAAATGTTTAAAAAATTATAACTATAAAATCGCATGACATTCAATTTCATTTATGTTTTACACATGTTTACATGTATCAAAGTAAAAGTGTGTTTCTTTTTTCGTTTGTAAAATAACCCCTGTATAGAAAAAATCCCCCTCCAAAGGCAGGGTCCTCATTTGACGTTTTTTGGGGCCAAAATTTGGCTCATTCCCCTCCTGAAATAATATACTTTTTTCCCCTATACATTTTTTTTGCCTTAAATGGTTGACATTAAGTTATCAACCTTTGATTAATTGTATATTATACAGTATTTTAAGCTTAAAATGTTTATTGCAGGGTTATAAGGCAGTTGAAAAAATCCCCTGAAATTCCCCTTTTTCCTCAAAATGATGCAAAATTCCCCTACCTGAGGGCCTGGGCCCCTTCCCCTAAAGTGCAGCTAGGGCCCTGAAAGGACTGTGAGGATGCTGCATACCCACCAGTAAATTACAGAAAACAATGGAATTTTATAATTTGGCCTTATATAGTAGGAACATATCAAACCAGTCAGCTTTCAGTTCACAAGTATTTGATTAAACAGATTATTCTATATACTTAACAATCTGATCTACATGATACATAAACTTTGTGAAACACATTCTAGATAAGAACTTGAAAGATTAAAAGTATTGTATCATGTACATAACATCCTTATGTAATTCAAATAGCAGACACTATTCTAAGTAAACATCTAACTAGTATACGTCAAAAGATTACTTCAAGTAGCTGATTCTCTTAACAGATAAACATTTAATATAATTATACATTTAACTTGTAAGTATATGTTAGACTATATTTCACATATATACCAAATATAAGTTCCAGCATATCCAAACTTGGTTCACAAATACCAATCAAAGACTTTTTTAAGTACTTAATAAAAGTACTGATGGCAGGTGTTTTTTTATTCAACTACATGAACCTGTTTTATAACTTTCATCTTCAAATGAATATTAATAAATACTTTTGTCCGGTAAAATTCTCTGAGTACAGTTACCCGAAACATACATTTAATTAAGGATGGCCTAATTTTCTTGTAGAGCAGCGTATCTTTTTCAAAATGCATGTTAACAATACCAGGCCTTTAATTATGCCATTTTGGGTCCGGTATTTGGCCCCATTACCCAAGTAAAAAGTATATAATTTTCCCAATGAGTGAAAAATTTCCCCCATATTAAAATAAACCATTCGAAATACTATACCAATAAAGAAAGTATGTTAACTCTTTAAAAATTCCCCAATTTGGTGTTACACAATGCAAATTTCCCCTACTAAAGGGATCACATACCTGTTTCCCCAAAAAAGGCAAATACATACAAAATATAAAGCTCAGTCAGGTATTACATTTTTTTATTGTCACAATTAACCATAGAAGAAAGATACAGGGTGTCCCATAATATCTGTTACCATTTCAAATTAGTGTCATTTCATTGCATTTTGTGAGAAACAAATGAATCAGTTAATGAAACTTTTAAGAGAGCATTAAAAGTGTTGTCTATTTTCTGATTGTAAATGAAAATAATATATAATATTAACATACATGCATACAGTAGTATTAGACATATCAAATAAATTTATATATTAAACATACATGCATAATATTAGATGTATTGTATACAAAAAAATATGTAAGTACATGCATTAGATATACTATACAAATATATAATATACATACATGCATACAATAGTATTAGAATTTAGATGTATTATACAATTAATATACAAGATTAAGTTCATGAATACAGTAGTATTACATACATGTATTATACAAATATTTAATGTTTGTACAATACATGAAATATGGCATAAGTTCATATATGTGCATGCATGCTTACAATAATAATTAGTACTAGATGTACATTACAATAATATATAAGTACATGAATACAGTAGTATTAGATGCATTATACAAATAATAATGTACTTGCATGCATGGCATAGTATTAGATATAATAATTATATATATATATATTATTATAAAAATAATATATTATACATGTATATGCAAACATAGATGTATTATGAATATAATAACACCAATAATTTGACAAATAGCTAAAGAAATGAAAAAGAATAATTATGAACAAATTCGTAAATTAATGGGAAAATGAGAAAATTGTCCATGGGCATACATATTAACTTTTAGGTCTGACTCATACTAGTCATGATGATAGGTGGAATATTAATTTCTTATTTTAGTTCATTTGTTTACACAAAAAAATGTCACGGTTATTCAATAATCATTTAGCAAATATTACAAATGAACAGTTTCTCTGAAGATCATTTTAAATACGTTGAAAATACACGACCGGTTATTGAACGATAATAAACCACACCTGTTGATCAATTTGACAAACTTTCAATATTTTGAGACGACCCCTCAAATACCAGTTAAAATTTATATACCACACCTAAATGAAAAAATAACAAAACTGACTAACCGAAGCTTAAGATTTTCCATAAAAGCATCTTGAGTTATGTCATGAAGGAGAACAAAGTCTCCGATACCGTATTCCGGCCCTTCATGCACGGAACCCGCCATCTTTCAATATGATAAAATCCGGAAGTAGAAAGATTTACCTGAGGCACCCCACAGGGTCGGGTATGAAAAATAGAAGGTTTGTGTGCAAATTTTTCAGATTTATTACCGCGTACAATTAACACCTGTAATTAATGTATTTCCGACGAACGAAAAGTCTATTTACTATTTATATAAACATTATGTTTAAACAAGAAATGTCTTTAAAAAGACAAACAGCGTAGAAATTTATTCAGTAATATTTTCTTTGTATCTAATATTACACTAAATGCTAAATGTTTGTCAATAACATGTGTATAACTTTATTTCGACCCACAAGACCGCCAATCAGTGTGATATTAGTGTATACATGTAATATTAGTGTATGTGGAAGTGATGTTAGTGTATACATGTGATAATGATATTAGTGTATACATGTGATAGTGATATTAGCACATGTTTATTTCCAATTCTTACAAATGTACGCATTTTGGTTGGTTATACTTCGATAAACTCCTTTTCAATCGGAAACCTTCTGTACATCGTCGCTGGACTACTTTTACCAGTTAAAGAGTTTTAGCGGTACATGTCCTATAATACATGTGATATTAGTGTATACATGTGATAGTGATATTAGTGTGAACGTGTGGATGTAATATCAGTGTATACATGTGATATTAGTGTATACATGTGATAGTGATATAAGTGTGAACGTGTGAATGTAATATCAGTGTATACATGTGATATTGGTGTATGCATGTGGTAGTGATATCAGTGTTTACATGAGATATTAGTGTATATATGTGGAAGTGATATTAGTATATACATGTGATATTAGTGTTTACATGTGATAGTGATATCAGTGTATACATGCGATAGTAGTGTATACATGTGATCGTGATATCAGTGTATACATGTGGTATTGGTGTATGCATCTGATACTGATATTAGTGTTTACATGTGATAATGATATTAGTGTATATATGTGGAAGTGATATCAGTGTATACAGGTGATATTGGTGTATACATGTGATACTAGCTGATATCAGTATAAACGTATGAAAGTGATATAAGTAGAGACCTATTATAATGACAGTGGAATCACATGGTAGTCGAAAAAATAGTTCAATATTATGGTCTTCGGTGTATTTCGAATAGTAACATTATAGTGAATCTAAAAACAACAAATGTTGATAATCAAGCCATGTTTCTTAAGTTTTGTTTCATCTAATTATAGATACGTGCAAAGACCTCTACTATACATGTATATAGTCTAGGCCAGTTTGATATGTGTTAGGATAAAACGAAAATTGTAATTTCGGGACATTTTTAAAATTCCAAAACATCTATTTTGAAGTGATATTTTTCTGAAGGTCAATTTTTTTTTAAAATCCTGTCAGAATAGCATTTGAAATATTAGTATAAGAGACATAATCATATATATATATATGCGTAATAAAAAATAAAATAAATATTCATTTATTATCATTATGTAAGAAAATCTAGAGTTTGACTAAATGTCAAATTAACTTGGGTGTAATGATATCATTATTATTTTTGCATATGTATGATTATCAAGGACTTAAATACATATAGTCCTTGTAGTTATATACATGTCAATTTACTTTCACAGCCAGGTAAACTTTTTTGTCTTATTTTGCACACAAACCTCTCATATTGTTATCTCCCTTGATTAGCTCTTGTTATACGGAGAACGCCGCGAATGGTTCCACGCGCTCTTCACAAAACAACTGAAAAAAATCGGAAACATAAACCCAAACACATGTTTAAAAATCCACACATATTATAGAAATTACTGACTTACTGTAAAACATTATGACCAAGCACACAGGCAAGAATAGTGGACAGAAAGACGCCATGGCACAAAAGGTATACGTATGTTGTAGATCATCAAATATTGACAAGTCAGGCTCAGGACACAGTAATGTCGGTGGGTGGGGTACAATTAAATTGTGCTGTGTCGATAATTTTTTACTAGTGGTTTAAACCAGGAGTATATATATACGGGTGGCATTCGTGTCAGTGAAACGTCTAGTGGAAATGGGGTGAAACATCTTTGGATGAAATGACTGGTATTCTTCATTGGAATCCGGACAAAAGCTCCCCCGTTAATTTTGATAGGGGCAGACAAAAGCTCTCCCATTGTTTTACTACCCCTGACAATCGCTCTCCTGTTATTTTTGCACCCGGTCAAAACTCCCCCAGACAAAAACTCGCCAGTTGATCATGTTATTCAGTCAATAAATATAAAATACATTTTTTGTAAATTAAAAGTGTTAATCTATTATCTTTTGTCAGAGGTACAAAAATAACGGGAGAGCGATTGTCCGGGGACAAAAGCCCCCCCCCCCGTTCATTTTGATAGGGGCGGACAAAAGCTCTCCCATTGTTTTACTACCCCTGACAATCGCTCTCCTGTTATTTTTGCACCCGGTCAAAACTCCCCCAGACAAAAACTCGCCAGTTGATCATGTTATTCAGTCAATAAATATAAAATACATTTTTTGTAAATTAAAAGTGTTAATCTATTATCTTTTGTCAGAGGTACAAAAATAACGGGAGAGCGATTGTCCGGGGACAAAAGCCCCCCCCCCGTTCATTTTGATAGGGGCGGACAAAAGCTCTCCCATTGTTTTACTACCCCGGACAATCGCTCTCCCGTTATTTTTGCACCCCGGACAAAAGCTCCCATGGACAAGAAAATTTCTGTCGAAGTTTCAAAGCATAAAAAATGTTCTCACCAACGAAAATACAGATGGTCTTGTTAACATTTTGATTTAATAACAAGCATAACAAATATCAATCAGTATGGTGATATAATTATCATTCATTTAACGTGTAACAAACACAATTAATTAGAGTATAGTCTAGATTCAGGTCTTAAGTAGTCCGAAATAATCTGGATCAGGGCACCCAAAAACCGACAATTTGCCGGTCCAGACCGAATTTCAACGCCTCAGACCGATTTGAGCAGCAGAAAAGTGTTAAAAAATCGGTCTATAAATGAGCTATAAATGTTTCATAAATTTCATGAAATTCGGTCCATATCGCATTGTACGCGCAAAATGTCACAAACCTTCCTGTATATTGTTCGCACCATTCTAATGACCCCCAATAAACACGTCAAGATGCCTGCAGCGATCTTTTGTTAATCCAATCAATAGGGGGTCGATGGTAATTAGTCCAAACACGTGGTCACATGTAAACTGGTTCTCATTGACTTGTATGCACTTCGGTGCACAGCAACATGGAACGGGAACCAGTTTATGTTTACATGCAGACGATTTTACTCGTTTAACTCTAGAACAGTTCTGAAAGTTAATCGAACGCGCAAGAGATTTATTTACGTGAACACCGGCTGCATGGAGTTGTCTCCCGCGACGATCTTCAAATCTGTACTGATTGTTGACATTTAAAACATTGACATTACGATAGTCAGAAAGCCTTGCCCGATCATGAAGTAAAGTAAACATTAGATGTGAATGAATTTAATTCGCTCGATTTACTCTAGAACAGTCCTGCATGTTCATCGAACGTATACGGTTCCGTAATACATTTTCGCGACCCTTACTGAATTTAGAAATTGTTCTTCGTAGCTCGTGTTTTGGGTCTAATAATACATAATGGAGCATATTAATTTGTTTCTAATAATTTAAAGTTAGACTGTCACTCATATATTACGATAAACCGCGATGCTGCATGTTTTCAATGGTGACAACTTACGTATAGGTAACGTACGGGGGGGGGGGGGGGGTACATTTTCGCCTAAAATGGGGGGGGGCGACTCTGGACCGATTTTGATTTCAACTTTTTAGATGCCCTGATCTGGATACATTTATTTTATATTTATTGACTGAATAACATGATCAACAGGTGAGTTTCTGTCTGGGGGAGCTTTTGTCCGGGTGCAGCAAAATAACAGGAGAGCGATTGTCCGGGGTAGTAAAACAAGGGGAGAGTTTTTGTCCGCCCCTATCAAAATGAATTGGGGAGCTTTTGTCCGGGGGAGCTTTTGTCCTACATTCATTCTTCATATTTATACCGTTCATTCCGTTATACTCTTGGTAAGTTGGTTTAACTACGGAGTCTAAACCAGGCTATTGGGAAAAATGTATTCGGATTCAAGATAATTGATCACTTACAAAGTCAAAAGAAGTTTTTCGAAGAGCATTGGTCATTTTCTTAAGTTTTAAAACTGGACATCTCAGCTCCCAGACATACAGTATCTGGCCAAGCTCCTAGACATATCTGGCCCCAATTTCTCTGGACATTTGGAACCCTCACTTTTCTAACTACTATACATAGAGAGTATATATATGTTTCATATTATTTTAAGTCGGTGCTTTTCAGTGAAAATAAAAAGGTATAATTTAACTTTTAAGGATTTATTGAATTTGACAACGAAGTTTGAGAGGGGTAACCAGTATATTTGAGTCACTCTGTCAGGTGGTCTGTCCACATTTTGTAAGCGAAATACTTCCACATTCACCTGCCTGGCTAGCTCAGTGGTTAAAGCGTTTGTCTACTGATCGAGAGTTTGTGAGTTCGAACCCTGGGCGTGGCTCGCACTGTCTGTGACAAATTTGACTGAAGATATTACATCTTATGTTAAATTGTCGTCCACCTTTGAATTATGTGGGGTAGCTTGGCAGAAGCTTGCGGATAGAATGTGGTTAGTACTGGTTAAGGCCTAAATGAAGGCCAGGAAAGCAGGTTAGGATAATTGCCCTACGATACGACTGAAATAATGTTGAAAATGGCCTGGTGCACAAATTATGGTGCATTGCCTTAAATTTGACTGTACAGACTCAGATTTCAATAAGGTGTGTACTAAGCTTTAAACTGTTGACATTTTCTTATAGTATATATACTCCTGCAGATGTGCAAAAAAATTCAGAAAGATATCTTCACATATGAAAAAAATATGACACTTATATGTTTGCAAAATAAGCCATTTTTGCCTGTAATGAATTAGCATCTATTTTTTTCACTTTTTTAAAATCAATGCAGTTGTTGGAGTTGAAAAGTAAAGTATTATGTGACTTTTAATTCAATAAGAAAAATTAAAGCCGGTTGATCTGATACCCTATATATTAAGATACACCCACAAATAGTGGAGATATTTTGAAAAATCTAAAATGTGGGTAACCGTAATGGGCTTAAAATCACTACAACCCATATTCCCTATAGTAAGGAATTTTTTTGGTTAAAATCAAGTAAAATGTACTTCTTCTACTTTATGGATAACACAAAAGGTATAACTTAATGTTTATGTTGGTTCCTTGGAGCAGAATTATGTTAAGCGTGATTTATTTTGAAATTTGAATGTCATTTTATGTTTGTGTCAAAAAAACTGTGATGTCCGTCCCCCCCTGTCACTGGAACAATTAAGCATACAGAGAACATTTGAAATAGGTTACAATTTCCCCTTATGCATCATGATGATAAATCAACAGTATTTGCCTGAATGTAAATTACAGAACAAAAAATATTTGGAACAACATAAAAGTTATCTGTAATGTCCGTCCCTGTAATGTCCGTCCCCAAACAAATGGTCATGGAAACAATTACATTAAAGTTAATTTAACTGTGATTTTTATAATAAATGTTATCTTATTAGACATTAGGAGTGCAAAGATGTTTGTTTCACTGAAATTAATTAAAAATAAATATATTTAATGCATATTTTCCAGCACATTAGATGCTTGTGTCAAAAATACAGACTAGTCTGTAATAGATTAAACTCTTAAAACAATTATATTTTCATGTAAAAATGTTATTTTAGGCCACATTGAAGATTTTCTATTCATATGAGCATCAAGGTATGTTCATCTGACATAATACATATGAATATAATATGGTTTTAATTCTGCTTCATGCTGCTTCACTTGTTTTATGCTATTTATGTACAATATTAACCTCTAATTAAAAATAATCAAAAAT
This sequence comes from Lutraria lutraria, assembly GCA_964023205.1. Taxonomy (NCBI): domain Eukaryota; kingdom Metazoa; phylum Mollusca; class Bivalvia; order Venerida; family Mactridae; genus Lutraria; species Lutraria lutraria. Next base: position 31,742,460 of record OZ026848.1, on the reverse strand, counting down.
AAACAGATAGGGAATGGGGTTTCTTAACCCTTTATTTCATGATCCCACCCAATCATGCCTCTACCTCATCTGCATAATCACGCTAAATCGCGCCTCTGATTTTTATCCCTAATAAAGTGTTGTTTTTAGATATAAAATGAAACTTTTATGTAAATGATTATATCCTCACAAACAAAGTTTGAGAGAGGGTATATTTGAGACACTCTGTCGGTGGTTGGTTGGTCCACAAACAATATCACAAGTTTTTGGAATGAACTACATTCTTTAAGCAGTTGCAATGAAGCATAAAATATGTCATCACCATGAAGTGTAGATGTGCAAGACACATTTCCATGCCCAGTGATCCACACATTATAGAGTTATGTGCCCTTGAACTTAGCCATACAGTGTACTACCACATTCTTAGTGTCTATAAGTGGCGACAGAGGTATCAGTCACTTCTGTGACAAAGTTCAAGTTATTTACAGAAATTACTTCAATATTCCATAAAATCAAATGTTCAACAAAAAAATGTGGTTTATATTTTAAAAAATGCCTAAATTTAAATCACTGTGAAAAAATAACACCATCATATTTACCAGGTAACTTGCTTAATTAAGATCTAGTCAAATCTATATGATAATTTTTTAATTTTTGATAAAAAAACAACAACAACAAAATTTCATCCCAGAGTTTGGCAGGCCTTTGAAGTCAAATCCAGTGGCCACATTAGATGTTAAATCAGTGCAATTATCAAGGGTCTTGGGGAGTAAGTCCCAGAACAGTATGGGTCCTTAGATATCATCAAAAACATGTGTCACCAAAAGTTTTATGGTCATACATTGTTTATTGCAGCTGACAAGTATGACACTTTTCAAGACTAATATATACCATTAGATAAGATCGAATAATGATAAATCAATTGTTCATTATGATAAAACAATGTGTTTGTAAAAAAGAAGATTGCCAAATGTACATGAAGTTTACATGAAAAACAAAATAAAACAAGAAATTATTAATTTGTGTCTTCAATTATAACCTTAATATTTGCCTAACAACAATACTTTATATATCAAAAGAATGATAATCTAAATTGCAAAATATCTTACTTAAAACATTTTTTTTAAATTGATGAATTAATGCTGTAATTAAGAGATGAGTCAAAAGAAAGATAATCTAAACTGCAAAATATCTTACTTAAAACAAAATTTATAAGTTCATTAATAAATTAGTGCTATAATTAAGTGATGAGTCGAACAGGTGTCAAATCAGTGTCATAAAGATAACAAAAAAATATTTTATTTTAACTTTATTCTTCTAAATGTTAATAAAGATGAAGATGTACTCTTGTTAGCTACTGAAATAATGTAAGAACTGTAAACGAAGCATGATATAAGTACAAAAAGGACCTGGATATCAACTGTGTAATGTCCGTCCCCTTATTTGTAATGTCCGTCCCCTTTCATTAAAATAAAAAAAAATGCTTTGAATATAAATTAAGAATGAAAAGAACTGTTTTTGTAAGTTTTATGTCTGTATATCTGTTACTTCAGTGAATTACTGCTTTTTAATGCTAAAATGGCAATAATTATATCATTTGATTTAACACAGGAAAAAATGCTAGTTTTTTCCTATTTATGTGTTATTTTCAACTGCTTCATATTTCTCAATATATGATTTTCCTCATGAAAAGACAATGTATATTGAACTAGTATGTACTGAAATAGCAAATGGTATGAAATAAGGACAGTTGAAACTTTCTTTGTTTTATGGTTATATGTTTAAAAAGGTGTAATGCTCCTGTCTGTAATGTCCGTCCCCAATCTGCCTATGTGACTAGGAACGTCCAAGAAATAAAAACCAGATTGAAAGTTATCTTTTCATTACTGAGTTGTGTTTCTAGATGGTCTAGACTTACTTAATGAGTGGAAAAATACAGAAAATTCAGTACTTTATTTTTTGGTCTTGATGCTAACTCAAATGCACCATAATTTGTGCACCAGGGCAAATGGTGTTAATCCCGATGAAACAAACAAACAAACTTCCACATTCCTTAAGCACTAGCAATGAAATTTGAAATATGTTATCACTATGAAGTGTAGATGTGCAGGATGCAATTTCCATGCCCAATTATTCGCACATTCCAAAGTTATGTGCCGTTGAATTTAGCCATATAGTGTACTATTGTATTCTTAGTGTGAAAGCAGGCCAGCAGCTGTAGTATTTGTCACTTCAGTGACAAAGTTCTAGTTCCCAATTTGATGATAGAAATGCCCCAAAACACAATACTGAAAATCCAAATTTGATAAAGTTAAAATATGATTCTCTCTAAATGTATTAATCACATAAAACTTTACAGCATTATTTAGCATTAATTATTGAAATATTACAAAATTATCGCTTAAATAAAAAACTTACAAATGAGAAGATTTTTTATCAAAAAATGTAGAACATAATTATTCTAACTTCAGTGTCTGCATGGCCTTCCCCACTTTGGTCTTAACTCCAACAGTTACGGAATTTCCCAAAATGAAACTCAAAGGCTTAGACCCCTTCCCAAGTTTTGGAAAAATGGCCCATAAAATTAAATTTTGATTCAAGTTATGCCGTTAGCTGGTGATCTGAAAACTAATGGTGTGATTATAATATACATCCATTAAATTACGATAACTTCAAGTAATATTTAGCCAATAATCATCATCATTAACCAGTTTTGATTGTACAGGCCATGGATTAATCTTCGTGACGAGGGTGTGGCCTGTCTGTCTGTCGAGAGCGAAGTCTTCCTCTCCAAGCCTGGCGGTTCAGTGGGTTGGTAGAGTCCATGTTCAGGGTTGCACGATCACGCTTCACGAGTTCGTCCCAAGAAAGCTTTTGTCTGCCATGACCTTTATTCCTCTAACTTTAAACAAAGCGGCATGTGGGTGTGTTCGTCATTCCTGTAACAAAGCTCTTATAGTCTATTTATACTTAAATATGTTGTTTGAATAAACACAAATTTCCTACATGTATAATTTGTAGGCATCCAGTCACAAACATCACTGTACAGATGATGATGTGGTAAGAACTATTTACAGTAAATTCTTTGTTTCTCATCCAGATGTTGGTCATCTAATGATCGTCTGTCTGCAAGTTTGTAAGTAAATGATTGTCTGTCGGCAAATTTGTCACTTAAGTTTCACTATCAGACTATTTATCATCTAAATGATTGAAGTTCATGTAATTCATGACATCATATGTGTTTGTATCACTATGTATATTCTATAATTATCTATATTATACTAGTCATGATACCTTCATTAAATAATTTATTTATTTTCATACGCCCATTTGAAAAACGGGTCGTATTATGAGAACGCCCATGGCAGGCAGGCGGGTTGGCAGGCACATGGGTGGGCGGTGTTCACAACGGTGTCTGCTCTCTAATTCAAACAGTTATATTCGGATCCTCACCAAACTTAATGGAAATGTTTATGGCCATGAGATCTCGGTCAAGTTCCATAACCAGCCCAGTTGGCCCAGGCACTTCTGAGATATGCCCCTTGATGCATTGAAAAGTGAATTTTGACAGGCATATTTTGTGACCTGGCACTCTAGTTATGTTATTATTATTGATTCCTTACAAAAAATCCTTTGAATTTAATTTCTATGGACATAATTTCAAATTGCATACTGAGACCTAAGACACTGGATGAGAAATGTGTGTTAATTTGTTAATTACTGTTATAGCTTTATGATGTTCACTTTGATTGATTACTTTTTAAATGTTTGAATATCAGTTGCCATTTAAGGCAATCCAAATAAATGTTGAATTTACAACAACTGTTACCTTTAAGAGTTAAATATCTTTATTGGCCAGTTTTCAACGAAGTTTGGGCATTAGGGATTTCTGAGCATATTACATGTAACAAGTTGTTACGGAGACTATCCTGGAATCGTATTTGGGGGTTCTAGGCAAAAGGTTCCTATTACACATTCTAAAATTGGAAAGCAGTTTTGACTTGTTGAAATTCTGGTTGAAGTACATGTTTAGCGAACATAATGTTTGCACAGGGGTTTTATTAAGCGGACGCCCGCTTGTGCACCGGGTTAAAATTGTTAGGGACTAATGATTTTTCAAAGAAGATAGTCTGCCGGGCAAGTGAAATTTCGTAGTGAAGTCTTTCCGTTTTTTTTTTTCTTTTTGAAGTATTTTCTTTGAGTTCCTTATGTGTACCGGTACATTAAAATGTTTTTGATTGGTCATTGGACTGAATTATCAGCCTATCAAACAGGCCGAAACATATTCTGTAAAATGATAATCCGACTTCGCGAAAGCCGTCAGACTTGTCCGATATAGATGGATTGTGTTTTGGTCCTATAAAAAATCTTATCTCCTCGATACGGCTGTTTGGTGGCTCATTTACCTAATGTTTATTATACCTGTTAATCTATTCGGATTTATATGAATTAAGTGTGCATGCTTGCTACTTTTAAATCCAAAATTGAATCATAAATATTAAAAATAGGCTGGCAGTATTTCTAGCAAACTTTACACACTTGTGAAGTGACATAAATTATAGTTACATCTCCAAGTATGCTTTATTGTGTCAATTTAAAGATATGTTAACCATTTAGGAGGTCCACAATTTACGACAATTCGTTTGAATTCAATCAGATCAGGTGAAAAGATATCTACTTACATGTATCTTATTCAAATTTTTATCAGAATTCAGATTGGAATGGATGCATTTAATGCTGTTAAGTATTTAATTTTATTGTGTTAATTCATTGCATTTCTGCACATATGACAAATTTTTAGTTCATCTACATCATCAATAAAATATTAAGAAACATAGTATATGTTTAAACTCAAATAACATCTTGATTTATAAATTCAGAATATTCATAATGTTGGTTAAAGTTTGATCTATATACATGTAATGCACTATAGAATGAAACTTGTAATTCTTTTAAATGGTTTATATTCATAAATATCATTATGTTTGATGCATAATAATTAAGTTGTTAGGCAAAATACATCTTAATGTATCACATATTTTGTTTAAAATATTAGCAAACGTTAACTTAAATAAAAATAGGGCAACCTGTTTTCACTGGGGGCAAGTAGATGTTCAAAAATTGTCTATTTATGTTCATCCACTTTAATTGGTTAGGGATATTTAGAGGCTATGAAAAATATATTCAATTCTGTCTTTTGAATTGTTCATATATCAGTATTACCGTTTCCATCTTAATATTTTTGTTTGTGATATAACATGGGGCTATGTGTATCAGACAGAAATTGATTTAACCCACCTCCATGGTCGCTGACTTCAAATCACTGTAACCCTCTCACTGATTGAGGATCGTGGGTTCGAGCCCAGTTACAGACCATGTCTCTTTATGTGAGAAAGTAGGCAGTTGCTAAAGGAGGATGGGAGTCTAGTACTGGTCCTTCCCAGGAATGATGGCTAGGTGAGAACTGTCCGCCTCATATGACTCTTGACTGTTAAAAAGCGGTGTAAAACTCAAATAAACATACAAACAGACAGAAATTTATTTAGCCTAAGAGTAAATTGATGTGTAATTATACTGTTACTGCATGGCTGACTTCAGATATATTTGTCTGTTGACTTAAGATACCGGTAATGTAATCTTGTATGTTGTGAGTTTATTGTAGCATAAGTTAGAAATAATTCATAAATTGTTCAAATTTCTTTAAATCAGTACTTTCTATGTAATTATATGAATAGAAGAATGTATTGGCATTATAGATCTACTAGTTATCATGGTTTTCAGAATCCTGGAAATAAAAAGGTCTGTTTTCAACATTTTATCATATTTTATTGTTATTTTTATTGAAATTTTATTGTTGTTATTTTATTATTATTGTTATCATTATTGTTGTTATTTTGTTATTGTAGGTTGTTATTATTTTATTGTTATTATTACAGTTATTTTAATGTTGTTGTTGTTTAGTTTTCCATTTAGTGAGTTTACAATGTCATTCTGAACATGGTTGCTGCCATGTGTCATTTATTATGACTGTCCTGTGTGTTATGACAAGTTATATACTATGTATGTTGTATCATCAAGAAGCACAGGGTGTGGTAATGTCTTATTGTTGATATTTTATCTCTTTCAGATACAAGATTTCAAAGATAACTTCAAGACCGATGTAAGTATTTTACATCTTATAAGCTGGTGCATTAATGATCTACATAACCAATGTATATACTTTATCTTATCATACTGTCTTATCTTAATGTTGTATTTACAAACATTACACACAAGATTGATGAGTCGATCTGGCGTATTCTGTGTTCAGCTTGTATCTGCATTTCTCATTTGTTGTAGCTCAATGTAATTACACTGTTCTACATATTAATTGCCTTTAATGGTTGTGTCTACTACTAAATAAACTTCTCTAAGCTCCATTATTTATGGTATTTATTCTGTAAGATTGTTTACTCATTATGTTTTCATTCTCTTTGTTGATACTTTTAGGGTGAACATCTTGTGAAGACAGTATTTCCACAGAAGATCATAGAACTTGAAGATATACACAAGGTATATGTTTGAATACTGCTTGTCTTCCAGTTACATCTTTTATTATACCTCGCAAACTAAGTTTGAGAGGGGTTATATTGGGAGTCACTCTGTTGGTCTGCACTATTTCACACTACTTCCACATTGCTTAAGTGATTGCAATTAAATTTGAAGTATATCATCACCATGATGTGTAGATGTGCAGACACAATTTCCATGCCCAGTGATCCGCACATTCCAGAGTTATGTGCCCTTGAACTTAGCCATATAGTGCACTATCACATTCTTAGTGTCAAAGCGGCGTCGGGGATATTAGTCACTTCAGTGACAGAGTTATAGTTTACGTTCTGATGTATCTACTGTTATAAATATGTGTCTTAATGTATAGGGCTGTGGCGAGTATCCGAGTACTCGGGTATACACGAATCAAATTGAAAAATTGAGTATGAATAATCGTCATTATTAAGATTCGTGGTTCGCGATCTTAATTTTGACAACTTAAAAGTGTATTCTTTGTTCTTAAAAATCCCATTTCTGTGAATTAATATTGCCTCATCATGGACTACTTTGTTTGTCCAGATGTCCAATCGGTTATTTAAAAAAATGATGCTGGAAGGGAGTACGTATAAATTTAAGCCATAGAACAATTTACATTGATTTACTTCAATATTTAGTTGCCTTCAGGACTGCAATTTTGAAGTTTTAGATGGGTTAATTGATAACAAATAATAAAGATTCGTGATTCGATTTGTGGATCGTAAGTGTTGAATCGTGGATTGGATCGGATCGCCACTTACCCAACGATCCACAGCCCTATTAATGTAGCATAACTGCCTTATTACTTACACAAATGTTTAAAAACTTCAAAGGTTATTTCAGTTTAATGTTGATTGATATATAACGAGGTATGGTTTGCGTGATGTTGCTATAAAGTGATAAATTGATATACTGTGGAATCGTTAATTTTCGTCGGGGATTTAATTTAGTGGATTTCATGGGCCAGCTCATCCACGAAATCAAATTTAAATGCAGAGATAAGGATTTTTTTTCAAAAATCAAAATCCACTAATTTATGTCCCCACGAAATAGCCATTTTAGTAAAAACCATGAAAATTGAGCCCAACAAAAATAAATGAAAATACAGTATTTGTTTTGCTTCATGGTCATTTATGCTAAAATTACATTTCAGCAAGATTCATAGTACCGCAGCATACTAATATTGCCAGTATATATAAAACAAGTCTGTTATGCTACATGAAATGATGAACTGTTGTCATTTAGTTATAGTTTGACCAAGATCAGTTTTGGAGCTCGATGATAAACTGGTAATGTTAAAATACCCTCAGTTCAGATGAGTCGTGATTTATAAAATTAGTGTTTGTCATGCATTTTGAATTGCTAATCTTTCTTGAAATGTCATTTCTATATGAATTTCATCATAGATTTGAATTTTATTTGTGTTTGGTACTAAAAGATAGGGAAGGTTTGACATAAAAAAGATGATTTACATCTAGTTCTTGTCAGATATTTATGAGATATCAGTGCTGGCTGAGGGTAGGCTTAATGAAAACATTCGTCATTGATAATGTAAAAATCAGAATGACAAATTTGTAGCTGTCATAAAAACATTTAACGATCGTGTTTTATGACAGAGTTGTTTATTTGCCATGTGTTTTGTTTCCAGTAAACATGTATACATATTAAAGTCCCATCTCTCCATTCCTGCATGTTTAAATAAATAATCTGATATTGTGATTCACATTGTATGCCAGTAAAAAAACAAGGGTATTTAAAAGGGATGTTATAACAGTTTTGCCCAAATATTAGATTCTAGTATTTTGGCATAAGAATATTTTGAGTTTCGATAAAAGTAGATCTAGTTAAAAAATAGAACTGTTTGAACCAGTTTTTGTGAAAATTATATATGAAGAGTTATGTCAGGATATATAGTAGAGTTATAATAAATTTATACATAAAAAGTACAGAAACAGTTGACTGTAAGAAAATGTCATCCAGGCTTTGTAATTGTTTTAAAAAATAAAAGAAGTAAAGTCATGAAAAGCCTGCTGTTAGCCACACTGTTCACACATCATTCAGATTTTCAGACTGTATATCTAGTATGTGCTTATATATTTATTTATAAATTATTATAAATTTGAATCATATAATTTTTTTTATTACTATATTAGTGCATTGCTGACATGTCTGTTTTCGAAGAAAAAGTTGACCTATTTTGATCACTGCATTGTCTGTGCAAAACCTTTAATTAGCTCATAACTCAGAAACTATGAGAGGTAGCAACATGAAACTTCATAGGTGGGTAGATCTCACTGAGGCAGTGAATAGACGAGCGTTGTCACCGCTTGCGGCACTCTAGTATTTAATTATAGATTATTATAAATTTGTAACCGTGTATTATTATATTTATTTAGTATGCTGTTTTTTATGGTGTAAATTGAACTTTTTCAGAGTTTATCGTTAGATAAAATATCTGAAGTCCACAGTGATTTGAATATACCTGTTCCAGCAGCCATACATTTAGACAACGGTACTGATGAGGTAGGTATATGGTACATTCTGTATAGTCCATAAATCACACATCCTTCATGTAATTAAATTAAATATGATTAGTAATTTTGGTTATTTCAACTGATGAATATGTTGATTCCATAGATTATGATGTATAAGTACTCTGATGTACAAATTATCAAAGAAAATCGCTGTTTTTGAATTCTTCGTTAGAGGGATTTCGACTTTAGTAAGTTTGATATAAATTAATGAGTTTTGACTATATTTATGTTGGTCATTGCTGCATTGTGAAGATTGTATGGTACATCTATAGTAAATTATACATTTTCTTACTGCATCCATAGAAACACATGCTTAGATAATTTAGATATATAAGTAAATCTGATTCACTTAATTCTAATGCCACATTATGAAAGCCTAGGCTGGTTTTTGTTCAGAATTTGGACCAGATTTAAAATCCAGAATTTATCATTGCAAAACGAACATTTGGCTTAAATTGATACTTGAAGTAAATTTATTATGAGTTAATTGGTTTGTCATTATAGTTATATATAGATATTTAGTCGGTCCTTGTCAATACACTTATTATACATTGATGTCTTATATTTTCAGCCTGCAACAAAGAAACGGAAACAAGACCATGGTATACAAGGTTAAATATTTGTATAATGTCCGCTTCAAAGCTAACCGCACTATTTAAAGTCATCCCCCACCCCCACCCCCCAAAAAACACCTAAATGTGTTACAGATTAACCCCATTTAGATTCAAGGTCTATTGTCAAGCATACTACTAGGGTGATATGCATTTATTGAACATAACTTCTTGTTTATGCTTAGACTTACCTTTGGTCCAAATAAAGCTAACATTTGAAACTTTAAAGAGCTAAAGCATTTTTTCTTCCTTACCACCAGGAGTCCTGACTCATCGGGGGGGGGGGGGGGGGGTATTGGACTTGCCAGCATGGTTCATGTTTTCTAACTAGCAATACTAGGTCCCTATAATTCTTCTCTCATGAATGTTTAATGGAAGTGGAATGAACTTACATGTACCTTCACAGGGCTTTTTTTTTAGGTAGGGGAACGGGCATTCAAATTTGGGGAAAATAATACATAATTTTTGCAAAAGGGGAAGAAAAAACTTTATATACATTGAATTTCAAGGGAAAACTGCATGATTTTAAATAATTTTCCTGTTAACGGCGCCTGCTGTAGAAGGGAAAAAGCCCAGCTTCAAAATTTAATTACGATCATCTTAGTTCGAATAACAAATAAGTGTTTATTGTCTATTCCTATTGATGTTAAGTGTCTATAACAGGGTTCTCAATAAGTTTGTGGCCAACAGGCCCAAAAGCTAGACTAACAGGCCTGCTAGGGGGGTGGGTGGGGGGGTCTGGGCATTTTCTAGCAATATTTTATAAACTTTTGAGATTTCTAACCGGCCCCAAACACATTTCTAACCGGCTAAATTGGCCTGCAGCCTGCTGTTATTGAGAACCCTGCTGTAAATAATATGAAATCTTAGTAAATAGACAATACAATGCTCCTTATGAAATTGCACTATTACAGCTTTAGAGAATTGTTTTATTAATTGGATTTGTAATGTTTACTGTGTACTGAATGTATAATAGTTTCTTATTAAAGATTTAAACACAAATCCAGTCTGCGAAATTAGTGGTTATCCGGGACAACAAGTTTTTCATTCGGACAACCAAAATTTTGGTTCGGACAACCAACTTATATAAAAATCATATAAAAAGCAGTTAAATTTTCAGTTTCGGCAACCACTATTCAAACCTTAATTTCACAGACTGCAAATCAGATACTTTGCAGATGGTTATACTCTGATTAGAGTGCAGAAGAAACTCATTTATAGTATATGACTGTTATGATAATGAGTATTGGTCAGATATATGAGTATGGGGTTTTAAGAAAAATTGAAGAAATAAGTTTTATGAATTTGACCTTGGCCATCTACTTTTGGGACGAATATTTTCTTGTACACTTGTCATTCATGCAATTACAACTTTGAATACAATTAGGTTAAATTGTGTGTTGTATGTATTTTCTAGTTTCTCCTTGTTATAGGTACAGAAGTTCTTGCATTACCTAATGGTCCCTGCCCAATAAACAAGAGATTGTGTGAAATATCAGAAACATTGAAGCCTTATATACGTGATCTTATTGACCATTCAAATACAGTAAGTTACTTTTATGAATTGTACAAAATACTCATTATTTTTTCAGTTCTGAGTCTTGCTACTAATTTATTTACCATACCGTTGTATGTGTACATGAGATCTATGTGTAGAAAATGAGAATGAAATTATTGATTTGTCTGTAAACTTGAACATCAGTTTCAAAGTATGTCTTGTTATTTTGTAAGGATTTTTCATTAAGAAAATCTAAAAAAAAGATTAAATTGGCGTATAGCAATTGCTCTGTCCATCTCGAGGGCTCAGCGCAACACTGATGTAACTTGTTCTTATTTCAATATGAGTTACGACACTGTTGCATTGGGCCCTCGAATTCTGTCTGTCCCACTTTTCTTGTCATTACAACTTCTCCATCAATTCTTATGCAGTTTTCACTCTAAACTTTCACAGAATGATCAGTGTTGTAGCGCATAGTATCCAGGTTTTATTACGGTATACTGTCATGCTTGTAGGAGTTATTGCCCTTGGCTTAATTTTACCTTGTTATGCTTCTGTGTTTAAATTCTCCGTCATGCTAGAAATAGGAGCAGGGATATAAATTCCCTGTTCTAATTTATCATCTCTCCCTCATCTCTGGGGCAGCTCTGTAATAACCATCGCCATCGGATAGGCCATTAATTAGACAACAGATAAAATACAATAAATTCCCCATAGATGAAGAATTTGTAGGCAAGCAGAATGTTTAGTTCTTTGTGGGGTTGTATTTAAGTTGTAAACATAACTGTATGCTCAAAATTTATTTTGATTTTCAGATAAAAATGTGGATATCATTTTTAATTCCCAAAATTGAAGATGGTAACAATTTTGGTGTGTCTATACAAGTAAGTCGTTTTGTTTTATGTTTTCTCACTTGTATGATAAAAACAAGCTACACTCAAACCTGTGAACAAAGGCCACCCTTGGGAAAGACAAATTGTGACCTTTATTGACAGGTAGTCATTTTGTTCTAAATAATCAATGACTGTTTTAAAGAATGACCTTTATTAACAAGATGGCCTTTATTCGGAGGTGTTGACTGTACTTTGACTGTTATTAGCACTATCAATCTAAATACCGACAGGATCATGTTACAGCATTTTGACAAGATGTCCTAATATTAGTATGACATTGTAGTCCTTGACATTAGCTTCATGCATCTACAACATTATTCAGTTAATTGTCCGTGCAATAACTAGATAACTATTTGTCCTAAGCTCCACAGATTTTGTTGGAAGGTTGATCATCAAACATAGATGACCCCAACTATTTTGAGATCAGTATGTCAAAGGTCAAGGTGACCTTCAGCACAAAAACCTTGTCCGACAAATAACTAGAGAACGATTTGGCCACAGATTTCGGAGGTTGGTCATCACATGTAGATGCCTACAAATTGAGTTTATGAAGTTTTAAATGCTGATTCTTTTACTGTATACCTGTTTATGTAGGAGGAGACATTAGGTGAAGCGAGACAAGTAGAAAGTGAGGCTGCTACGTATCTAGATCAGATTTCCAGATATTTTATCTCGAGAGGCAAGCTGGTATCAAAAGTTGCAAAATACCCCCATCTGGTAAGTATGTCAATCCATGTGTTTGTGTCAATTCTTTGTTTATCAATATATAAAAAAAAAAATATTGTTATGTCTTGATAAAGGCGGTTGCGCCGAAACGTAGACAAATGAAGAAATAATACTAGTTCGTATATTTGTGTTTTTTGTTGTACAATCCAAAAATAAATCTTATGAGGCCAGGAGTACAACTGTAAATAACTTGTCCCATGCAACAACATTTAATCTTCAGCTGTCCTAGTGAGAGATAATTCTGATCTTCTGCACTTTTTCATCAAAAATTCTTGAAAAAAAAATCTTATGTAATTGAATAGCACTAGGAACTCCTAGGCCTTTGTCTAACGAAAAATGCTTTCGAACGTAATAGTCAGGGCACCATTATGTTGTTGTTAACTGGCTACTTTCCATCATGGCTGACCCTGGGAATCCAACGTTTGAAACAATCTGTCTCTCTTTCAATGGAAACTTGATGCCCATTTTATCAATCGCGAACGATAAATACGTTTGAAAGACTGTAATACTGAGAATGATTCTTGAAAACGAATAACTAGTGTTGAAAAAGTAGTAACCGGAAACCGCATAACCAAAATTTGTAACCCTACACTTATGTACGAGGCATATTTCTCTGTTACGGAAATGCCTGAGTAGTTACGATTGTTTGACCAGCTGTTGCTATCATTACAGGATGACTACAGACAATCTGTTCGAGAGTTAGATGAGAAAGAATATTTCAGTCTACGACTTACGAGTGCTGAATTACGAAATCACTATGTAAGTACTTGATTCGGGGTGTTATTTGCAGGCAGGATCTGAGTATGGCATTACGCCAGTGGATGAAATATCAGTTCTTAATGAAATGTTTTCTTCAATGTGATTACTTTGTATTGTTTTGTCACTGTCTGTGCATTCATTTGTCTTTATTTTTATGCCCCCGTATCGATAGATCAGGGGCATATTGTTTTTGGTCTCTCTGTTTGTCTGTCTGTTTGTACCAAACTTTAACTTTGCCTATAAAATCAAAACGCTTGAACCTACATTTGTCAAACTTCATATGTAGGTTCCTCATGACATTTAATGGCCCTTTGTTCATTTTGTGCATTTCCACATTAAAGGGCATCCGTAGGGGGCATTGTGTTTTTGAAATACATCTTGTTTATAAAATGATTCCAGTGTTTGCCTATCCTTAAGCTACCAACTCTTATCGTTATATTATCAAAGAGGTCAAGTTAATAAATGTCAAGTTGACACTTAGTCTATTGGATTCCCTGATATGATAAAAACACAGATTTATTGGGTCTTAATGTTTAAATTATTATCTTGTTTCTTTTACAAATATTATTGACATTGTGTGTTATGAATTAATGGTTAAGATGTCTGACTCATGCTCAAGTTTACAGACCTAGGTATGGATGTCAGTATAGAAATACTTGGCACTCAAGTTTATTTGTTTAAGAATTGTCTAAATCTGTAAGTTGATGTTCTGTATGCTTTCAGGCTAGTCTCCACGATTTGATCATGAAAAACTTTGAGAAGATTCTAAAACCAAGAAATGCTAATGCTGAAGCCTTGTATTAATTTGTAGTTTGTTATCATGTTTTGGGGTTAATGTCCATAATTATTATAAAATATTTCACTGATTTTTAAATCTCGTCTTTTCAATGATTCATTTTAAAAGTAGGCCAGTGTCAAGAGAATCCAAAAACGTGATTTTTTTTAAATTACCCATGAATTTAAAGTTTTATAAATTGTCAGCACAATGTTTTTGAATATTGAAACTAAGTATTATTTTAATGTAATCATTTTGTCACTAAAAATTTAGTCCTCATTTTGATATTACATAGATTTATAACATTGAATTAACGTCAGAATTTTTACTATTGAAATGTATTGCCAGTGTAATATTTTTGTAATTTCATTTTGAAAAAATACTATAATCAGGAAGATTTAGTGAACAAGTGTTGATCTTACTTTCTATTGCAGGTACTGTTATATTAGTGTTATATCAAAGGCTTTCCTTTTAATGTCATTTCTATTGTGAACTTGTACAAAGTTTTATGTTTTAAGTAAATCACAAAAACTCTCAGTGTAAATTGTTTTCTGTTTTAACTACCACAATTCATTGTAAATATACTCAATACATCGATTGTCATGTACATGCTCTCATAAATTAAAACTATGTTCATATGATGTTTGTTCCTTCAATGCTATTTTACCCCTCCCTGTTCCCCCCCCCCCCCCCTTCTAGAAATAAAAGTTTTTAAAGGGCAATTAGTAAAAGTTCAAAGCACAATAATTATGCCCCCTTATGAAGAACAGGGGGTAACCTATATTGCTTTGTACATGTCTGTCCGTCCGTAACCAAACCTTGTCCGACTGATGACTAGAGAATGATTTGGCTTAAATTTCTCAGATTTGTAGGTTGTACATCACATGTTGATCCTTACTGATTTTGATGTCATGTCAAAGGTCATGGTCACAATGACTCTACTTAAAAAACCTTGTCCAACAAATGACTAGAGAACGATTTGGCCTTAGGTTTAGAGGTTGGTCATTGCTTGAAGATGACCTCTATTGATTAAGAAGACCTATCCCAAAACTAGATATGTAATAGTACATCTATCCCAAAACTAGATATGATAATGGTAACTAGATATAGTGTGTGTGGTACATTGCTCAATGTATTGGCCTTACTACATTGTAGATGTGCATCTATTCCAGTGTGCTTTGCTAATGGTCCATCTGAACTAACACACACATTTGCTGCAAGAAATAACTTAAAATTACAACAAGATGAGTTTAACAAGAGAACACCGTGCCACACAAACATTAATCTCTGATATTTGTGTTTCATAATGCTTGAACTTTTGCTTCTATATATGGCATTTGTTACTGACTACTGCCCAATTTTATACAAACTTAGAACACACCTATAAGCATATGGATTACTACAAAATCCCTTTCAGAAACATATTTATATTGCCGCTTTATCACAGGTAATTGACACAAAATCAAACGTTGGCTGTATAGGTTACTTATACATATAAGGGAAGGTCCCCAACGGGAATGCGAAACAGTCGTGCTAAACTGCAAAAAACAATTTGACAGCAGGAAGGTTTTATCCATACGTCACACATTTTTATTTGACGAAAATCCACGGTCCAAAGTTTCACCATATCAAGACAAATTGGATCCTCTATAGCTGTACACACAACAAAACAGTATTTGGTCGATTCTCATATCAAAACTCCGTATCTGATCGCAATCAGTGCTTACTTCAATAGATAAACATGTTTTTCTGCTTTTCGACGGGCAGTTCTGTTGCATGTGTGTTATTTACACAGAAAACAACAAAATATCGCAGGACGAAAATTATTCAGACGCTGTTTTGTAAGGTATATCTACAAAGGGCTATGGAATGATATTTAGGAAAAAATTACACAATGCCTGATTCCTGTTACAATTTACTCATTTTAACTGTAATAGTGTTTACTGGCATAGTCAGTATGCATGGTGACACCTTCGCCACGCTTCTTGACAATGATAGCATGCTTGCTGGAAGTTAAAACTTGTATGCTGTTTAGACCCTGATGTCTATATCATAATTCATTTGTCTGAATGGCAGTGCAATGTAGCGTAAAGAAAAACTTCAACATGCCGGGACTGCCTATAAGACACCGTAATGACACCAGAATAAATACACGATGTGACCAAACAATATGGAAGATGGAACCAGCCACTCGGCAAGTTTTTATTATTAGAAGGAAACATCGCCTTTTAAAAACGTTCTCGATGTCTCTTCTACTAGAGTAGAGATTTTCGGACTCATTATGTTTTGTTTCTGTAAATATGTTTATTTGGCATATTATACCGTCGGAATTATTGAGTCATTATGTACTAGTCAATTGCAATCGCTGTCGGGTTACCCAGTTAGCGCACTTTTCACCAGGCGATGTCTTACTTCCAATAATAATCAAAGTACTGAAAGTACTGTCGGACTTGATTTTTACCATACGAGACAAAAGAAAGAAATGTGTACCCACATCGTTCGAGCCCATACAAATATTTTAACATTTAAAATTACGGACCGATTTTTCATTCATATTGTAATGCAGGTCATATGCATATAGGTAAATGACATAAGCTAGGGCTTTACTATAGTCCCTTTGCTAAACTTTTAAAATGAAAAAAGCCTGATATTGGAAAGTTTAATGATTAGCACATTAATTGAGGACAATTTAATTGCATTAAAAACTCTTTATTGTACAAAACTAGTAAACAACACTTCAGTAACAGTAAATACAAACATTGATTCTTCTGGTTTTAACACAACAGAACATCGTCGCATTGAACACATTCAGGGTCACTCAAATCAAAAAGGTCCTGACACAGTAGAGTAAGACCTATATGACCTATATTTAACCCGATGTTGCATGAAATTCAGACGTGATTATGTAATTCTAAATAATCTGGCGTAAAAGGAACTCTTAAACAGTAAATTTTAAAAGCACGTATCCAGTAATTTACGTTCGTATTTAGCGACTCGAATTATTATTCTTAAGCCGCAGTTTTAACATTTAACCTTCGATAAATGAAACTCCCCACATCGGTTACGCTTTGCTACTAGCCCTGCGGGAAGTGAGTCTATAAATAGCGATTCCGTCATCAAAATAACACTAGTTGGTGTGAATATCCCGGAATACGATTAAATGAGAATTCGCTTTGTAATATTAAGAAATGTTAGAAAGGCACAAAACACACACATCGATGGTAGATTGTTGCAAATGCATGAATACGTCCGTGGAGATTTTTCTGAACTATCGAACGAAAACCGAAAGTAGAACTACTTTTACGGCAAGATATTTTATTGGACAGTGAATACGCGGTTTTAATTCTACGCATTTGAATATCTCATGTATCTACAGACAAGCACTTATTTAGATACATGACTCTTTCCATGTAGTTACAATAGAACGATTTGAAATATATTTAGATCTGACACACTTAATTGGGGAAAGATTCCAGATACTTCTATATAAACATACCATTTAGTTGCGTACTATTTCCTTTATGTGGCATTCTTTTAACCAAGCTTCACGGACAGCACGTGCAAAACATGAAAATCGAGTTTCTCGGCTTAGCGCTTGGCTGATTATTATTAATAATATCAAAGTTAGCAAATACTCCAACACAGGCATGGATATTATTTATGAGTTATTTGGTAAATTATAAATACAAATGTATGTATGAAATAATACAAAGTGAATTCTTTCTCTTTTTAGCTTACATTAAATGTCGTAGTTCAGTCCAGCGTTGTATAATAATAATAATAATAAAGACTTTATTTTACGATTTTTAAAATTGTGCTATTAAATGTTCAATTCATCTATCGTTGTATTCGCTATGATGTTATTATGTCTTATTTAGTATCAATGGTTTAACAATTAGTTAAATCTGTCTTTCAGAAAGTGGCAGAACATAGACAACGATGAGCTTAGAGGAATAGTGATTTGAATAAACATTAGTTTTTAAAACCACGACTTGGGTATAATATGGATATGTAAGTGAATAACTTTGATTTTAAAGTCAGCACCATGTGATACGAACTCACTCGATCTATCGTATTTATAACCAACTCTATAGAAATCAGATCTACTTAGAATATAATTATATAACTTTTGAAACGTTGCTATGATGACATTGTTTTACAGTTTCCATAGCAACAGTTGGTATGGTACCTCATTCATAGTTTGACCTGATTGGAGTACCATGTATGTACTATCTCGTATGGGTGATTATTGTAATGCTAACACGTAACACGCCTGTTGATAATGCAACACCTTTTATCTCACAAGGGTGACCTTTGATCACAGGTCTGGCTGTTAAGTGAAATTTATTACCGTGACGTGTGTGTAGTTTTCTCAACCTTTATTCGCTGTGAACTAATAAATAATTCATTTGTGAACTGGAATTATAGCTGCTATATTTAATACAAATCAGACCTCAACCACAGACCCCGTGTCAACTGACTTGTGAGTACAAATACATTGATAAATATACATAAATTGTAGATACATTAACAAAGTGTAGCTACAGTTTATGTTATTTATATATTATTATATCATACATGTATATTATATACAGTCGAAACTCGTTATAACGACATTGCTCAAATCGAGAGTTCGTTTAATATGACATAATTTATATGTTTTGATTTTTACCCTTCTATATTTCAAATAAGAAAAACAACTTCTATTTACATTTTCATAATTATAACGACATCATTTATAACGACATAATATTTCAGTCCCTAAGTCACTTATCATTCTACATGTCTTCTACAAATATTTACGTTCCCAGCCAGATAAGGGGTCTATGAAGAAATGACCATAAATTTATAAATGCCTTTGATCGCTGTGCAATGAAAACAGTTGTACAATCAATATGTTGACAGTATATTTATTTGAGTCACACTTCGTATGTTAAAAGACAATAGTTCAACCATTAAAGTAAACTGAATTTGATTGTCATTGTCTGTACTAAAATTTTGCCTCCACTGTTGATAAGATTGTAATAAAACATTATTGATAATCGAAAGATTCATTTTTATTTATCAAATTTTCTTCTATACCTTGCATTATTTTACAATTTTACAATAAAAACACACTACGGAATGAAAGGTTGGAGAAACTCACATTGTCATTTTCTAAAAGAAAATCGATATTGGTGAGTTCCTATATGTTGTCTTTTCGTTTAAAGCGATGTACTATTAAGGACATACTATTTTATCGTATCTTGACGATGTTGTTATAACGGGTATGAACTGTACATTGCTTAATGGTGTGATTGGTGCTAGAATGAAAGAGATGTTACTGTGCATGATAAAATGAGCTACATAATGAGATATTGAGTCTAAAAATCAATAAATATAATCAATCTTTCAAAATTTCATAAAAAATCACAGATATCTTGTAATATAAAAACGTCATGATTAAAATGTATTTGATACATTTAATGTGAATTTTAATATAGCAATGCTTTACTGCATTGAAACATTACGTTGCTGTATTAATCAACTCCCTGTATGATCTATGTTTCCCGTAATCTAATCTACCATACAATAAACTTCTTCGTATTAAAATTGAATAGATCATGAATCAAAATGATATATAATTAATTGATTATACATGTTGTTTACGACATTTTAATATTTGACTTGCGTTTTTTTCGAACAGACAGGTAATCAAAATTATAATTGGAATCAGCTTTGTACTAAATTGAAAATATTTTGCAAAAGGCTATTTGGCTAAGTAAAAAATCTTTTTTCGAGAAATTGTAAAACCCTAAACTGTCCTGTTTTTTGGTCTTAAGGCTGGATATCTCACTTTGTGACTCTTACAAATGTGCTCTTTTGCTTTATCTATTTGCTTTTATTTCGCTTGAACATCAAAGACAAGGAAGAGGAGAATAAGACGTAATTCAAATGTGAAGATTAGGACATTTATATATACATGCAAATATAAAACTCAGTGATCAGTGATATATAGTGTTTTAAAGTGATTGACTAATCAAATAAACAAACATGACAATAGTGGATTAAATTCATTCAATGGACGGAATAAACCAGGAAAATCAAGTTACCCGACAGATTTGTGAGTCCATAAACCACACATAAATAACCATACATTGCAGTTACAAACTTTGAAGGCAATTGTCCTTTCGTTTGATAAAGTAACTAACTGCAGTTTGTGCTATTTATACAGGGTCGTACCAAATGGATCTATGTTTAGCGCCCTCTGGCGGGTGGGCTTCCTCTGTCCTGTTCTAAAGTATACGAAAAGTCGTTCGTAACGACGTTACAATAACATAATCATACATCTCTTTATAACCTAACAGTGGTAATTTTTCAAGGGAGGTAACTGTAATAACCGACAACGTTAGATCGTTCTTATTTATTCAAAAAGTCTTGCAATAATTGACTATACCAAGAAAGAATCAGATGGTTCGGTTAATCGCTTGCTCAATTTCTTTTGCAATGGTAGGTCTGTTATAAATAAAGCTATTCCTACAAAAGGATAATGCCTGGTCCCCTGACAAAGTCTTCTGGTCTATTTGCCCTCAACAGGATTCGGTAAAATAACCACACTCCTTTCCTTTCTGATTTATTCCAAAAGACCGAAGTGTCGGTAACAGGGTAAATACGTATCCGGGGATTTTAATTACAATGCGAATGATCTTGCAGGACAAGTGAATGGTACACTTAATAATCTACAAATATTGAGTGAATGATAATATCAGTCTGCATTCTGTAGAAAGGATCCTACAGTTACACATTAGCTCAGACGAATTTCCAGTTTCCTATCACTTCTACTTTGGCAACTCTGTTCACCTGATTAATGCTCATGTAATCAACCAAGAAGGCAATCGTCTGCTCTCAGGAAATAGCACGTATCACTTGATCCAATGTGGAAACATTTGCCAAATCTATCGGTTCCTTTGTTTTCCAGCGATCAGAGTTTGTAATCCTGTTTCATAGCGCTTGTCTATTATCTAACCATTTTACTTCCACCTGGCTCTCGTCCTTTTGGTATCATCCTAACACCCTTTGTTGACCCACAGGAGAGCCCTCATGCCCCGAAGAACGGTATCACTACCCGTGACCATTGAAATAGATGTTTTCGTTATGCTGACCAATAGCACTGCCTCATCCATGAAGGACCCGTAATTTCTAGGGCTTTGAAACACACAAGGCAGTTTTCAAGTCGTATCTCCAAGGTGGAATGCTGAACCATTTGCAATATGGTCCCTTTGACATAGCATCAGCATTTCCACGGTTACTACTCGCCTGGTATCGTAGTACCATATCATCTCGAGAAAGTTTCTCCGACTATCTCGCAAACTGACATTGTTGATAATCAACCAGGTCAAATGCGTTAAAGATGCTAACAATCCGCCAATAGGGATCAGTGTGTGAAGAAATGCTCAAGTTATGTTTCTCGAGTTTTACCTTACACTACAAATGGTGTTTGCCAACATCTCTTTGATGTCGGTAATTTCTGATAACTTCCTCCATTACAAGGAATAATAGCTATAAACTTAAACAGTCCCCCACGTACAGGTGAACCGAATCCCTGTAGTTTTATCAACTTTTTATACTCAACAGATTCCACAATTATTAAAGTACAAGTATAAAAACACATCACATATTTTTTACAATCTCATATGTAATGACATAATCGCGTGAACGATCTACGCGGCTTCCACCCGATGGTTCGGTTTATCGTTTGCTCAGCTTTCCAGAGATGTCATCCAAATCCGATATTAGAGTATTTCTCCTCAATCAGATTCGTCGTCGTAACCGTTCTTTTATTATTTCATCCCCGGCGCTTTGAGTTTTCGAGCCTTTTGAGTTTTGATTACAGAAAGAAGATGGGTTTGTAGTTTATTTTAAAAAGATCTCAAAGTTCTTTTGTTGAACGAGTATGTAAACGCTCCTTGGCAACACGTCATAGACAATTATTTCGGAATCATCTCTCACATCTATTAGGTTGTTGTGTTCTTCACTGGGGTTTAACGTCGCACCAAATTGAATAGCTAGGGTCATGTGACAACTTTCCTGCTTAAATGATTGAAGAAGACCCTCAGGCGTACACCCGGGCAGAACAACCGACCTCCCGTAAGCTAAATGGACAGACAGCTTCATCACATGTGAAATTTGGTACCGGGTGGGTTTGGAACTCACAGCCTTGATGGGCTAGATATTACTAGTTAGAGGCCATAACTACTCGACCACGGATGCCCCACCTCTATTCTGTACTTTGTTCAAATGTGTGTGCTAAAATAAAATATGTCTTGCATCTGTCTTTGATTTATAACAAGAAAGTGGAAACATTTGTTTAGTAAAAGTCACCACAGTTCCAATTTCAAGAGAATTTCTTTTTTAAACTTTGAAAACAATATAGTTAAAGTGGTAATTATTTTTTGATAGCATAAATCATTGATTATATTTCTTTTTTCTCCCTGTTTTTCAGCTGTATTTAATCCAGTAAGAAATTGACCAAGGAGCCGAAAGTTGATGTTTACCTAATGAATGAGGAAGTGACGTGAACATGTGGCTGTGTTATGATTCCTGGATCATCCTTTTATTTGAAGCGGTCATAGATCACGTCAAGTTGTACATGTGCTACACCTGTGACTGCCCCATATTGCTCCCCTAGAACTGGGTGGTTTCCGCCAGGTTGTTTTAATTGTTAAGGAGAAAAGTTGTAAACAAAACAAAACATGATAGTGAACTGAGTTGAACTATGTTGAGCTGCCATTGTATCTATGTATTACGTGTTTCGTTTCAGTCGCGCTAACGATATTTCAGTTACTAATACATTGTGTATACTGTGGTCGGTTCACCTAACCAGTGTTCATGGACTATAATCTAACCAGAACTAACTTATCTGTCCACATTTATTTTCATCAATTTCAGTTATATATGGCGGCCGATTCGCCTAACCAGTTTTCCTGGGCGGTATTCTTACCAGTACTAACTTATCCATCCACATGGAACCGGCAACTTCTTCACACGTGGAGGAAAGTCGACATTTTTGTCAAATGACCAGTGTGTTACATTCTAGTGAATCTAATCACTGGGTCACGGCCACTTGTGAGCAATTGCAATGTTCGAATCAGGATCCGGTTACAAGCCCAGCGCACCTATCACTGGATCTCAACCGAGGCATTTTTAATACATGTTTAATTGTTTTAGATGCCAATATATATATATATATAATTACAAATGCTTTGTTTGCTTTTTCCTACCTTTATTGATTGGTTACAAAAAGTGACTTCACACTAAACATAGATCCAGTTTGTTACGCCCATAGTTCTATTGTTGTTATTAACATTGGTGTGATTGGTGATAGAATGAGAGAGACATTCACTTTATATGCTATTGTGTATCATGTGACTAAAAGTCGATGGAGAAACTTTTAGTCAAGAGAGATTTTAAACTCTAGTGAAAATTACGAAATTTCTTTATACTTACAAATTGATATAATAGTATTTTAGAAATAAACCAGTAAGTCATAAAAGTCCTAAGGCTTAAAAGCACATGATACCATCAATGTATTTTTGCATGTTTTGTATACAGCATTATATATGTACTAACATTAGGAATGTACAATGTACTCTTCAAATGTATTCAAACATTTGAAAAAATATGTGAAAAAAATCTTATTGTGAAATTTAGACAACTAGTTCAGAACATAACTTATGATAATAATAATGTAAAAATGTGCTATAAAGAGAACTATAGGAGAGAACCTGTGTAAACTGTGTTTGTGGAATATTGGAAACAATTTGAGATTAGGCTGTGTTAACTATGATGTTGTGGCATATTGGCAATTATTTGTAAAAATCCGAGTAAACTTTGGTACTGTAGTATAGTAACTATATGTAATCAACAATATGAGATTAATCTGTGTAAACTATGATGTTGCGGCACATTAACTTTAGAGAATCTGTGTAAACTATGATATTGTGGTGTATTGACAACTAAGTGAGAGAATCTGTATAAACTATGATGTGGTATATCGACAATCATTTGTGAGATAATCTGCGTAAACTGTGATGTTGTGGTATATTGACAATCATTTGAGAGAATTTGTGTAAACTATGATGCTGTTGTATATTTGCAACTATTTGAGAGAATCCTTGTAAGCTATGGTGTGGTATATTGACACGTATTAGAGAAAATCTGCAACAGAGAAAATCTGCATAAATATCGTGGTATATTATCTATTTTACGAGTATCAGTTTACAAGATACTTTGTACTTTATATACTGTAGTTTCATTTATTTTCGTTGGGCACAATTTTCGTGGTTTTTACTAAAATGGCTATTTCGTGGGGACATAAATTCGTGGATTTTGGTTTTTGAAAAAAATACTTCCCATTCTCTGCATTTTAATTCGTGGGTATTTGATTTCGTCGATAAGCCGACCCACGAAATCCACGAAATTAAATCCCCAACGAAAATTAATGATTCCACAGTAATTAAAACTGCAACGAGAACATTGTTTTATCAAGTACAGTACAATCTCTGTAGAGCAACACCCCTTGGGAGCTGCAAATATTGGCCTTGTTTAGAGGTTGTTGCTCTACAGAGATTAAATTCATAGTAAATATCAGCTTAGGGAAATTTTGAAGGTGTTGTTATAGAGAGGGTTGTAGCTGTACAGAGGGCCGCTCTGGAAAGGTTTTACTGTATAGTTTTAATAATTGATATAGACGTTGGAATTATTAAGTTGCTAGATAAATAGTTATCCGATATTTGATTAATGATAAACGCAATTTAAGGCACAGTTTGCTTAACAAAACATATAATAGCCGTGTGAATGACAGTTGAAAATTGTATGGAACACCTGTGTATATAAAAACAGATCTAGGCTAGATCGGTAAACTAGGATTAAGTAACACTTATGTCGAATAAACAATAGTTACATTATTATAGCCCGTAGCTTTTGAAAATACTGTGGCCAAGCTATTTTAACGTCATTTCTAGAACCACGACGACCAAGAACATCACAACTCGAGAACACTAAACATAGATCGCAATCCCTATGGCCTTATAAATAAACTCATGAACTACCCGAGGAACCTGGACATCGATCCATTTTATAGCCTTATGTAAAGACATTTGTCGTGGTATTTTGACACCGTACGAATTTTGTAGATTTTTCTAACCAAGACGTCTGACCATGTTCTCCTGCCCGGGGACATTAAAGGCACACCAAACTTGGTATATATGACCTTATGAAAATGTAAGTAATATTGATACATTCAAATGTCACCACAAGCGATTTTCAGAATTACTTTAGGTCGAAGTTTTGCTTTGTTTTAGACAATGATGACCGCTAGTCCAACTAATTAGGCTGTTTGTGCATGACGACGAGATGTTTTTTTCGATTTGGCTCCGTCCCGCACAGGCTGAGAAGGATGGCCCTTCCCAATTCGTTCACGAAACCGGCCAACCGAAAAGCCGAATTAGTAGGGCTAACCTACTTCTTGAATTACACGCCTACACACAAACTACTCCGCCTCTTCAACTAATATTTTGATTCGATTTTCCAGTCCAGCACTATTTATATGAAGATTCGACAACATTTAATTCTGGCTTAATCATTCGCTTTTTAAAACACAAGGACGAGATGTTGAAGACAACAGTAAACACGCAAAAAGTCATTTTTGCCATATAGAGATGCTTGTAAGTTTATCATTAAATCTCACTGGTAAACAAGGTGGGTGGCATCGCCAATGTTTGATAAACGCTCCTGTCTTTATGAGAGAAAATTATGGAAATTAAAACGATTGATGCCAGACTGTCCTGAGGCACTTATTTCCCCATAGTTTCGAATGATAATTCTTTCCTCTTCGGTAGATTACTCGTGTCATGTCGTGTGTGTATATAAATACACCAGTTCATGCTTGTCTCGTACACTAAACGTAAGTCGTGCATGGATAAGGACAGATACGTGTGGAGACATTAAATCATTGTTGTACTGAATTCTAATTGGTGACTATCTATATAAGGTAATTTAGCATTCTAAACTTGTTTTTCTTTATATTTTATGAATGTTGATTATTTTAATATTAAGTGTTATATAACACATTCATTGGTATTATTTAACTTTTATAGCTTAATGGTATTGTGTTTTAACCTAACTTTCATCTATCGAGACAAATATATTTACACTTTGTATAAATAACGGGACAAATACATTTTATATTTTGCTTAGAATTGTTCATTAATTGGTCACTTAGTATTTGTATGCCCTGAAAGAGCTATAATTTCTGAGTAAAATAAAAGTTATTTGATAAAAATGCTTCAAGAAATGGCAAGGTTATGGTCAATTTAATCTGCTCTGAAAGATTTTCTTTAAAGGGGGTCAGTTGCTTTCCTTTCTCAAATTATGCATGAGAAGAAAAGAACTGACGGAAAAGTTGATTTGGACAATATTTAGCATATGCTGAAGTATTTCGACAAAGATTGCTATTAATTATGGAAGGAAACCTTTATTACTCGTTGTTGTATTGAAACCGAAAGGGTATCCTCGGTCTATTTTTAGAAATGTGTACTTCCTATTTTGACTTGTATTTCTAATTATGTAAACAACGAAACATATCAGACTGGCCGTGCACAGTAAGAAAAACGTGTTTTAATTAATCTTCTTTATCAATACGAGGTTTTAGTTAAGGTGGGTCACGGGTTTCCTCCCGAAAAATTGCCACCACTACATAGTTCGATCAAAACCTTTTAAGATTAAATGACGGCAAAATGAAGCTATATTAACTTTTTCGGATTTGTAAGTGATTCAGCATTGTGCACAGTAAATTTCGTAACTTAATATACAAAATTATCGGAGCAGTACAAGAAATAACGCGAAAAAAACATATACAACATATCGCTCCACTAGGTGGCCGTTTTTGAGCGATTTCTTTGGAAATATCATTTGAATACATCATTTTTGCTTTAGCCAATACTTTGAAGGATGTTCCTGCAAAAAGGTTTTCTTGTGCGTTGACTTCTAGAACTGAACACTTTTTGGAAGGAAACCCGCGACCTACCTTAAGTTTTAAAATATATTTGCCTTATCTATGTTTATTCAACACCACCATAACATGTAGTTTTCGTGCATTTACCTAGCTTTGAAAGCGAGGTTTAATTTTTGGCAGGGGTCTTAAAATAGTTCTATCTAGGGTGCGCACCCTAGTTAGGAAATACCTATTCAATAATGAAAAAAAGTGTTTTAAAATGGGTATTTTTCGGTTCTCCAAGTGAAATCCATATACTTCGCATTCAAAATAACGTATACAATCACTTTTTTAAAAGTTCTTTCTACTCAAATATTCCAACGTAAAACCTTTAAAGGCCCATTAGCTGTTTGAATTAAGTAAATTAAATACAGAACAATAGATGAAATGATAGTAAACTATATGAATTATAATTCTATTTGCGCTAAAACAATATTTACATAATGCCATTCTAAAGCCCATCTCGTAAAAATGTTTTCATTTTTGTTTTTCTTATTCTGGCAATATCATCGAAAAGAATTCTCTGTCAGAAACGATTGTTTCAGTCTAGATTATGTAAGAAATTAAAGAGGCGTAAAATGTTTTGTGTCTGATGGCACACTCGTGTAAAAAAGGAGCAGGTTTTTTTTAATTATTGTTCTAGAAAATGTGCGGAAAGGTAAATATGTAAGAAAGTGCAACTACATGTACATGTACTGTTCACCGGGCCTATAAAAAAGACTTGGGCCGCGGGGGAAAGTATGATAGGCCGGGACGATAAAAGAAGTTGTTTTGCTTAAGGAGTGTTAAAACGTTTGTCGCTGCAAACAATCATTGATGGAGACAGATATGCCCTATCGCTGTATTTCGAGCAATTGATATCACAATAGTTTCACTTAAAACGTAAGCGTTTCAAATAAACTTCGCATAATACATGTACAAAAATGTATTTACAATTTCTCTTGCCGCGCCGTTTTCAAAATGGTTAATTATTATTTAATAATTTCAAAATATTCCTGACCCGCCTCCATGGTCGAGTGGTTAAGGTTATTGACTTCAAATCACTGTAACCTCTCACTGCTAGAGGGTCGTGGACTCGAGCCCAGCTACCGAGCATGTTTCTTGTATGTGAGAAAGTAGGCAGTTGCTTACGGAGGATGGGAGTCCAGCACCGGTTCTTCCCAGGAACGATTGTGAAGTGAACTGTCCGCCTCATATGACTCTGACTGTTGAAAATGGTAGTAAATAGGCAATACAGAATAATAACATTTAGCTATTTACATGTTGATGAACTATATTAGTAGTTAAAAAGCTCATGTCAAGAATTCATTTGAGGAAGTCACAGCACTGCAAGTGCTCATAGAAACTGAATTTATATAAACTTGCCCTGCAACATGGAACAGGAACTAGTATATAACAATTGCATATTGAGTGTAAAAAAGGGTAGTAATTTGGTCCGCACCAAAATTCATGCGCACCCGAGCGAGTAACCACTTTGGAAACCTGATCTTTCGTTCAGTTTTCAAAAATGCTTATTAAAACGGATATTTATTCATCCAGTACTACGCATTAAGGAATCGTCATAGTTTTAATTTATTTAATTGTACATTTTCTAATGAGTTGGATTATGATGAAAGGTACTATCGTATATTAATGAATGTTTTTATCAACAGTAATCAATTTGTCTACTGTATATAGACAGCAGATCAGTTAAACAGGCTATATTATCTTCATATGGTTCTATTAGTAAATTAATACTCTCTTCTGTTGCAAGTGAATTCATCAATTATTTACCATACTTATCACTAATGAAATTCAACGGATCCGACGTGGTCGAGTGTTTAGTGTCACTGACTAATAATCACATGCCACTCAGAAATAACTGTATCATGTATAGATTATAAATAAATAAATAAATAAATAAATAAATAAATATTGCATTTATAATAATTATCCTATAAAAACAACAATATTTATTAATATGTCAACAAGGAATACTTCAACGAAAATCCTAAGATTATTAGAACACCAAAAACAAGTTTTGGCTAAAGATATTTTCATTGATCGATTATATTCATATTAAAAAAAAAAATATTCATATACTCAGGAAGTTTTTTTTACATATATATTTTACGGGCGGTCCGGCAGCCCGAACATTCGTCCAGCATTTTTAGGACCAAGTTCCTATAGCTTTACATCACGTTGTCTACTTACAATTATATGACGCCTCTTACATCCGCGTTGAAAAGTAGTGCTATTTGTAAGTATATATTGCAGTCTTTATAGTTTTGAGAAAAGTTGGAGATACATTGCAGGATTCTTTTGATTTTGGAAGCATGGAAAATAGTACAGTTATTTGGCAATTCAAACTGTAAAACTAACAATTATAATAATTTTAAATATTCATCCTCATAAAAGTTTCAGGCGTAAACTGTTGAGACATATTGAAAATAGTTCCATTTAGAAAAGTAGTGCAGGAATACTATATTGTCTCTGAGAGGAGTAAGATAGATAATACAAGGTCAGAAGTTCAGTATACAATACAACAGGTGGTTTATATAGTTTAAATATTAAAAGTACACAGATCAAAGCGCTAAAGGCACTGAATTTGTTTGGGTTTTCAAAATATGCAGTAGCGTGTAATTTCTCACTGTAAGTCAAGACATTTAGCATTATGAATAGAAGTATTTCTTCGAAGCAAACAGTAAAAATGTGTAACTTTTCCTTAGTAATTGTGTTTATTAGCCTAAATATGTACATTGTGTCAAGACTACTAGTATATATACTCGACCTTCAAATTCTAATTCATAGTGATGATAACACAGTTCTTTGGATTATTTAGGATGTTTTTTTTCTACTATATTTAAACTTCAGTCCTGACAGTACTCTCAGTGCTTTAATTATGGAAGTAAATATTGTCATATCTTTAGTATATATTTGATTACCATTCGTTTTTAGAAGCGAAGATTCTGAAATGACACAGGTGTTTTTTCTACAAGCACCTGACACCCTCTTATCCATACATTCGCGTTGGAAAATAGTACCACTGGTTATATAAGTCTTCATTGCATTTTGATACAAGTTGGATATATTGCAGGATTCTGTTAATTTTGGACAGGATGGGAGATAATTACACTGTTTTTACAATTCAAACTGTAAAATTAACAAGTTTAATAATCGCACAAAAGTTTCATTCTTAAATAGCGCACATCGCTACCATGCATGTTAATAGCGAAATAGACACAAGTAGAGTACAGGTTCCGTTTCAAGCCGCAACTATGCCTACGTACGTAAGTACGGAATGGATTATTTTTAAAGGGGCATGCCCTGAAACTGAAGCGTCTTGAATATCAATCAAATTGGTTTCATTGTAATGTCTAAATCAATTAATGAAAGTCCTGTAAAATGTTTACGAAAGATCCCGCTAGTTTACTCAAAATACACATTTCAAGATTTATCAAACCTGCCGATATCGGCCTCAGAAATCATTCGTCATTTTCACAACTCGTCCCTTTCTGGATCGGTCAAAATCGAAAACATAACGGAAAAATGTCAACAAACTGAAATGGTAAGTATTGCTCATGTTATGTTCACTTGAAAGGCAGCGCACATGCTCAGTTAAACTCTCAGACGAATCGAAAATATCGTTGTCGTCAATAAAAGGCTGACAGCCTTTTATTCAAACCGACATACAAATACCAACGCGCGCGCGTTATAGGGTCATTTTTGAACACATATTCTTCTTTCACTGTTCGGTAATATTTGGTTTTACAAGTGACAAACGCATTTTTGGTGTACGAATAGCAAGACACAGCAGTTCCTAGGCATGTCCCTTTGAATTGCATATCATATTAAAGATGAAGCTCTCAGCTGTCAGAAAATGTAAACTGTAACTAGTATTTTGATATATCTTACCTGTAATATGTTTTTGAACAATGTGATCAGTGTCTCGTGACAAATGTGTGTTTGAGCCGCCCACATTTGCACAATCATAGAGTTACTTTTTCTCATGCCTTTGTACGGTTGACAACAAGATTTCACTGTGAGAATTGAAGGAAAACAAATTAATAAATGTAATGAATATGAAAAATCCAAATGCATTTAATAAATCTATTAGATTCATTTTTAGTTTTATCCGGATCCTGACCAAACTTTAAGGAAATGTTTATGGCTATGATGTCTTGGTCAAGTTCGATAACCAGCCCAATCGGTCCCGGCACTTCTGAGTTATGCCCCTTGACGCTTTGAAAATGAATTTTGACGGGCGTATTTTGTGACCTGCCACTCTTGTTTAATTTCATCATGGAAATGTGTCCATGTACATATTTTATGAATGTTTGACTAATAAACACAGTACGCTCGGTAAAAGTGAAGTGCTTTAAGGGTTCCTTTTGATAAGGAGAAACATATGCTCACGGTATATAGGACATAAAATTTCAGATTGTCAATAACATTCACATCAGCAATACGCACATACGAACGTCCATAACAATAATTCGAAAAGTTAATAATACGAGTATAGGTATGGCCAGAAATGCCATCTTAGTCGAAAGCTAACATTATGTCTAATTATCGTTTATGCTGATGAAATTCACATAGATTATATCATAATTATATTTGACAGTATTCCTTCTGCCTGCAAATACAACTAAACGTTTTATTTAGAGAGCTATAATTTAAAAAAATCCCGGACCGCTGCAGCAGGGGTTAACTCTTTACCTCTCTCCTCGTGTGCATTACGCACAGTCATTCAGTCAAAGCTGGCTACGCCCCTGAACATAAACTTGAATTTCTTTTTTTTCTTATTCACGAATATCTAGTACATCGCATTCTACAGCCTTTAAACCAAAGTTAAACCAATGTTATAATAAAGGTATCGGCAAAGTTATCTTATTTCTAAAAAGCTCATGAGCTATCGTAAAGTTAAGAAATAATCGTTCTTGAAGCTAAGAAAATATTGGTGAAACGCACTTTGCTGCTGGGAAGGGAAGCTATGCACTTCTTACTTTAAAAGAAGACCCCTTCGAAAGGAATTCATGAAATCATTATTTTTTCATGAACTATTCTTGCATACTTCATGAATAGTTTGTGACGCATTATTAACTATTTAACAGGGGGTGGCATAAGATGTTTGATGAAATCGGGCCTATATCTTTATCAAAAACATAAATGAACTATTATTTATAACAAAATTATAAAACAGTTGGCTGGCGGAATTCAAGGCGTTTTAATCATTCTTTCAGTTCAGGGCGCCCTAGTACTGTAGGCGGACACTTAACCACATCGCTAAAGAGTTAACCATAATGTAGGAGGACTACTAACTCCATTATTGCATATAATCAGGGAGTTTTTTAAAAAGTGTCAATTGTACTTTTACATGGAGGTATGAGTTTACTATTAGCTTTAACCCAGTTAGGAGCTTATCAAGTGGACCTCTACCAATGTCCTCATTACCTTGAATCAAAACTAACTCAGCCGTTTGTGAAAACTATGTATATTGGTCCTTGTGGCCTACAGTTGGTTGAGATTTTTCTAGACGAATTTTAGTCATGGGTACGAGTTTATTCTAGTTGTTTGCGGGTATATAGTATAGTGTCTATTACTAGTTTGGGTAATCCGGGCCATTTGATTGGCTATTGGTGATGTCGGTCATTTTGATTGGTCAATCATTGGACTGGCTATTCGTCGCGTAACCTGTGATGGTTGACTGAATCTGTTCGTCTGCTCTTTTGTTAATAGTTGATAGGTAAGTAAAGCATGCAGGCATTGCTCTGTGATGTTGACCTAGATAAGTTGTTGTGTGTTATAATATCGGAAATGCTATTTGAAGTTCAATGTGGTTGTATCAAAGCAGATTATGGTGAATTTGTTAGCGTTTAGGGTATATTCTATTTTATTGATGTAGAGTATGATATTACCATGTGCTTATGAACTATATAAATAAATTTATTCATTTGTCAAAAACTCATGATTGTCATTATAATGTGTACTATTCATAACATGTAAATATGTTATACACTGCATAATGGAGGATTGAATAAAATATACAGGTAATAATTATCTTCATACAAAAACCAATGCTTGTAATTCGTCTACCTATAACGTTTCGTTACAGTTTTTCTTGTTATGTTATCTAATGCACATCTACCAAGTACATGTAACACATTTCAACTGTCGCTTCTGACAGTACTATCAGTGCTTTGGTTTATATAATACTATTCTGTGATCATGCTTTTAAACTATTGAAATACCTTGATCCGTTAAAAACTGGAAGTTGAGCTATTCCCTGCGTATTGTTTTTAAGTATCAAACCGTATCAGAAAGTACATGTAATTGTTCGTGAGTAAATTTTTCCACCTGCAGACACTACTACAATGAAATACCGGACCAACTTTGTTACATTAACTTTAAATTTCAATCGTAAAAACGTCTAAAGCAATTGATGTCTGATCGCCATAAATAAATGATTAAATAATGGTTCAGTCTTAAGAAAAACGAGTTTTTTTTCTTAGTAAAAAAATCAACCTTGTGATCCTTGTTTGCGATTGTTTAACTCGATAGTTTATGGAACGTGTACGCTCCTATAGAATCATCTATCTGGGAACTGTCGTTCGACTCCATAACAGCTTTGTTAAAAGAAAGCCGCGCAAGAAAATAGGTCTTACCTCAGTAGTGTGAATATACAGACGTACCTGATATATTTCTTCAATTAAGTGTTTCGGATCTAAATATATTTTAAATCATTTTATTGTAACCACATGGAAAGAGGCATGTATCTAAGTAAGTACATGTCGGTAAATACATGACATATTCAAATGCGTAGAATTAAACCCGCGTATCCGCTGTTAGCCAATGAAATAGCGCGCCTAAGTCATACTGTTTTTGCATATCGTGTTTCCGTAAAAATAGTTCTACTTTCGGTTTTCGTTCGATGGGTCAGTAATTTTTCTACAGGTATGCATACTTTTGCAATAAACTACCATTGATGTGTTTTGTGCCTTTTTGACATTATCTTGTTCCATTTCTAAATCACAGTTAAAGACTTTTGTTACAGTTTGCTACAGTTTTCGCATAAACATATAAACCTGTACTTCAGATTCTATAGAAACTTTGCATGATCGTACCATATGATAACAGTAACATTTTAGGCAAAAAAGGGGGTCAATGATCTCGTATTTGAGTTTTCTGCCCTTGAATTTGAATTTTTGCTTATTTTAGCTTATCCAAAGGGCAGATAATTCACAATTAAGGAAAACAAGGCCTTTTTATGTAACCGACTTCTTTTTGTGTCATCGTGCAAAATTTCAAGAATTGGTTGAACGTGTTTGTTTAATTTCTTCTTCTTTACTTAAGGACATATTTTAAGCGAAAACAATGGGGGTCGCGGTGCTCGTTTTTGAGTTATTCGCCCTTTAATTTGATTTTTTGGCTAATTTTAGGTCATTTCAAAGACATATAATTCACAATGAAGGAACACAAGGCCTTATTTAAAAATATGTTGTACAGTTTTCATTCAACCTATATGTCTATGTGAAAACTGTAGCAAACTGTAGCAGGCAGTCATTAAATGGTGTTTTCCTTACAGAAGTTAAACAACATGTATACTCAGACAGCTATTTGTTTAATTAAATATATACGTCAGTATACGTACAACAAAAATACTGTCTATTTAACCACAGCTACATCGTCAGCTTACATCCTTATTGCGCCCGTGGACATTCAGCCGTCAGTTTTAATTCAGTTGTGTATTATTTCTTACAGTTTAACAATGGACAAATATTACCTCATCTGGATGATGGTTCTATTAATCGAGTGTTGCTACGGTCAAATGATGCAAGATGCACGAATGTACAATAAAATAGCGGAGTTAGAACAGACAGTGCTAGATTTGAAGAAACAACTGGCTGACTTAAACTACCGTATGTAGATAATTACATTGTATATTTCTTCGGGCCTTTTATTAACAAAGTGTAGCTTACGTGAAGACGTGGGTGTAACTTGCGATTCGTGTGCGTAAATTTTTGTTCTAGAAACGAAACTTCGAGACACAGTTTTAAGGCCCTGAGAATTGTCGACTGATTACAGAATATATTAAGGTTTATTTGGGATGCTCCCGATATTTTGTGATTGACTGTTCTGTCCAGAACGGCCCTCTCTTGAACAACAACTTCCCTGCAGCAACAGCATGATTTTTCCCACTGCCCGATTAGCTTTTAATTTAACTATCTACAGCAACAGCTTCTAAACAACGACATAATTTTGATGTTCCCAAAGGGTATCGTTTTGGACAGGTTACACTGTACTTTCATTAATATAACAACACAAATTTACATTGATATGACAACACAATTTGCTACAGTTTCCAGTTTTTTGCACATGGACATATAGGCAAAATGAACTCTTTCATAGTTTTTTAACTTTGCATGATCATAGCATACATGATAACAGAACCGTTTTAAGCGAAAAAATGGGGGTTGACGAACTCGTTTTCTTTAGTTATCTGTCCTTGACTTTGAATTTTTGGCTCATTTTAGGTCATTTCAAGGGCAGATAACTTATACATAAGTCTCAAATACCATATTTTTACTTTTGGTTTACTTATTTTTTATTTTATTATTGGTCAAAATACAAAAAATCATGCAATTCCATTAAGTATTTTATAACGTTTTTTTTTAGTTGAAGTAAAGAGACTAAACATTCTTTAAAAACAGGTAATTTTTAAGAAAATTAGCCGATTGGTTAAAGTAAAGAAGAAGAAAATACAAAACCGCTCATAACCTATTATTGAAATTTTGGACAATGACATGAAAAGAAGTAAGCTACATAAAAGGACAATAAATAGGGCCTTGCTAATCTTTACTGTGAATTATCTGCCGTTGAAATGACCTAAAATCAAGGGCAGATAACTCAAAAACGAGTTCGTCAACCCCCAATTTTTTTTCGCTTAAAATGTTTCTGTTGTCATATGCTATTATCATGCAAAGTTTAAAACATTATATGAAAGAGTTTTTATTTTGTCCATGTGAAAAAACCTGGAAACTATCAAATGTCTTTAAATCACATCCGTATGTACATTGTAAATTGACGCATAAATTAGAAGGCCTGTTTTAGATTATTATCGGTTTCGATTTTGGTTTTCAAACGGAAGATACAATTAAACAAGAACGTCAAGCGAAAGTTGTGATAATTATCTGAAAGTTTGTTTAATTGTGAAATCCTGTATGTTTAAATTCATAGTTTATGAAAATTAACTACTTTTTTCATGACCCGAGGCCTTTGATAAAATAATGATATTAGCATATTAGTTAATGTGTGAATTGCGCAATACTGTATGTATGCGTCAACCTAGAAACATGCAGCCGTAATATACAGACGTTCGTGCATGTTTGCATTACAAACAAGTAGACTCAATGATACGCATGAATAAAATTTATCCTTCTACAATGAAACTATACAAAACAATAAATCTCCGACATTGCTATGGAGTAATTAACATAAAGACTAAATCCAAGGACAATACTTCTAATTCCCGAAGGCAAATTCCATCAAATTTGATTTATGTCAATGTCTTTTATGCCAGTGCTGTTTATCTAGAATTGTGTGAAACGTTGACCGTGTTGATCCTAGAATTATTTTATACAAACTTAACTTATAACATGTCCTACCAAAATTACAGATATTTCTAACAGAACATAGATCACTTGCCAAATATAACAACTTTACGTCAATTAATATTTTAATCTGGTGTTCCGAAAGGTTCTATTCTGGGACCTTTTTTGTTCCATATTTATGTAAATGATATAGTGCTTGAATTATAGGGAAGTAACATATTTGACTTATACGTTGTTGGCTCCATACTTTATGCTACAAATCATACCATTAGATGATTGGAGGTCAAACTTCAGACAAATTTAGATGATATTAATGATTGGTGTTGTTCAAATATGCAACTTCATCCGACTTAAACCGTCAAAATGTGTGATATTTTGTTCTTATATAAATGTAACCGCTGAAACATAATTGATCAAAATTTCTTTGAATTACATTTATTTGCAAAATGTCAATGCACATAAACTACTCGGTATTTGGTTGTCCTGTGGCATTCAGTTTAATAAAATTGGTTCAAATATCAATTCTAAAATATATATTTTGAAAAGAATAGCTCCATTTCTATCTGAGGACATGAAACAGCTTAAATAATTATTAATTTTAATTACAACTTTTGTTGTACAATTTGGGGTATAAGAGAAAGATATTACAGTACTATTTTGAAATTACAATTACGTGTGGCGAAAACTATAAGTAAACAATAGAATTATTCATGCAATTGATTAAATCCCTTAAAAGGTTAACTTTAAAAAAATAGATGTCAATTATGTGGCATTGCTAATTTTCAAATCACGGCATTATTTTTTTGTCCCGAGTATATTGATCATGAACTCTTTATATTTTTAATAACTGTACATATAATTTACGTTCAATTACAAACAATAACTTAGTAACACCATCACTAAATAAATGCAAATTAAACAAAAACTTTCTCATTTATATCTTCGAATATTTGGATCAAAGTACGTTCAGAATCTACTATTTCATCCTTTAAAGTCCTATTAGCTTTTTGCTGTAGAAAATAAATGCAAAAACATTTAACTGCAGAAATTATCCCTAGATAATTATTACCGAAAAGAAAACAAGCCCTTTTTCGTCTGAAAACACTCATTTCACTGTGATTTTTGCTTTTGTAAACTTTAAATATGTAGAGCGCGTGACGTCACTACGTGCGTATAACATGACTGCGGGAAAACACAGGTGTTGATATTGAAAAAATACGATAGTGGTTTCTGAAACATTTTTTTCTAGTTATAAAGTATGCACGGGAGGAAAATACACAGGATTCCTCTGTTTTAGAACAAACAGATACTATTAGGACCAATACATTTATAAGCTTATGGGACTTAAAGCATTCGCTGAAGTGACATCTACTTAATTGATACACAACACGACTAAGTCAATACATGTACATGTTTATGCACAATGTACATGTATATAATTTTACGTTGCTAAATCTTTAAATATATAATGCTATTGTTTTGTTTCACCGAGTATTTGTAATTTATGACATGATATGTGTTATCCGTATATACATGTAAATGCGTCAAACAAAGCATTAGTATAATACCATTACCATCTGCTGTTAAAAGTATAAGCATGCTATTGAAGCGAACTAAATCTTAGTTGTGACACAATGTAGACCATTCCTGCAGATTTTTGTTTCCGGATGAAATTCCAGTAATATGAGTGACCCCTGAAGGACTACGATTAGAGAATCCATTTTCATATAATTAATTTTATTATGCTTAAATAACGACACATGATATTATCCTGTCAAGAAATGTCAGTGAATAATGTCAGAACGCGTGTCTGTAGAGATTATAATTAGGAACTTGTTGAACTCCCTGATATAGGATGTCGCATTGATTAATGTCAACAATTACGTCACACAGCAAGGGAGGTAACTGCGTCGATAATTTCGACTGGGGCGATATTTGTCAGTTTTTTATTTCGATTTTAATATTTGGTCAATTTTTATTTTTGAATATTTAAGTTTTAATGTACGTATACAAAATAGTATATATTTAATAATTTCAAGCTCTTCCATATCGAATAGTATGAAATTTAATCTCTTGTCTGACGACCTACATCAAAATGTGTACTGAAATTCACTTAGTGAACATTTATAAATGAATATAATTGCTTTACGAGTGTAACAATATCCAGTCCAAACAATGTCATGCTGTAAGATCAACATTCAAATAAATAGAACTACCGTACTTTATCTTATTGTATACATTTCAGAAAGTTCACCCATGGTCAAACAAGGAAGTAATGTGGACATACCGATTTTAACGAAGAGAGGGGGGTTCACTCTACGGTCTAGAATAGGTAAAAAATGACAATTCTTTGTCATTCATTCCTTAACAAAATTGTCTGCGATTTTATCGCTCGGTCGTTAATCAGTTGCATGTAGTATATCTTTGCAAATATCTTACTACGTTGTACAGAGTTAGCAGCTTGTGAATATTTCTGACATAGAACATGAAGGACACGTGTACTTTAGCTTAGGCATGTATCATGATAGTCACGTGTTATTGTCTTGTCATGTTACATGATAGACAGATAGCCACGAGTTATTTTCTAGCATGCAACATGATGGACACGTGTTATTGTCTTGGTATATTACCTGATGGACACGAGTTGTATTATATGCATGTTTTATGATGGGCATGCGTTGTTGATAAGGGATGTCACATGCTGAACACGTGAAACGTTTAGCTTGTTCTAGTAACATGCTAGACACGTGCTTGAGGTTGGTCTGGTAACATGCTAGACACGTGCTTCAGGTTGGTCTGGTAACATACTAGACACGTGTTTTAGGTTGGCCTAGTAACATACTAGAAACGTGCTTAAGGTTGGCCTAGTAACAAGTTGGACACGTGCTTTAGGTTGGTCTAGTAACAAGTTGGCCACGTGCTTTTAGGTTGGTCTAATAACATACTAAACACGTGCTTTATGTTGGCCTAGTAACAAGTTGGACACGTGCTTTAGGTTGGTCTAGTAACAAGTTGGACACGTGCTTTTAGGTTGGTCTAGTAACATACTAGACATATCCTTTAGAATGGACTTGTAACATGCTCGATACGTTTTAATGCTATGCTTGTACATTGAAATATGTCGGGCGTGTATGTGTTTGTTGGCTTGCCTTATCACATGCGTACATACTTACCGTTTATTTTGCAGGAGCTAATATTGCTTTTTATGCAATATTAGTAGATGATACCACCTTGTCATATCGCAAGTCACTGATATTTGATTCTTCGAGAACTAACAATGGAAACGCCTATGATCCTAGGACGGGTATATTTAAATGTCCAGTAACAGGCACATATAGCTTTTCTCTGACCATTGCTTGTTCCTATGGAAACTACTTGGAGGCATCAATTATGAAAGGAAACGAAGTGCCATTATTTAACAGTATCTGTAAGAATGTAGATACTGCAGGAATACATCAGAATGGAGGCAGTGCTGTTGTAAAGTTGACAAAAGGAGACCTTATATCCGTAAAAATGGTTTGGCCAGGTGACAACATGGCAACCGTCAAAGGTCGTGGCTTATCATCATTTTCTGGTTTCCTTTTGAACTCTTCCACATAAATTACCAGTGTTTGCAGATTGTGTTACAAACTACAAAGTAAACTGGTTTCAGTTTTATTACATGTTTGATATTTCTCAATTAATATACTTGTGTATGCTCACCTTGGCATAATGTACTCAAAGTGAGCTTCAATTAGGATCGCTCGACCCCGTAGTGTGTCATTTCTTTCTTAAAATAGCACCTCTTCCTGAATCACTTGGCCAATTGAAACCAAACTTTGCATGAATGATCCTTGGGTGGTCATCACTCAAAGTTGTTCAAAAAATTAACTCCATTCAACAATGGCATTATGATATCAAATAGGAAAAAACTTAAAAAATCTTCTCGTCAGAAACCACTCGTTCTAGAGCTTTGACATTTGAGGTGAAGCATTACCTAGTATATCAAAATTGTTTAAAACATGGCCATTGTGTCAAATTTTGCTCTGCCGCAGGGGTCACTTGGTTTTAGATAGACTTGTATTAGAAAATATTTATAAATCAGCTAAAATACAATTAATGTAGCATTGAGTAGTTATGTTAAAATCATTGCTATGGGTCAAATAGACACTGCCTGGGGTCACTTGATTTTTCATAGACTAGCTCCTATAGGATTTCTTTGTAAATCTTCTTGTCAGAAACCACAAGTCACAAGGATTAAATAGTTGGTATGTAGCAATGAGTAAAGAATCTCTACCAAGTTGTAGATGAAAGCAGTCGTCTTTTTTCAGATGAGCGATTATAGGGCCATCATGGCCTTCTTTTCTTTAATTAATGTATCTGTCATGGCTCATGTATGATGTATAATTCTTACAATTGTCTAACCAGTGAGTGGTCAGTGTCAATCATTGTTATAATTTATCTACTAATGTTAAATCCATCTACAATAATGTTACAATAAGAATATTTAAGAATGTCAGATATCACATCAACATTTGGATGACTGCATTTATTACAAATCTTTATAACAATGCAAATAAATCGAGATTACGAAGGACAATACAAAAGTTTGTGGATATTTTTCATAAAATAATTATTTGGCAACAGATATTTCTATTTCATACATGCTAATTTTAGTTCAATATGCATATTTTATTTGTTGCTTCCCGGCCTATTTGAAACAATACATACAGAGGTATTTTTCTGTTTCTATCATTTGTAATTGTAAACATAACTTTAAATTTTACCATAGATCACATTATCACCACATTAGATTGTAGTTTACAGATGGTTTTATACCTTGTACATTTCTAGACACTAAATGCTCGACTTTGTAATATAAAAGTTGATGTACAATTATTTTATGACACATGTGTCTTACAGAAACATTATTTTATCACATGATTTGATTGGACAATGTCAAGTTGTCATGAATTATTACTGAAGCAGATATTTGTAAGAAGAATGTGGGAGATAATTACAAGTATCAGAGATTTCATTTGATGTAATTATTGACACACACAGCGTAAGTTGATAGACAATGGACAGGGTGATCACTCTAAAAATGCCCTGACATAAAATTGATCATTTCTGACCTGACATAATAAAATGAATAGCCATATTATTGCGTATTAATAACAAGCAAGCAGGTTGATAAAAAATAATTAATGTATTAGTAAATACAAAAAAATGATAAGTATAACTTGAGACCAATATACCTGTATATCACGCCTACTACAAAATACGCATCTGTCATTGGATGATTTGACGGGAGGCTTTTATTGGAAATTATGAGGCGGAAGGTAGTCTGCATGATATAATCGTTACAGGGATAGTAACTGACCCGATACGGGATATACGGGTCTGTGTAAAACCATATCGGGACTCGACCTTTGGTCTCGCCCCGTATCGGGTCAGTTACTAACCCTGTAACTATTAATATTAGTCCAAACCATAACACAGATAACGACACCACCAACATTTAACTATTTATTCGTAAAATCATCATATCAATAATTATTGCAATATTAATAACCATATAACAACACCAATTACAGACAAACAATCAATTATTAATCTTAAATACAGGGCTTGACAAAGTCACCGGTTCATTTGTAATAACCAGCTAACATACCTTCAGACAAAACATGCTGAATTATTTATCATAGAGAACAAGATTTTTATGAATATGGAGTGAACAGTGTCAAGTAAACATTGCATCATTCAGGGGTGTTAATAGAGCCAAGTTGAAAATCCTGAAAATTACATGCGGTCGACCAAAAGAGGGGCCTTCAATCACATTATTTCTATGTTTTAACTCAGTACCAAAGAAAATCCCTCACAGCATGATAAATTGACCATAACTTGGCCGTTTCTTGAGATATTTTCATCAAATAACTTTTATTTTGCTAAAAAACATAGCTTTTACAGGACAGATTAATCCGGAATTTTGACACCCCTGATCATTACATCTTTACATTGCTATACATAGACTTTCATGGTAATAATTTAAAATGTAAAAATAATAAAAATCAAAACACTGTGTGCTCATTCATTTCAACAACAGGCCAGGAGAACATGGCAAGAAGTCTGCCATCTATGATAGCGTGCTCTCTGATCAAAATCAAATACTGAATCATCACCAAATCACAGTCAATTAATACAATAACACAAACAAAGTTCCACATGTTTACACATTGACACACACATATATAATACACAATTAACATATGTTCTGCAGTCTTACATATCTAACTAATACAAGGAATTGAACTCCAGGATTGAGAGTTTTGCGTTTCTGACCATGCAGCTATCACCAGCACCTTAATGCTGCGATTTCGAAATCCCATCTGGGACTAGAAAAGTTTTACATGTGAGTTAGCATTCTAGCTGACTAGTCAGTGGTTTATATAAGGTGCATTTATGTGACTGAGGTCTTCATTCATCATTAAAGCTAGAAATGTCACCAAATGACCGTGACTGTTTGTATGACATAAAACCCAAGTAAAAAATATATAGCTTGGGGTACCAGTACAGTAACGACAACTTCCAAAGTACAAATGTACTCTGTGTTGCATTATCATTTTACTCGTACAGCTAGGGTACCAGTACATGACTTCCAACTAAGAAGAAAATTAAGTCCTAAAGGGATAGCTTACATCGGTTAATTTTTGACAATTAGTTTTATACAAATTCATATTTTCAATATTACCGGGTATTATTCATTATGAGTATTGTATAGGTCCTTTTTTACAAAAGTTGGAAAGGGACCTTAGCCTTTCATTTCGGGAAATTGAAGCGCAATTTTCGGCCGAATTGGGAGGTTAGACAAGACAACCAAGTTAGAATATGTTCTATAGTGTTCGGTCAAGTCTTTTATCAATTGTAATTTTTTTTTATATAAGAATTAATAATATAACATTCTAATAAATAATGCTAAATAATGTATGTTTTATTCACAGAATGTGAGAAATTGATTTAGGGAGTATGGGAGAATCATATTTCATCAAATTTCCAGCATTGTATTTTTAGAAAATTTCGGCCTTTATTATAGAGGGAAAAAAGGTCCTGGTTTAAAGTTACCGTTTTACATGAATAAAGCAAGTATCCTGAGAAATCAGGTTTGTCATAAAACAACAATTTAATTGTATACTTAAGAAA
This sequence comes from Lutraria lutraria, assembly GCA_964023205.1. NCBI lineage: Eukaryota > Metazoa > Mollusca > Bivalvia > Venerida > Mactridae > Lutraria > Lutraria lutraria. Next base: position 31,698,316 of record OZ026848.1, on the reverse strand, counting down.
TTACATCTTGACATACAATATTCGTTGGGCTTGATTTCTGTGGTTTTTACTAAAATGGCTATTTCATGGGGACATAAAAAATTTTCTAAAAAAAAGCCTTACTTCTGCATTTAAATTTGTGGGGATTTGATTTCACGGATGAGCCGACCCACGAAATCCACTAAATTAAATCCCCAACGAAAATTAATGATTACACAGTACTAACTACTCTTATAAACCAGTGTTTTAAACTTCTACAATGTTCATAAATTAACAAAATTTACATAAACCTACACAGATAATCAGATAACAATACAACCACATCCGTAAAATCTTAGTCTGATCAGTAACAAATAAATTAAAGTTAGCCCTGTATAATAAACAACATATCCTCAACAATTTCCCATAGTAATTTGACACAGGAATATACATCAACAATTACGTTATAAAATAATACAAGAGCGCAGCAAGTGGTGCCAACGCTCGTCTATCACCGCCTCAATGAGATCTATCCACTTATGAAGTTTCATGTTGCTAACTCTTATAGTTTCTGAGTTATGAGCTACATTAAAGTTTTTGCACGGATGCTGACGCAGTGATCACAATACTTGACTTTTTCTTGAAAACAGCCAGCTAAAAATTAGTTATACATAGTAAAGTTTCATTTGGCACCAAATTTCTTTGATAAACAATTACAAAATGGTGGGATATATAAATGTTAAATAGTTATATCTTATAGTTTGAACACACCTTAAATATGGCCAGCAGAAATCATGCATATACACAAATAGTAACACTATATATATATATATAAATATATTTACAATATCTACTAATTAATAAAAATTCTTGTATTTAGACAGATAATTATGATATGAACAAAATTGGAAGTGATAACTTTAAGCATAAGACGCTACTTTCCCAACTGGAATCTAAATGTAGTCAATGCGTAAAAGTAGAAGCTGAGTTTCAATAATTCATCTCAATATATAAATTATTTCATGCAGGAAAAATTATCAAGATCCATAACTGAACTAAAATGTGTGATAACAACAAAAATAAAAACATTTGTGGTGCTAGACAAAAAGGTCAATTGTGGTTAAGATAAACAAGAAATTGCAATTGTTGCTAAACAAAAGAATAGGATCTAGATAATGGAGAAATAACCCATTTAAAATTTTGCACATTTTCACCTGAGGTCAAGGTCAATTCAAGGTTGGGGGATTTGAATGGATTTGGAAAGGTCCAAGTCAACAACTGTGTAAGTATCAAAGCATTCTAGTAAGGGTTGTTCGGGCTAGATGAAATGGTAAAATCCAGGAAACAGACCCATTTAAAACATTAAAAGACCATATCTGGTCAAGATAAAATCGAGGTTGGCTCACATAGGCCTATTGGGAATGGTTCAAAGCAATAACTGTATAGGTATTGAAGTAATAGACAAAACAGTAAGATCTAGTCGACCTTGAATGAATGCATGGACGGACGAACAATTCTATAACAATAAAAATTGCCATTTATTTCAAATTTCATATATCAAACTATTTAAGTGGAAAATGTCTTAACTGAGCCAGTTGGCTGCCATTTCTTCAAAAACATAAAAGCTGAACACAAAAAGTTCACAAAAGAAATTTGAGAGAAATAGTTTTTAAATCAGACAAGTTGATAAGTTTATGACATTCAAAGATGTTTCTTTTTTAAGCCATGGCAACATTTATGAAAAATTAAGTTATATGTGAAACAATTAATTTGAACAAACTTGACGAAGGTCATGTAAGAATCATTGGAGCAAGTTCCTATTAGGTTTTTCATATATGGTAAAAAATAATTACTTATGGCCATCCTGAAATAATGACAGTAGTTAACTAATAGAAAAATTATATGTCCATGGCACATTAAAATACAAGGTCATCTTTAAGAACCAATATGAAATAAAGTATAAAATATCTACAACTAATTGCACTATTTCATAATAGCACCTAATTACATGGAATGAAAACACAGAACAAACTATGCATCTATGGTAGTGTATACATATAATGAAGTATACATTAATTTGGACATATCTGTTAATAAGAAAATCAGCAAAGAATTAAGTAAATTAAAAGAAACAAGTCACTGATGTTGCATGTAACACATAAGTCCCCTACCAGTTAGGCCTAAAATTCTAAATGTGGAACCGTCCAGGCAAAGAATGACCATGGTTAGGTATAAACATGAACTGCCTGAATATTACCATCTATTTACATACCTACTCATATACCAGGTTTCATCAGCCTAGCTTGAAAATTACAAGTTTTAAATTTCGTGGCTATATTTTGACTTTCTATGTAAACACCAGAAGGGGACTAGTAAACAATGATACAGTCATATACGTATATATATTAATCAGTTATACATTCAGTCACACATAAATTAATTAGTTATATACTCACAGTCGCATATATATAAATAAATGATACACCCAGTCATATATAAATCAGTGATACTACATATATAAATCAGTAATACATGCAGTCATATATACCGGTATATATGTACCAGTATGTTACACCAGTCCAGGAAATTAAAGAAATGTTGTTTTAGCATGAATTAAAACATAAACTCTGTTTCAAGGTCGTGTTTCATGCAGATCAGACAAATAGGTCAAATCAGACAATATTTGACTGTTGATGCAACAAAATCCCTTATCAATTCGTTAGTAACATCAAGGCTGGATTACTGCAATTCGTTACTGTGCGGTTCCCCAAAAATCATTCTGAACAAACTACAAAATATTCAAAATACAGCCGCCCGCCTCATCACACGGACACCACGTTACAATCACATCACCCCTGTGCTGAAGGATCTTCACTGGCTTCCCGTACAATACAGAGTGGAGTACAAGGTGTTGACTCATGTATTCAAAGCACTAAATGGAAAGTCCCCTGGCTACATCAGAAGTATGTTGGAAGTATATACTCCACAAAGACAGCTTAGGTCTAAATATGACTCTGTTCTTCTAGTTGTGCCGAGGATGAGGACTGTCACGTTCGGTGATCGATGTTTCACGGCCGCGGCACCTAAGCTCTGGAATGCACTGCCAACTGCACTCAGAGACAGTAAAACACTACCGTCATTCAAGAAAGCGCTGAAAACGCACTATTTTACAAAAGCTTACTCAGGCTATTAGGTTTTACTTCTTAGATAGTATTTAATTCCTTTGAGTATGGGGGTCTCTTTAAAGGTAGTATCTTTATACTTTTGAGACGGTTTCTTGTAGCAGTGGTATCTTGACGCTTTTCTTGAAACACTAATTTAATTTAATGTACCTTTAGTAAACATTCAGTGACATTGCGTAGTGAACAGTGAACACCGGCTGGTGGAGTAATGCGCGTGTGGACTGGCCAAACAGCTTACGAAGCCAACCGGACTTGAATCATTTTAGAATTATTGTGTACCTTACTTGTATGCATAAATTAATGGTGGATTTGTTGACTTATAATTTTGTCCATAGTTGTATATATTTTACCCATATCATTTTTGACTAACATGTTTGTATTTATTACATATTGTTTTAACCATGTCGTAATCGTGATTGTACAGCACTTTTGAACGTGTAATTACATGAAAAAAGGGCTATATAAATATGGTATAATAATAATAATAATAATAAACAAATATTTCATGAATTAGAAGAAAAAGTAAAATTGATAAAAGTAACACAGAAATGTAATATTACAGCAAGAAAAGGAACCTAATCCAAGAAGTGTTTGTGAAGCATGGATGCCCTGTGATACCCTATTGGATAGTAAGGCCTTGCTTTTTGACCTATTGAACTTAAAATCGATAGGGGTCATATAAATGCAATGACCAACCCACAAACCAAATCTGAGGACCTAAGGCCAAATCATTCTCTAATTATTTGTCGGACAGTCTTCGTGATGAAGGTCTCTGTGACCTCGACCTTTGACATACTGACCTCAAAATCAATACGGGTCATCTATATGTGACGACCAACCTCCCAACCAAGTCTGAGGAGCTTAGGCCGAATCGTTCTCTAGGTTTTGGTCAGACAAGATTTGGTCACAGACAGACAGGCAGACAGACAGACCGACTGACATATCGAGGGCTCAGCGCAACACTGTCGTAACTTGTTCTTATTTCAATATGAGTTACGACACTGTTACGTTGAACCCTCGATATGCAAAACAATATACCCCCTTTTCTTTGAAAGGAGGCATAATAAATAATGAATGTAGTCCAATGATAAAGGAAAGTGAAATATATATACAGGAATTATTGCTAGTTAAAATGGCATCGTGAATATATTATTAAGCAATATCACTAAACATAGGCATGAAATATTGAAAGCTTTCTTTTATGATCTATCTTTGGCATTAAAATGATTTCTGTTTAAAGTTCTTTTAAGAAGATTGTCACTCTTTACATAAGTAGATCCAGTTTTAACACCAGATTCAACTTCATCATCAATATAACTGTCTAAAAGTTTCTTTTCTTCATTTGCAATTTCATTATTTGGAAACTCCTCCAAAATTTCTTTTTTCTTGCTTGACTTTTCTTGTTCTACATTGTCAATGTCATACATGTCCTTGGTAATATCAGCTTTGTAAGTGGCTGTATCATCAATGTCTTTATCTTCCTCATCTTTATGTATATCATTATCCTCTTCAACAGTTCTTTTCCTATCTTGAATTTTGTGTTCGCTATTTGATGTTACAGGAACAGATTCCGTTTTATTATCCTCATTTTCAATCTCAGCAGAATTACCTCCCTTCTTATCAAGATTAGGATCACATTCTTCCTTGACGATGGTATTGTAACCGTATGGTTTTAAATGATAAACTGAGTACTCAAATACATACATCATGTTTGGTGATACATAATGGAAACTAATAGCATAGTCACTACAACAGTCCTGGCCCTGTAATATAGATATACATAAGATGTTAACAGTACTATAGTAATTATTATTTTAGTACAAAAATGTATCTATCATAATCTAATCATATAATAAGAAATAAGACAAGAAAGCCAAGATGGCCCTTCGCAATCATATGAGAATAATTGTGTTCTAATTTAAACATTGTTTTGAGCCTGTGTCATGATATCTGTTGTTATCAAGGTTTTCCTGTGATTTGACCTGGTGACCTAGTGTCTGACACCAGATGACACATGTTCAAACTTGTCCTAAAAATCATTAAGACAAACATTTTGACAAGGTTTGGTGAAGATCCAATCAAAACTGTGACATCTAAAGTGTTCACAAGGTTTTTCTGCAATTTGCCCTGATGACCTAATTATTGATCCCAGATGACCCATTATTATACTTATCCAAGATATCATTAAGACAAACATTCTGCCAATGTTTCATGAAGATCCAATCAAAACTATGACCTCTTGAGTGTTCACAAGGTTTTCATTTAATCTGCCCTAAAGTTGATGCGGCACAATGACGGTCGACTGACAAAGACCGATCACAAATGCTCACCCTGAGTGCTTTGTACACATGTGAACTAAATATGCAACTCTCTTTGAACAAATTTACGTCCGTCTGATCAAGCTACAAGACACAAAAGAATACTAATTTACCCTACAAGGAACACACAAGAAAGAAACAGATGAATGTAGATATACCATTTTACCTCTTTAGCTTGGTGATAGTTATAGGACCAGTACCACATATCCTTTGGTAATAAACCAGGAATTAAATGATGTTCAGGTACAAATGGATGAAATCTTTCTCTTTGAAGTTCATCCCGGGAGTCACCTGGAAGTACGTCAGCTGAGGCTAAACATTTTCCCATCTCAAGATCTTCAGCACCACCACCATCCTGACGGCACATAGCACCATTATTTACCACTCCCATCAAACGCTGAAATGTTACAAAAACTTGTTTTCATGTATAGTAAAGAGACCATGACAGCACTCCATGTTGGCCCATCGTCTAACCATATCAGTCTACAGGAACCATTGTTTAACAATACCATTAATATTGACTAACATTGATGTAGATAATAAGGTAATAAATACAATAAATCGATGAATACAATAATTATTGATTGATAGAAATAATAATTTTTTAGACAAAATGCTGATTGAGACAATGAATAGGTGGAGTTAAGGAATTGGTACAGACAAAGAATTAGTTGATATAATGAAAAGGTTGTAAAAGTTGTAAGCAATCACTCAATTGCTGTATTATTAATAGAAAGAAATTGTATAAACAACATTTGGATATACAGTGCACTCCTGACAGGCCCTTTCTTGAGCAACTAACTCTCTCCAACAACAACATGATTTTTTTCCATCTGCAGGGCTCGACCCTAACTTTTTCAAGAGGTAGTCAGCAGGACTACCAGCATATAAAATGAGGAAGTCCTTGCAAATTATAGGTAGTCCTCATTTTAATAGATAAAATATGTGTTTGTCATTTTATTTCAATGCCTATCTAGTGTTCTTTATTAGCTAGAATATAAGACAAGTATAAATATAAACGTCTGATTTTCACAAATGTATTGAACAAAGTTATACAGGTTACATCACATCATATCTAACGAAAGTATTTAATTCACTTATCTTATAGACTTCTAGTCACCCAAATTTCAGATAGCCTGACAGGATATCCAGCTTGGAAACCTAGGTAGTCCTTAGAGAAAATATGTAGCCTCGGGCTAACATACCATTGTTAGTGTCGAGCCCTGAACTGTACAATTTAACTTAGTCTATAAATTCAACCTTCCTGGAGCAACAATATCTCAACAACAACATGATATTGCTTTTTCCCAAGGGTGTTGTTTTGGAGAGGGTGCAGTGTACATCAAGAAATGTCTTAACTTCATTACATAAGTTCTCTAAATATTTTGATACTCTACCTTTAATGCTTCCTTACTGAGCACATAGCCTGCTCCACCAGACATGTAGCCATTTTTAACATAGGGTTTGAAATGACGACCAAAGAAAACTGGAGAGTTTGGGTCTTTGTCTTGTAAAAAATACCTGAAAATTTGATAATACTGTTTTGTGAATCTTCTTTGAACTGTAAATATTGAAACAGAAAGAGACTTGTCCCTGTAATAAACATTGCATGGAAAAACAAGTACTTTAAGTGTCAATCAAGATGCAAGTGATGTCATAGGTAAGCAGGTAGCTGCCATCTATAAATGTCATAGATATAAAAATCCATTTTTGGCAGGTGTGTATGAGCACTGAAAATAAGTTGATATTTATATGAACAACTGATTTTGATGCAAATACTTTTATTCGCCAAAAATGCAAAAGGTAGCCTCTTTGTGACAGTAGGTGACCTACAGGTTATGCGTTGTTCTGTTTATACCGAATATATGATAAACAGCAGATAATATTATATGGGTATCGCGGATATACAAGGCGAGCTTATACTATTCAACATACTGCTTTGAGGTATAGAAGATAATACATGAGCTGACAAAAGTAAACAAGATCTACATAGTAGTTTTCACTCTTCATAGATCTTTGGTCATTCTATCGGCGCATTATCAGTTCATCCATCTATGGTCACATTCATTATTAATTATCAGCAAGTTCATCCGTCTCACAAAACAATGGATTTGTTTGTTTGTTTATATCGGGTTTTACGCCCCTTTCAAACAGTCATAGTTCACCTAAGCATCGTTCCTGGGAAGAACCAGTACTAGATTCCCATCCTCCGTAAGCAACTGCCTACTTTCTCACATAATGAATCATGGTTGGTAGCTGGGCTCGAACCCACAACCTTCGATCAGTGAGAGGTTATAGTGATTTGAAGTCAGTGACCTTAACCACTCGACCACAGAGGCGAGCCACAAAACAATGGAAACTTGAAATCCTTACCTTAGATTTTCTACAATAACATAGGTATCATCATCAGCCTTCATGAACCAATCAGCTTCATCAATGTAATTATCATGTACATATTTGAAGGCAGCTTTAGTTTTAGCCCACAAATTGTCTCTGCCTTCTGTAACATCTAACACTACAGTAGGTAGTGATTGATCTTTACTTGTGCTCATAAACACTGTATGAAAAATAAAGATAAAGGTTTGATTGACAATAAAACGTGCTTGATCCCAATTATATCATGTGGACTCAAAGATTAAACTGAAGGAATGGAATAAGGGCAATATTTAGGGATATCCGTGCTCAACTTGTCGAAATCGGAATTTTTCTTATCTGACAAGTGCAAAAATGTAGATTTTCTGTAGCAATTGTTCGTGAATAAGTACATTTGTAGCAGAGCAGACAACAAAATCATAAACCAAAATTAAAGAAAACTAGACAAGTTTTCAAGGTACTTTTTGTATGTACCATTTCTATTTGCACATATGCATTTTCCAGAAAATTTGTTAACAAATTGTCTGACAGTTTTGTTAGCTCACCAATTTTATCACCAACAATTCACCACAAACAGGTAATTTTACAGTAATTTTGTCATTTTTTGTGAAGACATACAAATGTAGTTAAGGTATTTTAAATTATTCACTAAACTCTTATTCAAGGCATTGCTTTTCATTTGGGTACTGATTACTGAATATTCATTACATTATAATGATGATAGGAGGAGCTACTGACTGGTTACTTCAATACTTGTCTAGGGACTTGTTTCAAAAGTATCAAAACAAGCGAAATTTAAACAACAAGAAGGCCAAGTGACCCTGGGATGCTCACCTGATAATCCACTGTCCATATCTGGTTCTAAACTGTGAAATCGGCGGCAACATGTCAGTCTTATATTAACCATGCCAAAGTAAATGTTGTTTATTTGGTGCATTTGGCTTATTATTACCAATTTTTAATTTTTCCAAAGATTTAAGTGGGGTTTATAATGCAGACAGATGGCAATATTAATCCAATGACAGTTGAATCTCCTTAGGCCAATATTTCAAAATGTCATTTATAACTTCTTCATTTGTTTAGATATTTTCAAAATCTAAACTATTTTGGAAAACTTTCTGAATATGTAATAAAAGTGGAAGTACATTGTATTACCACTTTATGCCATGTAATAAAAGTTGTCATGAAAAGAAGCTAATTGACAAAGGGAACATACCTAAAATATTGCATCTTTTACCCCAAGTAGCTTTAACATGTTTAGCTTTTGCATCATGGTTGGATGGGTTGGTCATGACCCAACATAGCACTTTAACTTTATCATGCAGTTGCCGAGCAACAGCATCTGATAACTCTGAAAACAAAATTTAAATAAACAAATGATTTACTAGAATAGATCAAGACACAATTTCAACAGGCTCCTCAAATTTATACCTGACTGTTACAATGTCAAATAGTGATCATCTTTGTAAAAATAAATGGCAGATTTTGAGTCCCAAATCCCCAAGACTCTCAATAAGTCAATTCGGGGATGAAATGACTTCGGCATTTTAGGGATGACCGGTTGAGATGTCTTAGCCTTAGGGGTAAAAATGGTTAAGGGTAAAGATGTCCTGACAGCTACGCTACCATAACTGTCAAATTTTATGTTAAAGAACGCATCTACTGGTTGGCTAGTAGTATCCGTGAGCAAGTAGTAACCGTGATTTGTTTACTATGCAGCATAAAAGCTCCTCCGATTGAAAGGTAGAGTTTGCACACATAACTTAGCAACTGTTCTATTCGCAGAATATGCAGACGACTTGAAAAGATACCTTTTTTAAAATTTATTCACCTTTTTCTGTGAACAATTTCCAAAACAAACATTCCGCATGCGGGGGATCAGGCGCTTGTCTTTGCGCATGCGCAAAATTCGCCAATTAAATCTGTAATTACAGATTGGACTTTCCGATTTTCTATTTTTATAAAGCAATCACTGTTACACAATCAAAAGCTGTAAAATAAGTGCTAAGCCAGTGATTTTATGTCACTATATTTACTGCCGAATATGGGCAGTTTCCCCTAGTAAAATTTCCTTTTTCCCCTAAAATGGTCATCATCGTACACAGAAGGAGCTTAACTTTATAATGTAGTAAGCAATTTTCAAATGATTTCTCACACTATTAGAAGTTCAGCAGAAATATTGAAAAAATCACGGTTACTACTCGTCAACAAGTATACATTGTAGCAGTGTGGTACATTGTATTTATAAATTACATTACACTGACTGTAGCTGGGAAATTCACCAGCTTTATTAGTTGATAAGCAGGAGGTCTCATGTTCGAACCCCGCATTGGGTACATTATTTTCCTCTTCTATTACATTTAGTGCTGTGAGTGTGTGACTAGCCTGAGAATTCTAGAGCTAGGATGGAAGAAAAGGCTGAATTAGTCTATTAAAGAGCCTATAGATTGTCTCTTTTAATTACTTTGAATAAAAAGGTTGGAGGAATGTAGTCTACATTTATGAGACGTACGAGCAATCCGTTCATGATTTGGCTATTTCATATATCAGGGTTTTTTCTCGGTGTTTTGGGAATATGACCCATACCCAAGCCTTGGGATTGGGAATTTTCGCAGTGTTTTAATCGAAATTGGGAAAAATGTATAACTACAATCTTTGCAATGTTCAACTTATTCTACTTATTCACCCATAGAACAGTAGCAGAATAAGGTATTTACTACCAATAGTGATGTAACTCATGTTAATGAACTTATAAAATTATTTTGAATTTTTTTTTTTTTTTTTTTTGATTGGGAATTTTTGTCTGTGAATTGGGAAAAAAAGACACTATTTGCCATTGGAAATATGACCGAATTTCGGCTATAAAATCGCCCCCAAAAAATCCCTGTATATAGCCTGTAAGTGTTACTACTCGCAAGATAGATATCAGCAAGTGCAAAAAATGTCACGATATCAAATCATCAGATGAATCTGTTGTGTACAATTAGTTGGACCAGGAGGAATGTAGTGGTGTGGTATATTGTATACCATCTGGCTGGGATATTCACCAGCCCAATTAACTCAGTTGGTAGAGCATCTGACTAGCAAGCAGGAGGTCTCTGGCTCAAGCCCCACATCAGGAACATTATTTTCCTCCTTATTAGTATTACAAAATGAAAATATGTCAGACTCAGCCATACACATTAACGAAACTCTCATTTAAATATGAGATCTGAAACATACCTGGCAGTCACATCGACAGTTTATCTCGGGAAACAGTACAAAGAAAGAATGACACTACTCACCTTGATGACTGTGTGATAGCTTATCGTCCCACTGAACAGTTGGTCCAGGCAGACCGCCAATGTTAGCATGAGTGTGAGGATCTAACGGTATATACACGCTTGATGTGAACGCCGTGTTACCATTCGAATAGGGTGAAGGTGTAGATGAAAATGCAAAGAAATATGTAAATCCAAACCCAAAAACAATTCCGATACAAAATGTAAATACGGCGGATTTTGACAGCCCAAATCCTCCGTTTGGTGCCATGACTATCTCTGAATTGAAGAGTCTCTAAGTTCGACAACTCGTGACTGAACTACGGAAATCACGTTGAGCAACTGTATATAAAAATCAAAGTACTGAAAGTATTCATGGACGTGTAGACTTGCACTGAAACGTGGAGTAGGAAACGTATAGTACTTTAATCAAATGGGGCCATCGTTGTTTTGCAAATACATGTATACAATAGATTCATTTAATCATCCCACGACCCGAAAACCTATTTTGAAATTTTGACAAAAAGCCTCGGTTTGTTCTTTATAATATATAGTCGAGCCATTATTTTTTCAGCAAAAGCATGACACTATAATTATATTTATATAATATCTGTATTAATGCATTTTATTACACAAAACTGAAAGTACTTCACAATAAGACGACTAGCTGTAGTCTGTATTAATTTTAGCTTTCCCCGCAAGTGATGTTATAGTTCCCACATCTACAATATTTACCTCCCTTGGCGGCCATCTTTGTTGGCAAATTCAACAAGCATTGGTAGAAGATATATTTATGTTTTTGTATTGATATTTCTAAATACAAGACATTTATATGTGACAACTACATTTTCTTAAAACTGACGTGCTTATGGCCTTAAGAACTTCATTATTAAGTTATCTTTTATAAATTGAGTTGTTTAGTAACCAATTTTGTTATTTTTTCTATTAAGCATATTAAAAATTTGCCAACTAAGATGGCTGCCAAGGGAGGTAAATATTGTAGATATGGGAACTATGTATTATAGTTTAGGCCGGCCCGGACGGGACCCGGACTACATTATGTAGATTCCCTGTTCATACACAGATCTGAATATTATCTGGCACCGCATGTATATTAATTGGTCCCAATTATTAAGATATGGACACGAAGTATCATGCAGTATTTAAATGAGAACAAATTAAGTCTAAATAACGCGACCATTCATGTTGATCGTGTTTGTTCCATGGTACGTTACATATACATGTACATGCATAACGTGAGCTAGATCGATCACACCATAGTACAAGTATTATTGTTCGGCCCGAGAATAATTCCCATCCTAAACCGACTTTAATATAAAGGACCAGCTAGACTTACGTAAAATCTAATCAATTCGTAGACCTGGGATTTAAAACTGTCGTTTTCGTGATATTTTGTACGCTGTGAATAATGTTATACGATAAATTATTCACATGTGTCCAATATGAAATATGTAAAAAAAACTTTTTTCTGTTGATGACGTCTTAAGAACATTAATCTGTACGAAAATAGCAAACATCAAACTTGTGTAAAACATTTAATTTTCAGCATGTTTTGTAAGATTCATCAAGTTTAATTGTAGTTAATTCGGCGTTGAGTCATTAAAACAAACCATGGTGTACTCTATTAATTTATACTTCATTCAAAATTCATTGTAAGCTTATCTATGTATAATTAAGTCAAACCGACTACAATGTGCGAACTCAAATAAATGGAGAATGGGGATATATTAATTTTGAAAGGCCAAGTTTTGAAAGGCCAAGTTTTGAATAGACAATTTTAAGTGAAAATAGATCCTTTATAAAATGTTTAGAAAGGATGTGTTTCCTTATCAATCCTTGAATATAGATAACACTGCTCGGACGATCCCCTTTTCATTAAAGAAAAGGGCATTTAAAGGAATTGAACATTACGATTTTTCCGGCGCTCCTGTCTACGTCCAAGATAAGCGAAATTGATCCACGTTGAGCAGTCGGGCAATTATGTCAACTGATGTCTTTAATTAAATCAAAATGTAATACTTTATTGTTTGTTTTATAGATGGCATGTATAGTCTAAACTGAGTCCATCTGTCCGTCTGTTCTTCAAGTTATATCTTCGCAGTGAAGGGATTGTGGGTTGGGCTAGATTGGGCTGACCTTAAACTGGTTCCCGTTGACGTTTTTGTATCTGTCGTGCACTGCAACATGGAATGGGAACCAGTTTAGGCTGACCAGTATAAAGCCCGGGGTCCCGAGCCATGAGAACAAGCATACAGTTGGTATTTTATTTAATACAACTTCGTAAATCATGGAGTAAAGAAATACAACATACATGTATTGTCCTTATAATATATTGATAAACAAGTTTATTTGGGTTTAACGCCATTTTTCAACAATTTTACAGTTATATAATAATTTAAGGCAGCCGATTCACCTGAACAGTTTTCCTGGACTGTATTCTAATTAACCCATCCCTCTACAAGGTACCGGCAACTTCTCCCGTGACATGTGGAAGAAAATCGACATTTTCGTCAAATTTTCATGAAAGGGAGAAAAGTAATGAAAGACGTTTGGTGATCATAGACACGGAAACCAGTCCGTTTAAAGTATTATAATATATATCCACTTCAACACTTCACACAGAATAGAAGAGAAAAAAGTACAGTACAACCTCTCCAGAGCGACCCTCTCTTGAGCAACAACCTCCCTTAAACAACAGCATGGTTTTCCCCCACTGTACGATTTGATTATACTTTTTAACCTCTCTAGAGCAACAACCTCTCTACAATGACATATTTTTGCTACTCCCTGAGGGTGTTGCTTTGGAGAGGTTGCACTGTATTTCAATCTGAATGTGATGACAGACTGACAGTAAACACCAAGATTAGTTCATGAACAAATTAAATGGAGCACAAGTGTCGTCATTAAAGGTAAAACAACATTGGATGACGTCACGCTTTCTCCACTGTTACAGAAGGACGTTGTACATATACATGTACCATAACCAAGGACATTGTCACATGAATCTTCAGTCTCGGAGGAATCACCGCATCTCCTGGTGATAGTGTAAAACACTGAAAATACACACATTATAAATAAGATATCACCAGTATGATGTAAAGATTGTAACAAAAATCTTAAATATTTATATGTACAGTGTAACCTTTACAAAGCAACATTCTTTTTCGGAGCAGCAAATTATGTTGCTGTTGAGAGGTTGTTAGCATAAAATGTGTGTGTACAGAGTGTGTGATACATCTTTAATGTTATAAAACTTTGCTGTAGTTATGTGTACAGAGAGTGTGATACATCTTTAATGTTATAAATCTTTGCTGTAGTTATGTGTACAGAGTGTTTGATAATCTTTAATGTTATAAAACTTTGCTGTAGTTATGTGTACAGAGTGTTTGATACATCTTTAATGTTATAAATCTTTGCTGTAGTTATGTGTACAGAGTGTTTGATAATCTTTAATGTTATAAAACTTTGCTGTAGTTATGTGTACAAAGTGTGTGATACATCTTTAATGTTATAAAACTTTGCTGTAGTTATGTGTACAGAGTGTGTGATACATCTTTAATGTTATAAATCTTTGCTGTAGTTATGTGTACAGAGTGTGTGATACATCTTTAATGTTATAAATCTTTGCTGTAGTTATGTGTACAGAGTGTGTGATACATCTTTAATGTTATAAATCTTTGCTGTAGTTATGTGTACAGAGTGTTTGATACATCTTTAATGTTATAAAACTTTGCTGTAGTTATGTGTACAGAGTGTGTGATACATCTTTAATGTTATAAAACTTTGCTGTAGTTATGTGTACAAAGTGTGTGATACATCTTTAATGTTATAAAACTTTGCTGTAGTTATGTGTACAAAGTGTGTGATACATCTTTAATGTTATAAAACTTTGCTGTAGTTATGTGTACAAAGTGTGTGATACATCTTTAATGTTATAAAACTTTGCTGTAGTTATGTGTACAGAGTGTTTGATACATCTTTAATGTTATAAAACTTTGCTGTAGTTATGTGTACAGAGTGTGTGATACATCTTTAATGTTATAAATCTTTGCTGTAGTTATGTGTACAGAGTGTGTGATACATCTTTAATGTTATAAAACTTTGCTGTAGTTATGTGTACAAAGTGTGTGATACATATTTAATGTTATAAATCTTTGCTGTAGTTATGTGTACAAAGTGTGTGATACATCTTTAATGTTATAAAACTTTGCTGTAGTTATGTGTACAAAGTGTGTGATACATATTTAATGTTATAAATCTTTGCTGTAGTTATGTGTACAGAGAGTGAAATACATCTTTAACGTGATGAATTTGTGCTGTAGTTAAGTGTTCAAAGTTTAATATGATACATCTTTGCTATCGTTTTGTGTGCAGAGAGTGTGATAAATTTTGAATGTGATAAATCTATGTTGTATTTATGTGTACGAAGTATGTGATAAATCTTTAGAATAATAAATCTTTGCTGTAGTTATCTGTACATATTGTGTGATAAATCTTGTTCACGAGTGTTTAAAAGATTTTTAGGATCGATTTTATTTTGATTATATGGTAAGGAATGTTGCACAATAGGAAATTTTAACTTGAACGAACTGATAAATATAAATTATGATTAATCTCAATTACACGTCAACAGACGTTTTGCACTCCATACAAATGTGTAAAAATGGTAGGAAAGATAAGAATGTGCACGTGTGTCGTTCGTAATGTAATTTTGTAACTAACCTGTACCAAGGGCTTGAAATTCCTTCACGCAAGAAGGACAACCAGATGCTACGTGGCCACTGATTACCAATTCTGAACCATTTGGTTCCTCCAAACAGTTGTCAGTGCCTGATGATGTACAATCGTAACAGTCAATACCATTGGCTGTAAATAATTGAGAACCAGTACGTTATATTATATTGTTTTGGTAGAGCCTCACACGTTGACAGAATATTACATACTGGCATAATTGGTTTAATTATACAGTATTATTAGATCGATTTTGAATTGATTAAAATGGGACTGTATAATACCCCCTCCCAATGAGTCCCGCGCGCGTCCCTCCGTATTTTAAGGAACTATAGTCCCGCATCCCATTCAAGAACGAATGTGAAGCCCCCATCCCGTACCGCCACTGAGTCCCGTGTCCTGTCTAAATAATGGCCCGAATCCCACGTCCCAAAATGGGGTATTACAGTCACTAAAATCAGCATACAGTACAACCTCTCCAAAGCAACACCATTTATGAGAAGCAAAATTACGTTGTCGTTGAGAGGCTATTGCTCTAGAGAGGGTCAAATAATAAATCGTACAGTGGTAAAACAATCATGCTGTTGTTGAATGGAGGTTGTTGCTCCAGAGAGGGCCGTTATAGAGAGGCTCCACTGTAATTCAATAATTTGATACAAATTGAAATACGCTATGATCTTAATAATGCGAAATGATTTGTTTAATACATGTAGTAGCTAGCATAACGTACAGAGTAGGCCGGTTTCACAGACCATCCCAAACAAAAAAAAGATTCTAACAACTGTCACTAAAACCCCTAACAACTGCCAAACAAACTGCGTTTTGAGGTTTGTTAGTATCGTCTGTTGGTGGTCCATTAATTGGACGATCAACAACCCTCGCTTTTGGTAGAAAGCTCCGCCTCCAGTTGCTACTATTCCATTACTGTTCCATTGACAATATGAGGTTAAATATCGTGTCACTACTTTATCATAACTTTATATTTTATCTTGAGTCATGGTATGAAAGATAACATTCGTAAAATGCAATGAAATATCGTCGGAACTGTCGCTACTTTACGATAGATTCAGCGCTGTCTTGGTGTGAGACATCGTGAAAATAAATAAATGTGTAAAGGTAAATAACTCTATATTTATTAAATCTTTGAAACTATTTAGTTACCGAAGTTACGGGACATGGTACCATATCGATATTGTATTGAATGTATGTAAAACACGCATTACATGTCACTGTTCTTGTAAATATTCCATTAGTTCAATTCAAAATCGGAGAATTATGTTAAAGTAAACATATTTTAAATAAATAATACACAATTCAAAATGAACTATATAACAAAATAAGAATACATGTATAAATAACATATCTTATTGATTTACTTAATGCATGTATTTCTTTAAAAATAACAACACATCTCGTTGCTTCACAAAATACTTTAAGAACTAATAAATCGAACAACTTGAAAGTAAATTAACAATTATACGATATTTCAGAGACAAATTTCTTGTTAAGAAAATCTGCCAGAAAAAGAAGAAAACAATTTAGACACAGTTTAGATCTGTATAAATTATACCACCATAGGCATGTTGACTCTTAACATGCTCAACAGTCTTCACTTGGTTTGTAACATGCACATTACAGGTAAAGTTAATATATTGAAATGAACATGATTGTTTCCAAGGGAACCACTCTTGATCAAAGTTGTAGAAAATATCATTTGCTCAGTACAATATAAATAATTATGTGGTTTGAAAACTTACTTATTTCCGAATTAGCCAATAACAATGTTAAAACAACATATACATGTATTCCCAAACACATGTTTTAAATTCAAACACTAACTTGTCGAGTGATTATTGACTATTTAAAAATATGTTTGAAACCATCAACATGACATGTGTTTCATACCAACACATCCAGGGACGGATCAGGAAGTAACTCAGTGAAACGTTAAACTAACATTACATGAATAATTTAATATGCGGTTATGATAAAGCGAACTAAAAAACACACTATATCTGGATAAATGACAACGTAAAACTTTTATTTTATGGACTATTAGTACTGATTTAATGTGAGAAAGTAGACAGTTGCTTAGGGATGATGGGAGTCCAGTACTGGTTCTTCCCAGGAACGATGGTTAGGTGATCTGTCCGCCTCATATGACTCTGAATGTTGAAAAGGGGCGTAAAACTCAAACAAACAAACAAACAAACAAACAAATAAACTGATTTCAGTCAGACAAACATGGACTATGTCAAAAAAATTCAAGAAGACCCCATTTCGATGCTGTGCGTATTCTGAGCGGATATTTGAAGACATTGGTATAGCAACGTATCTAGCTGCATAAGTAACTTGGTATCTTGGTTATATTACATGTACTTGATGTTGCCATGGGCTTGGGCAAATGGTACAGTAATAAAGCTAGTATTTATAGATTCTATTGTTACATTAAGTTACATGAGCTGAAAGTGTCTCATACAAAAGTATTAAGGTATTAGATGTATAATATGAAGTGTTGTGGATTGCATTCTAAATATTACCATTCTTTTGTCCATCCACTAGTACACTCACAGGTGAATTTTTAAAAACTTTCACCATCAGTTAAGAGAGTTACAACCATTTTTGTTCCTCGTTATTTGATATTAATTCTACTACATGTAACACATTGACTGACTTAATTGTGTAGTAATCGTATATATTCCTACCAGTATATGTATCACAGAAATCAATTTGTTTTTGAAGGGCATCTTTTTATGCCCACGCCATTCGAAATTGCGGAAGGATATAACCACGTCCGTCTGTCCGTTCAAATTTTGGTTTCCGAGCGATGACTCAAGAAATATTTCATATTTTACATGAAGATGTATAATTATAATAAAATACAGGTCAAGTTCGATTTCCGTTAACATCCAAATATTTTCACAGGAGTTATGGCCCCTTTTTGATTTAGCTTCCAGCGGGGGCATTCTATCATTTATAACGCTATACGAACTACCCCTGGAATTCCGCGTAATGTTTAATAAGTTCTAAAGTGCTTGAATTCTATTATCATGAATAAATCTTTTGAAAGTAAAACGATTAATCAAAGGATTCTGTTTACATTGATATCTGTCATTGTTCAATGCGCACTATGTTTACGCTGAAAAGAATCGATATGAAGTATAAAACATCTATTGTGAAATCCAATGGTGAAAATTGATCTATGAGAAATGGTAATTGAATTTATACTACACTGACAGAAAAAAGTTAGGCCAGTTCTGAAATATATGATCCCTGAGATAAGTTTATGTATGTATAAAACAATAAAACCAGATAGGCCTACATTGTACTTACTTTGATCTATCGTGCGTATTTCAGAAGATAATTCTATGATTCTGCTGCGTTAATTGTTCGTTCCACGTTTAGGGACCAGGGTGTGAGCTAGATGCCTTGCTTGTCCACCGTTAGCAGCTAAGACTACTGCACAGCCTCGTCCCATGCTACAAATCAGTTTTCGTAAGACGTGAAGATGGATCCTGGTCAGTTCATCTGCATGACAGGACACGATCAGCGTCACGTGATTTGTTGATACCATGTTTTCTTACTCGCTTATATAGGAGAGAGATCCAATGATCTTGCAAGCCTCGGTCTGTACTTAGCACATTCACATTGTTTTAAGATTTTTGCTACGGATTTCACATAGACAAAATTATAGACAGAATGAAAACTGTTCAACATAATTTATTTAAACTTTGTATGATCATAAAGTCGTAAAGATTGGGGCCTCTGATCTCGTTTTTGAGTAAGCTGCCCTTAATTTTTTTTATTTTGCTTATTTTAGTTAATTCCTAAGCGTACCGGAGGCTTTATGACGTCTTAAATTCGTTGTATGCTTTGTTTCACGCTAAGTTTTAGTTTTGCTCTCCACGTGCCGCACGAGAATTTTGTTTCACCGACTTTGTCAATCGTTTTGTGTACATGTAGCAACCATGTTGAATCGTACTGTTCATTGATTGACTGACGCAGTTTTACGATACGTAACCATTTCAATGACATTATTTATTGGAGAAATATGAAAGCGTAAAATATTTGCATACCTTTTTTCCTTCAGTATATATAAAAATCAATTCATAATCCAGCAGTTCTGTTTTATTTGTATTTGTTATAATGTTGAACAATTTGTATAGAATCTATATCGATGAAGTTTTTTAAATGGCAAATTTCTAAAACCAGATTACGAGGGCTGATTCAGAAATAACCGGACTGCCTCTGTATTTATACACTAAATCGTATCCATGAAATTTTGCTTAAATACTAGTACGCATCCGTCATAACTTTTCGTGACTTTATCTTATTTTTTTTCAAAAATGATAGTCCGGTTATTTCTGGATCACCCCTCGTGTCAGATAATCGACACAGCGTTTACTATATCCCAAGAACTTTTCCCCTCTGCTAGTGGCTTTACTACCACCGGAAGCAGCTAGTGATCTATCATTCCTTGAAATGATTTTCATTATGAACAATTAAGAGCGTATATTTTAGATGTTATGTGCAGAGGCGGATCCAGAATTTCATGTTAGATGGGGGGGGGGGGGGGCATAATATTTTAGAAAGTAGGTGGCGTGGTTGCGGGGACCATATGTTTAATTTCTATCGATGGTCGGGGACTTTTTAGGGTGAGGGCACGCACAGGTACCCCCACCCCCTAAATCCGCCTCTTGTTTTAGTTGTGGGAACTAAGTCAATGCCTTCTGGGCTGTGTTGTTTTAGAAAATGAAGTTCAAACTTCTGAGGTTTTCTATCTTCAATTATTCAGTTTGCTAAATCGATTCTCAGAAAACAATGAATGCTTATTTCTTTAATAAGGAGAGCCATGTGGTCCTTACTCGCTAACCTGAGTAAAGACTGCAACTTCTTTCATACCATTGCAACTTCCCTATCAATGTTTAACTAGGAGAGCCTAACACTGATCTAGAAATCATTAAGTAAGACATTCATCTTTCATCAAGACTTGATATAAAATGTTGTCTCTACAGCGTCATCTCCTGTGCTTTAACCCAGTGACCATGTTATAAGCCCCAGTAGCCCTACTAATTTGGCTTTCCGGTTGGCCAATTTTCGTGAACGAATTCGGAAGGGCCATCCTCTCAGCTTGTGCGGGACGGAGCCAAGACGAAAAAGTATCTCGTCGTCACAAACAGTCTAATTAGTTGGACTATAGCCCAAGGTGACCCACGAAAGAACTTGTCCAAATCATCATTAAGACAAACATTCTGACAATGTTTGGTGAATAAAAACGATGACCTTTACAGTGTTAAGACTCACCCACCAAGTAGGGACGTTGACTGATCTTATTAGCTTTTCCTCACCTGAGCATCTAGTGCTAGTGCAACAACTCACCAACAACAACATAATTTCGCTACTCCCTAAAGGGTGTTGCTTTGGAGAGGTTGCACAGTGCAAGTCAAAGAAATGAGTTTCTGCTTTACTTGTGATAGTTGATCAACTACAGTATGATCTCCAAGCATTGGTCACATTGTGAAAATCTGATATATTTATACCTAAGTTTGAGTTTGGCTGAACTATACCTTCATGTCAATGAAATATCAACAAAATGAACACGTTTTCTTCAACAAAGCGGTTCAACTTAGTTCGAAACTGATTTACTGTGATGTGGAAATTTATTTTCGCCCTTGAACCATACTTGACCATGATTATACTCATATCACAAAGATAAAATTTCGGTTATGTCATACTGTTTCCTGTGGTCCAAATTTTTTTATCTATCCTCTATATCATACTACATTTGTATTACAGCTTATCTCCAATTAATTTATCTCGAGATTTCGTTTATGACAATCTATAATTTAGTCCCTGTGACTCTATAAGCAGTAAAATTTGGTTGAATTCCATTCATTCAGGAAAAAATGTTGTCAGTAGAAAAAATATATTTGAAACTTGTTCACATCTGCTGGAGTTTGATACATAAATCAATACTGGATGCATTTTACACACACATGCTTCAAACATAAGTCAGTCTTGCATATCATAATTTCTTATTTTGGCAAACATCACACAGGTATACATATTGAAAAATTACAAATACATGATATAAATCAATGAAAAAAGATGTCTAACCATGGTGAAGCATAAACATAAGTCTATATGAGTTTAATATTAACAAGAAGTTGTTAGTTAAACATGGATGCCACCTAAGCACTAGCTGCATAGAAACTTTCCAATATTAAACTGACATTGTTTGATAATGAGCACACTTGTGACATTTGTCCCCTTAATAAAAGCAGAGGTTATTGACATGTGATGATAAGCCTCCTTGTCAGGCCTGAGTGTCATAGACCAAATAGTCCACTGGTTATTGATCAGTCAATATTTTAGTGTTGGTCACTCTGACCTTGACCTCAAAATCAATAGGGGTCATATATATATATAGATGTCCAAGCTCAAAACTAAGTCTGAAAACTTAAGGCCAAATCGTTTTCTAGTTGGGTTTAGTTCTAGTTGTTGTTTTATGGCACATTGACATCTTATGGTCAAGAAACATCTATTTAGATAAAAGGGAGGTAACAAGTATAATCCATGTGTAAAAGTTAATACAGCTAATTGTTATTAGTCAGACAATGTGAATGATTGGATACAGACAGATAGACAAACTGATACAAATGTGTAAAGCAAAGCACCCCTGCTTCCAGAACTATAAATGTAAATTGTTATTAAAAGCATGTACCTGCCCAGTTCTTAGACAAACGAGCCTACTAAATGGTCATTTACTTTACCCACCATGCTAAGAGTGAAAAGCATTAAATAAGCATATTTTTTAGTCAGCATTAAATCAAGAAAGAAAGATATATAATTACTATTCAATCATCATGTTTATTCTATATATACACAGATTTGTGATGATGATTAACAAGATATAATAACTTTAACTTCCTAATAACATGATCAGTTCAATTTTGTAGCATCAGGAATCAAACTTCATTTTGATTCCAAACAATGTTCTTCAACAGGTAATGTCTTCTATAAATAGATAGGTCACTAAAATTATGATCCTTGATGCAAAATTTAGCTTTTTTCAGCAAGCTTTTTGAGAGCCGGTGTGTCAAATGATTTTGGTCTTTCAATGGGAAGTCCCAGGGCTCTGTCCCAGATGAGAGATGCCATACAACCCAAAGCTCTTGAAACTCCAAACAAAACTGTGTAGTAATTCATTTCTGACATTCCATAGTACTGAAATAAATATTTATAAGGTAAACAATGGTACAATTTATTTTCACCATAATAATTGAACAGATAAAATATTGAAATATGTATTCATCAAGTCTTACTAGACTAAACCTGAGCTACTTCAATTCAACCAATGTAGAAGTTGACATGGAAAATAAAACCAATAAGTTAAAAAGGGGCCATAACTCCTGTGAAAATGTTTGGATTTGACTGAAATCAAACTTGACTTGTATAATATTATTATACACCTTCATGTAAAATATGAAACCAATCCATGAAATATTTCTTTATCGCTTGGAAACCAAAATTTGAACGGACGGACGTGGGTAACACTTATGCACTTCCACCATTTCAAATGGCAGGGGAATAAAAAATTGTTTAAGTTAATCCACCTGGAAGGTACATGCATACAGTATTTCAAGTTGTTATTAAAACTATTTTAAATATCGAATTTTACGTCCATTTTCAACAGTCAGAGTCATATGAGGCAGACAGTTCACCTAAGCATTGTTCCTGGGAAGAACCAGTACTAGACTCCCATCCTCCATAAGCAACTGCCTGCTTTCTCACATAAAGAGACATGGTCGGTAGCGGGGCTCAAACCCACGACCCACTATCAGTGAAAGGTTAATGTGATTTGAAATCAGCGACCTTAAACACTCGACCACAGAGGCGGGTCTTAAAACTATTTATCAGTCGCTAGTCTTACCTGTAATAAGACACCACTGTGTGCATCAACATTGGGCCATGGATTGGCTGCCTTGCCTTGCTCCAGAAGTATGTCAGGAACGACTTCATATAAAGCTGATACAAGCTTGAACATTTCATCGTTTGGTAATTTCTTCAGAGCAAATTCTCTCTGACATGTGTAACGTGGATCAGTTTTTCTCAGTACAGCATGACCGTAACCAGGCACAACCTATAGTATGACAAAATTATCCAATTTTTTCTATCATCAAATAATCTTGAGTTAATGAACTGTATAACAGTTGCTCTAATCAATAACTGATCACTTTGGAAAGCAATCATAAATATAGATTAAGTATTAGTTATATTTAAGAGCAAAGATGATTGGAGTACAGATACATGATTGGTAAATGTATGGATAAGGTAAATGCCGTTTCAGCAGCTTTTATTCATACACTGTGAGTTACCATCTTATTTCTGCCAATTACAGAACCATCCCAATAAAGAATACTAAATCTGATCACTGCCATTGCAGCCCTTTTTTCAACAGGTATCGGGTCCTTATGATGTGGAATATTTGCATTGTGAAAAACTAATATTTTTTTAATTATGGTGATTTTTTTTTCTCAGTGGGGAAAAATATATACTTTTTTACTTGGGGAATGGGGGAGAATTACGGACCCAAAAATGGCATAAAAAGGCCTGCATTGTATTGAAGAGTTTTATAATAATTACAACTAAAATGTTTAGTTCTGTTTCCTGTTTATCTTTATTTTTTATCAACCAGAATTGATCAGATTTTATCACAATTAGATCATACAAACAGTAAATAGAATAATAACATATACACTAATACAGTACAACCTCTCCAGAGCGCCCTCTGTAGAGCAACAACCCTCTGTAACAACACCTTCAAAATTTCGCTAAGCTGATATTTACTATAAATTTAACCTCTGTAGAGCAACAACCTCTAAACAACGGCCAATATTTACAGCTCCCAAAGGGTGTTGCTCTTCAGAGGTTGTACTGTACATTAGTACTTCAGTTGCATAGAAATATAGTTACATTCAACTTTCCTTACAGGGCTCTACATTAACTTTAAACCTACTTGTCTTTCAGAAAAGAAACTAAAATATCAACTTGCCCTTCCAAAATTAAATAGCTAACTGATATATAACTATACAAAAAGTGTTCTGGGTTAAGATTAATGTTAAACAGTATGCCATTCCAAAAAATAATGTGTTTTTCCCCAAATTTCCAATTTTATTCTGCCTTTTGGTAAGCAATTAAATCAGTTTTGATCGGTTTCTAACCATGGAAATTTGAGTTCTATACCTATGTTTTAGAAGCACCTTATTCTTATACCAGATTTTGGATGAGAAAAACATGCATCTTATACAAAAGCGATTACAGTATATCAGTACTGGGTATATAGTAATACCAAACATAAAAATCATTACCTGTCCACTCTTCAAGGTGTTCCAGACAAATTCCTTCATTTGATCTACTGTTACATTGTCTCCTACTTTCTCTCTCACATTTGTCAACCAAACAAGTACTTCCTGTAGAAGAAAATGTGTACCTTCATTGTAACATGTAACTTGATCTTATATATTGAATTTATAATAAAAAAACGTGTTTGTGAAACAGATGCCCCCTACCAAGTCTGAGGCCAAATCATTCTCTAGTTAATGGCCAGACAAGGTTTTATGTTGAAAGTCACTGTGACCTTGACCTTTGACTTAAAAATCAATGGCGATCATACACACGAGATGACAAACCTCCTTACCAGGTCCGAAGCTTAAAGCCAAATCATTCTCAAGTTATTGATCCGATAAGGTTTTGGTGTTGAATATTTGGAAACCTAGTGGACTTATACCTCACCCTGAGCTTTGCTCGCTCAAGTGAGCTTATAAAACAAATAGTATGAATTCCTCATTTTATAAGAATCACGTAAATCTTTACCTGATTAGCCAGTCCATGGAGAGGTCCAGCAAGTCCGTTCATACCAGCAGCAAAGCTAAGGTAGGGATCTGAGAGGGCGCTACCAACTAAATGAGTAGTATGAGCACTGACATTGCCACCTTCATGATCACTAAAATAACAAACAATATCAAGTAACAAGAATTGTCACAAAACCAGGTTTTCATTCTCAATCTGCAGGCCCCAAGGTTATGAAATTTGAAAATAGCCTCCGACTGAAATATCCATTTCACTCTCAAAGTATTGAAATGGCATAATTAGCAATTTTGTCATATCAAGTTTCACCAATCTATAGGTTTATAATACCATAATTGTACACATAAATATAACCACTAAAAGGAGTTCTTTGAAAGTGATTTGAAATAAATAATATACCTGGTTAGTCCTCTATAAACCAATATCGAACATGATTTACATATTTATAAAAACTACTATGTACATAGGAATATAGATGTATTACAACAATTAGCAGTAAAATAGCAATAATTGCATCATGCGGGTAACCATGCCTCATTTTTTATTACCCAAAATGGGATTATTCAAATAAGTTTGAAATTTAAGAAAAAAAGAAGGAATTATCTTATCAACTGAGGGTTTGACTTGAAGCATGAATTTGTTATCTATAATATTTAATATTATGGCTGCCCACGGACTATAAAACATGTTTAAATGTCTCAATTCAACAAAGACATTACTTTATTTTCTGAATGAATTTATTGCATGTTGTTGTTTATTGCATGGATAGGTGACTAATGTACATGCAAACTTAAATGTACATATACTGTACATGTATTTCATAATTACACATGCTGGCATAATGCTCTATCCGATTAAAAGTAACCAATATTCTATTTCTGGATCGTTTCAAATTCACTAGTCAAATTCTAGGTCAGACAGTTTTTATAAATAGACTTAATACGAATTATTTCAGAACTAACCTGTTTACTTAGCTTATTTAACAGACAATGTAGCAACTAATGACTAAGACAAACAAGAATATTATTACAGCACGCAAACACTGACGCTGACTAATGACAAAAGCAGAAGCTCAAGATAGACATTGCACAGCAGATTAAATATCTAAGAAAAACATTCATGAAGTATGTTTTAAAATTGAAATCTTTCAGGGGTAAAAATTGGAAATTTAAAAACCTGTAAATTTTGCTTGAAAATCACAATCTAGGAAAAAGTGAAATTACAGATGTTATCAGCATCCGACTGACCATCTAATCAGATGAAGGGAACCCCTCCCTAAATTTCTCAGCGGAATTACGTGATCTGGAAAAATGACCTTTCGGGACCTTAAAAAACCTGAATTTCAGGCAAAAACCTGGAAATATTACCCCACATAGTCTTCCTTACCTATGAATGGTCAAATATAATCTCATCAGCTCTACAAAATCATCGGCTTCATATCCTAACATAGTCGAGAAGTTCCAGCTCCAATCTTTCTTAGGATCAATTACACCAACTGAGCTTCCTTCCTTGTACAAGTTACGGTAAATAATAGCTGCAAGTGTTGGTAACTTGGCAATCATGTCCATAGCATCTTCGTATGTGTGCTATAATGAATAATATTTTCATAAGAGGACAAAATGAAAACATACACAGTCTGTAAAATTAAGGTTTGAAATGTGGTTACCCGAAACTGAAAATTTTACTGTTTTTCATTTGATTTGTTAATGAAAAGTTGGTTGTCCTGGACAACCGCTAATTTCGCAGACTGCATACATGCATTTCATACAGCTGATAAAGAACTTATTATATTTCTAGTGAATGATCTGTTTGAAAAAAATAATTAAAAAACAAGAATTTGCATGCCCCCAATGGCAAGCTTGACAATAGACTTTGAATGTGAAAGAGGTCAATGTGTAAAGTAGAAGCAAAGTTTCGTATTTAAAAAGCATTCACAATAAATATCAAGGTTAGTACTAAATTGATGCGAAATCACCTTGGTCAAAGATTTCGTTCTGATAATTACATAAATCAGTGATTCGCTTTGATTCCTGCATTTAAATAGTGATGAAAATCGATGATGGGTGACCAAAATATCAGTCTTCACGCTAACCCACTAGCCTGGGGGGAGTAAATTTCTTATCACACCAGTGAACTTTCTAAAAATTTTATATTCTTTTTTTTCTATGTTATCTGGCTAGTGCTTTAAAAAAATAAGTTTGAACACTGCCAAATGCCAATTTTAAGCGTGGTGGGAAAGTGATTTGTGGACATATCACCTGAACCGTTCTGTATGTAAGGACTACTGTTCCCTTATAAAGTCAATAAAAGTCATAGTTACCTCCCAATATTCTGCTTTTTTCACACCGTTACTGTAAGCCTTAGCAAATTTGCTTTCACTGTTAAGAGCAGTAATGGCCGCACTGAACTGAGACATGGGATGGAGATTGCTAGGAAAATTGTTCAACATCTGAATCACATGATTGGGAATGGCCGCCCTCTCATTCCATTCTTTGGAGAGAGCATCAGCCTGTTGCTGTGTGGGTATGTCACCAGTAACTAACAACCAAAACAATGCTTCAGGAAGTGGTTCACTACCGGTACCTCCATTTGCTGAAATTATCACAAACATTGGGTATAAAATTCAGGATATTATTCTCTACAAAGCATTCTGAAAATGTTTCCTTGTGAAGTAATACATGTATGAATTCTAATTCATGTGAGCTGGAAGCCACATAATGATGTTAACTGTAAATTGTGTTAGTTTTATGACCAAAAATACAATAATTTCAATTCCCATAATGGGATTTTTATCTGTGACTATAATATGACCAGCAAACCAACATATTCTTTTTCAAAAAATATATAAGAAATCGATTTTTGGTACCACAATATGTTCACAAGTTGTCAACAGAGATGCTACAGAATTCTTTAACAGAACCTACTGTCCTGAAAAAGTTTGTTTTGTTTTCCAGAGTAACAAAAAAGAAAAGTTTACCAGTTGGCAGAAGCTCCTGACATTCTGGAATGCTGTAGCCACGGAAACGGATTCCTTCATCTGGATCCAGAACTGATGTTTCTGTGACCAGACCTTTAATACCTCTCATGCCACCATACATCTGTTATCATATATCATATACACAAATATCAATTACCAATAGTCAGATAAAAAAAAATTTGTTTCTATTTATAAATGCAGAGACAGTTAAGCATCGTTTATAGGGCTGCAACGATTCGGGTACCCTACGGTTCGGTTCGAATTCGGATATAACCTTCTCGATTATCGAATATTCGATTCGGATATCTACTTCAATAGACTACATAAATTAACATAGGATTTGTTTAACCTTGCCCCAGTTTCACAAAAAAAAGACTTCTCAAACTCTTTTTACTTGACTTATTTATTAAATCATACATTTCTATTGTTCTGTTGTATGCAATTCAGAATGTTGTATAAGAAAAGGTTACAACGTTGGGCTAACAACAGTTTCCCACAATTGAAACAATTTACCAACAGTACACTTTCTGGTCGAAGACATAAGATTTCTAGGTAAAAAACACCTGAGTTCATCCTTGATTTTCTATTCAATTTAGTACCGTGAGGGCAGACCTTTGAAATTTTAATATGCCAAAAAATACGTACAAGTCATTCTGCTGTTACAAAAAAATACTTGTATGCACAGTTTTGCAGTGCATTTATAACATACGACAAGTCTTCAACTCAGGATCTTTTCTGAAACGCAAAATCTTGCCACACATTCGATTTTAGTGACGCTGGTGGATCAACAAGCAGTTTTTCGTGGGCCATACTTGTTTTTGTTTACATGCAACGCAGTAAATGAAATGACGCCCACTTATTGGAAAATATTATTGCCAGCATACGCTAAATAACACTGCCAAACCAAACCGAAAATACGGATTCCAAATCGGATAATCGATCCAATGCCATGCATTCGGATATATTCGAACTTCGGTGATTCGTTGCAGTCCTAATTGTTTTAAAATGTTGACAAGTATTATCATCTTCAAATGTACACTTTTAAAGAATTAATAACTGAACTCACTTGAGTAACTAATATAGAAGTTTAACAAAAAAACTTCCAAGAACGAAGGAAAAAGGATTGAAAAGAAACCCCTAATTCTTATCAGAAAATATATTTGATCCATTTTAGTAAGAGCACAATGCTATGGATGGACACAACCAAACCAACAAACAGAAATTCCTATAAGCCTAGAGGAGCATAAAATGTACAGGAATGTACGATAAAATTAAACAAAGGAAAACAATCCAAACCTGAAGTATTAAAGATAGAGACTTTAGAGTTAAGATGCATGTAGACTGCACTACATTTTAACATTATTACATGCATGAATTCATTTTCTTGATTTTTTAACACGATCCAATCGCAAAATTTCAGAAAATTCAGGTATCAATATAAATGCTTAAACAAACTTAACACCATCTTTGACAGATCAATGCAATCTGATATTAAAGAATGTACCAACCATGTCAACAGTCACTTCTCCAACTTTTTTTTTGCCAAACTTCTGGCGAAATTCTTTCACTTCTTTCTGTGTTTCCGGGACCTGATTGGCCAAAACATCTTTCAAATTCTGAAGGAAAATAAAAATGCTAATGTGTGTAAAATGGTTTTGTGTCCATGATTTCAAGGGCATATATTACCAGTATATATAAATATGATAAAATATGAAGGGGAATAAACTGGTGATTTTTAAACTGCCAAAGATAGCATTTGATTATCTGACCTATTTATGACCTATCAAGCCCTTAAAAACAATTTTCAGCAACAATATTACTGGAGGCCTTCTTAATTCATTGTACCAATGTAACTGCAAAATCTGCCAGAAATGTTAGAATCACATACCAGGAATATTGTGTGCAGTGTTTCCTTTGAAAATGTATACATGTATATAACTTATTGGATGATGAACATAGTTCAAATCCTAAAATAAGTTCTGTACTTTAGAGTATGTGAGGCATGGCTGTTTTTGTTTATGCGGCATGGTGCAGCGCCATCCTAAAAATGCCTTGGGGGACAAGTATCATAGAAGTAATGTACTAAATGTAGAACAAAAAATAAAGGACCATAAATCTGCCAAAAAATAAATTCAGTGCAGAGGAGAAATTGTGGACGCCTATCAACATTATCAGATCTAATAACAAGTACATGTATTTCCTTTTGGAAAACCTGTTTGAAAACATACCGTGGCTCCAGAAGCTGTGGCATACCTGCAGCTGCTCAGCAATGCCTGTAACAAATCAAAATGTATCATGGTTAGTATTATAATAATAATATTTTTACATTTTGCAAAATTTTCCAAGAAACTCAAAATTTATGAATTACCTGTCACAACTAACTACTATGTACTCTTACACTGATGGTCGACCAGCAGCCATCTGTTTATTTGATTTCTACAACTCAATTATTTTAGACTGTTGTTCATTAGAAATATATTTATTGTCTTCACAATCTAAATTTGTCATCCCATGAGAGAAAATCTGTACAAGTGTTACTCAGAAAATAAAATAAAGACAAAGACTGAGAAAATGAGGTATTGCAGTCCACCATACCAAGATGCCTTGTTAATAACCTGTCAATTAACACTATATAAATGGCAACTAAATAAAAATACCATGTTTATTGAAGGATAATACCAACTTCATGCCTCATATATAATTGTAAAATTGTGAATTTTGACACAAATTGTGAAAAATTTATCCAATTGTGAAAGGGTCCGTTGGACCTAATTTCTAGATAGTAGATTGTGAAAGGTCTGTTTGCAATTGTGAATGGGTCCGTTTTCCGGTACCACTTATACAGGGAAAAAAATCACTGATAGATCTCCTAATGACCCAAAATCCTGACAATTATGGATCAACATCTATGATGTAATGACAACACAATATTAATAAAGTAACCTTTTTTTATAAAGATTATAATATTAAGTATTAGTATAAGTCTCATTGTCTTTAAGTTTTTTTAATAATATCACTCATGTGAGCTGCATGCCCTACTAATTTTCTGATTTTCCCTTGACATTATCTCATATCTGGACTCGCACCATGTGTAGAATAGATGTACTATACACGGGACTACACTTTTGGCGAATGATAACATGTAGTCCTGCAACATATGAGATTTCGAGTGGTAGCTTATGATATCTCTTGTATTATACGCCTCTGATAAAATGTAGCGTTTAAGAAATGAACCTGACGACAGGGTAAATTTTAGGGTTAAACTGGAAGTTCATCTTTTTTTTCAATATGGCAAACAGTTTACTTTTCATGTGAACTGAGTAGATATTATAAGAAGTGTCACTAAATGGTATCATTTCCTTGTTCTTGGGTTGAGCATCAAGCTTATTATTTCATTAATTAATTTATGTACATATTTAGTGGTTGACATTTAATATTCACGTCAAGGACTTATATACATACATGGATTCGCAACTGCTAAAAATAGATCAAACGATATCGTTCGGCGATCCCACAATGCATTGCTATATACTCGGCAATGTCCGACAGCTGTATTTGGGTGTTTACGAATTTGATTATACTAATAAAACTCTGGCAATTGGGCACGGGAAATTGGTAAAGGATGCAACAAATTCCTTAAAGATATTGAGATACATTTATAATCCACAAAGTCTAAGTATAAGCATTGAAAAAGGCATCAGTCGAACATTTTAAATTCCAAGATGGCGGACATCTATTATAATCCTTTCGTCTCCGAGATTAAACATTCGGAATACCACGGATATTTTCGCTGTTATTATCATTCGGATGTCACGGATTTTTTCGTATTTTCGCTTTTGTAAACAATAGCTTGTATTCCCGTTGATTCACGTCTTATTATCGCGGGATTTGATTACTTTAAACTGTTAATACGGAAGTTGCGAATCCATGTATGTATATAAGTCCTTGTTCACGTTGACATTTTTTGCAAAAAAAATCAGTTTTTATAGCTTTACCTTTTTTCTAATTTGACAGTAATTGTGTGAGAAGATTCGAGGTGAGTAGATTGAAATGAAATAGCATTCAATTATGCCAACTTTCCTAAATATTACACTCCTATCCAGCCTGAAAACATGGATCCGCCTCTCATTTGTATTGTAAATTGCATACATGTGAATGTGAACGTGAGATTGTAATCGAGATTTAATTTCTTTGGATAAGAGTTTCCAAAATGCCAAAATTTGGTGTGTCCATACATGATAATTGAAGAAATATTCGTAACACAAAATTTCATTTCACTAAATGGCAAGGCCATGATTCATGAATGATTGCAAAAAATGTTACAAATAATGACCTTGCAATAACAGTGTTGTCGGGTTCAATTGCAATAGCTTTTCAAAACGATATCGTACTAAAGATGAATTTTACTTAATTTTTTTCAACAGCTGATACCATTATGCATTAACTGTACATGCTCTCGATTAAAAAAATGAGAGAAAACAGCAAACAGGAGAACATACAGTACCCCACCACACTGAGCAACATCGTCCTTGCCCTCACGAAGAATTATTCAGCATCATCTTCAAATAATAATAAAAAATACCACAAAAGCAACACTTTAGTGCAAATATTACCTGCTGACTTGTTGCCAATTTAACGATCGAACTCCGTAACAGCGACATTTTACCAAGTTACGGTTGATCTTCTAAACACCGGCTCAACGGGTGGAAGTGACGTCAAAGTGAAGATAATCACGTGATATATTCGTCCACTAGCTCATTCGTACGAGGGACATGTTCGTACCCAATCTCTACCCAGAGTTGTCGTTCCTTTCCAATCCACATACACACAGTGGATACCACTCTTTTACACTCATTACATATTTTTCCAGTAATGATATGTTCAACAAATTTCTATCAATTTGTAGCGGTGCGGTATATTGTATTATAAATGGGCTGGGATATCCTCCCGCCCGACTCAGTTGGTAGAGCATCTGACTTGCAATTAAGCAGGAGGCCGTGGGTTCGATCCCCGCATCGGGTACATTAGTTTCCTCCTCAAAAATTAATGCATCCAATTAAATTAGGCAATTCAAATTGTTGATTGTTTATGGTTCATTAATTGAAATATTTTCTTCTAGTATGAGTAATGCTTAATTAATACGCTAAAAACGTAAAATAATAGTTCAAGAGATTTACAAAGATTAGATATCATCAGAGACATAGATAACATAGATAAGAAACTTCAGTTATTACCTATGTAATATACGCATGGCTGTTACTTTTCCCCCAAAAATGCTGATTTTGTAACAAGTAAAACTTCTTACCTACTAATAACACATGCATAAATTTTACATTTTCTGAAAATGTATTCTTTATACCAGGGATGCTATATATAGCATCCCTGTTTATACTATAGCTGTCGAGTTTTTCAAATATCAATTTTGATTGATAGTTTTATTGCACCCATGCTTATATTAACTACTTATGCAATATTTCTGAAAATATCTACTGGTACCATTTTTTTCAGGCTGATTGCATTCTAGTGGGTATATTGCTAAAAATTAACTTACTTTAATTTATATATGTATGTTATTTAGTTTTCTTGCTACAGAATCTACAAACTTATGCCATGCGTGACATCTTAAGTTGCCAATCTCTGTTATCTATGTCTCTGATATCATATTTTCATGCAAAAATAGTGATTTATTGCGACAAACACTGTACCCCTTTTTCTACTTCATTTTATCAGCGTTAGTCATACAACATGTTGTACATTAATTGTGTTGGTACGGTATGATACCATTATAGAATAAAGCATTATTAATTTAATCTCTTACAAGACAACTACCTGGGCATGGTTTATACTAACGGATGTTTAAACCACTTCTTAGAGCTTAATTCCTTTTATTCAAGTGTTCGGCTCCTTTAATTAATCTTAACAACTTTATAATAATATTTATAATTTATTTATAACAAAACAACACCTCAATAAGCTCTTCAAAGGATGTAGCAAGTCTTGCCATTAGGAAACATTAGATGTACCCTGCCACTGCTGAGTGTGCTCGTAGATTCTTAGTAGCTCCTGTCTCCACAGTGGATTTTGGGAGAGGATTTAGCAGAAAAAAACTTGATAAAAACTTAGCAGAATGTCTTTAGAGTCCCTAGGTACTTAGGATAGGATATCATTTGAGGGTCCAGAATTAAGACAATTTCCCTATATAAATAGGCGTTAAATGGGCTGAAATGAAATCA
This sequence comes from Lutraria lutraria, assembly GCA_964023205.1. Classification (NCBI taxonomy): domain Eukaryota; kingdom Metazoa; phylum Mollusca; class Bivalvia; order Venerida; family Mactridae; genus Lutraria; species Lutraria lutraria. The sequence continues at coordinate 31,663,393 of OZ026848.1, read as the reverse complement.
AGAATAATTTTAAGATAAAAACTTGTGTTTGCTCAAAATTTCTGACATCATCATGTTTTAAGGTAGAGACTATATTGAATCAACATGTATTATGTTATTTAAAGAGACATACACGTATGATATAATATTTGAACATTTTAACACAGTGACTAGATAGTTGTTATTGAACTGTTGATATGACTGTGTAAAATATTCTTACCATTATCATTTTATGTAAAAGGGAATAATACATAGCAATTTCAAACTGTTGCATTTTAAGGAACATATTCTGTACCGTTTATGAACATTTCAAAAAGTTGCTTAACTGTATGGGTTGAGAAAATAAAGTGGGTTTAGATTTTAAATTGTGTTTTCCTTTTTCAAATTACAAATCAGTAAGGTTATGTAAAAAAAAACTCTCTTTGTACTTGTTTTTATATGTCACTTAATTACTAGTATGTCGGCTCCATTTGCTCCCAATTTGCTCCAACTTTTAAAAATCGGTGCTACTAAATTAAACTTTTTTGGACTTGATTTTTATCAATATATAATTATCATAATCGATGAGCAAGCTGGTGTCGCTGAACTCCATAACAGCTAGGTTAAAAGAATGCATCGTAAAGGAAATTTAAATGGTACGCAACTAAATGGTGTGATTATATAGCTGGATCTGAAATAAATCCTCAATTAAGTGTGTCGGATCTAAATATATATTTCAAATAATTTTATTGCAATTACATGGAAAGAGTCATGTATATCTTGTCGGTAAGTACATGAGATATTCAAATGCATAGAATTAAACCCACGTATCCACTCTCCAATAAATATCGCGCCTACATGGCTGTATTGCATATCATGTTTCTGTAAAAGTAGTTCTACTTTGGGTTTTCGTTCGATGGTTCAGAAACATCTCTATACGGACGTATGCATGCATTTGAAACAATTTACCATCGTGTGTTGTTTGTGTTTTGTGCCTTTTTAACATTATCTTAATATTACAGGGCGAATTTTCATCTAAAGGTTACTCTGTAATATTTACATTAACTAGTGTTAGCTTGATGATGCAATCGCTATATGTAGAATGAGTTCATGTCGCTAAATACGAACGTAAATTACTGGTTATGTGCTTTTAAAAATGACAGTTAAAGAGTTCTTTTTATGCAAGATTATTTAGATTTACATTTATTTATTTACATGATCACGTCTGAATCTCTTGCAACGTCGGGTTACCTATATATGTTATATAGGCCTTACTCTATGCCTTTTTAATTTGAGTGACCCTGATTGTGTTCAATGCGACGATGTTCTGAAATTGCGTTAAAATCAGAAGAATCGATGTTGATATTTACTGTTACTGATGTGTTGATCACTAGTTTGTGTCTAAAAATGAGTTTTTAATGCAATTAAAAGGTCTTCAATTAATGTGCTAAATATTAAACTTTCCAATATTTTTTTTTACTTCGAAACTCTTAGCAAAAGGACTGGTAAAGCGCTAGCGTATACCCTTCACAAACATACACATGAACTGCATTACAATATGAATGAAAAATCGGTCCGTAAGTGTAAATGTAATAATATTCGCACGAGCACGGACGATGTGGGTAAAAATACGTATGAAAAAATCAAGTTCCGACAGTACTTTGACGAATTTCATTTTGTTCAAACATTCTAATTTATACCATGACATAGGAAAAGATCATTAAACAATAATTGTGGAAAATAAAACTATATTGCTAAATATCTTATTATCAGCATTTCTACTCAAAAGCATTGAAAGACGAGATGATTCTTACTAGAATCTCCACTTATAAATGTGTGTATGTTTGTGAAATAGACAGGTCTTCATCTTCCCCCTTTCCTTCTATAATTTCTCTTCACTTCTCGTCATTTCATCTTATGATAAAATTACATGTGCATGATTGTCTGTTCTATTATACTTTGCAATATATTATTCATTGCGTTTTGTGTATTGATTGCAAATAACGAACTGATTATTACAGGTAAGTCCTTGTTTGACAATAAATGCAGATATACAATTGTACCAGCATTACCAATATTTTGAAAATACGAAGCATCAAATAAGTCAAGATTACACAAGACATTTTGTTTGCATGGATGTAATTCAACGTCTGACTTTAACCTACTTATTTATTTTTTACTTTCTACTAGAATCAGTCAGGTTTTTTCAACCAGTATTTGACAAATTCCACGTATAATTCCCCGTTGACAAAATCAGTAAGTGTTATTATTCTTCATTGTTGACAACAAAACATGAACTAGAACATTAAAAATATTAAACGTATCAACACCAATGCTAGTATCAGAAAGTCGCTTGTGCATAAATATCTGTCTCGCATATTGTTTAGAAATACAAATGTATTGAAAGTAAGGAAATAATTGAAAAATTTCCATTTGACAAGCGCCAATAATACATTCATAGCTGTAGTAATTACAGACTTCGGGTTGTCATTAATACTAATATAATCGCTGTAATTGACAGTAGAATGAACGAACTTGCTAAACACACGACGATATCAACTGTTTTCATTACATCCATCCATTTTGTATTTGTAATTACCACGTTATCAATGGCTTCAACATTACCATTGTCGCATTCAAAGCCATTTTGGATGATATCATTGTGATGGTCTTCAACTTGATTTTGTTTCGATTCTTTGTCACCAAGCAGAGTATAGATCCGTGCTTCAATGGCAATGTAAACAACGGAAAGAACGCTAAATATCAGGAGAATTGCTACATACACGACAAAATACGGAATTTCATCGGCGTTATGTGGCAAATCATCTCTTGATAATGATATAAAGAAGCCATAAGCCAGAAATATCGTTATGCCCAGTGATCCCTTCTCTCCTGTTTCAATAGGGACAATAATAACGATTAGATTAAGAACGGGGAGTGACATCAGGGGAAGAATCAGGGTACAAACAGTAAACTGAGAACGACGTTCCACATGAAGTGTTAATACTATGGAGCCCATTTCTTCATTACATGTAATAGAAAGTATCTTCCATTCAGCATTGCTCTTGTGTACATTAAGTTGGTCTACATCTGGTGCGTGTAGGGATGTGCTTGGTAAGATAGCTTCATTTGCTAGAGCAAGGGTAAAATTGCATTCTTGTTGATCAAAGGGATAATATTTGACAGACACTTCGCACGCAAAGCTGAAATGAAATACATATTTAAGTTTATTAATGTGTGGATTATGATTAATTTGTTACCTATGTGACGTGTCGATTCGTTTGTAGATACCCTCCGTGATATTCATAAAACTGAATGTACGCATTTACTGCATTTCGATGCTTATGGACAATGCGAAAATATCACCAAATGCAAATAGAACTTTAGGATTCGTCAAAAGAAATTTAGAAACAAAAATGAAAATGTAAAACTATTAATCTATAAAACTTTGGTCCGGCCTCACTTGGAGTATGCCTATACAGCTTGTAGCCACACAAATATTCAAAGAACTGAAAAGTTCCAAAGGCGAACGATACGCCGGTTGAAGCAGGAAACATATGTACCCCCTTCCTCTAAGATAAAAAGTTACATCAGATAAATTCCTTGCCATTTTATAGTATTCAACTATATGTATATGTTACACACAAAGTACCTTTATTATAATTCAAAATCAGGTTTTATTGCAATGTCTTGTAAAAGCTGGTCCATGCCGAAATGTTGACAATAATGTTCTTTAAAGGTATAATATATTATTTGTTTTTGTTGGTGAATTCATATTAACATGAAATACCTGTAATAACCAAATGTTCCAAACATGATGAAACCGGTAGGATTCACAAGAACCACGTCAATATCGGGTGACCCCAGTATGTTTCTTCCGTTGTATAATGACTACAATGGATTATGTAATACATGACAGAATAATAATAGAATAACACATTTACATCTTCATACATTTGAAATATTGAATAAATCTAAGTCATACTCCTGTTAATGGTTGTCTATTGGTCAGATACAATTAATATTCAGGCTTTTACCTACTTACTTCCATTCATAGTCAGGCTCTTATGTACGCAGCTAGTCACTTACATTTTTTGTCAGGCACTTCCATACTAACCAGACTCTTACACACTACGTCAGGCTCTCACGTACTTAATACCATCAAAACAAATTGTTCATAAGATCAATTAACACAAACAAATAATCCACAAGATAGACTTACACAAACAAATGGTCCACAGAAAAGTATGCACAAATAATTGGTCAATAACAAGATAAGCGTACACAAATTGTTCACAAGACAACCATACACACACAAAAGGTCCAATTTGACAAATAATCCACAAGATAAACTTACACAAACAAATGGACTATCACAAATGATCCACAAGATAAACGAACACAAACAATTTAATGGACCACAAAACAAACTATCACAAATAAATGGTCCCCACGATAAACTAAAAAAACAAATGAACAACAGGATAACCTAGCATAAGCAAATGATCAACTGGATAAAAACTAGTGGAAAAAGCATAAATACCAATGTACTTACATTAGTAAATATGTAAGGGTACCAGACTTGGTACAGTGGTATTTTCAGCCATGTTGTATCAGCATACTCGTTTACGTCCCAAACTAAAGTGTCGTCCGTCCAAGTAAATTGAAAATATCCTATTAGTACCATACGTTGACCAGTTACATCGAAGTTGTCAATGGCTAAAGAGATATAAGTAAATTTTATATCCACTATTGATGATTGGTTGTTTCTTGGTTTTATTCTAACGTCATAACCGTTTAACATATCCCTGTACAGTGCTTTAATGCTTGTCATATTAGTAGTTGCTGACGAATTTGACATTTCGACTTGCTCAATACACATCCATGTTGGAATAACAAACAGAAAATAACATTTTTGTAAACTTCCAAACATATTTTCATATTATTTAAAAAAAAACTGATTTGATTTTATCGTTAAATCACATAGAAGCATGTCAAAATTTATGACTGTCCACGTTTAATCAAGCTTTTTTAAACTAAGTGTTAGAGAACACTTCGTATTGTAAACAAGGACACTAGAAACACTTGCACATTGATTTTAGATTCTGCCACCTTATTGGATTGCGTCATTTATATGCTGTTAGCAGCTTAAGTGAACATTTTTGCGCTTTGTTTACCACTGATAATTTGTCAAAGCCGCGATATTGTACATTAAATATATCGAACAAATTTGTTTAATGCTTTATTTAAACACTACTTATACTAGAGTTCGTCCATCTATTTTTTCTAAAAGACAATTGTAGTATTAATGGGAAAGTCTACAATAAAAATCAGATTTACCGTTTGAATGATGAAATTATGTTTGAACTCTTCAAATGATTTTACAGGAAAAGTACAGCCACCATTAAGATCAAAATTTAAAATGTATGGTTGATTACAGAAAACAATTGACGTGTTCGTGTAACGTGTTTTCAGAAGAAACGAGGTATATGACTGAATTATTTGTAAAATTATGAAAGGGGCCGGGTAGGTTCACTTAGAGCCAAAAATGGCCCTTTGTCGAATTCTGTACAAAATGTCAGCATGTAATAGCTAGTTTTATACTTCTTTATTTTTAAAGGGCTCATTATTATTGTATTTATTTGATGAAACTTCATCAGTTTTCTTGCTGATAATTTAACAAAACTGTGTTTTTCATAAAAAAGCAAGATATAAAATACGGAATCTCTGAATATGTACTTTAGCAATGTGCATTTACTTTACATGCACAAAATACATACAATGTGTCATAAGGTTTTAACCAAGAACACACACAGTACAAAATTTACTATGCTGTTTGCATTAATTCAACATCTTCAGTGTAAAATTCAAGTACGTATATTTCAACAATGCATACGATTGAAGCATACAAGCATAACTATGTAAATCAAGTACAATGAATTGTTTTGTGTTTATTTACTGAAATTATTGTAGAGGTTGATCGGAATATCTGAACTAATTCCCCTTTTAGCTGAAAGTGACGAGTTTCAACAAAATGTTACAACACGTAACATTGGAGTTACCTCCATTATAAGGGAGATGCGCCTCATAACACGTGGAAATGATCATCATTTGATATAATAAATTTTGCCATAGCACATGCAAAGACACGTCATATAGCACATGTACAAACAATGAAATAACCAATGTTACCTCATCAGTTCGTGTTTTGCAGTCCATGGTAGTTCGATAGCCAATTAATATGCAACATGTGTAACGAATGATATCTATAGACATCTATTTGGCGAGTGTATCATGATTGCTCAGGATAGATCCGAACATATAAATAATATAGGCAGCCAGATAAATTAAACTGCACTTCTTACGACACTGAAATGTTGAAATTTTCATTAAGTAATTTTGATCAAATCATTCTTTCTTTCCGTCTTCCATTTACAGCTATTAAAATACAAGGACTTTGAAAACTTAATAAAGTTGCTAATTTACTTATAAAGGCTACATGACATATTGTAACAAGAGTTAATTTTTATAAATGTTAATAAAGTAATTCTTTCTTGCTGACAGAACATAACAGATACTTTATTTAGATTTTGCATGCGTGAATAAACAACAGTTTACAAACATTAGATAGAACAGAACATAACAGAATAAAAAAATACAATACACGTGATACAGTACATGCTTATCTAATTTCGTTTATATGGTCGTTCTTTCGCAGCTAGTGTTACAGATCATGTGTTAACTCCATATAATATGTTTTCGTTATTCGATAGAATGAAGACGTCTTAGAACTGACTGGGTTATCAGATCACTGTCCTATTGGTTTTTTTCGTCTTTTAAAACATGAATTGTAACCATACACCTAAATCTGTATATTTTGATAACTTTTTAGTACAAAAATGAACCTTAATTCCGAACTGTTAGATTTTCTAAACTCAAATACTTGCATAGCTAATTCTGATGATATAACGAATGGCTTACAATCAGGAAATTATGATATTGGCGATAAGTATCAATGACTTTTCTAAGTATATTTTCGACATGCCTTTTAAGTTTCATGGTAAAACATGTAACCCTAAAAATGTAAATAAATTTAAAATAAAGAAATCTTATGGATTAATAATGAGTGTTAAGCTTCTAAATCGGATTTTCTTAAATATAGGTGAAAATATCTCAATAATGCGTCGGACGAGAATCGTTAACTTTTTCTGAACTCTAGAAAACATTATTGTATTATAAAACGCAAAAATAAAGAGGCCTGTTTCTCTAAAGAAAAAAATGTACTCTATCTAGACTCAGCACAACGAACTCTCGTCAATTTTGGCAGCATATTGATATTATATAAAGTACAGAAGAAAATCGAATCAGAAAAATGTTAACATAAGTCGAAATAATTCTGTAGGTCATTTAAAGTAAACTCTCTTACTCGCCAAATGATAGTGAGTTCAATAAAGATCAACAATCTGTTGATTACACGCATTTACAAATTGATCAACTTGACATGATGAAATTAGCGAAACTATGAACAATGTTGTCAAACTTATGTTGTGTGAGCACAGATGGGGAACCTGTCATGGTAGGGAATAGATCTGGTGTAGTGACCAGTTGAAACAAGATGCGGAAGGTATTATAGCTACACACTGTATAGCAAACAAATTAGCCATAAGTTGTTGTTCGGGGGCAGACAATATACTGCATTAGTTTAAGGTACAAGAAGTTTGCCGTGCTAGAAAGGGTGAAGCACCTGACACCAGGTCAAAGCTCTAAGTTTTAAGTGTTTTTCCACACCCTCTGGTTTAGCTTTGTGAGATCCTTGTTAGAACTTTCAGTAGTTTAATGTCTGTATTCTTAGAGCAGACATTTGACAAGTATCTAAGCCTCCATAAGCCAATAACACTTCTTGGTTGATTCCCTGAAACCTCTATCTGTGTTGTCAAATATTTACAGGAATTAGACCTAGACTTTCCTAAGGTTATCCCAAACCTGCAGACCACTATAACAGCCCTTGAAAAGTTGTCATCAGAATAGTCTGGTTTGAGACTTTGGGAGTTTACTGGTTGTGCTCCACAGGTCCCCGAGTCAGACAATTATGGTCTGTTCACATTCGAATTTCAGGGACATACAGCAGCGTAAGGAAGCAGTTAGTACATGTAATTAGTTCGTGAATGGTGTTATTCGTAGTTTTAGGACGTTTGATATATTTTTTTTCACATAGACATATATGGAAAATGAAAACTGTTTCATGATTTTTTTAAACTTGCATGATCATAGCATATGAATACAGAAACATTTTAAGCGGAAAGAATTTGGGGGTTGACGAAATTGTTTCTGAGTTATCTGCCATTGATTTTGAATTTTTGTCTAATTCCAGGTCATTACTTACTCATGAATCTCAAACACCTTATTTTTACTTTTGTTTACGTTTTCTATTTTATTCTTGGTCAAAATGCAAAATTTCATGAAATTCCATTAAATATTGTATAACCTTTTTTTCCGTTGAAGTAGACTAAAAATTAATTTAAAAGAAAATTGGCATTGGTTAAGGTAAAGAAGAAAAGGCAAAACCACTTATTACCAAGTCTTGAATTAATTTTGGACAAAAACATAAAATGATGTAAGTAACAAAAAAAAAGGAAAATAAATAAGGCCTTTCTTATCTTCTTTCTGAATTATCTGCCATTGAATTGACCCAAAATCAGTCAAAAATTCAAATTCAAGGGCAGATAACTAAAAAACTAGTTGGTCAAACCCAGTTTTCTTCGCTTAAAATGTTTCTATTGTCATATGCTATGATCATGCAAAGTTTTAAAAAAATCATGAGAGTTTTCAGTTTCCCTATATATGTCTTTGTGGGAATTGTTTTTAGTAGACAACACTTGGTGAAACTTGTTTAAAAAGTAGAATGTCTGTAGAGTCCCTGGATGACTACTTAGGACATCAGATGAGGCTCCAAAAATAAGAAAATGAAATCAAGAACAATTTTAGTATGACAATTATGTATGCACCAGAGGTCTGATATCATCAGGTTTGTGTTCGAGACACTAACTAAACATGTTTATGTTATCTAAAGAGACATACATGTATGATGTTATATTTGAACATTTTAACACAATGACGAGATGTTATTGAACTGTTGAAATTTGATACCAATATCAATTTATGTATGAGGGCGTATTACATAGCAATTTCAAACTGTTGTATGTTTTTGTTCTAGAGGCATATTCTGTACTGTTTATGAACAATTAAAAAAGTTGCTTAATTTGATGTGTTGAGAAAACAAAGTGTGTTTTGGTTTTGACTTGTGTTTTTCTTTTTCAATTCAGTAAAGTTATATAAAAATCTCCCTCTGACCTTGTTTTTATCTGTCACACATACTGGATCCATTAGCGCCTTTTTGGCTCTATCTTATGAAAAATGGCAAAAGTGTTGGCGACAGTAAAAGGCCTGGGTTGCTAAAGTAATTGTCTTCAAAAGTTCTCGAACAAAGGATTATTGACATATTTATTCAAGCTTGGTATGAACAAATCAACAATTAAACAGGAGTAAGCTCAAATATTTTAATCTCAAAATTTGGTACTGGAGAGTACTTAAATTTTGTAAACATACGTAAATTCATATAATTATATGCTTGATCTAAACTACGTTTATCATCTCATACAGTAAAAATTGGCGATGGCATAAACCGAAAAAAAAATCCAAGATCAGTCCGTAAATTTGAATTATACTATTAACTAGAGGACGAATGTCATTTCGTCCAAAGAAAATCTAAATCATGCCATGACATAGGCAATGGTTTCATTAAACAATATTTTGGGAAAAGACCAAACATCCCAAACTTTATTAAATTAATCTCGTTATCGAATAGACTATGTACTGTTAAATATTTATCGGCATTCCTACTCAAAGGCTTTGAAAGACTAGATGATTAATACAAGCTTAACGAACTTTTCTACACTAATATGTGAGTGTTTGTAAAATGGACAGGCCTTCACCTTTTTCTTCATTTTTTTAATTTCTCTTTACTTTTCGTCCATTCATCTAATACTAAATGCGTGACTATCTGTTCTATTATACTTTGTACATCGCATTTATGTATTGATTGAAAGTAACAAACTGATCATAATAGATAAGTCCTAGTTTGGCAATAAATATAATTTTTTATATACGTAGCATCAAATACTAGTTAGTCAAGATAACACTAGCATTTTGTTTGTATGGATGTGATTCAACGTCTGACATTTACCTACTCATTTATTTTATACTTTCAACTAGAATCAGTGTGTGTTTTTTTCAACCTGTATTTGATAAATTCCAAGTATAATTCCACGTTGACAAAATCAATAAGTGCCATTCTTCTCCATTGTTGATGACAAAAATAAACTCGAAAATTAAAACGTTTTTAAATGTCTCGTATATCATTTAGAAACATTGGAAATAAAAAAAACCTAAAAAACCATTTGACTAACGCTATGAATACATTCAAAGTTGTAGCAATTACAAACTTCGGTTGGCCATTAACACTAACATAATCGATGTAACTGACAGCAAAATAACGGAACTTGCTAAACAAACGATAGCATCAACTGTTTTCATTACGTCCATCGATTTTTTACATGTAATTACCGCGTTACCGATGGCTTCAACATTAATATTGTCACGTTCACTGTCAATTTGGGTGATATGATTATGATTGTCTTTAACTTGATTTTGTTTCCATTCTTTGTCACCAAGCAAAGTGTAGATTCGTGCTTCAATGGCGATGTAAACAACAGAAAGAACGCTAAATATCAGAAGAATTGCTACATACACGACAAAATACGGAATTTCATCGGCGTTATGTGGCAAATCATCTCTTGATAATGATATGAAGAAGCCATAAGCCAGAAATATCGTTATGCCCAGTGATCCCTTCTCTCCCGTTTCAATAGGAACAATAATAGCGATTAGATTAAGAAAGGCAAGTGAGATCAGAGGAAGTATCAGCGTACAAACAGTAAACTGAGAACGACGTTCAACATGAAGTGTTAATACTATGATGCTCATTTCTGCATTACATGTAATAGAAAGTATCTTCCATTCAGCATTGTTCTTGTATACATTAAGCTGGTCTACATCTGGTGCTTGTAGGATTGTACTCGGTAAGATATCTTCATTTGCTAGAGCAAGGGTAAAATTGCATTCTTGTCGATCAAAGGGATAATATTTGACAGACACTTCGCATGCGAAGCTGAAATGAAATACAAATGTTAGTTTATAAATGTGTGGATTAGGATTAATTTGTTGACAATATGACGCGTCGATTCGTTCATAAATACCCTATTCATAAAACTGAATGTGTACGCCTTTACTGCCTTAAATATGCTTACGGGCAATGAGAACGATATTTGCTGGTTCTTTGAAATCTTTGTTTCGATAACACAATATCATCTTAAAATCATAATCGTCATTTTGGTAAAATATACGGCCTAACAATTTAGGCCTATCATCAGATATAAAGCACTATACAAACATTTCAAGAATATCACCAAATGCAAATAAAACTTTAGGATTCATCAAAAGAAATATAGACACAAAAAATGAAAATGTAAAACAATTAGCCTATGAAACTTTGGTCTGGTCTTGGAATATGCTTCAACAGTTTGGAGCCCACACACTCAGACAAATATTCAAAGAACTGAAATGGTCCAAAGGCGAACGATACGCTGGTTGAAGCAGGATTATCGCCAGTGACATCCATGCATGAAGATATTGGCTAGTGTTCTCTTGAACATCGCAGACTTGACTTTAGACTCAGTGTTTTGTTTAATCTACCATAATTTAGGAGTCGTACATGGCTTTGAAGACTATTACGTTGAAGTCTAGGTCGACATAATATTATGTTTTCTATTATTATTATAAGTTTGGCAGTTGCGAATCCATGTGTATATAAATCCTTGCCATTGTGTAGTATTCAACTTTATGTAAATGACACACCTAGAGTACCTTAAAAATATTTGAAATCAGGTTTTATTGCAATGTCTTGTAAAAGGTAGTCCATGCCGAAATGTTAACAATAATTACTGTTCTTTAAGTGTATATGACTGTTTTTACTAGGTGAGTTCATATTAACATGAAATACATGTACCTGTAATAACCAAATGTTCCAAACATGATGTAACCGGTAGGATTCACAAGAACCACGTCAATATCAGGTGACCCCAGTATGTTTCTTCCGTTGTATAATGACTACAATGGATTATGTAATACATGACAGAATAATTATAGAATAACACATTTACATCATCATACATTTGAAATATTGAATAAATCTAATCAGGATTACAAACATTTACATTTACAAACATACAATTCATACTCCTGTTTATGGCTGTCTATTGGTCAGATATAATTAATATTCAGGCTTATACATACTTAGTTACTTTCATACTTAGTCAAGCTCATATATACTCTTCTAGTCACTTACATTTTTAGTCAGGCACTTCCATACTTAGCAAGACTCTTACACACTACGTAAGGTACTCACTCAATATCATCAAAAACAATTGTTCATAAGACCAACTAACACAAACACAATGTCCACAAGATAAACTTATACAAACAAATTGTCCACAGACAAGCATACCCAAACAATTGGTCCGCACAATAAACTAGCACAAACAAACGGACCACAAGATAAACTTACACAAACAAATGGTCCACATATAAACTTACGCAAACAAATGGACCACAATACAATATATTTATTTGCATAAACTTTTACAAGTTTATCGCCATTTACAAAATGATATAAACAAGATGGTGATAACAAAATACAAGTACAAATGAGAAAAGCATTATAATGCAATACAAATACTTAGGAATAACAATATCAATTATGCTCTTAATACATTTGCTAAATAAAAGAATTTCGGTAATCTATTTAATAAATTAATGTTTGATGCGTTTAACATTTTTTTGAATTTAAAAATATTTGGCCAATGATTGTAATACTTAGGTAAATAGTCTTTTCTTAAATTTCTGTAGAATGGACACACTAATAAAAAAATTACATAATCTTTGTTCTTTTGGCATATTCCTATGTCTACCTTCTTCAATTAACAAATTGTGAAAGGAGCATCTAAATCTTGTTAAGGCTATTCTGTATTTATCATTATTAATATTTGAATATTGTTCGACCTGAAAATTAGTTTTGTATATATGATAACTTTCCAATTTTGGTAGAGTATTTATTTCGTTGAACCATTTCTGATAATATTGATCATATAAACATCTAATTAAACATGATTTTTTCGATTGACGGCAGTGACAAAAATAAGCGTGGGTCCTGGGTCGGACTTGATTTACGAAGCCGAGTACTCGGTTGTCAGAATTGTTCAATCAAGTGCGCGAGAGTAAGCGCTCAGCAGGTGCGCGGAGTAACTCTTCATGCACCAGCTTAAGAGGTGGTGCAGTTGGAGTAAGCACGTGATTCAAAATGGAGCGGCGTACGATGTTCGAGTGCGAACAGTGTAAAAAATGGTTTTTCAGCATGGAGGTTTTTGTGAGGCATCAATGCGTCATGAATGGTAATACATTTTTGCTACATGTTAACGATATACTAACAAATGAACGATTTAAAGGGAAACAGTCGCGAGAAACGTCATTTATGCCCAAACTGGCAAAATGCTCCGTGTTACTGAAATATTGGGAAATATTATATAAGTAGAGAATGAGTATGGCTCAGCTCAGGCTCAGCCAGTATCATGTATAATAAACCATGTATGTATCATATAGCATGTGTTGAGCGTTATACCACACGTGTGCACAACAGGCTTGCTTACACAGTGTTGTGTTAATAGCCAGATCTATGTGTTATCCGTAGCTTCGCAGTTTTCGAAGACAGTTGAGATATTGTTTTAACTCTGTCCGAGGCGACGTGCAGAAACTTTTGACGTTTTCTATGCCAATTCTTTATATATCTGCTTCAAACTTGGTCAACTTCTTTTTAATAAAGAACGACAAGACAAAACGGAACTTGAGCTTTTTTTCAAAGGTTTCACTGTATGTAAAACACTACTTTTTCTGTATTTTCGAGAGATCAATGAATCGAATGACATTGAACCAACGTCTGGGGTCACACTCACTGCAGATCAAGAAGATCAAGAGCTTATTTCCTGGACAAAGGAGGCAACTCTCCTTCTGATAGAAGAGTATAAGATGCGACAATCGAAAATTGACCAAGGGCGTTTAAGTAAAAAGAAGGCATTTGAAGAAATAGCAGGTGAACTCCGACTGAAAGGTTATGCATTTTCGCAAGAACAGTGTGGATCACGTATGAAGACAATATATAGGACATACAAAAATGTCAAGGATGCAAATGCAAAAAGTGGCAATGAACGTAAAAATGAACGTATTTGAGAAAGAGCTGGATGACCTGTATAAGGACAAACCAAACATAACTCCCAAATGTTTGGAGAGCACAGCTATCGCTTCTTCTGTCGCTTCTTCTACCGAAGATGAACAAGAAGAACTGGAACAAAATGCTGAAATCTTGAAAAGGAAAAACTCATCTCCAGAGGAAAAAGGTATTAAAAGAGTAAGAAAATCTCAGGTGTCGGAAGTGTTGTGCTTTATAGAAAGTCAGTCAAAAGAAAATGAAAAGAGACAAGAAGAAAGCGAGCGAAAAAAACAAAAACGGCATGAAGAAAAAGTTGATCTGTTCAAGCAGTTCTTATCCATTATGGAAAAGAAATAATTAACTGTGTAATGAAAAGTTGTATCTGTTCTTTATTAGGACATGATAACTCAGATAAGTTTTTATCTCGCCCACTTTATGCAGTGTTGACTATTATGACTGTTGTGATTTCTTGATTTTCTCCATCTTTCAGATATGTGCAAAGTTTGCTGGGAAGATTTAGCCTGTACTGTATTTATGGATTGTGGACATATTGTTTGTTGTATAGGATGCACAGAAAAAATGAAAAATTGCCCAATATGCAGAAGTTGTATCACAAAATGGATACGTGTTTATAAGACTTGATTGTAATTGTTTTAACATAAAATTTTAAAGGTTAAGTAACTTGTTCAGAAGCCTGGCACAGACAGCCTTTCAACCCCTTTAAAAGAAAAAGAGTTGTAAACATAGTTGACATTTTTATGCCCCCGGCATCTTTGATGTCGGGGCATATAGTGATTGTCCTGTCCGTCCGTCCATTGTCCGTCCGTCCTTCCGTCCGTCCGTACGAGGTTAAGTAGATTGCACCGTTTCGTCTAGCACCTATACCGCTTGCTAGAATGCTTTGATACTTACACAGTTGTTGCGTATGATCGTTCTCAATCCACCCGTATCTAGAAATCCCACTTTGACCTTGACCTTGACTTAATTTGGACTTAGAATGATTCTGTACCAGGTTAAGTAGATTTTACTGTTTCATCTAGCACCAATACCGCTTGCTAGAACACTTTCATACTTCTACAGTTGTTGCTTATGACCATTCTCAATCCACCCATAATTATCAAATACTGACTTTGACCTTGACATTGTTCAAATCGGCTATTGCTTCACAAGCATGCCACCGGGGGCATATGCGTTTATTGAACGCAGTGTCTTGTTATTTTTTTCTATATGCCAGTGCTTATGAACTTTAATGTCTTAGCTTCTATATATTAGTGCAAGACTTTTTATGGACAACCTTAAAATCAAATACTTTCATTTCGACGCAGCTCATGTTTCCATACTAGTTTCATGTTTCCATACTTGTTTCATGTTTCCATACTTGTTTCATGTATTTGAATTAATGATCAGGTAATCATTTTGTGAAAATGTTGCATTCCAAAATAGTTCGTTATCATTATTTTATAGACACTGTACTGATTAGACTGCTTTTATAAAGTTTCCACAAGTCATGTGTTTGACATATTTGCAGAATTGCAATCTTAATTCAAGTTATTGGCAAAAAGCATAGTGAAGTGGAATATTCATAAATGAAATTTGTGTTCTGTGACCAGATTTTTATTTTAATGACCAATTAATAAAGTCGGTGATAGCCTGGAGCATAGCATAAAAAGGTGATACTTGATTGTTAGTAGATGCAGAGGTGAATAACTAATTATTATGTGCTCAAAATGTTTTATCTAGTACGTCAAATGTTACATTTTGTTATCATTTCTTGGTTTAACTAGTCAAATGTTACATGTTTTGTTATCATTTCTTGTTTTAACTAGTCAAATGTTACATGTTTTTGTTATCATTTCATTATTTCGATGTTTTTACAGAAAGTATCCGTATTAAAATTTACATATTTGTTAAGAATGTTGGTCATATATATTCATGTCCTACTTTATTTACATAGGTATTCAGATTAAACAGATTTCATGACTACTCACTTCATTTTGAAGCTACAGTCATGAAATTTTAAATATTTGTATTCAAATTTCATCATTGAACATTACTGACTTTGACCTTGACCTGCTGCCTTTTCTTAAGCCACAGCTATATAACTCAACATATAATTGTAACTTTCGATCTAGAGTTCAACATTGGCTGACCTTGAACTTTACCTACATTACTGTTCTTGAACTTATAGCTATGGAGTCTCATCTGCTTAAGTTTGTATCAATATAAAATCTAAATTTCGGGAGTTAAGACCCCTGAACTGATGACAATAGCAAATTTTGATCTTGCGTGCACTCCTATTTGAATCAAGTTCACAGCATGATTTTAATCAGATTTGACACCTTTGTTTCTTTCATGATTTTCACCATACGTAGTACAAAAGATCTAAGTTCTTTTGATGAATCAGACCTATCCTGAACTTTGGATACTAAAACAAACTCTGCAGTGAAAAATATGGACTATATTGTTGCTATTAACTTAACAAAAAACCGGACACTTTACAGAACGATATTTTCATTCTATATTCGGACACCATGCAAAATAGCAAAACGTCTTTTGTGGAATATCTGTACCAGTATCTCATATACACTGATCATTAAGCAACTACTTGTCCAGCTAGCTCAGTTGTTGTTTAATAAATGTCATTTTGAACACATTATCTGAGTAAGTTATGGTAGCAGATGACATATTTGGTTTCTTTTATCTATGGCGGCTGCATCATTGTTATTTTGAGCTGCTTGTGGGTTTCGTAGTGGCTGAACTCGTTCTTCATTGAAGTACTCGTCCAGATCGTCAGATTCCAGTATACAGATATTATGCAGAATACAGCAGGAAATGCACAGCTGAACGTCCACCTCAACCTTGTAAACATCCAAGTATTGGAGTCGTCTGAAACGTCCTTTGAGAAGTGAAAAAGACCGTTCGATGACCTGACGAGATGCTGACAGGCAGTAATTGTAATGTCGCTGCTGATGTGTTAAATGCCCATTGTCTCTGAATGGGGTCATAAGCCAAACTTTAAGGGGAAATCCACCATCTTCTATCAGATGATGACCATCGTTGGATAGCTGTTGTCCAGTCTGCCATAGGTCAGAGTTTTTTAAAACACGAGAATCGTGGCAACTGCCTGGTCATCCTGTGAAACAGTGAATGTATCTCATGTCCTCACGACAAACACACTGAAGGTTTATTGAATGGTAACCTTTTCTGTTCACGTATGTTTGAGGGTGCTCTTTAGGAGGCTTGATTTGAATATGTGTGCTATCAATGGCTCCAGCAATACCATGGATGTCTTTCTTCTCTTGAAAGGCATTAACCACACGTAGTCGCTCCTGTCCTATGGGCCAAACAATATACTTTAACTTCAAATAGTTTAGAAATACTTGACACATTCTTTTGCGAATGTTAAGTACAGAAAATTGGGTCACGTTGAACCTATCTGCAATTCGGCACAATGGCTCTAGGCTTCCTACATACCAGAGATAAATCATTAAATGAGTTTCAACTGTAATTGGAGTCCGACCAGAAGAACGAACTCTCTGATACTCAGGTAGAAATGTCCCAACCTGTCTAGCTATTACTTCAAAAGTGGGCCTGGACATTCTGAAAAACATTTTAAAATCATCCATATTGTAGCAGGGAACAACTTCATCCACATAACCTTCCACTCGGACCTTATCTTCTCTTGATCTGTAAAAGAGAAAATATTATATTACAAAAAAGGAACGAGTTTGTGGCGTAGTCCTGGGACCGAATCCATCATTATCTACAGTTCTGTTAAATAATCTATAAAACATATATACATATATATGTTTTATAGATTATTAAACAGAACTGTACGCATAAATGTGACGTTGCTATGTAACTACGTAAATTTTGACGCCATTTTAATATTATTGCCCTGATGAGTCAATGACGAAACCGGTCGGCTATTAAATAATATATAATACCTATGGAATGTTAATTATTTTTCATTATATATATATATAATGGGCCGACGTCACGACAAAAGGGGCGTTCGGGCATTTACTGTAACACCGCTTAAATGTACGGGAAAGTGATGACACTTTTATCGCTGAATTTATCCCAAATGAACAGCTTATACTGCGCTTAAAACGATTTTTAGATGAAGAATACGTTATAAACATGAAAAATGGACCAACTAGAGGTAATATAACATATGTTATCATTTTTTTAGCTACATATGCCAAGTTTTACGCTTGAATATCTATTTTGCCAAGTGCGTCATGATTTCGTCTGCAACAACCGTACGCTACGTTTGAGATTTTTTTACAACTAAATAACTATTTGTAAGAGGTAATTAGAATATTAATAGTCTTAATATGATTGTAGACCTTTAAAAAATACTTTGTTTTTATTTGTTTCATTATTTACCTTTTTTGTTTACGATTTCCTAGCAACCAATGCTGGAGTAATGTCCCTTTCCCACTACAACGGCGACGTTACGAACATATATATTGTAAACTCGCCTGCTACCATATTCCTGCGTAGCACAGTGGTTATGTTACAAGTCTGAGAGTATAGGGTACCTAGGTTCAATTCGCCGCGGCGCCACTTTTTTTTATATTTTATTTTCATCATGAACACGTTTTTATTTTTTTCTGTTTACAACACATTTTTAAATTTCTAATTAAAAAAAAAATAATTTAAATTTAAGGAACTTGACGATCTTTTTGGTGAATTTGGAGTGAATTATGATGATGATCAACAGGAACCCAAACAAACAGCTGTGCATGAGGAAGATGATGAAGATTGGGGAATATTTGATGATCAAGAATATTCAAATGGAGGTATAGAATCAAGAGTAGAAGACTTTGTACATGAATCATGTATAATTATCAGTGATGAAGATTCTGAAGTAGAAGCGTATGATGGCTTGAATAGAAATGTTGACTGTAGGTGTAAAGTTAAATGTTTAGAAAAGTATAGTAATGAATTGATTGAACAACACAAAATGTCTCTCATGGAAATGGAAAAGAATGAAAAAGAAATGTTCATTATTGGTTGTCTCCAAAAGATAGGAAATGAAAGTACAAGGTGTGGCAAGAGAAAGAGAATAAGGTACAGATTTGTATTTAATGGTCATTCTGTTTGTAAAAGTACATTTGCTTATATAAATGACATTGGTATGAAAGTGCTGAGGAATATCCAGGAACATGTAAACACAAATGGTCCAGTACCAAGAATTCATGGGAACACTGGTAAGAAACCAAGTCATGCTTTACATTACGAGGAAGTGAAGTATTCAGTTGATTGGCTGATTTGGTTTTCTGACATACATGGTCTTCCAATGCCTGCTGCTCAAAGAGGACACGATGGTGACCCCCCTGTGTTACTTCCATCAAGTTTGACCAAGAAGGATGTACATGTTAAGTACGCAGACGCCTGTAGCATGCAGCCTCATGTTAGAAAACTAGGCCTGTCCTCTTTCAAGAATGTTTGGAGGCACTGTGTACCACATATCAAAATAATGACACCAAAAGATGATGTGTGTTACAAATGCGAACTATTACGGAAGAGTGTAATAGATGCCCGTACTGAAGGAGAAAAACTGACAGCATCTAGAGACTTAACACAACACATTCAGGTACACTGCTTGATCATTTACACTATAACTATATTTTCATCACTTCTATTCAAAGAAAGTTTGGCTTTTATTAATGATTTCGATACTAATATATGCACAATTAATGAATATTCAATACAATTAATTACATAAATATGAAAGTAAGTCTTCAAAATTAATTTGTATTTTTGAAATTTACATTAATTAGGATGCCCGAACAGAACGCCAAGTATATCATCAGTCAATAAAAGAAGCCAGAGATGAAATGAAAACCCATGTTAGAGTGGAAGGTTCAGTTGTTCCACTGAGTTCCAATCTGAGAAAGGTTAGTAGTAAGTCATACAAATAATGGTATGGAAACAAAATATTTGTCTAACTATTAAGTATATAATAACTTATGTATATGCATTGTATATTCAAAATGTAAAAATACATACTCACAATAGGTATAAATGTCATTAGAATATAAAGGATTACTTTGATATTATGAGCACTTAAACTTCAGCCTATCTAAAAACGATCTTATTATTAATAATAATCTTAATTATTATTTAGGTTCACTACACATTTGACTACAGTCAAAATGTCACAATTCCACACCATAGTTCCCAGATGGGACCTCTTTATTTTGTTTCTGGTCGAAAAATACACATGTTTGGTGTCCGTATTGACTCAACAGATGAACAGTACAATTACTTGATTGATGAAGATCAGACAATAGGTAATTATAGCTGTTTACTGATACAAATGTCCAACAAACAATGAAATATGTTTCTAAATGATTAATTGATAAGAAAAAAAAATTCTTGTGTAAATATATATTTGATGGTACATTTGATTGAATGCACACTATGCATTGACAAAACTTAAAAATCATATTTTATATTGTTTAGGTATTGATGGTAGTGGTACACATGGACCAAACTCAGTCATTAGTATGTTACATGACTGTTTGCTTCGACATAGCTTTGGTGAAAGAGAATGTTTCTTTCACGCTGATAATTGTGGATGTAAGTAAATGTATAATTCTTTTATTGTAAATAACATTTAATTCATTTACAGAAAACACTTATATTGTTGTTAAACGTTTTATGTCAAGATGGAGTTAGTATGATACTTGAATGGGAACATTATGTTGAATATTTGTTCATATGACATACTTATTGTAGTGTAACAGAATGTATCATGTGTTTTACACCATGCATTATTACATTACTACATTTTTGATTAAACGGTATCTCTAACAAAATCATAAGGCATAATTTGATTATATAATATTTTTAGTTGATTCACTTCATTTGCAGCCCAAAACAAGAACAAGTACATGATGGCTTACTTGAGCTGGAGGATACACCAAGGTTTACATGAAGATATAACTTTACTAATGGCAATTCCTGGTCATACAAAGTATGTTTGTTATTTTCTTTAGTGAAGTTAGAATTCTTAAGTGAAAACAAAAACTCTTAAATAAAAACCCAAATAAGATATAGATTTCCTGAAATTAGTATTATTTGTGAAGACATGTTACTAAAAATAAATGTATTTTCAGATGTTTGGTGGATGGTGGTTTTGGGCGTGTTAAAAAACTGTTTAAACGTTCCGACTGTGATAGTCTTGAACAGTTTGCTGATATAGTAAACAGATCTGCTGTCAACAACATTCCTGTCCAATTCAGAAATGGACATGAGGAACAGAACTGGATTTGGTAAATGGTTAACCTGTAGCAGAATTACATTACTAGTAATTGAAATATTAAATTAAATACTTCTATTGTTGAAATAAGTGGCGTAGAATATTGTCACATGTTAAACTTACACTATCAGTATGTAAATGTGAATAATGAACATGTATGTGTGTGCCATTAATTTACTTAATTGTCTCTTTCAGGTATGATTGGAAATCATTTCTGTCAAAATATTTCTTGCCACTGAAAGGAATCCAGAAATACCATTGTTTCAAATTTAAAGCATCTGATAAAACAGCAGTATTTGTTCGTGAGCACTCGGACGGTCCAGAGTTTAGGAAGAATTTGGTAAAACAAAACATCCATATTCCGCTGTATACATATCCTGATCACCTGCAGCCTGCAGGACTGAGCAGTGAAAGACAGAATTACCTGTATAAAAAGGTCCGACAATATGTCAGACCGGCTTTTCAGGACATTACTTGTCCCAAATTATCTGAAGAATAGGCCATGATAATTATATTAAAATGATCAATTACAATTAACTTAAGGTATTACATCCATAAAACTGTACTTTTTTGACATACATGCTCAATGCTACTAAAAATGTTGATATTTTGAAAATAGTACAGCCCGATTATCTTTTAAATTATTTGCTTGATAGTTACCATAAATACTTAACTTTATTGTACAACAGTTTGAACATTTTGTAAAATTTGTTGCCTTTGTTGAATATTGGAAAAAAATGTTATTTCCTGAAGATATTGCACAATGACATACATTTTTGTTTGTCAAATTGGATAGATATTGTGTTTTTCGTCTGTTTCTGCTGTTAGTTTTCATTAAAAAAATATATTTCTTTTTTTAATATCTGAAAAATAGACTACTCATATGTACTTAAGGGCCAATTACCAAAATGATGAATGTTTTTGAAAATTCTCATTGTAAATCATTTTGTGTCATAGAAACCTTTAAAATTTATACAGGTTTCAAAATTCTGTCCGCTCCATTTTGAGATAATAACTTTGGACATTATGTGTATCAACCTTAAGATCAGCTGTTTTATAATATTCAATTCATGAAATAAATTAATAACAAAAAAATCATTATATGAAATATATATAGTGTTCATAACAAGTTTTTGTTACATTTATATCCGTATATTATGGTATAATATTGATGTTCATAATCATTTCAGGTTTGCATCATAAGCCTAATTTATTGCATTTTTATTCATGTCGTTATGATATTGACATACTCTTTTGTATTGTAAATTTTATGTTAAATTGTTAAATTAAGGTAATGTTAGTATCTAAATATCATACTACAATACATATGATATTTCATAATGATGTTTTTGTTTCTTTATCATCGGTTGTTTAGTAACGTTTGCAATAAACATACTCATTAACGTACGTCGAAAATGACGTTAATAATGACGTTGCATATTTTCATGTACAAGGTGTATGGTGTACGAAAATATGCGCCAGTCGGTAAATATTTGATATTTTGCAATAAAATAAATTGAATTCACTTCATAAAATGTAACTCTTTCATGTGGGCATAAAACATTTTTTTCTATAAAAATTGCCCTAAGGTCCCTTTTGTCGTGTCACTGGCCATTATATTTACAAATATAGGCGAAGATGTCTGGGGCTAACACGTTTCACAAGCGAAAACCACCCGATACCCTAACTTTAATGGTCGTCACATATTTGGAGTGTATTTACAGTTCACGTAGAATTCTTGTGTAAATTACAATTCCCTTACGCTGATAATGCTAGCAGTGCTAATCCATTTGTATCGTTTTCAGCTTCATCTTCTGAGCTGCTGCTTGTTTCAAGCAAGAAATCTACCGCTACATACATCGACGCTGCCATAATTGTTTACATCTAACTCTGCACCGCTTGATTCAACGAAAATCAGAGCACTCCGATCAAGCCTGCGGTATGCTTGATTCACCAAGGTACTCGGAGTAATCCGGCAACTCTGGAACAGTTTCAATCAAGTCCGACCCTGGTTTTCCTTCTAACTTGCACGTGCTTTCCGGGAACCTTGCTTTCGTTGTAGTGTTCCCCAACTTTAAACGTTTTGACAGCTTTTACAAGGAAAGCCGGGACCCACGCTTAATTTCGTCACTACCGTCAATCGAAAAGATGGCGAGTTCACTACCTTGGAGTATTTTATACACTCAATAAGGGAAAAAATGAAGATTTTTTTTTTTCGACAGATTTGCGTTGTTTGATGTGTGAAATTTAAAAATAACGGATGTAAACGTATAAAAATCACGGAATCGAGTGCCTATGGTTATTAACGTCATTAAGATCACCTTTCTTTGGTATTGGAACAATGACACCTTTAGTCCAATTATCCGGGTACGAACAAGTTGTATACATACAGTTAAAGAGTTTACATTGTTACGGCGTGAGTAAATGTTTACAATCAATAAATATTTCGGGTATTAGGCAATCTACACCTCCGCTTTTACCCCGTTTTAATGACGAAAACTATCAAGATAATCACTATGTTGAACATCATTAATATTACTATCATTTATCTCGTTTTCAATGTCGTTATTTGAGAACTCATTGTCATCAGATAAAACATGTTTAAAATGATTTAAGAAATCTGACTTCGTGATATTAGTCTTTTGTGATTTTTTTTGGTTTAAGCTTTTGCAATTCTTTCCAAAATTGTTGAGGATCGGACATAGCAAGCTTGTGAAAAGAACTTTTTTGCTTGGCCTTAAAAATAACACGAGCTTTCCGCTTTACTTGTCTATATACCCGACGTGTATTGATAAGTGCATCGTGACTAATTGTCGATTTAATTTTACGATAATTTGATTTTGCTGCACAAAAATCACGCCTAGCAGTTTCACATTCCTTGTTGTACCAAGGACTTTTAAATTTACGTTTATATTTATAATTCTTGATGTTACATGTCTTGCCAAAAACAGAAAAAGCACAAAAAAAACGTTCAGTTTTATCTTTCGACCATGTCAATTTTTCATAGTTTACATCATTTGAAAAATTTACATTTACATCTTTCTTATTACATGATAAATCAATTTGTATTGGCACATGATGAGAACAAGTGTATAAATCATGAACAACAATAATTATTCTTAATATAATGAAAACAGTCAAAAGGCATGAGAACATAATCAATAAGACTGGCACCATTATTTGATAAAAAAGTGTAGCTTCCTACTCCAGCATCATCACCAATTCGACCATTAACTATTTTCAAATCGCTACTTGAACACAATACTAACAATTTATTCCCAGATGCATTGACATTTTTATCAAGGGAAAATCTTGCCGTACATATACTATCATCATCTATTTGTGAGAATACATCATTTTCATTATTGACACTTAACAGTGTATCATCTCTCTCACCGCATCTGGCATTTAAATCACCAATAATCGAAACTTTGCCTAATTCATTGTATCTAAGTAAAACATTTTCTAGCATTTCAATACCAAATATCGTGTGAATAATAATAAAAAGAGTTACTAGGTGGTACATAGATAAAACATGTATATAAATTGTCTTCAAATCCGAAAAACAACTTGCACAACTTTATCACTATCGAAACAAACTACCACAAACTGATATACTAACACAAACAATTATCTGCACTAATTGAGATGTAACTAGCATACATTAAACCACCATCTAGAAACTGAAACTGTTTTTATTTAATTAAACGTCTATTTCTATATCACATAGTCAATGGCGTTGTAAAATGACATATGACACAAGTATAAGACAGGTTGTGTAAAATTTACATGCACATAAGCAATGCAAATGGAAAGGCATACGATAGTAATAAAACAAAATAAAAAATCAGCAACTTAAAAACTATGTACGGCTTCATAATAATTTTAAAATCCTATACAACTCATCAATATCATGACTAACTTAGAAATACCATTTAGCATCTGACTTTCCTAATATTTTCGTTTAAAAAGTACTTTAGTAAGTAAACGTCCCAGAAATAATAGGTTTAACATTTTTCTTGAATACATCCAAGGAAGATGATTGTCTTATGTACAATGGCAATTTGTTCCATAGAGTTGGTCCCGCAGTACTAAAGCTTCTGTCGTTAAAGGTTTTTCTTTTGTTCAAAGGGACGACAAAGCAATACTCTGCACTGTTAAAGGATCTCAAACTAGATCTTTTTTAAACTGGTTTGTTAAGAGGTTAGTTAGGTATAGACTCACCATAGAGGAGCATTGCCGACAAACAGTTATATATGGTACACAGAATAACAAAAATCCTTGCTCTAATCGGTAGCATTGCAGTTCAGACAGAGATTCCATGGAACTATCATATTTTCTACGAAGTAAAATAAGTTTAGCGCACATATTCTGAATTCTTTACACTTTGTTTTAACATGTGTTGTAAATTTAAGGCATTCGTCTTAGTATGCACCTAGTAAGTAACTGATAGTATTGACAGATTGAACTTAAAGCCCCATAACCTATTTGCTGTACAAAATATATGCAAAAAAACAAACAATTGCTGATATTATCCCAAGATATTTATTACCGACGAAACAAGCCCCTTTTCTTCTAAAAACACTCGTTTCACTGTGAATTGTGCTTTTGTAATCTTGAAATATATAGAGCACGTGACGTCACTTTATGCCGTATGCATAACTTGACTGCGGTAAAACACAGCTGTTCTATAAATAGTAATTATTTCAATGATATTGAAAAATATACGATAATGGTTTCGGAAACACTTCTTCTTGCTATAAAGTACGCACGGGAGGAAAACGCCCCGGATTCCTGTGTTATAGGACAAACAGAAACTATTACGACCAATAAGTGTATCTGCTAAAGGGACTTTAATCGCCGGCAATGTTAATTTCATCGGTACAACATTTGTTAAGTTGTGCCTTGCTGCCGAACATTATGAATACTGTTTTAGTTGTGTTCATTTTAACCAACTAGATGTAAGCATCCCCTTCCTTAGCACCTAGCATTCGTTTACAGAATCTAACATGCAATTTATCTAATTCTTTATAATCATAGACCCCCAAAATTTCACATCGAAATATATAAAAATTAATTCTTGTTACAATATGTCACGTAGACTTTATAAGTAAATTTGCAACTTAACTAAGTTTAAAAACTGCTTGTATTTTAATTGCTGTACATGGAAGACATAAAGAATGTTTTTATCAAAAGTGACTTAATGAAAATTTCAGTGTCGTAAGAAGTGCTGTTGAAGATATTATCTGACTGCCTCTATTATTTATATGTTCGGATCTATCCTGAACAATCATGATACACTCGCCAAGTAGATGTCTATACACATCATCTGTTTCAGAGTTACAAATGTTGCATTGATTGGCTATTGAACTACCTTGGTCTGCAAAACACGAACTGAAGAGGTAACGTGGATTATTTCATTTTTTGTTCACGTGCTATGACGCGTTCTTTCTATTATATCAATGATCATTATTTCCACGTGTTATGAAGCGAATCTCCCGTGTAATGGAGGCAACTCCAATGTTATGTGTTGTAACAATTTGTTGAAACCCGTCACTTTCAGCTAAATGGGAAATTAGTTCTGATGTTCCGGTCAACCTCTATGATATTTTCAGTAAATATACAAAATTAAACAATTCAGATTAACATTTGTACTTGATCTACATATACACGCTTCAATCGTATGCATTGTTGAAATATTATGTACTTGACTTTACACTGAAGATATTGAATTAATGTGAACAGCATGGTAACTTTGTACTGTGTGTGTAATAACCTTATGACTTAGTGTTTGTTTTTTTGTGTATGTGAAATAAATGCAGATTGCTAATGTAAAAAGAACAGAGTTTCCTTATTTATATCATGTTTTTTATGAAAAACACCGTTTTGTTAAATTATCAGCAAATGGCAACCAAAATAAAAGAAAATAAACGCCAGATCTCTTTTTCTTCAAAATATAAACAAGAAAACTGATGAAATTTCAACAAATTAAAAAATAAATAAAAACTATTTCCTATTTTTTCAAAAACGTCCCTTTCCTAACTTTTCATATTAAGGTTTTATACCCATAATGTCAAAAACTTATATCTCGGCATGGAGCGGACAGATTTTGGGAACTTTTATAATGTTTATGGCTTCTATGGTTGAAAATGATTGACCGTGAGATTTTTAAAAAACAATGATTATCTTTGATTTATGAGCCCTTTCAAAATAAATGAGTATAAAACTATACTAGCTATAACATCCTGAGATGTTGTACAGAAATTGACACAGTGCCATTTTTGGCCCTAAGTGAAGCTACCCGACCCCTTTTATAGTTTTACAAACTCGTCCCTTTTGAAAACACGATACACCAAAAAGTCAATATTAGTATGTACATTTTCAATGATTTCTGTAATCAACCATACTTTTAAACTGTTAGCTTAATGGAGGCTGTACTTCTGCTGACTAATATCCTTTTAAGAGTTCAAACATAATTCCATCATTCAAACGGTAAATCAGATTTTTATTGTAGATTTTCCCATGAATATGACAATTGTGCTTTAGAAAAATAAATGGACGAACTCTAGTATAATTAGTGTTTAAATAAAGCTTTTAGGAAATTTGTTCGATATATTTAATGTACAATATCGCGGCTTTGAAAAACTATCAGTGGTCAACTAAGATAAAAATGTTCAATAAAGCTGCTGACAACATATGAATGATGATATCTGATAAGGTTGCTTTATCACAAAGCAATTCTTAAGTGTATGTAGTGTCCTAGTTCACAATACATTTTTAATACATTCGTACAAAACTCTTGATTAAATGTGGACAGTCATTATTCTGGACTCGCTCCTATATAATTCAACTTTTTAATCAACTCAGTTTTTAAACTGAATATTTTAATATTTAATTCCTCTGTATTTCTTTGAACTGAAATGGCCAATGAGGCATTATAATCAATTAGAATTTTACCTTTATCTAGACACAACTATATCTTTACCTTTATCTAGATACAACTATATTTTTACCTTAAGTTTATCTAGATACAACTATATTTTTACCTTTATCTAGATACAACTATATTTTTACCGTTATCTAGATACAACTGTATTTTTACCTTTATCTAGATACAACTGTATTTTTACACTAATCTAGATACAACTATATTTTTACCTTGAGTTTATCTAAATACAACTATATTTTTACCTTTATCTAGATACAACTATATTTTTACCTTTATCTAGATACAACTATATTTTTACCTTTATCTAGATACAACTATATTTTTACCTTTATCTAAATACAACTATATTTTTACCTTTATCTAAATACAACTATATTTTTACCTTTATCTAAATACAACTATATTTTTACCTTTATCTAGATACAACTATATTTTTACCTTTATCTAAATACAACTATATTTTTACCTTTATCTAAATACAACTATATTTTTACCTTTATCTAGATACAACTATATTTTTACCTTTATCTAGATACAACTATATTTTTACCTTTATCTAAATACAACTATATTTTTACCTTTATCTAAATACAACTATATTTTTACCTTTATCTTGATACAATTATAAATTAACCTTTATCTAGATACAACTATATTTTTACCTTTATCTAAATACAACTAGAATTTTACCTTTATCTAAATACAACTATATTTTTACCTTTATCTAGATACAACTATATTTTTACCTTTATCTAAATACAACTATATTTTTACCTTTATCTAAATACAACTATATTTTTACCTTTATCTTGATACAATTATAAATTAACCTTTATCTAGATACAACTATATTTTTACCTTTATCTAGATACAACTATATTTTTACCTTTATCTAGATACAACTATATTTTTACCTTTATCTAGATACAACTATAATTTTACCTTTATCTAGATACAATTATATTTTTACCTTTATCTAGATACAACTATATTTTTACCTTTATCTAAATACAACTATATTTTTACCTTTATCTAAATACAACTATATTTTTACCTTTATCTAGATACAACTATATTTTTACCTTTATCTAAATACAACTATATTTTTACCTTTATCTAAATACAACTAGAATTTTACCTTTATCTAAATACAACTATATTTTTACCTTTATCTAGATACAACTATATTTTTACCTTTATCTAAATACAACTATATTTTTACCTTTATCTAAATACAACTATATTTTTACCTTTATCTTGATACAACTATAAATTAACCTTTATCTAGATACAACTATATTTTTACCTTTATCTAGATACAACTATATTTTTACCTTTATCTAAATACAACTATAATTTTACCTTTATCTAGATACAACTATATTTTTACCTTTATCTAAATACAACTATAATTTTACCTTTATCTAAATACAATTATAATTTTACCTTTATCCAGACACAACTATAATTTACTGATTGCTACTTGTGATTTATTTTCAGAGAAGTGGGTATATTGATCTGTTTGAGGAATGATGGTACTCCATTAGGTATACATGTTGTTCCTGATTTTGATCAGAGTGGCAGGTAAGTTTAGCAGTATTGAATGTCCACTTATTGTCCTTAGACCTACTATGGTTGAAAGTTTTATCTGTAAGAAATAATTAAGGTTGAGGAAGTATGAAACATACATGAATCCACCTCTGTATACTACATGTTAACAATCAAAACAATGAAAACCATATTTGTGAAAAAACTATGTGCAATAAAACAAACAATGACCCTGCGACCTTGACATTTGACCTACTGACCTCAAAATGCACCGGTCCTGTAGAGGTGGTCATGAGGAATCAACAGATGAAGTTTGATGATTGTAGATGGAAGCGTTTTGATTTTATAGGTAAGGTTAAAGTTTGGTTAAAGACAAACAGACTGACAGACCAAAACAATATGCCTCAATAGATACAAGGGCATATTAAAAATCCTTGCTTACATCAATATATTTATCATTCTATTGTGTAATATTCACATTATTCTAGTGATGTGTTTATTTCTATAGGGAAAGTGGACTAATGGTACAAGGTATAGACCCTGGAGGAAGAATTGATCAAGATGGTCGCCTTAAAATGGATGATCGAATCATTGAGATAAATGGACAAGACCTGCATGATATCACGTTTCCAAAGTAAATTTCAAAAGCTTATGATTTGGTGTAACAATTCTGAAATTATATCATAAATGTTACTGTTTAACCAGTTGTATATCCTTGCTGAACAATATTCATTACATCTAAATGATTAATCAGGGTGCTCCCTAGACTTCAAAAGTCGGGGGTCAAAATGACCCTTAGCTGATAGAAATTTAAAGAGTCAACAAAATTTCCTACTAATGTAATAGTAAATTTGACCCTTTGGTTCCAATTCTCAAGAGTCAAAAACCTTATTTTGCAAATTTCAAGAGTCAAAATGCCATTGTAAGGGTCAAAGGAAAGCCCTGTTAATCTCAGAGTGCAGACAGTTTTGATAATCAATGAGCAGTGTATTCCTAGATCTGGATAATATATATAGTGATTGTAGTACTGTACTTTATCAGTTTTTAGCTCACATCAGAACTTTGTTTAATTTGTATAATGAATATGTTTATTTCTACTACAGGGCTCAAGAAATATTCAGAAATGCTATGAAAACTGAAGAAGTTCGATTAAAAGTGGTTAAACATACTTTACCAAAGAAGCCACCTCCTGCCATTCTACCAAAACCTAGAGGTCACTCCCCTAACAAACCTAGTCCTTTAACCTTGCCTTCACAGAAACTAGATTTCACTTCTCCGGAAAGTAGTCCAGCTGATACTAGTACGCCATTAGATAAAAATTCATCTGATACTCTATCTGCATCTACAATAGACAATCCATCCAACCATCTGTCTGCTGGTGCTGAAGATAGCCCTCCAGTTAGTGCTGATTCCGCTGTGAAACCCCAGCCAGCCGGTAGACGAGCACCTCCTCCACCACAACGTCATCCATCAACCACTTTGTCTTCAAACAGTCAGTCCGAGATAGAGACGGAAACGGACAGAAAGCATGATGAAAACAGATCTCGATCGACTTCCCCGTCTCCTAGTGCTTCTGGAACTTTAACTAAGAAACGTGAAGTGATTATTGCCCCTACTAATACCAAGAAGATTGGTCGACGATATGACATTAAGTTAATTAAGGGGCCAGTTGGTTTAGGGTTCAGTATAACAACAAGGGATAATGCTACAGGAGGACCGTCCCCTATCTACATTAAAAACATCTTACCTAAAGGTGCAGCTGTAACTGATGGTAGATTAAAAGCTGGTGATAGATTGTTAGAGGTATGTGAACCAAACCTTACACACATATACTGTGGAATCATTAATTTTTGGTGGGGATTTAATTTCATGGATTTCGTAGGTCGTCTCATCCACAAAATCAAATCCCCACAAATTTAAATGCAGAGATAAGGCATTTTTTCAAAAATCAAAATCCACGAATTTATGTCCCCACGAAATAGCCATTTTAGTAAAAACCATGAAAATTGAGCCCAAAGAAAATAAATGAAAACACAGTATGATAATTACTGGTCCTACTTGTATACCGTCAGTGATCGGGAAAGGCATGCACCATAGTCACATTAAAATGTCTTATCATCTTTATACCCCTGCAAGTTTGAAAGGGGATATATTGTAGTCACTTTGTTGGTTGTTCAGTCTGTTTGTCTGCATACTATTTCACAAGTTCGTGGAGCGGACTACTTCCACATTCCTTAAGCAATTGCAATGAATTTGAAAGTGTAGATGCGCAAGACACTATATCATATGCATGCCCAGTGATCCAGACTTATATATCCAGAATTATGTGCCCTTGAACTTAGCTATATAGTGTACAATGGCATTCTTAGTGTCTTGAATGAGCATTTCAGTTTGACTCTTGACATTTCGGCCTCAAGGCTCATTCACTTTTGATTTCAAAGTTTAGTGAAAGTCCTGTTTTATGCAAGCACCTAGTAGATAGACACTTACAAATATTTATGACAACTGCCTTGTGACTCAGTTATCCTCTACCAGTAACAATGGATTTCTGTCAAAGGATAAGTTGCTTTAAAAAGTTTATTGTCTCATTAATTGGATTTCGAAAATGTCACATTCTGGGCCTACCTTTCAAAAATTGGGAAATGGGCCTTAGCCTTTCAATTTGGGAAATTCAATTGTAATTTTTGGCCAAAGTGGGAGAATGTTAGATAACTGATTAAGAATCTGTTCTATGGTGCTCAAAAGAGCCTTTTTGCAATTAATTTTGGCCTCTGTTATAAAGGAAAAAAGGCCCTGACAGTGATTTAGAAAATGCCACTTTGATTTTGCTTCCAAAGGGCCATTGTCCCGTTAAGAAAATTTCTGTCCTGATCACTGTACTGTTACAATGATTGATGTCTGGGCCTTATATAGGTAAATATGATGTGTATTATGTTTTGTTATATTTTATTAGGTAAATGAAGTGGAGATGTTAGGTAAAACTCAGGGTGAAGCTGTGTCCATGTTGAGAAATATGCCTTTAGGAAGTACTGTGAATATTGTTGTGTCACGACAGGAAGTAGAGGATCCAGAAGATGATAGATTTAAAGTTCCCAGAGAACTTGTAAGTAGCATATAATGATTTATTTCTATAATAGATTTCTATATCTCAAAGGGGAGCAAGTATTTAGTTTCATTTTTAGCTCAGCTGTTTTCGAGCAAGAAAATGTCAAGCTATTGTGATCACTGCATTGTCTGTGCAAAAACTTTATTATGTAGCTCATAACTCAGAAACTATAAGAGCTACCAACTTGAAACTTTATAGGTGGATAGATCTTACGAAAGCAGTGAACAGACGAGCGTTGGCACCGCTTGAAGCACTCTTGTTGAATATTTATGTTAGTTATTAATCTGAAATATTAAAACAAATATTTTTTGTTTACTTTTGATTTACAACATTTTGAATACCTCACTGCTCCATGCAGTGGGTACAAACATCACATATGTCGCAGCAGTTGTCCAGTAGTCAGTTAGCTGGTCTTTTAATTTGAGATGAAATCTTAGTCACGGCGGGTCATACTTTTCTTTGAAGTTTGACAAAAATGCTGATTTTTCTCCATGTGTGGGGAAGTCGCTGGCTCATTGTGGTAGGTTTAATTTGTACTGGTTAGAATACAGTCCAGGAAATCACACATACTCCAAAAGTATTTTTGGCAGAGTTATGAAATTATACAGAAATGTTTATCAACATAATTTATGAAGTTGTGCATAAAGGGTTTTAACTTTGTCAAAGGCTGACAGAGGCTCTGGAGTTATCTGCCCTTGAAATTGCATTTTGGTATTACACATATATATATATGCAAATTTTGTATCACACATATTGTACCATGACCAGAATAATAGAATGGGGGCATCTGTGTTATCACTTTAACAAGCTTATTAACACTTTTTAACTCTTCAGTGCTTTATTTTGTGTCTTTCTGCATGATCTTGATTTTTCAGTTGAATTTTTATAGTTTTCTCTTATTTATACAAGTATTATTGTGTGGATTTTTTTGTATTCCCCTAGCGTTGTCACTTGTGCATAAGACGCATGTTTAATGTCCAAAATCAGCATGTCTTCACAAAGGTGAAGAATTTTATCAAAATTTGCTGCGGCTAAAATGGTCAAAATTACATAACATACAATCTGTAATAGTCCATAGAATATATCAAATTATCTTTGATATTGTATATAATCAGTAACTCATATGAACATGAATATTAGAGTGGGACATTACCAGAAAGTTTGGTGTAATTACACGGTGTTTTGACATGAAAATCAACCAGACCTAGTGTTAAGTATATTGTTTACCTATCGTATTTATGTTGATTTACCGTGTTTTGTGGATTTTCATCTAATAAAAAGTTGTGACTATGGCAAGGTCTGTTAAATAAGCAAGACTATGATATATATAAGTGTTAATGTCTTTCAAGTTTAAATACAAAAAGACAGCGAAATACCCCTGTATAGAGGCTGTTGGACTAGGAGATTAATTGATATAACTTTGTAAAACCAGTATTACAAATACAGGGATTTTTCCCCAAATTTGCTTCTTTCGTGTGTTTTTCCCCTTTTCACCAGCGTCCAGCGTCTTCCCCCATTCCTAAAAAAAAACCCTGACTTAGAAGAACAAATTTCAAGAAATTCTTTTATTCACCCCCCCCCCCCCAAGTTAGTTTACACTGACTCTTTGAAACACTTGCATGACTCTCGAAAATTTCATTTTGACTCTTGAAAATTTTGTCCAAAGGGTCAATGACTCTTGACTTTCAAAGTCTAGTGAACACCCTGTATATGCCGAATGTGTACTACCTACTCTAACCTTATTAGCGCGGGTAGAGTTTATTACAATACGTCATGGGGGTCATGGCATTTGGTCCTGACCAATCAGCGATGCGACACGCGCGTACATACTGATCTCTGATGGGTAATTTACGCATTGATGATTATCTTTTGACGCTTTGGTGGAAATTCCCCCGGGTCGAAGTTGACGCACACGGCATATTTTTGAAGAGTCAAAAACTATACTTTTGAGATTTTTGTGCGTCAAAACCCGGGAGCTCGAGTCAAATGAACACCCTGAATTAGGAATACGACTGAAGTGAGTATCAGTCTCTGAGTACTCGGATAACCATGAATCTAATTGAAATAATCAAATATAAATCAAGTCAGTATGAATCAATAATAGTCTTTACTGAAACACAACATTTCCACAAACAGATACTTACTTTGCCTATAGCTTTCTTGTATCTTGTTATAGCCTTTTCAATCAATTCACGAACGAGTAATTCACCATCTCCACATGGAACTAATACTTTCACTTTATCAAAACACACTGTAACCTTCATTGGCATGATTTCTCACATGATCACATATTACAATTTTCATAAACTTCACATAAATACAGGTTTAAATTCCACGTAAATAGTTGAATATTTCATGACAGTCAGTCAATTTCCTTTGTTCATCCAACAGAAAACCTTGGATTTATAAATAACACGGATAAATGAATTCTGAAAATAGGCTGAAACACTATTTAAACCGGCGTATATTTTCATAAAACTAACACAAAATATAAATCCAAAGGAGAAATATTTCGATAGTTCATCTGCGAAATAAGTAAACAAAGAACGTTAACTCTTGTGTTCCTTTCTTACTTCCTGACATAACACAGGTGATAATTATTGCGAAACCAACCGGTCACTTGGAGCATTTTTGTACGTTTTCCACTCAAGTAGCGAGTCATAGGTGTATCAAAACATGAAAAGACACTCTTTTAATCGATCATTTCAAGTTCTTTCGATTTATACAAAAACTTTTTTAACTCCACTTCTTATTTGGGTCATCTAGGATTAAAACAAAATGAATCCGAACGTATACAGGTAGCCTCGATTTGGGGAATGTGTATTCGCCGGCATTACGAATACCGAAACTCTCTGCAGCAGTTACTTCCCTTGATAAGTATATATATATAATGCATAAACCACTACCACTACAAACTCCTCGCACAGGTTACGTCAAACTTTGCTACTACCATTGCCACTGCCATATAATCACGTGATGATAGTGTATCATGAAACCAACAACTGATAAACAAGACTTTCCCATAACCAACAAGTAGATTCACAATTTACATCTTTACCAGATAAAATGTGTTGAAAACTTTTATTAAAGCGTAATGAAAATATAGTAAAATTAATTAAATAAACATATACTGGAAACTTTTTCTTGAAACTAATGTGGTGTTTAACATGCTACAGCCGATGTTTGATGTTTTTGAGACGTAAAGATCGAGACGTTCAGAATCTACTTCAGAATAGAAAATCTAATTTATTATACTCGTCGCTTTTTTAAAACCATAACAGGCGATGGTGTGATTCCGGTGATCCCCAACAGTGAACGATGAAGCTATTTGGACATTTTATTGGTATTCTCTTTATAATATATTTTTCCAACGTTGAAAATGCCGATTATTATACAAGAACAACTGGGTACGAACATAATGGAAGCAAATTCGTCCTACCATATTATCGTCGAACTGATACAGTAATTGGCTTATCCGAGGGCTACACCTTTTGTAACTACAACGATAACTATGACCTTTGGTCAATTTTCCACTATATAAGACACCAGAGGACTCAACCCGCATCTATTCCCATACAATGCAGACAAAAGCATCACAGAATCGTCTTGATACTTATTATCAGTGGTGATGTTTCATTAAACCCAGGTCCAACAAAATATCCCTGTGGTAAATGTATGAAACCGGTGGCAAAAACTCACCGAGCAGTTGTGTGTGAATGTTGCTATGAAAAGTGGCACATAAAATATGCAGAGATCTCTCCAGATTTATATGTGTCTATGACGGGATCAACTGAACCATGGCTGTGCAGAAACTGCAATATTCTACAGTTTAGTGACTCATTCTTTGAAGAGGACTATAGTAATGTTACCTTTCAACTGGATAACGATACAAGCGTTAACTCAACCACAATAACATCTATGTTTGAAGAACTTAGAACTGTTAGAAATAATCACCCGAAAAAAAATATTGTAGCCCATCTAAATATCAATAGTCTAAAGAATTTATAGACATTAATGAATTGTTGCTAGACCAAATTGTTGATCTTTTATATATTTCAGAAACTAAGTTAGATGAATCTTATCGCAATAATATCTTTGATGTTCCCGGTTTTAAATTCGAACGTAGAGACAGAAACATATTTGGTGGGGGGGTTGGCCTCGTACATAAAATGTGACATTCCAGCACGTAGGCGTTCAGATATTGAATCAAAGGAATGCGAAAATATTATACATGAGGTAACCCTAAATAAATCAAAGTGGTGTTTTCTATGTATATACAGACCCCCTAGTAATCTATGAAGGATTCAAATTTCTCTAATATTTTCACCAAGCTTTTAGACAAATGTATTACTTTTTCAGACCACTATATGATTATTGGAGATCTTAATTATGATATAAGTTGTGATAAGAAGGGTAAACCTTTATTTGATTTGATTGAACTGTTTAACATTGAAAATATTGTACATGATCATACCTGCTTCATGACAGGCTGTGAACCTTCTTTACTTGACATTATTTTAACCAACTCAAAAAGGTTGTGTATGAGAACCATACATTTTTTGTACTGGTATTAGTGATTGCCACAACATGATATCAACAGTGATAAATAATACTATCCCTAAGTTTGAGAAACAAAAAGTTCAATTTAGAAGTTTTAAAAATGTTGATATAGATGCACTGAATAGTGACCTTTCTAAAGTTAAACTGCCTATAGATATCAATATAGACCAGACTACTGACATTGATACTATTTATGATAATTTTGAATCAGAAATTGTTAACATTTATGACAAACATGCGCAAGTAAAAGAAATATATAGGAAAAATAACCAGCTACCGCATATGAACAGGGCCCTTAGAAAAGCTGTATATCATAAAAAAATGCCTTACCATAAATACCTTAAAAACAGAAACTCAAAAAACTGGGAAATGTATAGAAAGAACAGAAATTTTGTCGACAAGCTGAAGAAAAAATCACTTAATAACTATTTCCGGAAAAGATGTATTGGGGGTGCAAATCAACAGATCTTTGGAATACCATCAAACCATACATATCTAGAAAAACATGTAATTCTCAGTCCAGCATCATCTTGATGGAAAATGATAAAATACTCTCAAAGAAAACTGATGTAGCAGATATTTTTAACAATTTTATGTAAATGTAGCAGATGGAATAGGTAAGGACTACTGCTTTAACCCAAAAGATCACCCTAGTTTAGATAAAATACAAAATTTTTGAAAAGATAATAATTATTATCCCTTCAACTGTCAGAATACTTTGAAACCATTTTTGACAATTTCCTATGTGCCTTTAGGAGAGGCCATGGCTGCCAAACAACGCCTTTGAAACTGCTGGAGGACTGGAAGATGGCCCTCGAAAGGAATTAATTTACAGCTGCAATTTTGATGGATCTGTCTAAAGCTTTTGATTGCTTACCACATGATATTTTGCTATGTAAACTATCTTCGTATGGACTATCAGAAACCTCCGTTAACCTTTTGAGGTCATATTTAAGTAATAGATCACAACAAATAGAACTTGGCAATGCTTTGAGCTCTTGGGCTAGTATTAAGAAAGGCGTACCCCAAGGCTCTATTTTAGGTCCTTTACTCTTTAATGTATTTATAAATGGTATATATTCTACTTCATAAACAAAGGCACCTTGTACAACTATGCTGATGATAATACGTTATCTTTTAGTTCACCAAATTATAATTCTTTGATTGAAGTCCTTCAAGATGAAAGTAACGTCCTTATCGAATGGTTTAAATTTAACAAAATGCAAGCTAATCCTGATAAATTCCAAGCTGTAGCAATTGGTAAGAAAACCCACGACAAATCTCCTACTTTCAGTCTTGAAAACTCATATATTTCATGTGATGAAATAGTAAGGTTATTAGGAGTTGACATTGATTTTAAACTATCTTTTGATTATCATATTGGAAACATCTGTAAGAAGGCTGCTCAACAACTCAATATACTTAAATGAATAGGAAATAATCTCAGCAAATTAAATAGACTAACCATATTTCATACATTTATTCTTTCTAACTTTAATTTCTGTCCGCTATCTTGGCATTTTTGTTCAGAAAGAAACTCTATATAAAAAAATGGAGAAAATTCAAGAAAGAGCATTAAGATTTGTATATAATGATGATCAGTCTTCCTACAATGAACTTCTGTCAAGGACTAAGCTTCCAAACCCTTTATATTAGACGTATGAGAACAATGGCTCTGGAAACATTCAAAATTATCAACAATTTGGCCCCTTCAGTATTATCAAATCTTATTCAAAAACAAAATAATACATATAACTTCCGCTATTCTAATATGTTACTGATTCCACATGTGTGATCTACTAAATCTGGTAAAAACTCATTCAGGTATGCAGCCCCTGTACTATGGAACTCTCTCCCGGAAGACTTTCGAAAATGTAATAGCTTCAATCAGTTCAAGGGGTTAATTTTAAATTGGAATGGGCAAAATTGCAAATGTAATGCTTGTAAAAAATGAGTACAGGGGTTGCATTACACGAATTAATATTATTAATATTTTGTATATTTAACTGCATGATGTATTTTTTACTGTGTCTTCTTTATATTATTCAAAGAATTGTGCATTTTTTAATTATATATCTCGTAAGTTTATTATTATTATTTACTTTAAAATATTTGTTAATAGATGTTTTTAAATGTGCTTCATTGCTTGTCTGTATATTCTTAAACATGCATTTGTTTTTTACAGCTCTTATATAATTTGTTATTGTTTTTTTAAATGTGCTTCATTGCTTGTCAGTATATTCTTAAACATGCATTTGTTTTTTACAGCTCTTATATAATTTGTTATTGTTGTTTACTCTAGTTATATAGTCGGCTCAAAAGCTCTTAGATGGCTTATGTTATATTGTTATTGTCTTACCGACTTGAAATAAATCTTGTCTTATCTTATCTTAACACCTTATTTACAAGTGTCCTCTTTAAAACGATTGATGGATAGAATTCTTTCGCGCAGTCGAAAAGTAACTTGTGTAGTTCAGTCATTGTTTACATCAGAGACATGGATAACATGTTATCAGAAATTTACAAGACCAAATACAATTACAAGAAGACCTGAAGGCATTGGGAGTATGGCCCCAAAGTATGGGGGTGCGATTCAATGCTACACAATGCTACATATCATGTCTGTCTGTTGTACCAAAACCTCTTTTGTGTGTAACTATTCTTTGATAATCACATCTTTAATAGAACAAATAAATGAAAATCCTTACATAGGAGTGATCTTCAGTGATAATCTAAAATGAAGTACACATATATAAATCAGATATGTAACAAAGCAAATTCAACCCTAGGTTTCATCAGAAGAAATTTTAAAAATGTGACAAAAGTTTCAAAGAAATAGCTTATATTTCCCTAGTAAGGTCAGTTTTGGACTATTCATCAACAATGTTAGACTTATACTCTCAAAAATTACGATTACATTAACCGCCTCGAAAGTATTCAAAGGAAAGGAACTCGATTTGTCAAAAATGATTACTATCGGAACAGCAGAGATATAAACATGTAGAAAGAACTAGGATAGAAACCGCTCATACACATGAGGAGAGAACAACGTCTCGTGTCTCTACAAGATCATCAACGACCTTGTAGCCATCCCCCGCCAATGATTACATCACATTCAACCAATTAACGCACATCACGAGCAGGGCATCGGAGACAAATTAAGATTACTGCCACAAACACAGAACTATTTAAAAACTCATTTTTCCAAGAACTATCAAAGACTAGAACAATTTATCAGAAAGTGCTGTGAACTGTGATACCATCAATACTTTTAAATAACAATCTCATCTCACTAATTTAAGACTTTTATAAGCGAACACACACCCCTGGATAATATATGCTCAGTGACTGAGATAATTTCCAGTATTAATCTGATTCAGGAGTTTGTACGAATGCGGGTCAAAGCGGCCCACTTAAAAACAGTACAATACCGAACGCATGAATGCTGATCTACAGTAAAAAGATATAAGAATTATAAAATGACATATGTTCACAATTCTTGATTTTATAACTGGCACCTGCACTGAATGCCGTGATTAATGTACCTGTTACTTTTAAAGGCTCTTTATATAATACATGTATACTGTTGCAGAGTATGCCTTTGTCTTTAATGTCATGTAACGTATTGTATTTGTATTAAATCATACATTGAGTTTAAGCTGACTTTAGTTTAGGGCTGTATTAAGTATCTGATTAATTGATATTATGTAACTAAAATACATGAGTAGCATACGAGTGTAGGACGTTAGCCGCCCGGACAATTTCCCCCAATGAAAAAATGGTCATGTGGAAATTTGCCCCCCCCCCCAAAGTAGAATAGATAGTTAGGACATTTGCCCCCAGTGCTTTTTTTGGGGGGGGGATGTCTACTTTGGGGCAACGTCCACTAA
Source organism: Lutraria lutraria (assembly GCA_964023205.1). Taxonomy (NCBI): domain Eukaryota; kingdom Metazoa; phylum Mollusca; class Bivalvia; order Venerida; family Mactridae; genus Lutraria; species Lutraria lutraria. The sequence continues at coordinate 31,621,729 of OZ026848.1, read as the reverse complement.
AAGAATAAGCACTGGCACTAAATATCCTATATCTACCATTTCTATTGCGTGAAGGGGGGGGGGGGCAAATGTTTACGTGACCATTTTGTTTTCATCAGGGAGGGGGCAAATGCCCCTATCCCGTAGCATACCCGATACCGACCTTACGGCCATAGGGTGATATTTTTTCTATTTCTCAACCGATTCTAAAACTTTAGGTATCATATGATATTAAAGATAAAGATTTCAGCTTTCAGGAAAAGTAATAATTTTTCATAAGTCTAATCCGAAAATATTTGTTGAACGATGTGAACTTCGTATCATTTTCACATGAGAGGATTATTATACGAACTGGGAACATATTTTCAGTAAACAAGTAATTACACCAACATTTTGCGTCATGTCTGACGTTCACATATACTACTCAAAATTTGATGATAAGGATCACTTTATTTTTGTTCTGTATGGAATTTTCGTCGATTTTGGATGAAATACATCAGATATGATTTTTTGTTATTTTCAAAGATACCTGATTGTCATGAGTGCAACATGTAATAATTCGAGTCGAAAAATGACAGGGTAAAAATTAGACATTCTATGGGTATTTTTGAATTGAATTTTTATAAATTTGTAATATTATAATATCTGTTCTTTCTATATAAATATATATACATGTATGAATACATTAACGATTGCAATGGTACAATATAACTGACTTAATATGTCTTTCTTACACCATAAATTGTCTTTGCATGTCTATGACATATTGTCACAGTCTTTACGTTTCCTAGCTTGTTATGTACGTGTTCGTAATTTTTAAAACCTTTTACCGTCCGTTAAGAGAGTTGCGACCATTTTTGTTCCTCTACCCCTAACGTAAAATAGTTCAAAATCAAATGAAGTCACCTTTACGAAAATCGACCTACCTCTTTAACAGATGATACAATAAATGCAAGGATGTGTATACAACTGTAAGTCTAAGGGTAACCCATGTTTAGTCGATCCAAATTGTTATGATATTATGATGTTTGGAACTACTGTTGATAAAAATGGAAAATATGTAACCCCGCCCCTTTAAGATTTAGTCAAGATTTTTGCCTTTTACCAAAAGGCAGCAAATTGATAAATATCATTAAATGAAAACTAAAGCAGAAATTTTCTCAAAATTAACTGAATATTATGTGTGTAGATCTATATATTGTCTACACCAAATTTTAAAAGGTTTTACCATCCAGCTTTGAAAAGATGTGTGTCAGAAATCCCCAGTTACGTGATTTGTCTTAATTAACCATGTATAAATGGCTATAAACTCAACAAAATATTTTGGATTTTTTTTCTTCCACATTACTGTATAAATTCATGTTCTAAATACGAAACATTACATAAAAAATAAAAGAAAGAAAAAAAGTATGGTCCCAATGAAATCTGAACCCATGACCCTCATGAGTACTCTTCAAAATGGAGGTTCGAAATCCATAAAAAATGATTATGTGATATAAATACATTATAAACTGCATATTAATGAGTGTCTTTGTTGTAAGAAAAACTGTTAACCATAAGAAACGCCTCACCCCCCTTCGCAGGACCGTATTTGATTAACTAAATACGGAATACATGTTTTTGTGATACAAAAATATAAATTGGGAATAGTTCTACGCATATCACTTGTCATCTGAATGTAATTAAACATAATACGGATTTAACACTAGTTTACCCCCAAAATTCGTCAGTACCGGGTATGGCCTCCCTGACTTGCTATCACTGCTTGCAGTCGCCGTCCAATGGAACCACACACATTTCGTAGGAGAGCCCACTCAAAGAGCATTTGATAATTCTTGGACGTTTTTCGTCTATGGGTTACGTCGACGTAAACGACGTCCAAGGGCGCCCCACTTGTGTGCAATTGGGTTACAATCGGGAGAGTTAGCATGCTATGGCAGAATGTCAATATCATTGGCCATGAGAAAGTTTCTAGTAAATTTGGCCGTATGGGGCGCGCATTGTCATGTTGAAATGTAAGGCCATGACGTTGCTGAAACATGGGAACGACTACAGGACGAAGAATTTGGTTTACATACCCTATAGCGTTTAAATTCTCATAAATAACCACCAGGTAAGTTCTAAAGGTGTGATTTATCGCTGTCCAAACCATTACATCACCCCACCAAAACGATTACGCTCCAACACACAATTGCAGGCGTAACATTCATTACGTCGACGGTAAACGCGAACACGTCCGTCGGCAAAGGAAACCTTAAGGATGAATTCGACATTAAAGACAACATTACGCCAACGTCTTCCGATGTTTTTGAGCCCGATGCCGTATTGTGATTTCCGCGAAGGTGACGTTGACGGATGAAATTGTCATGTCATAGAGACGTGCTCCGGGTCGGGGTCTGTCAGCCAAGCTCCCCGATGCGTTTACCCGTCAAACAAGACTAGATGATCTTGAAACATTTAAAGCGTCTTGCCACGTGACCTTTAGAAAGTCACCTTCAAGCATGTCCAAAATGCTTGCTCTTTCTACGTTATTTAGCCTGGACATTTTGAAAATTAGTATTTTCCAAATATTGCCTTTACAACTTGGTTGTAAATTAATTACTGTATACACACGTGTAATTTTGACCGACATAACCACGTTGGGGAAGCGCACCAGGCGCAGGGACAAAAGGTGCATTGAGCCATGACTTAAGTAAACACGAAGGAATGAGGTGCAATTTCATGCATTATTAGGTTACAGAAGAAAAAATACTGTGGTACGCAAAAAGTGGCCTATATATCGTATGTACTAAGGTATCGCACTTTTATGATGAGGCGTTTTTTGTGGACATCAGTACATAAACCGATGGAGGTATCGTTGAGGAATACCGTTTCATACTTGTAGGACGATTCCTTGGAATCCTTGAAGACTATGCGGCAGTGACAGAGCTCTTATGCGGCGTTTGATCAAGTCCCAAACATTCTCGATTGGGTTGAGATCGGGACTTTTCACAGGCCACTGTATTACTCATACATTTTTGCATTGGATCATTTGTTGAGTGGTTCTCGCAGCATGAGAAGGGGTGTTGTCCTGAGCTAGCGACACCCCATGGTTAGCCCTGATGTGTGGAATCAGCACATGCGCAATGATTTGGTTTTTGTAGCACAGTGCAGTGAGAATGCCATTCACAGTGACGCATTTAAATATTGGCTCAAACCGTGTTTCAATTATCCGTGGGGTAGGTAGTTTCCGTTGCCGCAATAAATCGATCACGTAAATGTTTAACTCTATTGTACCTGTCCTGGGCTTGAGTAGTAACACGTGGTTTCGGTTCTGTACGACGATCAGCTCCACTTCCAGTCTGATTAAATCTAGTTCCTGTATTGGCATTCTCGTCATATTTTATGATTTTCAAATCAGATAATCGATACAGATTGCATTTATCTCCATATGTAATGAAAAGTTAACATTATTTCCACGTGCCGCACGTTCTTGTCACTTGTTTTTGGTAGTTTTGTAACACATGGTCGAATCTAATAGCAATAACCGGTTTTGATATGTGTGCACGATAGATATAACACTCTATTTGTGACCTATTTGAAAATTGGTTAAATATATATCTATACTAGCTCTTAATTTCCACTTTTCAGTATCAAATATGTTTTTACTTTATAACGTAACTTTTATTCGACAATAAAAATGTGACAACAAATTTATAGTCGATTTACAAAAACAATGTAAGAGTGTGACATGCATTTCCTAAACCTGGAATATGTTTAGCAGAGCAGTTCATTTCTAATTAATGTACACCAATCAATCAAAACAAGTTATCATGTAAAATTATCTAGGATTATAAATCATATGACATTTACGGCATGGATCACACTGGGTTATTCTTTCGCTCACCACCAGATAGATCTTTGTCTGTACGTGATCAGGACTGTACGGGTGGCAAAAGTCAAAGGACAGAATTACTGTTATGCTATGTGTTAATATGGGAGGGAATGCTTTAGAAACTTAAATGTGAATAACTTACCTGTTGACTGGAGATACAATCGAAAAGCGTGGATGACAAGTACATTATTCATTGACTCGATTAAGATGTTTGATAGGAAAATGAAACATGCTGGACGTCAAGTTCTTCTTTTACTGGATAATGCTCCATCCTATCACTATGAACTTAAGTTAGATAATGTTAAAGCTGTATTTCTGCTTGCAAGCATAACTTCAAAACGTAAGCTGCTTGACCAAGGTATCAATAACACCACGAAACAACACTATAAGAAAAACGTCTCCTTAGATCCACCATCGCGAAAATTGATGATGAGGACAGTATTAGTGCAAAGATTTTATTCGATTTGCAATGGCAGTAGATGCCATTTTATAAGAAACATTTGATAGTGAGGTAGGCCTCCAGTTTTTCAATTGTAGTTTATCTTTATTTCCTTTAGGTATGCAAGTAATAATGCCAAGTTTTTGTGAGACAGACAACCCACCACTGTTTAGAGCTGCATTAACAGAACGTACTAAGAAATCTCCTAATTTGGACCAAAATGCCTCATAAAAAGCTGCATTAAATCCAGAGCTACCTGGTGAGGAATAATTTGACATATGTTTTAAGCTTGCAAGCATTTCACTGTTAGTTAGGTCACCTTCTAAAGATATTTTTTCTACTTCTGTTAGTTTTCTCACCTGATAGTCTGAGAATAAATTATCTAGATTAACATCATCACATTCTCTAAGCATACATTTTGAGGTAAAGTTTCTATTTTCTAAATTGCAAAAATATATAGTTGGTTTTTCACCTTCCAGTATGCATTTTGATCTAGATCTTATTAAAGCACCCTCTAATTTCCTTTTCCTTAATTCTATTAATTCTTTCTTTTTAGATTCTAGCAAAATATCATTGTTTGAGTTTGTGTTTTACAGATTAATAATTTCTTTTTCAATTTTAAGTTCATGATGATGTTGGTCTTTTTTCTTTTTTGTTGAGTAAGCAATTGTTTTACCTCTAGTTCCCATTAAAAGAGTTTCAAAGAATAACTGGTCACTGATATTAAACAGAACATTTTTATCTTCAATTTAATTTGGTGGTAAATCTGATGTTCATTGTTCTGAGATATATTGGTTTCTAATTTCATCAATTAATTGATTTATTGAAAGACATATTGATGATCTTTCAGAAGTGAATTGTTAAATTTCCAATAAGAATTTCCTTTTTTGAATTTCATTAAGTCTGTTGTTAGAGCTATTAATGAGTGGTCAGTCCTGTAACCAGGTAATATTTCTGTGTTTTCAACATCGGTAAACACTGTGATATCAAGAAAAAATCTAAACGTGCCTTTTTAACAGGATTGCTTTTGAACCA